>OY720448.1:98291315-98773815 GCA_963082715.1 Harpalus rubripes | reverse complement strand
AGACTTATGGCGATATTCCCCTCGATCTGTTAAAATCATATCTCTCTGATAGACTTGAGAGAGTAAAAATAGAAACAAATGAGCAAAATAATTTTATTTATTCTGAATGGAAAACTACAACAAGGTTCCATTTTAGGTCCTCTCTTATTTATAATTTACATAAATGACCTTCCAAAGTGTACTACTACAAATAATATACTTCTGTTTGCTGATGATACGGCTATTCTGTGCAAATCTAAAAGTGAATCTGAACTGATAAAGTCGATACAAAATTCTCTCTCATCGCTTAAGAAATGATTCGTCGATAATAATATGAAAACGAACACACATAAAACACAAGTAATACAATTTAGTAATTATTCAAATAATTTAACAATACTGCATCAAAATTTAGAAAAATCTGAACAGCTGCACTTCTTGGACAGCATTAAGTTCTTAGGACTGAATATTGAAAAAAAATTAAAATGGAAAATTCATACAGAATTCCTGGGTAAAAAAATTAATAAATATGTCTACATGTTGAGATACCTAAAAATATTAGTTAGCACTGAAACTTTGCTCAACATCTATTATGGCTACATACAATCAAACTTTATGTATGGAATTATTTTCTGTCTATGGGACGCTTAAAATTTAAGCCTTCTTGGTGCAATTGGGAATACTTAAGTTTAAGTACAATTCCAAGAGTTAAGGCGAAAAAAATTGTTATTAAAATGACAGTTGCTGAATTTAACTCCTACCTTAGGTAGTCTGTTTCGTCAACAGATCTTATATTAAAATTTTTAATCCGAAATAAAAATGGAGTTAGTTAACTCTGAATTTAATTATTTTTATGTATCTGGTAATGAAAGTCGACTATGTGAAAAGTGAAACGTCACATCAAACCACACAGAACTTAAAACTAAATTTTATATCTACTACATAGTAGATTTTGCACATGCCCGTTGAGCACGAATTTCTAGAATACACTGGCCGGGGTGATGATGGAGTTTGGGGTGAAGACAGGGATAGAAGTAAGCCTATACTGGCGTTTAGTTTTCTTAGATACGCTACGCTTGTTCTCTGGTTAAGGTCAGACTCTTGAATTATGTTTATACTTGATCTACAATCAGTTCTTTAAGATTTTTTTTCTCTTTATTATATTGAAATCTATTAACTAAGTACTAGATATGATAGTTACAAGTTTAGACCGGGCCCTTTCGCTCGCCGGGATTGTGGCGGTCGCTACATCGCCACAATGGCCAGTCCGACGCTGACGAGAACTAAAAATGAATTTAATATCATGCGAAGTAATCTAAACAACTTTTAACTTTTCATTACATATTCACTAGAAATGTAGTGAATATGTCAACTGCGCATGCGCGAAGAACAAAGTTAAAGCTATTTTAAGTAAACGGCAAACTAATAATGTTAATGAATTTAGTTACAATAAAATATATAATGAGTACAAAAACAAAATAGCCAAAGATAATGTGCGGAGATCTATTTTAGTACAAACAGATGTAAAATTACTTAGTGAATTTGTATGAACGCCCTACTTTTTTAGTGAAAATGAAATTAAAATGTAATGTAGGTAAATTAAATGAAAATGAAATGTTGCATAAATCCTCCTCAAGTATTCTTTATTCTCTGAATGTAGGTAAGTATCCTTGAAAAATGTTACAAAAGATTAGTTTGTTATAATACATACTACATTAAAATTTATTCATTTGTTTATTATTCTCATATTTTAAAAGGATATTGTACATTCATTTGTGATTGTAGTAACGTAATCCAACCTGCCAAATGTTCTGTCTTTAATTAATATGATGCTTACCGTGAGGTGACGCTTGGTAAACGCCCGCAGGATACAAATATGTCATCATCATTACCGAATTCTGTATATAAAGCAATTTGCACACCCAGCAATGGGTAATATGCCGTGATGATATATTTATTTATTTAATTATTCTTAATCAATTTTACGAATATGTTCGCCTTTGAACTATTGGTTGTTACTATTTTAAAGCTAAAATTCTAGAATAATTATTACAACCTTTTACTTTGTGCTGTGCCTATATATTATTTAAGCCGAACGTTTCGGCAGCAGAGTAAACAGTTCGATTCACATTAGTTGCATTGCAACATACAAATAACTATTTTTATAATTATTCTAATAATAAACTGTGTATATTTTCATACGTAATATAACAAGTAATATGATTATCATCGATGATATTCTCTAGTGAAACCGAGTAAGCACGAGTGAAGTGTGCTGCTTCGGTTTCACGAGCAATATCTTCGATTATTAATCATATCACGAGCTTATATTTAATGAGAGAATATAATCACATCGTGTGTGTTGCTAACCTAACTTTTAATATATTGTATTACAACATGGTTAATTTGACAATTGCCTTATTATTTTCATCGTTGTTTATATCAACCCAACGATTATCGCACCTTTTTATATTCAAAATTAACTGTCAATGTCAAATAAAGAAAACAAATCCCTTAGTAACGAATATAAATAAGGTGATAATTTCTTTGTTTTTTATCATCGGTGTGATAGACATGTAACTAGGGAGATTCTGTATGTTGATTGGCGGAAAACATGTCACGGGACTCATGAATTATATTCTCATTTAGATATATTAGGACTACTAACGACGCATAGATATATTTTTTATTATTTATAGAATGAAAAGAATGTCGATGTTTCTATTTTCTTTTTCAGGTAAAATATCTCTGATTTTACTAATATATAAAGAAAAGTACAATTTAAAGAAAAATACATAGAATGTCAATCGTTTATTTTTGGGTAAATTTGAACATAAATAGACAGTATTGCATTGTCAGAATTTCGATTTGCATTTTTATGTTTAATTGTTACTTAAAATTTTAGCCTTGATTTTGTTGTAATTGGGTACCTAAACATTACAAATAAATAAAACAATAATTACATGATTTCAATAAAAACTGAAGATCGTATCAACGAATTAAAACAAATTACTATGTATAAATCAGTATAGATTTCCACATTCTTTAGATAAATTTGAAATAAAGGGGAGTCAATAGTATATAAGTATTAAGAACGGTAAGGACAGTTTACTGATCGAAGACAATGTTTGGAGACTGAGCGAAGCGAAGGTCCCAATTTTGTCTGAGATCGGTAATTCCTTAACGTTCGTGATGCTTATACTATTTTTTACATGATCGACGTACAAAATTTATAAGAAAAATAAGATTTGAAAATTATTTTGACATATTAAAAATTATTATTTGTCATTTTTGAAGTAAGTTTTGATTTTTGTTTTTATTTATTTACCGTCTCGCCTCCTGAACGGTTAGTGAAGCACATCACTTACCGACGTGAGTCACATCATTTATCATTCAGTAATTTATAAATAAGTCCTACTGTCTTGGAAACACTATTGGTAAATATAAAAAATCTGATGTGGACACCACACGACTTCCTTGTACGCAAGACTAATATGAAGTATAGACTCAATTATAAAATGGCACGTATTTGACCTAATTTGACATTAACATATATTTTTTTTTTGTTATTTTTTGTCCTAATCCATAGGAAGCTTCATTACAAAAACTAAAAAGTATATAAGTTTTAAATTTACATATCTCGCTTATACAAAGGGCTAATTTAATAATACTTGATGTGATAGACGCTGAATTTAATTCTCTAAAACTCTTATTTGAACTTCAGGTAATATATCACTTCCGGTTAGCCTGTTTTAATCAAAATCTGCTATGTTATTCCAATTGATATAAAGGTCTTATATACCAAATTTGAAAAGTATTGGATTATATTTTAATATAGTTTTTCATTAAAATCTATTATAGGCTTCAAATAAAGTACCATTTCTGGAAATTATGTAATGACCAAAAAGCGAGGTGCACAACTAGATATTATAGAAGTCCAAAATACAAAATTTCAACTTTCTACGGCTTACCGTTTTTGAGTTATGCGAGATACGTACGTACAGACGCCACAACGAAATTAGTCAGAATGGATTCAGGGATGGTCAAAATGGATATTTCCGTTGAAATCTGAAAACTGAAATGTTTCGCGAATACAATACTTACTTTACTTTGTACAAGGAAGTAAAAATAACCCGATCGTGCAAAAAATGAGATGAGCTCATTTTATCAAGGCACACTTAATAATTTTTAAGTGAAAAATATCAAATTAAAAATGTGCGTAGAATAAGGCTCCTGCTATCACATAACATTTTTAATTTCCATTTAATTCAAAGTATTTTATAATTTTTATCGACTGTATTATTGAAGTAAAAATGCCAAATTAAAAATATGGTTAAAATGAGGTTCTTAATATCACAATAACATTATTAATTTCCATTTAATTCAAAGCTTTATAATGGCGATAGCATTTGACATTTACATGTCACATCACCTTTGACCCTGAGCAAACTATGAAATCTTCAATAATTTCTTTTGACGGCATGGTAATTATTCTATTAGGATGCAAATTTAAGTGAAATTATGCATTTATAATGCATCTGGGTGATTAATTAGAAGCTTCTTGCAGAGTAATACAGTAAATTTAGTAATTAGTTAATCATAGTGAACATATTTTAATTAAATTACTGGGGTTAATTATCCCTCTTTGTCTCAAGCTGTCTAAATCTGTAGTAGATCACGTTGATAGATGTCACTTTATTTTTACACCAAGTTGAAAAAAATAATCAATACCATGTGATATGTTTTGCGTGTAAAACTTTATAAATGTCAAAATAGAGCTGTCAGGTTCATTTTTCAGTAAAAGAAAAGAGGCTGTCTTTCAAGCTATATGTAATAAAGAATTAGTCATAAAAGCGTCGGTTTTAATTTAAACGAGAATTCAAATTATGTTGGAGCGTCAATTTTTTTGTATTTCAATTCAAAGAATTTGAATTACAACAAATCAAATTTCCTAGTAGTCCAGTGAATTTACAGAAAAAATAGTACAAAGAGCTTTTTTACGGAATCCTGAGCAGAAAAATACTTTAATAACATATCAAAAGTTTACGGAAATCGAAACTTTGGAACCACTCACAAATTTGGAAAATGGCGGTAAATTTTTGTTTTTAGATCTTTCTTGAAAATTTTTTGGTTAAAAAATTATCCAATTGAATACCTGTATTTCTGATCATGTTTGCGAAAGTAACCAATCAAAACAAACTTACACTGGTAATTATCATAAGACAATTATCACTTACGTCAGTAAGTTGCTAAGTAAAAAACACTTTGTGACAGATAATTAAAGATTGTTTTAATTCAAAATGTTTTCACTATATGGCAATGAAAATAAAGATTCAATTAATAAGATTATTACTATTAAACGTTTGTTTAATAAAACGTGTCTTGTCATCTTGTTCTGTCTTTCTTATTGTCATTAAACACTGAACATATTAATAGCTACTACTAACATCTTTTGAATGATTTTATAATTACAAAAATTCTGCTAAATACAAATTCTTCATAGATTTAATTAAAAATGGCAAAAAAAATTCTCACCGAATACCCCTCGATCATTGATAAATACTTATAATTTTATCACAACTTCCGCAAGCAGGTAACACCTCTCCGCCTTCGGCGTCGGGCGGTTACCAAGCGACGCGCTTTCGGTAACTGTCATAAAATTATTTCGTAATTATCAATATCCTCGGGATGTTATAGCTGAAAATAGGAGCCCGTATCCAAATTAGCAAGAGGAAAATTTTACCGGAAACGTTTGGTTAGTTTTGTTCAGGATTAAAATAAACTTTTGTTGAATTTTTTTATTATTAAATCATAAATTCCTTGAGGTTTCCTAATCTAAAATAATCTAATTTAATCCAACCTAATCAAACATAATAACTACTAGTATTTACTCAAAATTTTAGTCACGCACTAACTGCTTACTATGGCTACCACTTAAAAATACGTTGGAAAGATTAAAAAACAATTGAATTTGTTATTTTACTCATAGCTTAATAATCCCTGAGTAAGAGTAAATACTACCAATCCATGTGCATACAATATAGCAAATTTTATTTAATATCTCTGGAAGAAAAACTCAACTCTTTTATCCTATTGTTGTTGACATTAAGATACTTTTAATTCTCCTAAATGTATATTTTAGATTTTAACCAAAATTATTATTTCTGCCTAAAAATCATTCCTTTATTAATTATTTATTCCAGAAAATATAAATATGTAGTACCTTACCAAATGTATAGTACTTATATTATGTGGCATGTGTGTGAAGCTGATATTTTTACATGAGGGTGGAAATTGCGAGACGAGCTGAAGGCGAGTGTTGCAAACCACTCGAATGTAAAATAGGTTTCACACACGTGTTACATACTATAATTTTTTCTTCACATTGTTATTCTTTTAACGTAAAGCCTCTGTATTATCGACTTGTGTAACCATGGTTACCAACCTTACGGGGGTTTATCGGCTTTGTTTTATATTTTGTAAGTGACATAACCTGTAAGATCATAAAATTTGTATTAGATTGCTTAGGATTTGTTTATTTATAGCTTTTGAATGCTTACTGGACTTTTATATTTGACACAAAGCTGTAAATTTAGAATTACAAAATTTTATTTTTTTATATATATTAATAACACATTTCTCATGAAGTTATTTCTCCGGACCATTTACGAACACATGATTTACGTATATATAAAGATATTCATTCTGTATTAAAGCTAAACTACCTATTTACGTTACGCACACTGTGCATGAAGTAAGACTTCACGCACAATGTACCAAAAATCAAACTTCACACAAATATTGATACGTGAAGTACTTACTTCACGCATGGGAGTAGAAAAAATTAGTATAGGTATTCGAATTTTGCGTTTTACTGGTACCTAACAGAAACAAGAGTTATTTTGTCCTCTGGTATGGTTTATATGTTCAGTAATCTTAACCTCTGAGAAATGGACACTTTCCGCAAGCACAAGAAAAGTGCACGTGCGCTGAGAAATTAATCTAAGCGTCTAATATCATGAAATCATCAAACAAATTAAATATTCATCAAATTAACTTATTTACAAATTGCCCTCTCATGCCCTACATCTAACATCTCTTTCTCAATTCCACAAATGACTGATTCATGTCACTGCTGTTATCACGTATCTAATTAAATTACCATTCACTGTTTGACACGAGATGTCAATTGTCACGATCGTGAAGTCTCACTCAGGCATATTGAAACATGCATTGCGTTTCTTTGCTAAAGTAATTTTGTTTGTTTCAGGTAAGTGCCAACTGTGATATATGGTGTATCCTAAGGACGCGATGTGACGTCATCGTGGATTTAAGGTTAGGTGAGGATGATATACAACGTTGTCTAATATTGAGGATTATGGGGAGATGGAATGATATATAGTTGATTCAATTTCGTGTAATAATAAAAATAATAATATCGGTAAGCTGGAAATATAGGGTAGGGTCTAGAAACTTATTTTTTTAAGGCGAATAAATATAAAGTATTGATGATAGACAAAATTTATTTTTGGATAATGAAAGATCATAATTTCAAGTTTTAAATCATGCAGTTGTAAACAAAATATCTTGAAGATCGTGGCCACCGTTCTCTATGCACTATTGGCACTGATGCAACTGATTTTTGAAGCTCATCAGGCATTCCAACATATCCACCGGAATGCGGGCCATTTCTTGCCGAACAAGATTCTTCAGCTGAAGCAGAGTTGTAAGGCGGTGTTCTTAAACCTCAGCCTTTGAGACATCCCCATAAAAATTATATGGCATTAGATCGGGCGAGCGAGCTGCCCACGGGATGTCATCTCGCTTCGTGATGAGCCGTGTGATTTTTTATGGGGATATCTCAAGGCAGAGGTGTACTAACACCGCCATATAACCCTGCTTCAGTTGAATAATCTTATTCGGCAGGATATAGCTCGAATACGAACATAAAAACATAAATTTTGTAATGGGGGCATTAACCATAAACGACTTTACTGTTTGTAATAGTAAAATTCATTAGTTCACATCTAAATAATGTAAGAAAATATTTAAAATTGGAGTGGAATATGATCTGAATTCAAATTATATTAACCCTAGAACACTAAGCATATTTCTAATACCACTTAAGACAAAGCTTCGTAAATTTTACGAATTTGTTTTTCTTTTTAATTTCATGAGTTTTTTTTTTCTTAACTTGTCATTGCAAACTTCTAAGAAACACATTTGTTATAGATGAAGACAGTAATGTATTATCATTTAGTACAGGTTTTACAAATATCGCCAGGAGTTCACTACAAAATGATATATTGCATTTTGAGCAAATGTGAGCCTTTTTTGTGCAACTCGCACAAGTGGTCCTCTTGGGCTTATTAGATACTGTTTCTTCTTCCAGAACTACCAGTCCGTTTTCTGGTACTCTGTTTTCTAGGAGTTCATTAAGGGTACTTTCCACTTGGCGACCACAACGTTCGCCACCATGACCGCGAATTTTCCCGTTCCACTTACTGGCAAACGCCGCGGTCGCGAACGTATGTGGACAGCTTGTGGTCGTTGGTGAACAACAAGATGGCTGCTGCTGCCATTGGCGCATTGATGTTTCGTAGAAATAGATATAACATTATTACCCTCAATGTAATTTATTCTGTCTTTTATAAATATCTTTATAAGTTTTTATCTCTAAATACATTGAATATGAAGAAAAAATGCAGTCAATTCGTATATAGAGAATCAAATATTCTTTAATAATCAAATCTTCATAAGGATGTAAAGACGAGAAATATGAAAAAATTATAATTTTTGGAATTGCTCTACTGGAATTATCGAATCTGAAAGGATCGTCGTATATAGACGAAGGTAAAAATGAAACTTTATATGTAAACATTTTTAAAAATTGCGCGCAAAATGCCAAACGACCGCACCGACCCATGCTGTTGGGATGAGCGTGGCGGTCGTTGTACTGTCGTTGTTAATGACGTCATCCGTGACGTTTTGAGGAACAACCACGGCGACCGCGCATTTACGAGCGTTGTGGTCGCCAAGTGGAACGTACCCTTAATAATTCAAGAAGTGAGCGCAGAAAAGTAGGTATTTTAATTCGTTCTTATAGCCATGGCATCACCAAAAACTGCTATCATCCTCCGAAGGGTCGCATTTAGTTCCACTATCCTCAAAATCCTCTAATTCTACGGGATCCTCGGTTTCACTCCTACTTTCCAGTACGCTATTGTCATCCGATTCTAAAATAAATTTTCTCACGTTCGGCTTAGAAACTTGTTTGCTTTCCAATTTTTAGACATATTCTTTAGTAATAACTTGCAAGTACTACAAGTTAGATTCGCACAGTACTAATCTAAAAAAATAGTTAATGGTATAATAATAACAAAAGTTACGTTAAGACTAAACTTTCGTAAAATTTACGACTCTGATGTTATAATTGCTTATACGTCACACTAAAAAATCAACCAATACCTTCGAACTAATCACCAACACGGCCTAAGAGGATATCGAGACGCAGAACTCGGTATCAAACGAATCCGTAAGATTACAGCCGAAAATAAAAATCACCGTCGTAAAATTTACGAAGCTTAGCGTTCTAGGGTTAAACGTTATTAATATATGAACGCCTAATATATATTTTTTCTTTTACAAATTTCGTATGTCTCATATAACTTCACGGAGTTTTCTGTATATAGAATTTTAGAACATTAAATTCTGTAATTATTGGTGCTAAAATTTGGAATTTTTATGATTGAGTAAACTTAGCTTAAAGACGTGGTAAAATTATATTTAGTAGGTACCTACACGTTAGGTTATTTCAAGTAAATGATTGTTGAAATAATTGTTAGAAAAATAATATATGAAATAATTAAGAATAACGACTTGAAATACAAAAAAATGTTTTATGCGCTGATGTGTAAAGTAAACGATTTTCGTATTTTATTTGCTTGTAAACAGTGGTCGAAGTGAGGCGGCATGAGATAGGATGGCATCCCGCTACTTTTTTTTTCAAGATGAAACCATCCCACTACTTTCTTAGAAGTGATTAGCATCCCGGAACTTTTTATTTTCCTGGGGATAGGGAAACACATAATTTGGCCAAAACAATTAACATTTATGAAAGAAAACCTCAGTGCAAGGCTTCAGAAAACTGAATTATGATAATATTCTAGGAGTAGAGGAGACTTACAACTTACAAGCACTAAAATCTGCAATAAATACATTCAGAAATATGATTTTTTTTAAATCAGTTTGGTTTTAAAAACGACTTCAAGTCTTATGTGAATGTGTATAATTTTTAAATGGTCCTACAATTGGCTTGTTGACCAATTTTAGCCTGTAGAATACGTCAAACTTTGGTGGAACAAGGGTCGAAGAAACATATGATTTAAATTGTAAAAACAAAACATAGACAAGCATTCTGATTATGAAAATTGCTGGAAATTATTTTAACTTTAAAGTAAAATTTTATATTCACAGAAATTATTATTGAGATATTTTATTTTTACTCTTGTCTGTGTTTTAAATAATTTCAAAAGGGTTAATGAGAAATGAAATGATTGAAATAGTAATATTTTTTTGTTAGATTATTTTAAAATATAAAAATACAATCATTGTTAAACTGGCGTACCTTATTTATGTTATTTCTAGTTATTTTATGTAATGAATTGTTATCAAAACTTGAAAATATATGCAATGTAAAATAAATCAATAAATTTATTAACACTACGGTTAATAATTTATTTTCTATAACCGCCCCGCTACGTTTTCTTGTCCACTTCGACAACTGCTTATAAATATTTCAATATATATATATATATATATATATATATATATATATATATATATATATATATATATATATATATATATATATATATAGTGTAAATGAAATGAGTACATTAAATTTAACCAGAAATATAACTCGTCGAGAGCAACAATATTTCTTTTTCTCGAAATCGCATATTTTTTTAGCATTTTTACAACCCCGTAAATAGACGAGTCGTTCCAAGTATTTTTCTAATAATTGAATACAGTAACAATAGCTCTGAAAAAATTTGACAATAGTAATAAACTTGTTTATAAGGTAAAATTCTGTCAAAATGCTTATGTGTACAAATAGCGAGTACACAGACATTGTAATTACTTACCTATGGTTTATTTATTTATTCCTATATTTACTACATTTTAATTTGTGGTTGATATAAAGACAGTGTTATAGAGTTGCCAACACATTTTAGACGAAGCGTTTCCAAATCATACGTTCCTAATATTCGCACATTTGTTAATCTTGTACAATGTTTTCAGGTCATAACAGACTTTAATTGTGGGAATGGCTCATAATGTTCATTAATGAGACTGAATTTACTTGGGAAGGTGTATTTATTATGCACAATGTACATCTCGACAGACGAAAAAGCTGTAAAAATTTTCATTAAAAAATGTTTGGGCGGGAACAATAAATCGACGACTAATTATTGGTACTCATGTACCTCGTTTAATTGGACAAAAGTTTGTACTTACATTTTTTGAATAACGTATTTAAACTATCATGATTTGTCGACGATAAATAATCATCTTGTAACCTAATAACTATGCTTTTGCTCTTCTTCGATACCTTGTTCCTCCTTATCTTCCTCTATTCACAGGTGATTAAAAGCCTGGTTTAATACACAACTTTATAATTTTTTTATCCAAAATTTAAATTACTTTTTTGAAAATTGTACTATTACGAAATAATAAATGTTATTTTCGTTGATTCGTTTTTTAATTATATATATATATATATATATATATATATATATATATATATATATATATATATATATATATATATATATATATAGATCTACCACCATCAATACACGTGTAGGATTTAAGTTGTCTTACCTAAATTTAGTTTTTTCTCTACATCCATGTTGATAATACTGACTGAGTACTGCAGTATCCAACTTCAGATCTGTATCTATCAAATGTGAACTCGGTACTTGGTGTGTTAAAATTGTCATCTACTCGTCTGTCAAATTACTAATTTGTTTCAGTGAAGTATACCCAAGCTTTATGATATTCGGTTAATAATTATCGTGACTCTGCAAACTTCGTCACGAAATACTTGACCTCGTGTCATAATGCTTGTATTTACACTGTTGTTGCATAATTAACTATTATGATTAGGAAGATACAGTTTTTCCATGCATCCTCTTCTGGATGCAACACACTTCAAGCAATTCTGACGGCGCCCATGGGTAAATAGAGTACTCTACCAATGATATAAAATATTTAAAAAAATACTCGTAACTATAACAGTTACCTTTTTACATATTTCTAAAGTCACATTAATGATTATTGTATGTAATTTATTATTTGATCATTTAATACTAAATTTAAAGTTTATAAGTAAGTACAAAGTTTTAATTTTATATCAATATAATTTCATTTATTATTTATTATGGTGAATAGTATCTCAATGTAGTTACATAATATAAATTCTTAGTTATATTGAGCCTGTGGTCTGTGTGTTTAGTATAGTGGGTGTTAATCTAAATATACTTTCGTAGAACATTACAAAATATAGTCACCACTCTTATGACTCGTACACCTGTTCTCTTTATCGCAAACATTTATTATTGGAACGTGCGTTTTGTTTTCCAATATAAAATCTGCTATAATTTTAAAATTTAATTGGAAAAGAGTTATTTCAATTATAAGTTCTGGCTCTAAAATTGCTAACTACTTTTCAAAATTTCATTTATAAATTTCCTAAGCCGATGGGGAAGGAAAATTTTATAGCTTCATATTGCGAATCATTTTACTTATGAAGTTTAATCTTTATTATACAGGGTGATAAAAATATTAAATAACTACAAATAAACACAAAAAAGACCAAAAGACAAATCTACAATTAAATACACAGAACTATTATTATCAAAATGACATAAACGAAATGGCTAAGTACACCGCGTCTCTTGTATTTACTGTAAGTAAGCAACCAACATAACAACCTATAGGGGCACAGTCACCTTTCCCCGGGACTCAGCATGTTCGCTTCAAAACATTATATACCCTAGCATAGGCGATTTCGTGTCTACTGTTATATGGTCGAAGGCGCATACAGTTTAAAATATAAAAACCTGTATGATAATAGATAATAGTTTTGCAAAATTTATTAAATTAAAATTTTATATTTATAACACGAATAAATATTTATTAATAATCTCAGATATCATACTTCGTTACGGAATATAATACTCCTGATTTCTCTTATAAATACCAGCTTTCACAAAGGAGAGCCTTTTGTTATCAAAATAATTTTTTCTTTTATTTTCTTTCAAATTTGCATATCTCATTTTCCCCCAGTAATAAGATACCCTGCAGCAAAATGAACTTCGGTTAAATAACGATAATAATATCCTTAATGGTTAGCCTCCTACGTGTTACAAATATTTAAAGATTTTTTCCAATTTTTTCCACGTTGACTTCCAGTAGAATGTCGTTGTTTTCGTCTGTGATTAGTTTATTTAATATTTTTCTTTTTGTTATTTTATTTTTATTTATAACTGTAGCAGATAATTTTAATTTTACGTCTATATAGACCTTTAAAATTGTATCGATTGAGTTCTGTGATTAACAGCGAAATCTTGGGAAATAATGTGGTCGGCCATTGCTTTAAAAACTTGTCCGGAAACAATACGCTTGACCTTATTCTTTATTATAATTTTGATATTATTTCGGCATAACATATGCATTTTAGACCTTAAATACTTTCTGCAGTTTGACATATTAAAATGACAATCCACCACGTTTTTTAAATTTAATTAAAATACTGTCTGTTTTATTTGTATACAAAAATGTTTTGCATATGGAGCAGGTGATTTTTTCTATAATAATAATCAAATTATTAGAAAGAAGAAGAGATCTGGCTAAGCACGATGCAGAAAATTATTGCTAGCTCTTTCCCTTACCCTTGCCTCGTTGCCTTAGCTCAACCACTGTTACTAGCATTATGAAGGCACATCCCCCTCTCTTGAACGTCCTTGGTTATAGCACAGGTGACTAATTTATGAAACTTAATTTCTTTATAATTTTTATAACTTTATATCTATTGAATGTGAAGGAAAATGTGTAATTAAACCGTACAGTGAATAAAATATTCTTTAATATTTATAATAACATAAAATGTCAAAAAAATTATTTAACTGCGTTTTTTCAAGAAAAACTGTTAAGAACTGCAAATGAGGGTACTTCCGGTTGACCAATTATAACTAAAATCTAATCAGTTCTTCATATGGATGTAACGAAGAGGAATACGAAAGAATTATAATATTTAGAATTGTAGAGTTGGAGTTATCGACGGAGATAAAATTGTCACACACACATACAAACATGGACTCTAAATCATACTCATTCACTAAAACCCACCATCAAATTTTTTGACCAAAAACAATACCTTTTTTATCTAACGGTGACGGAAGGTAAAAAGAAGCCAGAGACAATAATTTGAAATACGTGGGAGTTGACGTATAACCCGGAATATTCTGTGAAGTAGAGACACCTAGCGGAGAAAAGCCGAAACACGAGCTGGAAAATTCTGCCACAACTTCGGGAAGTTCTCGCTAGGTGGATCGGTATCGATTAAATGAAAATTTAATTTTTTAGTTTTTATAAAGTTTTCTATAAGATACATTCAAACATTTGTTATTTATTTTTCGAAACATATTGTTTAGTGTTATGTTCTTTTTTTAATATACATTTGTTAAATAATTACATTATGTAGAAACAGTAACTTCATTTTTCATACGCAAATTTTACAAATAAATTGACATAATTGAATCCAATATGTGTAAACAATTCCCAGTACTAGTTTTATGAAATCAATTTATTGGTAATACTTTATATTTATATTTAATCAAATGCAATTTGAAATATGAATATATTTTTCTCAATAAAATTTATTTTTAAATAAATTATCAATATAGTGAAACAAATAGAATATATTTTCATGATTTTTATTATCTATTATAAACAATTTGTAAATTTTTATATTATTTTTTTATATTTGTATTTCTGTTTATAGCTAAAAATAATCTTGTATAGATTGGGACAATACAAGCTATAGTACTACTTAGCACAATAAAAAAATTGTTTTACAATGATATATGTGTGAGTAACGATTTTTTCTTCCTCGATAATTCTTATCTTAAACTTCCAAAAATTTCTGTTTTCCGTATTTAAGCTTTCTGTATTCATGTGAAAAGTTGATTAGATTTTGGGTAAAATTGGACGACCAGAAGTGGTACTTTACTTGAAGCCCATAAGAGTTTTTAATGAAAAACTATAATAAAATATAACCTAAAACTTTTCAATTGTAGTATTTAAGAATTTTGTATTAATAGGAACAACATATTAAATTTTGGCTAAAATTGATAAACCCGAAGTGATAGTTTATTGGATGCTCTGAACAGATTTCTTTGAATAAATATATTAAAGTATTATCCAAAACTACTTAAATTTTGTAGATGATTGGAAACAACATCTTAGCTTTTGTCTAGAATGATAAACCGGATGTGGTAGTTTTGAAGCTATCATTGCAAAAAAATCACATAGTTAAAATCTATTTATTTAATAATTATTTTTCAATACTTCCTATCATATCAATAAAAATTGACATTAATTTGGGATAAAATATTGAGTATAAAATCATTACATCCGTCACACCTCTCCAGGGTATATTAAGCACGTCAGTGGTGTACCACGTTGCCAAGTCCCAACGGTGTTGCCAGATGAAGTGACGTCAGAGCCAGCCACGTTTTACAGCTAGCGTTCGTTCACTGAAATATATAGATGTGCCAGCGCACGGGAGAAATATCGAAGCAGGCGCCGCCGCCGTTCGTGATATATGCGACCAACAAGACGAGTATGCTTTCCAGAGTACATAAAGAGTAGGCAGGAATCGATGTTTAAATTGTGTACATAATTTTACAGACGTACGTTTGTGGGAAGTAAATATTTTTGAAACGTGGTAGTATATTTTTAAAGTAGATGTTTTGAAATATGATAAATTGTCACAGCTACTTTTCGATATTAATATTACATACTCTAAAATGTTTTCAGGACGTTCCTGCGACTGTAATGATGTCATGCACGATTTTTCATTTTTAATCGATAGAGTAATGAAAATAGAAGGTCTGTTTTTTATTTTTTCTCAAATTGATCTTTAATAATGAAAAAATTGCAATTAAAAATTATATCTCTGAAAACACAGTTGATTTTCTCACCCTCGCCCAGTGACGTATGCAGTTCACTTCAACGGCCATTTTGAGTTTCACACTAGCTTCTAAACGTCAAAGTGATTTTAAAAAACATAACCTGAAATTTATAAAAGTAAACAAAACATGACAGGGAAACGTTGTCTACGTTATTGTTTTGTGAATATTCTTCAATGTATTCAGTGTCTCAGGTGCGTTTCTATAACTAATAGCTACACAAGCATCTAGCGTTTAATCTCAAATTTTTACAAAGTGAAAGAAGCACAGCTGATTTGACGCGTGGATAACTTCAGGCCAAATGAAAATTATATTTATAAAAATTAATAAAATGACGTTATATTATAGTATTTCTTTCAAATATTTAGATTTGTAATTTCCAATTTATAGTTTATACAGGTGTTTCAAAAATACTGTAAATTTTTTTAAAGGCATATAGTACCGACCAAATTGAGTAAAAAAGCTTAATCAACATGGGTCCGATCTTCCATAGTTTCCGAGATTTGAGGCAGTGAAAAATGAGTTGTTACGGGGTTTACGTCTGCTATCTCGAAAACTTGAGTTACGACTTTGATTAAATGGGATTTTTTGTTTACCTTTCAGAGGTCATCTTCGATGTGCTACTGTTTTTTTTTTTTTAAATAAATAATTGTACTATGTTAAATGTTGTGGCGACCTTGGTCAATATTTAATTTTCAAATAATTTCATAACTATTAGAAATTGAGAAAAACGTTTCATATAAAATTTTATTGTTTTTTATAGTCTATTTACTGGCGTAGACAAAATTTTGTTCGATCACTACTTTGTCAGTTTTTCCGATTTTTCGCCTTTCCAAGAAACAGTTGAAGATCAATCTTATATTGATTAAGCTTTTTTACTTATTTTGGTCAGTACTATATGCCCTTAAATTTTTTTACAGTATTTTTTAAACACTGTATATTTTTTCGTCTAGGAATTATGTGTCCAAATAATAATTTTGCAGTGTGAACCGGTGACGTTACAGCATGGCTGATTTTAGCAGCATCTTAAAAGTGTCATACTTTAAAACGACTTTATACAATATAAATGTAAATAAAAAATAATGTAATCATACAGAACGATAATTTAGACTATGCTTGTTCGATTTGAAGAAAAAAAGTACAATTATTTTTTTGCATGACCTCATTATTCATACTGGCAATGAAAATAATTTATTTCACGAGGTTGTGGGCGTAAAGCGACCGTTTGTGATTTGTTGTTTTCTCCACTACAATCACAACAGCTATGAGAGCTCGTGAGGTCTGGTACATACATACTCGACCGATAAAGATACTTATATTGATATTACCGAAATCTGCGAATATAAGCAAATTGAAGCACCCAGAAAAGGGTAATAATACAAACTTTGCATTGTATTTATAAAATTATTTTGAATATACTCGTACGTGTTATGCATTTCTGAACAGTTTTTTCATCAGTGTGCAATATCAATAATTAATGAATCTATCATTGATTAACAATTAAATCGCTTAAATTAATAACATGTGTTTTATAGTTGTATTTTTATACAAGTAGAATGCAAGTTGTCGATTTACATAAAACTTCATGTATAAGTAGGCATTTCGAGTATATCTTCAAGTGTTGTAATATGCTTCAATATGATTGCTAAGAGCAAGTTTTCGAAAATTTCCCACATAGTTGTCAATTTTGAAGTGTAATGCATGTGCGATGACTTGAAGGTCAATAGTTTTAAATGTTTATTGCAAGGTTTATAGTGTAATTACCATAAACGGCATTCTGATTATTATCTTCCAAAATCAACTTATTCAACTCTGGAGAATTGTTAGACACATTTTACCTACATGTGACGGTAAATACTTATTCATATTGTGAGTAGGGTTGCCAGGTATTCGGGTTTAATTCGAACTGTTCGGGTTTTGATGTGCATTGCTCGGGGTCCGGGGAGTATTGACCTCTATATACAAAATGGACCGGCGACTCATATCTCCTTATGCCCGTACCACACTAGTGGGTTTTGAAGCGGTTGGCGGGTGCGGGTACGTGTGCGGGTGACGGTACGTGTGCGGGTGACTCCTAGCCCAATAGGAGCGCAGCAGCTTGCGGTTGCGGGTGAAGGAATAGCCAACAGGCTATTTTTTCACCCGTCAACCGAACCCACAGCCGATCATCGAACCCGATACTGTCACGTGACTGCCTTGGTTTGACATGTGCTATAGTTTTCGTCTGCGACGGTGCAGCATTTAACTCTTAACTTATCCATTGTTTTTTCACGAGTTCACTGCCGTCTCGAACTGTTCTCGCGTTCGATAAAAACGTCAAGACGAATAAACAATGGGCGGTGTGGCGGAGCAGGAGCGGCAATCGCACCGCATAGTATGATTGGAAGAACCCGCACCCGAATCCGTACCCGCCAACCGCTTCGAAACCCGCTAGTATGATACGGGCTTTACTGCGGCACGAGCTGTATCCACTGTCATGCTGGGTTAGCTATCTCTTTCTAACAGTGAGAAGTACGCATGCGTCATCTAGTACCAGTTCGACAAATTAACAATGAACATGAAGAAGAAATTACACCCTGTTAAGAAGCTTGGCGTGGCTTAATTTTTCACTTCCATTTGTGCATCGTGCTTGGTGAGTTGTAGTCAGTTTCATGTTAAATCGCGGTGCCAAAAGTGAGAATTTTTTTGAAATATATCATTATATTGTAATTTTATTTTATGTAGTAAAATTAAAAATGTAAATAAAGGTATAATTAGACACTACGACTTTATTATTCTATTATATTTTGATCTCCTTATCCTTTTATAAAGTATAAATATTATGACATATAATTTTTCTTGTAATAGATAATTTAACATGTTTTTAATATCAATATATATATTAAGACCACACTTCAAAAAGGGGAAATGTCGAATTTCAAATGAGTTCAGGTATACGTCATGTATGTACATTAAATAAAGTAAAAATGTGATTAAATTTGCTTGGTCCAACTATACACGAAAGTTAGAGAGAGATAGATAACCCACCAGTCAGGTGGTATTCTCGGTGGATACACGCAAGTTATTTAAGCCGCCGGTCCATTTTGTATATAGAGGTCAATGCCGGGGAGAGATCTAAAATGTTCGGGTTTTAAACGCACAGAAATCGCCGTTGTTTAAAGAGGAATTGTATTAAAATTAATTATAATATAACTTGTGCAGAATTTTATAAATATGTGACGGAGCAAAATCACTGTTAAAATGTGCGCAGTGCTCAGTCTAATCAAAATTATAAATTTAATTGAACTAGTCTGCTCTTAGTTCTTAGGTAATAGAAAAAAATATTGCTTTCATAAATCAAGTAGACTCTTCATTCGTACATATATACCGGATGTTCACTTTTTTATAACCATAGGAAATACAATGCTAAATTTTCATATGGCTGAAATCTCAGCGCTATTAACTTTACAACAAAAGTGTAAATACGAAAAATGTTCAGAATTAAAAACTGGATTTAATAAGTCCAAAATTATTGTTTACGTGCGTTTCGCGAGAGAGAGAGAAAGGTAAAATAAAAGTTTTTTTAGTTATTTACAGACTACCATGATAAAAATAGAATAAAAAAGGTATTTATATGAGATAAGTATAATTTTTTTTAGGGATATTTAAATAAAAAGCTTATCTGACCCGTCAAAAGTCACGAAGAAATTAATTTATTAAAATTTGGACGTTTCGAAATCAACTGATTTCATCTTCAGCATAAATTATACAATTTCTTAATAATCGTACATAACAGAATCCAAGTATTTAACATGATGATGTATAATTGTTAAAGAAGCTGGTCAGTTGCTGGTCAGTTGCTGGCTGACCCTTGGTCAAGCAACATGTGTCAATACACAATATGTTACAATTTGTAATTCTTTAACAATTATACATCACATGTTAAATACTTGGATTCTGTTATCTACGATTATTAAGAAATTGTATAATTTATGCTGAAGATGAAATCAGTTGATTTCGAAACGTCCAAATTTTAATAAATTAATTTCTTCGTGACTTTTGACGGGTCAGATAAGCTTTTTATTTAAATATCCCTAAAAACTTGTTGTCAACGACCCTACATCACCCAATACATAAGTATAAAATGTTCGAGTCGAACAAAATAGAAATCTGGCAACCCTAAATGTGAGCTAATATTTAAAGTAATTTTACCCTTCTCCTTCTTGGTGTATTCAATATTCTGACGTTCTACAGTACCAGTACTGTATTAATTTCGCTGATAACTATGTACTTGCCTCTCCCCTTGCTAAGGCTGCTCAGATTATATAGTGTATTAAATATTCATGTATAAACTTTAGGTTACCACAAGTTTGATCCATATATGATGAAAATGAGAATGTGAAAAGTAAATTTCCCTAAATTGATTTAACTAATTATTTGCGGACAACATTTAGTTAGAGAGGTAACTTGAAATAATCTAATCTTGAGGGATACGCATGAATGAGGGTGCGACATTTTACATATATTATCTAATATAGTAAAACTCGTTTACAAGTTGGAATGGTAAACCGGAGAAAATTATACACGATAAATAGTCCAAAAGCAAGGGAAAGATACGTTGCAAAGGCCAAAGGGATCTGCTTAGTAGTCATAATTGTTATGGTTTTGTAAATAAATTACATTATAATTTTTCCCTACAGGTTTCTACGTAAATGAAACACACAGGGTACAACTTCTTACTGCAATTAACCCTTTTTCCGTATTTCACTAAGTAGCAAGTGATTTTACTCTTTTTTTAACCAGTATAAGTAAACCACAGAATATTTTCTAACTTGAAAACTATCTGTGACCAGCTTTACATAGCAGTACGCTTAATGTACAGACATTGTGAGTCGTTCTAAATGCAGGATAAGAATTTTTTTAATAAAAAAATCCTAATTTCGTATCTATTTTCTTTTTTTAAGTCGACTACGTAAATTATAATTTTAAGTGTTGAAATTTTTTTAATTTTAACACAAAAAATATATTTATCTTTATCGTACCTTACACAGCGTATCAGGAATACTCTAGATATAAACCAAAAGTTATAACATTCATCAAAAGTTATTTAACTCGTAATTTCTAAAACTTTGTAACTAAGACCGCTGAGCTTACTTCGTTTCATACTTTTTAATAATTTTTTGACATTAATATGCTTAACAACAATAATAAAATACATGTATAACTATACTGACGTTCACCAAAAAAAAAAAAAAAAAAAACAATAAATTTAATAAACAAACAATTTTGTCCTATCGACTAATAGTACAATTTTATATACATTTAAAATAATAATACTTGATTTTGAAAAACAAAACGAACTCGTCTTAGCGATTCTATAAATTTATCAATAACTGAGGTAACGAAATCTTTGTTTTTGTTATGTACAACAGTTACAACGTTTACATGAATTTTGGAAAATGGTTCCAGTTTTCAGTCAAAATTCCACGAAACTGCTTATGCAATTTTCAAAACTCTACTGATTGATTTAAAATCAGTTTTGACGCTTGCTTATTTGTCTGATGTAAGTGACAGATCCTCTTCAACCCAAATACTCCGTTTGGCATTATTCCCATTATTTTTTATTTCGTACGCACACAATCTAAATTATAAGTTTAGCGGCAGAAACATTAAATATGTACGCATGCGCAATATTCAAAACTGTATTTTAAATGTTTACTTGAATAGTTTTGAAACTAGTTTTAATTCAAAACCATTCTGACACTGTATATACATGGCGTTTTCAAAATTACATACATACATAAAATCACGCATTTTCCACTTAGTGGGTTAGCACAAACCCGAAAGAATAAAAAAATCATCATCCAAAAAATAATCAGTCTCTCTTTCAACAACATTCTTACTAACCTGACATCATAGGTACAACATATATTCCTCACTCTTAACATATTAAAGTGACCGAATTACGGTAGCGAAATACTTCAACCGGATTACAATAATATTTACGAAACAATCATCCGTGGCCACACATTCCTGTCTAAGCACACTTCTTTCGACTCGGCCACATTCATAATCGCATTCATAATCGCATTCATACACGCACTTCTTCTCTTCCCACTCGGAAACTTTCTTTCTTTTAGTACCTTATCAATCACATCCATCCACTTACACACTGGACGGCCACACAATCGAACACCCTCAATTTCACCAAGCCGTTCACTCTTCATTCTTTCCACTTGGCCAAACCATCTCAAATGGCTCATTCCTACTCTCTTAACAACATTCTTCCTAACCATACATTCTTCATACACCAAATTATTCCTCACGCGGTCCCGTCTTACATATCCACATACACCACGTAAATACCTCATTTTCACGGCAGTCACTTTCTTTTTATGCTTTCCCGTCCATGCCCATTCGCTTCCATACATCAAAGCAGGCACTAGCACTTCATTATACAAACTTAAACGAGCTTCTCTTAGATACGTTTACGTTTCGAGCAAACGTATACCCAGAGCACCCATTATCTTACACACCGCACTCACTCTCCTTTCAATTTCTCTATCAATTCGACCATCCCTTGACATCATACTACCCAAATATACAAACTCATTCACTATCTCCAGTTTCACTCCATCCACCAACACATTGCACACAGTCACCAATTTACTCCTTTCAAATACTATCACAGTAAATTATTTTATTCAAAATCATTATAGTAATATATCGATTCCTTACCTTTCAGAGGTTGGGAAATACGTCATTCCTACTGTAATGACATATTTCACTTCCATCCCACGGGTTGAAAATGTTTATGTAGAGCAACATTGTCATATAGATCCCTACAATAAAGTAGACTAAACAAATTTTAATAGAGCTGTCAAAAATGTTAATAAACTTAAAAGTTATAAATCATTGATTTATTTTGAAAACTATTGATTTAAAAAAAGGATCACTGTGAATAAAATAGTATACATTAACTTGGTGAGAGTTTCATCACAGCCTCGCGCTGTATCTACCTAAGCCCTCGGCTGTAATGAAACATATCCCACTTTGGATGTAATTTACTATTTCAGCCCCATCTTACGTCTTCAGCGCCATCTTACGAAAATTTCTGCATGCCTCTTTGCCAATTAACTTCTGTGGACGAATAATTTGAAGTTTCTAATATAGATCTTGAGATGGATATACTCAGGAGTTCAGAAGTTAAAACTGCTTTTAATACCCTCAGCTATGCACTACATAAATGTTATACATGGTTAATTTCAAAACCAGAATTTGCTCTAGTAGTATATGCCCCTCCCTAGACGTTCAATAATGTGGCACAGTAGGTATAGTCTTCCAGACCTGCAAGATTATGAGTACCATTAGACCCATTTCATCATTAGACATATGACCCTTGTAGCATGTAGCTGTTAGTATTAGTAGGATGAAATGTGACTTATGAAAATGTCAAAAATATCAGTGTTACAATAGGGAATTCCACCATTTTTTACCTCCCGCTACCCTTGGTAAGGGAGTAAGGGAGGTATAGGGATCGTGCTAAAAATAGCATATCGAGATTGTGGTAAATGACCACGTTTTAAGGTCCCTAGAATTCAATTTTAACATTTTCCCGATGATGTCTGTGTGTATGTGTGTATATGTGTATGTGTGTGTGGATCCTCCACTCTATCTCAAATACTAACATTCAGAAAATTTTAAAACCTTTTATTTCGAACTTTTTCTGTAATGGAAAGAGCTCATTAGATTTTGGTGTAAATCAGATAACCGGAAATGGCACTTTACTAGAAGCTCAAAATAGTTTTTCTTCGAAAAATACCTTTAAATGTTATTTTTTCGACATTAATGCTAAAGATTATCAAATTTTCTATAGATTTGCATTAATACTTTTTCTATATATTTTATGGATAAATTTATAAAATTATCTATAATTTAAATCCAGGAGCCTATACGCTTTAAACAAACAATACACCTTGGCAGTTATTCAAATGTATGTAACTGACATAAATGTCACTGTCAAAAAACTAATCATTTCAAATTAATAATAGTAACGTTTTAAAAAGAAAAATGTAAATAGAACAATAGGAAAGGGAATCAATACAGCTTCCAGCACATTTAAATATATAGGTATGTATTTAGATTAATAAAAATTAACGATTCACCAAAGTTTAAGCTAATTCTCATTTTTGGATTCGTGAATTCTATTTTATCCAGGTATTTAAAATTTAATCTTCATTTTATTATCAAAAATGTAGTTACTTGGAATAGATTAGACTATATTTTAAGAAATAAACTGCCAAAATTAGAGTAAAATTCGCTAATCCACAAATAAGTAAATAAATAAATATATCATCACGGCTTATTACCCATTGCTGGGTGTGCCAATCTGCTTTGTACACAGATATCGGTAATGATAAAATATTTGCACCATGTGGGCACTTACAAGGCGTCACCTCACTGGCAGTCATTGCTGGCGTGGAGAGTGCACCACAGGGGTCAATGTTGTGCCATTTAAAATTGCAAATATTTGGCGTTGGTCGGGATTAAACACGGTTCCCCAGATCCGCGACCTGACGCTCAGGCACGCGGCTACGAGACCCCATGGGCTCTCAAAAATAAAGATTAGCTTAATCTTTTTAAATATAATTTCATCAGAAAGTATAAGTAAAACTAAGACTATTGCTGAAAATCCGGTGAAATAATTCTTATTAATAAGCGAGTTATGGTCCCCCGAAGTTTGAAAATATAGATGTCACGTCACGAATATGTTTTTATATAAAACCGTTTTCTTCGTGGATCTAAAATGTTCTTGAAATGTATGCTATTTTTAAATTATATTTATAAAAAAACAAATTAATATTATAACACTCTACAAGTCTACATGCTTTATAAATGCAAGTGTATCAAAATTATGAAGTTTAATGCAAGAAATTTATATTCAAATAAAAACTGTTTGAGAGTTGCAGAACTAGACTGGTAGCCACGTGTCCGCTATTTGAATTTGTCTACTTCCATTGGTAGTAGACTCTACCCCCTAACTTGGTATTCGTTATATATTTATAGGTGGTCTTTGAGTCGCCAATCAAAATAATATATATATATATATATATATATATATATATATATATATATATATATATATATATATATATATATATATATATATATATATAGGGAATTTATTTTAACGCGCAACATATGGTCAATCACTTCCATGGTTACTACACACTACTGTCAAAAAATGACAGCAATGTAATATTTGTCCATTTTAAAATGCAACATACAAAAATTTGTAGTTATGTATTTTCAATATTAATTTCCAATAAATTAGCCTACATACTATTAATAAAAAATCAAAACTTTAATGTAGCACATCTTAACAAACTTTGGCTTACAAAAATTCATAATTTTAATGTAATAAATGTTCAAGAATACCTCCATTCACACTGAGGCAATATCCTAGTCGCTCATAAAAAGAATTGATACCATTTGTGATGTGTTCTGGACGTATCTCCTGTGCTGCAATACTATTTATAATGTTGCATTTTAAAATAAATTCTCTGTATATATATATATATATATATATATATATATATATATATATATATATATATATATATATATATATATATATATATATATATATATATATATATATATATATACAGAGAATTTATTTTAAAATGCAACATTATAAATAGTATTGCATAAACTACGCGCAAAAAATAGGGTTGCAGTAAAAAGACAACTAGTGATATAATAATAATACATCAACACGCTGCCCGCAATTACATTATGACTTCCAGGGTTCCAGCCAGCCATGCATATATTCCGATCACAACATGTTATGCGTTGGAATAGGGAATTACTTCTCTAGTCTCTAGTCAGTATATATGCTCGAAGAACTCAATATACATTTACACAATTACAACTTGCACGAGCGCATGTAGCAGCAAATCATAGAACTAATGGTTGCTATATGGTTACGACTTCCAAACAAAGAACTGTCACCTCTACACTCCAGCCATCGTGTAGTTGTATTATCGAATGATCTTCAATGTTATTAAACAAATAATCTGATCTGGCCAATACTATACCTCCCGCTATTTATTTTTATTAATTTAAATATAAATACTTACATATTTAGTAATGCTGGAAATTGTATTAAGATCCATTCCTTATAACTATGGTTCTATTTACTATTTTCTTTTTAAAACGTTACTATTATTAATTTGAAATGATTAGTTCTTTGACATTGACATTTATCTGTCAGTTATACTATTATTCACGAAAGATGACTATTCAAGGTCATTTGTACGAAGAAAGAATACACATAATTTTACAGCAGTAGCTTAGCAACATATTGTGTTAGAAAGAGAAAGATTATTTAACCTATGTCTATTTAATGTATGTGGTGTGACGGATATACGTAAATACTGACACTACTTTCTAACACACTATAAATAATAATGACGTATGTCGTAGAATTACAGATACCTAATTATCCACTACACTGCCCTCTGCGCTAATATTTACCCAGTGGCGTTGACGTTTAAATCAAATTATTATTCCTTGGTTTATAGTTAAGTCTATGTTTTTTGAATTTTGCAAAAACATAAGTGAAAAACATAAATCTTTCAGAAAGGCATTGTTTAGAAAGAAACATAATTTTCAAATAAATTACTCTTATTTTTTTAGTTAAAATGTGTCCATAAATATTTCATGTTGCACACCTATGCATACGAAATGCAATGAAGTTATCTGCAAGTAATATTATATCAGACGGCTCACAAATGACCTTGAATAGTCATCTTTCGTGAATAATACGAGTAGTTTACATACATTTGTGATATGAACTGTGTAACAAAGGAGTGTGCTTGTTTAAAGCGTGGGCTCCGGGATTTAAATTATAGATAATTTTATAAATTTATCCATAAAATATATAGAAAAAGTATTTATCTGTAGAAAATTTATAATCTTTAATTTTTTTAATAACACAAATCTCGAAAAATAATATATAAAGGTACAGTAAACTCCAGTTATAACGGACTCGAACGGACTGTCAGTTTAGGTACGTTATATCCGAGGGTACGTTAAAAAAGAAATAAAGTTTTGTAAATCAATTTAAACATTCACTAAATTTATTAGAATAAGTATCGTGATAAAAACAAAAATTGAATATGTTATACTTTCAGAGTGTTCAGCCTTTTCTTGTAAAATTGGATCGCTTATTGTTATGTTCAATGATCTCTGAGTTTTAAACCATTAAAGTGATAACGTATCCACATCCTGTCAAATTGGCTTTGTAATTTCTTTAATTGATAGAGATTTACGTACCGCCACTTGAAATATTTGCTTTTCATATGCATGAGACAATTGATTTCGGCAAGTTTAATTCTTTACATAATTCTGTTTGTTGCATACCACTTCAATTTTTCTATTAATTTTGTCTAGAAGAGTAAGTGTCTTGCATTTCTTTATTTGAGACATTTTTTGTACGACTTCTACCTTCAACGACTGTTTCTGCGTTACTGGTCTATCAACTGTGCAATGAGCTTGTTTACGTCTTGACACGTGGGGTTGGTACGTAATAGCCGATGTTGAACCGATGTAAGGATATATAAAATAGTACGTTATATAAGGATTGTACCTTATAAGCCGGTACGTTATAACAGGAAAAAATAACATTAATTTAAATAGAGCTGGGAATGGGATAGGTAAAAGAGTACGTCGTAACCGAAAATACGTTATATCCCATGTACGTTATAGGCGAAGTTTACTGTATTTTACGAAAAAAAAAATTTTGAGCTTCAAGTAAAATACCATTTATCTGATTTACACCAAAATCTAATGGCTTCTTCCCATATTAGAATGAGGTAGAAATACAAGGTTACAATTTTTTTTGAATGATAGTATTTGAGTTAGAGTGGAGGATACACACACACACACACACACACACACACACACACACACACACACACACACACCCATACACACACACACACACACACACACATACACACACACACACACACACACACACACACGCACACACACGCACATGCACACACATGTGATTTTTAGCACGATCCCTATACCTCCCTTACCAAGGGGAGCGGGAGGTGAAAAAAGTTGCCCGAGGTAGGGGAGACCGGTGTCAATTGTAACAGGTTTCAAATGTAACAAAGGTAGGTAACAGGGCCATCTTTTCGAAGTAGATTCAAACGCGCTTACAGAGTGAAGCAGAAAGGGTTATAGCTCTTTGGTATTTAGTGTAAGTGCATACGCGCAAATCCGGCGTCTGTTTCTGACGAATGTCTGTAAATCGACAAAAAAAAATAAATACAGGTAGTGACACACATTGTTTCTAAAACACTATAAGTGCTCTGCTCGGAAATATTTCAAGATAAGGATCAGTTTATGAGTTATATCTGCTTTTATTTTTCATTAAAAAACATTTCGAATTATTACTATTAATTAATTAATTATTACAAAAAAGCAAATAATATCTTTAAAAGTTAAGCGGTGTCAGTTGTAACACATGCCACGGTGTCGATTGTAACATGTTTAATAATTAAGTACAGTATTGATCATGATAAAAATTACAAGAAAAAACCACTGCTATCGAAGACATAAAAGAAAAAACGAAAACCAGTTCCAAAAGTAACAGTCGCAGATTATTCTTCAGATGGCTCTGATGAGGAAACTCTCTGATATGTATTGGCCCATATTTTTTGAGCACAGGAGATTGGTTGCAGTGGCGAAAATGTAAAATCTGGACACCGGGCAAGTTAAATTATACAAAGAAGACCTATTTTATGTTTACCTAAACTGCAATTCCATTAGCGACTAAAGGCATTGGTCAAAATGGTACATATCACGAACAGAGTATATATTTTGTTTGCTTTTAGATGAGTCATCTGAATTTTGTATTTTCTGAGGTAATAAATAAATGTTTATTTTTTCAATAATTTCTTCTTTTACCTGTTATTTTATCATATTACATCACTGTTAAAATTTATTACAATTAACACTGGCCCTGTTACTATTGACACCAGTTAGGTGTCAATTGTAACATTTGTAATGCCTGACTAAAAATCCTAATACTTTTATATTTGTCACATTTTCAAAAGTTTAAAATTCAAAATATTATTCACTAAGGTGTGAAGGGTCTCATATAGGCAATTTCAAAATTTCGAAATGTAACGTTAACTCGTGAAAAATAAAAATTTAAATTTTGTAACAATTTGAACTCATTTTTGAGAAACGAATAAAACAAATCAGAATAGAGAATTAGGTTATAACACGAATGACAGATGTTAACAGAATGATGACAGGTACAGTAATATGGAGAAGGACGTAAGACAACAAAAGGGGGGGGGGTTGTTTGGTAGTAAAATCTCTTGCGTGCGTGTGACGTCAATTATGTCAATTTCTATTGACTACGAACGATTCAAATTTCATCGGATCAATTCGATAGAAATTACAAATAGTGTACTCTAATAAGTTTTATAAGTGTGGTATATGCACATTTTGAATTTCTTTGCCGCTGTGGGTGGGAGATTCATATGCCATAATAATTATTAAACGAGCTAATCTATCCGCAGGGCGACAGCCGAGAAAATGTACATGGCACTACTTCTGTGATTATAGGCCTGGAGAGAAAGTGGATTAAAACAATTTAGGGTAAACCACTGAAATTTTAGTCGAATTAATTAACATTTAGTTTGAATCAGAATTACTTTTGGTACATTAATTAGAAAATTCTTCTCAGGCCTGATATAGTGTTCCATTATAAAATTAAATCACATTTTCAAAAAATCTGATGTGGCCAACATATAACCTCTCGCCAGATATTTTACTTGCGTTTGTACGCATAAAACAAAAAATATTTTTAAATACAAATACATATGTGCATGTCTCACTACAAAATTATTCTCACATATATTTGCAAAATCTGGGATATTTTAATATAAATTATGTACAATACATACATTTTCTTTATATTCAATATCCTGAAATTTTCTTTTTCTTTATATTCGTATTTTTTTCGCAAATTCCTTTTATATTCTTTTTTACGTATATTCTTTTGCGTTGTTGACTTTTTTTATTTTCATAATCTTCATAATGATGTACAAATATTTTTGACAGTGGAATACAAATATTTTTGACAGTGACATTTATGTGTCAATTACAAACATTTGAATTTCTTGCCTTGAAGTAGTTTGATCTGATAATTTTTACATCAAATTATTTTATGTGCATTTCTTTATCTCTAAATCTATAGAAGTTATAATGAATTTATATTTACCGAATAAAGAATTTAACGTTCTTTAATATAAGTATTTACATAAATTTTCGATAAATAATATTTAGATGATTTTTTTTCTTGTAACTACTACTTCCGGTTGTCCCATTGTTACCAAAACTTAATCAACTCTTCCCATTATTATTAGATTGAGGAGTCCGTAGTTAAAAATGTCTTAAGTCTTATTTGAGAAATCGTGGATCCAACGTCCACACACCCATACACACATACGAACATCATCGTAAAAATGTTATAATCGGATTCTAGGGACCTTAAAACGTGTTTATTCACTAAAATCTGGATATGCGATTTTTAGCATGAATTCAATCCCTGTTTTAGTGAGAGGTAAAAACAAAAATACTAACATTAAAGTTAAATACAAGTAAACATAATTAACCTCAAATACACTCTTGTGTAAGGGTTAATTTTTCTCTTGTGACAATTCTTGCAACACAATTAGTTCAATTGTCAAACCTTATTAGCATAACACAATCATTCAATTAGCTCAAAGTAAAAACTCTAGAACAGCGAGTGTAATGAATGCAATTATTCCCTTCTTGTCTTGCACTCTTTGCTGTGACATTTCAGCTTAATCCGTTTGTAAATAATCCAGTCGTTTAATGAAACGGTTTGGTTAAGCTGGGATCTAATTCGCTGGAACAATTACTAGTAATGTGTGAGTGTGCATGTATGGCAGCGGCTCTAAATGCTCATTTTGTCGCTTTGATCCGATGTCGTCAGCGCGCCAACGCTAGCTGCTTTTAGTTGGTTATTCAATATGAATTTGGCCGCTTGTTGCCTTTACTGCATAACGGTAATGGTGCTGATGTTATAAAATCAGACGTGATTAGCTGTTTGTTAAAGCTAGTTTGCTGGGATTATAATCACACAGGAAAATGTCATTTGGACGTTAATTTATAACTAAAATTATTTTAGGTAATATTATAAATCACTATACGAAAAAGAAAAAAATCTGATGTGGACACCACACGACTTCCTCGTACGCAAGACCAATATGAAGATGAAGTATAGACCCATATAGACCCAATTATAAAATTGCACGTGTTTGACGTTATTTGACATTAACATCTATTTTTTTTTTATCCTAATCGATAGCAAGCTTCATTACAAAAACCAAAAAGTATATTTTTTAAATTTACATATCTCGCTTATACAAAGGGCTAATTTAATAATACTTCAGGTAATATATCACTTTCGGTTAGCCTGTTTTAACCAAAATCTGCTATGTTATTCCAATTGATACAAAAGTCTTATATACCAAATTAGAAACGTTTTGGATTATATTTTAATATAGTTTTTCATTAAAATCTATTATAGGCTTCAAATAAAGTACCATTTCTAGAAATTATGTAATGACCAAAAAGGGAGGTACACAACTAGATGTTATAGAAGTTCTAAATACAAAATTCGTACAAGGAAGTAAATATGTTCATGATTGAAGGGGTAAGTGGACAAAGATGACACATTTTATTTTCAAAATTGATATTTTTGTTGACACCTTTTATTTTACGGATTGGGGTATGTCGCCAAATTTTTATTTTTACCTCCCGCTACCCTTGGTAAGGGAGGTATAGGGATCGTGCTAAAAATCGCATATCGAGATTTTGGTAAATGACCACGTTTTAAGGTCCCTAGAATCCAATTTTAACATTTCCACGATGATGTCTGTATGTATGTGTGTGTGGATCCTCCTCTCTAACTCAAATACTATCATTTAGAAAATTTTGAAATCTTGTATTTCGAACTTTTTCTGTATTGGAAAGAGTCCATTAGATTTTGGTGAAAATCGGATAACCGGAAATGACACTTTACTAGAAGCTCAAAATGGTTTTCTTCGAAAAATGCCTTTAAATGTTATTTTTTCGAGATTAATATTTTTATAAAAATTAAAGATTATTAAATTTTCTATAGATTTGCATTAATACTTTTTCTATATATTTTATGGATAAATTTATAAAATTATCTATAATTTAAATCCCAGAGCCTACGCTTTAAGCAAACAAAACGCAGTTATTCAAATGTATGTAACTAACAGATAAATGTCAATATCAAAGAACTAATTATGTCAAAATAATATTAGTAACGTTTTAAAAAGAAAAAAGTAAATAGAACAATAGAAAAGGAATTCAATACAGTTTCCAGCATAAGTAAATATATAGGTATTAGTGATGCCGCGAGATCTCGCATTTTCGAGATCTCGTATCGAATTTCTCGAATTTTCGAGACGAGATTTATCTTATTCTCGTCTCGACAATTCGAGACGAGACGAGAGTAATGCCCTAGAGATTTGCGCGAGACGAGAGTGGTAAGTCGAGATCTCGAATGTACTTTTTTTTAAATTTTCCAATTAAAATATAAGTATTTGAACAAAATATTCATCGGTATATATATATATATATATATATATATATATATATATATATATATATATATATATATATATATATATATATATATATTTGAATTGTCTTTTCATTTACATTCATATTTACTTATTCATTTTAAAGTTATATAGTGTACTCTTCACACCAGCTTCAAGTGCCCGCACTATACGAATATATAATTATAATTACCAATATCTGCGTACAAAACAGATTGACACGCCCAGCAACGGGTAATAAGCCCATGATATTACGTATTTTTTATACCTAACCATTTAAATACAACACAGGAAAATAATCAGTTTTAATTAGTGGTACTCGTTTCTTTGCTAATTATAAATTCGAGAAATTCGAGAGTCTCGAGTCGTGATCGAGAGAAGGCAAAAAAATTATGACGAGACGAGATACAGAGTAATCTCGTCTCGAAATTTCAAGACGAGACGAGAGTTGATTGATTCTCGCCGTTTCTCGTCTCGCGGCATCAGTAATAGGTATTTATTTAGGTTAATAAAAATTAACGATTCACAAAAATATTTAAGCTAATCCTCATTTTTGGATTAATCCTGCTGAGAGGTTTAAAAATAAGGTAGTTACTTGGATTAGATTAGACTATATTTCAAGAAATAAACTGTCAAAATTAGAGTAAAATTCGCTAACCCAAAAAATTTAAACTTGTTTGTGACTCGGACTGTAAATGGCGGGAGGTATTGTGTTGGCCACATCAGATTTTTACATAATATGATACTAGCCAAAAAAAATAAAATACCAATATTTCTTAAATCGATATATTATTTCTGGTTTACGAGAAATAAATTATTAAACTTTTCGAGGTATCGTGACGTCATAGTGTACCTAGTTTGACCGACAGTCTCATAATGGTAGATGTAAATTCCCTCTCCAAAACATTCAATTGCAAATAACTTTATTATTTAATTTTTATTATTATTATGAGAAACTATAGTGATTATATATTTTATGAGCCATATATTCAAATGCCATTAAGGTCACATACCTCATTCTATAACTGGATAAGACTGAAAGCGCATTTTTAATTTCAATTAATTATAAAATTACAAATTTTAACTGTGAATTAGAACTAAAACAGTTTTCTTTTTGTGTTTTGTGTTAATTTACTAATTTCTTTAATTCTGTCTGCTCTTACTTGGTGAATAATTGTGAAACATAAAACCAAGTATTATTAAAAATTAAAATTAATTTACTACTTTAATCTAAATTTAGTTCTAATTGATAGTTTAAAATAACGCATTTGTTTAGTTTTTGTCATAAATCCATGGCTGTCTAAACTATAAGCTCATAAAAATAACTTTATACTTAATTTTTACGTTTATATGACAAGCTAAAATAATCGTTTTCTATTATTTAGATGCAGAATTTATATCTCTTTAACTTTTATTTGAAGTATTTTTGCATAAAATAATTAGGTAACGTTTGCGCAAAGAATTTTTTGATTTACATCCTATACATTACATCTTTATCCACGTTCAATTATTTTATTGAATACTTTTTTTTGTTAAATATAGCACGTAAAGTGTATGATAAATATCGAACATCAATGAAATAAGGAAATGTTTGATCAATATCACACCGTCTACCGAATAGTTGTCAAAAATAGGGCTGTGCACTCTTAGAAATTTGAAATCGATTTTCGATCTTTTGCTAAAATCGAATTGTCGCGATTGATCGATTTGTTCGATTAATAGCAAAAAATCTATTTTTTTATATATGAAATCGAAATACTACATCAAGGAATCGATTTTAATAAATGATCAAAACCGATTTTAATAAATAATCAAAACATTGATTTTAATAATAGTTAAGAAAATCGATTTTAATAAAAACATCGGAAGATCGATTTTATTAAAAGATTGATTTTTAGTGATATGAAATTTCTATTACGCGTATACGCACATCGAATTACGAAACACCTCCCGAATAACACCTAACGCGCGTGAAACGCCAAATGCTGGTGAAATCAAGAGATTTCTTCTTGGCATAATAGCTATTTGTGTACTAAGAGTGCAAAATGGGACATTGTCGATTGAGAGGTTGTTGACGCGCGACGCTGGAGCACGACATTCTCTCGAAATCGACAATGTCCATTTGCGCTCGAAACACAGACAAGATTTTTTCTACAGTCGCCACAATGGGCTCCTCGACCACAACAAAAATTTATTTGTTTCAAGTAGCAGCACAACTGTTATTTATCGTTATTTTGTTTGGTTATGTTATACACCGACAGAGCAGTTATATGTCAGATCAACGTGTGACGGTGGTAAATGTGTAAACAGTGTCATTAGTTCATGACTAAACGTTTCCATTAAGAATGTAGACAAGTTACATTTCTTAACATTGTATAGTTAGAATTTTGGACAACGAGCGTTTTTTGTACTTCGTCGCGCATGAGCGGCAAAGTGACATTTTGCGTTGACAAAAGAAAACGCAAATGGATACTTTGTACATAGACTGTAAAAAAATATATTTTTCGATTAGAAAAAAATGGATCAAGATCGATCAATCGATTTTTTTCCTAGCCCTAGTCGCAAACGATGATGTTTCTATATGTCAGTAAAAGCAGTAGGCAACTTCAAACTGTCATCTCATTCAAATTGAAAAACATGTGATAATTTTACATTTCGAAATAAATTTATTAGAATACCCTATTGATTATAAAATATATTTCTACTATTACACATTACTAGGGTGATTTAGAATATTATATACATGGCCACTAAATAAAAGACGACCGATTGTTATTTTTATGCTGCTAAGAGTGTGAAGTTATTGTAACATTTGTCTACTTATCAGGTTCCTTTCAAGTTATTGCAATAGTTGTGGACGCAACAACACAAAATAACATCAAAAAGGTTTAAGATTTGATTTTATCAAAACGAAAAATATTGCTGCTTTTATGCAACAAAATGTATAGTTCAATTATTGTTTTACATAGATGGCGACACCTTTGGAGAATAAATCTGTACTACACAAATTTACTACAACATTGCCAAACTTTCTACATAATTATTTAATCAAGGATTAAATCAAATTTGTTTCTAATGATAGTCTTTTTATTTTATGATTGGAATATAAGGACACTATGAAAAATTAAATTATTGAAAATGTTAAATTTTATACATCAATATTTCATTTTTCTCTAGCAGTTATATATAACGTAATACTCAATATATAATGACATTTGAAGAACAAAATATAAATTGTAATATACAAAAAAAAAACTTAGAAACTCACATAATAATCACAATAAAACAAACGAATGTTCCCAGTTAATCTGATTTAGAAATATAAAGTGTCTGGTCACAAATCTGGTGAACCGGGTTCGAACTCGACCGGCGTCAAATAAATCGATTTTTAAAATGGCATAAAATTGACCCCTATAGTGTACTCTCCACGCCAGCAATGAGTGCCCGTGAGGTGATGCCTGGTAAACGCCCGCACGGTACAAATATGTCATCATCATTACCGACATCTGTGGAAGCAGATTGGCACACCCAGCAATGGGTAATATACCGTGCTGATATATTTATTTATTTTATTTATCTAAAACAATATTACCGTGTTGATATTAATAAAATATACTGCTTTGATATAGATATTCATTTTAATAAATAAATTTGCTTCTTAATAAACAGAAAATTATTTACATTAAAAATGTATTAGAAAACGTTTTTAATTATATTTTATAATTAAAATATTTGATATAAAAGAGAAATTTGAATTCGAATCTCATACAATTTATTTGCTTTCATAACGAATCCTTATTATAAACATTTTATAAATTCAGATTTCTCTGGAAGTAATTTTCTACAATACTCATTTAAAATTAGTAAGCCATTATAAACACTAATATTTTTTAAAAATTACAGCGTAGGTTAGATTAGGTTATTTTAAATGTTATCTATTTAGTGATTCATTAAACAAAAAACGAGCGATTGTATTTTTTTTGCTGCCAGGCTATAAAATAGAAATATTTGTTTATTTTCTTTATTACCTTTAGTTAAATTAGAATAGTTATTTACATTATACGTGCGGTAGGTGTTATTTTACAACGCGAGGTTTAATATTGAAGCACGACGCGCAGCGGAGTGCTGCAATAAAACCGAGCGTTGTACAAATACCTAACGCACACATTATGTATTAAATTTTTTGGCCGAGATATCTACTAAATATGTATTTTCTATAAATTTTGCTTGTTAACCTTAAACCATTGTTGTCATCAAGCGAGCTGCTATCAAAACAATTCATTGTAGGCTCAGCATCAAGGCGCTTTGAAAACCAACGAAACGTCAAAATAATCAAAAAATTGTATTCCTTGTTATATTTGTAATCATATCTATCAAAGAGAAAAATGTCAGACAGTCACGAATCTATAACATCTACTCCGCCAGAGTTACGTGAACAAGCAAAAAATGTTTCATCGCAATTACTCCCTGAAAAATCAAATGCCCGTTACAAGAGATATTATCAAGTTTTCATACGGTGATGTGACGAAAAAAAGTCAACAATTGAGAGGTTGGGTTGGGACAAGACCAAGAATTTGCACTTTGATTATTTTATTTATTAGGGATGTCTATTGTCTATGCTGCTATGCTGGAAGGAAATTAAGGTTAGGTAGATTAGTTCCTACATACGTAGTTCCTACAGACTACATGAATGATTCTAATGTTACCTACCCTTTTCGACATTCTTCATTAAAATTAATTTCAAACATTTGAAATAAAATAAATAATTCTCATCAATCATTCCACTTATTTTATCATTTGACAATTTTGACATATTGACATTGCCGACTGAGACTTATGCCAAAAGATGGCGCTGGCGGATTAAATTAAAAGAAATTCAGTTTTATTTATTTATTTATTTATTTATTTATTTATTTACTATTATTGTACGAAAATTGCGGTAGCTAGCGTTTTTGTAGGCACTATTTATTATTAAAAAGTAGATTTCTTTAGTAGTGGCCTATTAAAACTTAAAAATATGGGTGTGTATTACTTTATTCGGTGCGGTAAAGTCATGGCATGTGTAAAATCGCAACTACCATGGACGCCAACGATGTGTGATTGTTATGTTTACACTTTAGGAGGCCAAAAAATGTTTTTGCAGTTTCTTCCAATGAGTATATGAAAATGAATGAACGGATATACTCGTATGTGTAGTATTCTTCACGTAAGGATGGCATTGGGCACTAGATATTGCAAATATAGGTAGTTCAATTCGCTCTATAATTATGCTGATACCTACTAGGAAACAATATTTTTCTGCAACAAGAAACGCACATTCAAACAAGACCATTGTTCTAGACCTATCTCGATAGTTTTTTTTATGACATTATTGTTAAATTACGTAAATCATCACAAGACACAAAAATGCTAAAATTCACGTCAATGTATACGAACTACGTTGACAGTTTCAAATTATTTCCTGAAGAGAGTTACGGCAAACGTCGCTTCCTAAACAGATTCTATAACCTGTGTGGAAAAAAGAAACTACACTCTATATCTCCCAGTTGATCCCCACAGCATCAATTTCTGATATAAGCATTACAAAACTTTTATTTAACATCTTTGTCGTACACACATAGCATATATGAGACTTTCATTTGCTATATCATTATTGTCAGTGTTTCAGAGGGGTATACGCTATCTCCGGCCAATGAACGACAAAAAATGAAATAGAAACTGTTTTGTAACCGCGGTAATGAGTGTCATTTCCAAATATTTGAAATATTTGAATATTCATGTCATTCTGTCAATCATGTGATTACGGTGATATTGGCGTTGACAATTTGTTTCGTTGTGTTGGAGTGTTGTTAATTCTTGGTATTAAACTGTGCATTTTGCTATTGCAAAGACGGTGTTTCCAAGATTGCCGACAATAATTATGGCAACATAGGATTCCTTGTGGACAATAAAAAGAGGTATATTTCATCCATTATTCTTGTATCGAATTTGTTCAATTCGTTTATCATTGCTGAATAACTATTTATAAGTACTTCGAATTTTGACGAATAACAAAATTGACACAATTCAGGGATATTCATAGGCGCCGACTATGTAGGGGCTTCGGGGCTCCAGCCCCCACACGGAAAAATCTGAGAGGGCTCTTCCCCCACAAGGAAAATCTGAAGGGGTTCTGCCCCCACACACAAATTATTTTTAATACCAATAAAAAGTACACTCATTTTTAATACATCAATTATATAAAGTAACAAGGTATACTTATTCTATTATTTATTTTATACGATTTCCAACTTGTCATACGTACTGTGTGTAACGCGTGCGGACTAGCAAATAGTATTGCCATCAGTGTTGCCAGATTTAAAATGCAGTATTGTCTGAAATTAATAATAAAATTATCAGATATTAGTGAAAATTACGGTAAATTTTGTAAACTCCTGTGAAATAAATATATATATATATATATATATATATATATATATATATATATATATATATATATATATATATATATATATATATATATATATATATATTCAACATACATACAATTGAGATTTATGTTCTATCTGTGTTATGTTGAGTTTCGTGGTAAATTTGAAAAAAGATTTTTTTACAAAATTAGTTAGATATATTCTAAAGGTGGATTTAAGCAGTCTACTTTTTATTTTACTTTTTCTTTTCGCTTTTACTTTTACTTTAAGTTTGGTACTTTATGCAGCTACTTTAAAGCATTCAATACACATGCGCAGATGTGATTTTTCTGGCATATAGTCGAAAATGTAAATAGATAAATATATCCTATTAAAACGGACAAGAATGTAATAATTTGTGCATACAAAAATATTATTACATAGTAAGTAAATATACTAACCAGTTTCATTTAATACAGAGGCTATACTTTTCCAAACATTCTGTTTGGCCACTTTATTCTTGAATAAAATATCTGTTTTATCATATAAGTGGGGATATTTTTGAATTAAATCTTATAATATACAATCTTGTTCTTTACTGATTTTTTGTTTGCATAACCTAAAACCTACATATAAAAACAAATACACAACACGCTGATGTTTGTGAAGTGGAGCTCATGTGCAGTTGTGATATTCTTTTACTTTAACGGTCATAAGTTGAATGTTGGTCAACTTAAGGTCTTAAAGTAAAATTAAAAGTGTGCACATAAAGCAGTACATATATTAACACACATTTTACTTTTATAAAGTAAAAGAAAAAGTAAAATAAAAAGTAGGCTGCATAAATCCACCTTAAGAAATAAAGTTTTTATTTGGTAAATTTTCTGTTGCCTCGTTTTATCCCCCACACGAAAATCCAAAAGTCGGCGCCTATGGGTATACTGACAGTTTTTACATTGCATCATAATTATTCAATTGATTTATTATTGGGAAATAAATGTCTTACTTCGAATTTTGATAAATAACAATATTACAGTATAAGTAATATTACATGCCGCCAGTTGTAAGTTTCGATTTGTATGAATACTTCGAAAATCACATGATTTCACCCGACAACATGGACTATGTTTACACGTATAGCAAAAAAGTACTTTGACTTGACTTTGACTTTCAAAAGGCGACTTTTACCGTTGTGTAAACACTCTCGCCTATTACTTTTCTTCCTAAAATCAAGTCCAAAATAAAATAGACTTGACTCATATAAGTGACTTTTAAAAAGCCGTGTGAACCAACGAACGAAACATACTTTACTTTACTAACAGTGATATCTAGTTTTCATCCACAAATTCCCAGATATTTAATTACACAATTTTGTGTTTTATATCTGAATGAGAGCCTCAGCACAATATTTCTCCCGATAGATTCGCTACTGGGCTAGTTACTTTAACCTTCAAAAGACTTTAAAACGTCAAACGAGCGTCAAACATTACTATTAATAAAAATAATAAATTTAGACAACGTATTTGTTAAAAATGTTTGTTTTATTGCACCTATTCTATATTATTCTATATTTTGTGTTTATATAATGTGCCACAACCATGAAAAGTCACGGTTACACACAACAATATCTGTGTATTCTTACAAAAGTCTGTAAATTGTAATACGTACTTACGAGAATGTCCATATGCTGCCATCTACGCTAAGCTTTGCGCTAAGGGTCTCATTTAAAATATTCTCGAATTTTAAAATATTTTATGCGATTATTTTTTAATCTACTTCGCATCCAATACTGTTGCTGCATAGTTTTATTATTTAAAAATATCGCGCTTAAATTTAGTAACTGTAGTTTACTATCCATTTTTTCTATAAATAATTTATTCTCTTTATGATTATATGATAATAGTTAAATATGTAACTTACATCAAACGTATTATAACCAAATTTTATTTTGCTGTCAAAGTCAAAGTTGAGTGAAGGACAAGTAACAAACGTAAAGTGAAGTATATTTGACGTTATGTTTAAACGCACCATTAAATTGACTTTTCATAAATCGCCTTTTGAAAGTCAAGTCAAAGTAAATTTTTCTCTTACGTGTAAACGTAGTCATGATGTCCTCAATTCTCTTCCTCACCTGGCGATTTGAACCATATGCTTACAATATTGATGACGTGGGGATCAAGTCGTGGAAACACTGGAAATGGACTTTAGTTCAATTACGTATGTCTTTAACAGTCATACATTTTTTTATTACGTAATGACATTCTTACAATGAACAATACTATACAAGTATGGATGGTGAAGGGGCGCTGTCATATTCTGCAGAAGATTTATAGTGGAAACAAATTTTGATGAAACCGTGAACCGATTAAGAAAGATTCAAAGTACGGAAGGCTTTTGTAAGCAAGAATGAAGAAAACATAAAGACGGTTGAAGATTTGATTTTAACAGAACGATAATATGAAAGTTTAAGAGACTTCAAATGAAGTAAGGATGTTGAAAGCAACTTACTAAAATATTACTTTACATTCATGGACAGACTGGGTATTGCACGATGGGATGCTTCCCGGTGGACTGGTGGCTTGAGTGGGCCGACATGATTAAATTTGAGCTGATTGTAATACAGTCCAAGATACTAATCCAATATTCTCACTTCTTACCAGGCTCTGCTGTCAGCTTTTTTGTCTCACGTGCAAAAACCCAGGCTGTTTTGAATTCCCAGTCCGCCCTAGTTTACATTCAATTGTTTTCCTTCAAGACGAGGTAGACAGCATTCTAATTCACCGTCGTATATGTAAGTTAAGTAAACGTTATTGACGTTTATTTAAAAAAAAATATTTATAAGTTTACAACAAGAAAATATTATTTATTCAGAATATAATTCAAAGCAACACTACAGTCTCTCTCCTACAACTGAACTCGACATAAGGTCGGAACAAGAGTTTTTACTACATTCATGAGAACTTAAAGATAAGGTAATATGAGGTTTGGAACGTGATGAGGTCAGCGGTTCCTGTGGGAATGGGTGATCTAACTTGTATATTGAAATTTAATTGATAGTAAACAATAAAAGATAAAGCAGTAAAATATAGGCAATGGAAATGAAGTGCTTAAAAAGTATAGAAAATATCGGCAAAATGGACAAGATACATAGTGCGGTTAGTAGTTTAATAATAGTTTATTTATTGACTATCTTACATAAAATGTTTATAGTATGTCATTAAGAAGAAGAAACCTGATATCATATACAATGATTAAAATTTAAAAATTCTACTATTGTGTAAAAGCAGTGTCTTAGCAAATATTGTTTTATAATTTTTTTGAATTTATTTCTTCGAATTGTTTAATATACTTGGGCAAAACGTTAAATAAATCAGTATTTAAATATTTTTTTTTCTATTTACTTAATTTATATTTATGCTTACTTAACAAAGTAATAATAATAATAATAATAATTTATTCCGGAGGTCATAAGTACATGACATAGGAGACGTCAACAAAAGAATACATAAAAGTGCATAACCAGGCCAATACGGATTAAATCATACATATAAAATGATCTTATGACTTATCATTAAGGAATTCTTCAAAATGATAATAGTTTTTATACAGTAAATACTTTTTTAAGTGACATTTAAATTTACTTTTTGTTTTAATATCTTTTATTTCCTGCGGCAGTTTATTATAAAATTTCAATCCGTAGTAGTTAGGATTGTTTTTGACTTTGTTTCATTTTATGTGAGGGATAACTAAATTTGATTTTCCTCGAGTATCGTACCTATGTATGTCACTCTGTGTTAATAGGTCATATTTAGAATATCTAATGTGTAAAATTGTGTAATAAATATAAATACAAACAAGATTTAATGAACTTTCCTTTACAAATACTTCTTTATAAGATGTTCTATTAGTTAATAAAAATATATTTCTTACTGCCGCTTTTTGTAATCTAAAAACGCGTATAGCTGAGGATGAACATCCCCAGAAGATTATGCCATAGCTTAGTATGGAATGAAATTTTGCGAAATAAAATTTTTTAGCTGTGTTGACATTACAAAGTATTGCATATAGTATTAATATGTTCATCCCACATTAAGTTCTCTTGAATTTTGAGGCCCAAGACTTTGACACTGGTAACTTGTGGTACCAACTGGTCGTTACAACTTACAGACAGACATTCGTCTTTTGTGCTCCTAGAGAAACTAATTACAGCTGATTTACTTACATTTAAAGATAAATTTATGGAGTCAAAACAAGAAGATAAATTACTTGCAATTTCTGAAATTTCATTTGGATCATTCAAAAGAACAGATACGTCGTCAGCGTAAGCAACGAAATTTTTTGATTTTAATAAGTTGGTAATACCACTGATATATAAAATAAATAAAATATGGCCCAATATGGAGCTCTGCGGTGCTCCACAAAAAATGCCTTGGGCAATTGATTTTTGATTATTGTAGATAACTAGTTGTTTCCTGTTATGAAGATAAGAAAATAGCCAATTAGCGCAAGTACCTCTTATGCCATATTAATTTACGATATTCAGTAGTTTCAAATGGTTTACGCAATCAAAAGCTTTTGTCAAATCGATGAATAGTATATAATACTACCGACGCAGGAGTTGTAGTCCTTGTTCATAGAAAAGGAGGATTTCATTTTATGAATCTCTAATGCCCGGTTTCTCCACAGTTGTTGATTATTGAAGTGTTACTTAATTGTAAGTATAGGTCTTATTCGTCTTATATTCCAATTGCGTTGCACCAGCAAATTAAAATCTAACTTATGTCAAAAATTACATTGGCATCAGCGTAAAATATGTCAAAGCTATCATTGTGTTTGTCAGTGTTCATATGCTTATATTCGTTTCAACAGTATTCGATATGGATTTACCGGATTTCCCTAAATATGACGACGTTAACGTCGTGGATAATGTGGACGAAGTTGATTTTGTCGATATTGTCGAAAATGTTAGAATCCCGCGACAAATATATAACAGAATTGATTTGTTCCAATTATATGACGACAAAGATTTTCCGTCTATATTTTTATAGATGGACCAGTTCTATAAACAAAAGCCTTTTCCTTCGCCGATGTCTTCCTGGCATCAGCTTTCATATTTGCCCACATTTTTCGTAGGCTTGCTACATTTCTGTATACATTTAATAATTTTTTCTTTAATGGTACGGCAATTAAATTCCAACTATTGTCCTTTTGTATATTTGACACCGCTTTAGTTTTTTTTTTTAAATTTTTGATGATCTCTCTATATTGATCCACAACTTCCAAATGCAATATTTTTCTTCTTTACTGTAATTTGTACGTTTCTGGTCCATATTGATGAAGACTTGCACACAGAGCCTGGTATATTTTCAGTGAAGAATCTTCTTCATTTATTACGACTATAAAAGAAAGATGATAACACATCATCCATTAATATCGTCTAAATAAAATTATAATAATTACCCCTTAACGTTAAAATTAATTTTAACAAAAACTAAATACGTATTTCGAGAACTAAGTTCTCATCATCAGAAGTACAACAAGTGAAAGTTAAACAGAGTAGGCAAGATTACTCAACATGTCAACCATGCCAGAGGTCCTAACAACTCTGAAGAACAAGGGAGAGAACTGGGATTATAATTCTAATATTAAACTTTTAAAACATAATAATAATGATAGATATTTAGATGCATACGAGAGTTTAATAATAAATAAATATAAAAATAATTTGATGAACGCAGATCTCGGTCCCATACCAAACTCAACACTTTTCAATTTATTACAAAGTTAAATTTTATTGGACGATTTAAATTTAATGACTTATTATTGGACGACAATTATCTTAGTTTATAGGTAATCAATCATTCACCTGTGACTCCTATCCCTATATAATAATCCCAGTTCTCTCCCTTGTTTTTCAGAGTTGTTAGGACCTCTGGCATGGTTGACATGTTGAGTAATCTTGACTACTCTGTTTAACTTTCACTTGTAGTACTGATGATGAGAACTTAGTTCTCGAAACACGTATTTAGTTTTTGTTAAATTAATTTTAAGGTTAAGGGGCAATTATTATAGTTTTAGTTAAATTAACCTTAGACTCCATCTATTATTAATCATTAATATCGTTATATGTAGAAACTTTCTTCTTTCCAAGGATTCAAGTTTTACAACTTTTTAATCTCAATTTCCATGTATTTTGCTTCTTGTAACATTTAACTATTATAAATTATAATATGAATTTAAATATTATATATATATATATATATATATATATATATATATATATATATATATATATATATATATATATATATATATATAATATTTTCTTTATTCATTTCAATATACTATGATGTATAAGATTCATATATAATACCAACAACTCAAAATAAAATTGTAAATTGTATCGCTTTCTCGAAATGTCAAAATTGATTCGGTAATCAAAAATGCCAATGTAGCCGTTAGAGGCGCTGACGCTCACAATGTGCACATCGCCTATATAAATTGCGGGAAGAGGCATTAATTCTAGATCAATAAAAAATTGTTTACATGAAACTCTTTGATTTAGAGCACATATAATTCTTATGGCTTTTTCCTGTAATCTAAATATTTTTATTACATTAGATCCATTTCCCTACCAAACTACACCATAATGAAACATGGCAAAATACGTTAAACGCAAAGTGGAAATGTCTACCATCTGTTTTAACCTTCTTAGTAGAAGTAATTATAAGGACTAATATAGAAATAAAATGAACTCTAAAGAAAATAAAAGAAAGACATTTACGATGGTACATAGACATCTTATCAAAATGACAAATCGAACAAGAAAAACTGGCTAGAGGAAAAAAGGAACGTAGACCTTAAAAACTTGAGACGATGGCTTAATAAAAAATTTGAGAAGTAAAAATTTAACAGCGAGACATCCAAAGAAATGTACTATAATAAATATTGAAAATTACCATATTATATGCGCGTAATAATATTTGAAATTATAAATACCGGATCATATTTATTAAATTATTTTTTTCTCTTCTTTTTGTTTTGATTTCGAGCTTCCTGGAATTTTATTTCTGCCTGAGGGAGAGCATATTTTTATTCTGGCTGAGGTAGAGCATATTTTTATTAAACAAGATTATATTCTTTACTTCATGTGCAACTATGTAGATTGCAGTATACGTGCACCCACTCCGTTTATTATTACACATTTTAAATTCTCCATTTTCATCGCATGTGTAATAATGCTTTGAATAAGTTTACGTTATTAAACGGAATTATTTATGTTCATTTGTTCCTATATATCTATGGTAATTTTTCATTTGATTACATCTCATTTTTCCCTAGATTAACATCTATATAAATTATCACTAAGTGCTAAGTGCCAAGTGTATGTAAAATAAAGCGGTACTCATTTTATAATGAATTGCTTTTATATTTATATAAAAGAACAACTAGCTTCGTACATACTTTTATTATGATTAAGTATTTTAATTAATATAATATGTATGTATTTTTAATATTTCCTGCCGCAATAGAATAACATTTTATTACTAATTGTATCGGTAGCTAATTATTTTTGTTGTCACTTGGATCTTATGATTAAAAATTATCATGGGACCTAGTTTCCGACTGGGGTAACATTGGACGTAGAGGTGGGCGCGTGAGTAACTTTTTGTTCACGATCACGCACGCTCACGGAACTAAAAATGTAATCACGACCAATCACGGACGACTTTTTATGTTTGATTCACGCACACTCACGCTCACGATTTTATTTTGGCACTCACGCCCGATCACGCCCGGGGGGCACGTTCGTGTCACGTAATTGTTTCTATGTACATTTTAACCTGTTTAACACAGTCATAAGTTGTTATCAAATTTGTTAACAAATTGGTAATAAGTTAGGTAACAGATTGGTTTCATTTCCATCGCTAATATCATTATAAATTTGGTAACAAATTTATTAACAAAATTATGATCGTGTCAAACGGGCTTAAAGATTTGTATATCTTTAGTGAAATCGAAGCAACTGTATATAAAATTTTGGGTACAACAATAACACTATTTTTATGCAAAAAATACTGTTGATGACATATTAATAATAACAAGAATGTAAAGTAAAAGATGGAAATTGACAATTTTTTAAATAAAAAATAGAAGAAAACTTGTACTCGCGCCCGATTAAATTTCAATCACGCCTGATCACGCACGATAATTTTTTAGTGCCTCACGCTCACATCCAATCACGATGCAAAATTTAAATTATATTCACGATCACGCGGGTCACGTCGTGACCCATCGTGACCCAACAAAATCACGGCCCGCGTCCACCTCTAATTGGACGACAAGAGGCCGATCAGGCTCATTGACTTCATTTGCCCATTCCTAAAGAGTTGGCAGCCTATTTACGAATCACGCTGTATTTTATGTAATATCTGCCGTGTTATATAAAATTCAATATATCAAGCAAAGTAAAAATACAGGGTGCCCATTTTATATGTTCCCGCCTGAAATTTTAAGAATAAGCAAAACAATAAATTTCATAAGCATCACAGTAGGTTTAAAAGCAAAACAAAATTTTAAAAACCAAGTCACTTATTAAATGTATCATGGATTGCCTATTCATGAATTTTCAGGAGGGAACTTTTAAAATGGGCAGCCTGTATATTCGTAAACTTTATCTCGTATAATTTACTATTGTAATAACATGTATTGAGACCCGCAGAATAGCATGCGACATCAGCGGACTTTTAGACAACTAAATTGATGGCGGCCAGTAAAAAGATGTTCTCACGCGTAGATTTTATAATTTCATTTAAAATTGTGGAAAAAATAAGCGAATTAAAAAAAATAAAAATAATATACACCAAAAAATGCTCTGTTAAAAACTATACAAGTACAACAAAAATTCAAGATAATCCATAATTTTAGGCAAAGAAGATGATAAAGTTGATCGACTGAACGTATGGAAAATATATCGCAAAACTTTGCTTTGATAAATAAATATGTCTTCTCTTTGCATTGCACAAAGAGAGATTGTAATAAAATTTTGCAGGTATGTGGTTTTAATACTACTATTGACATTATTAATAAATAAAATATGTAGATGAAATGATTTTTAACAATATTTTCGGTCAGAAAACTCTAATTCTGAATGCAATTGCAATTAACATACCTAGGAAAGTTTTGAGTATCATAACTGCCGCAGATGTCGGTTTGAAATTTTAAGACAACTAAGGCTACGATTCATAACATTCATGGTTTGTTCAATAGTTTATCGGTTTCAGAAAATGAAGACATTATTAAATAATATTTTTTGAAAATATTTTATTATGCTGCTTTTAGAATGCTACGACAAACAGAACAATTATTTTGATATATGTCAATATGACATATATTCAAGCTACGTGGTTTATTCATCATGTGTATTATTTTCGAATAAAGTAAACCGTGTTAAGAAAGATACACTAATGTTATCTGTATGTATTAATGGACAGCTTTATACTTTCATTTTATTTTATTTTCATTTTGTATAGACTGTTGTTGACAAGTCTGTATTGTAATAATATTACCGTACAGATACAGTCATTACTTAGTTACCAACCTACTTTTGTACATGTAAACAAAGGCTTAATCTCCTGAAACCGGTAAACAAATTTGACAAGTCCTACTAGCAGCCAACGAATTCTGCGGGTCCCAATACTGTATACTATTCAACCTTCTGATGCTTTTGTGTCTACATATATGAAATGCTGGTTACAGGGATATAGCTATCTATTATTATATCACAAATTATTTCATTATTACCTATGATTTTTTTTTATTTTTTTATCATACGAAAATACTAAAAATAAATTACACAATCTACAGCATATTTCGGAACTATATTGGACTGGAGGTATTGAAGTTTTGTTTGTTAATAGATCTGTCAAACAAATGTAAATAACATCGTTATAATTCCATGGCACTCTGATATGTGCTGTAAATTGCGAATTTTATTTTGCATTTTGTCGTAAAATAACAAATAATTGTTATTGATTTTCAGTCAAAATTATGCGGAACTGTTTACATGCAATTTTCAAAACAGGTTATAGATTGATTTGAAAATAGTTTCGGCGCATGCGCATTAAGTGACAGATCCTCTTCACTCCAAATTCTTCGTTTTGCCATTTTTCCAATTATTTTGTATACTTTGTACCACTAAGCAGTAAAACTACACAATTGTCAGTTTATTTGTAGGTTAGTAACACCAAGTAACACAAAACTACAGAAACGTTATGCTATGTACGCATGCGCAATATCGAAACTGAATTTTAAGGCCCGTATTCTCACCTCTTGAAGTAGTGCAACTTCCAAAGTAGCGCTATTTAGATTTTTAAAATTTTATTTTATTTTATAAACAGTCAAGAATATGTCATATTTTTGTAAATGAAACCTTATAATATTTGAAATAAGTGCTATTTACAATTTAATTCATTTTTATATCTCTAATTTTTAATATTAAAGTTGAAGTAGCGATTTTTCGGAAGTAGCGCTACTTATAAAGGTAAGAAAACGGGCCTAAGTGTTTACATGAGTAGTTTTGAAACTAGCTTTCAAGTCATACCCACGAAATTTAGTTTCGGTTTACGAGAGCTCAAAACCGTTTTGACACCGTATACATGGCGTTTTCAAAACTAAAATCTTTTTAAAAACGATTTGAAAACAGCATATAAACTCAGTTATGGCTGGTGTATGGATTTAATTTATAAATTTAGATTTACGAAGTTACATCTACAATTATAAATTGTACATATCTGCTTTTACTGGTTCTTGATGAATTTAAGAAATTTATGATTTAGAATTTACATTTAAAATATCACCATATTTTATATTCTAAATGTAAATTTGTAAATGCGTTTAATCATTTCACAATATTTCAAACAATGATTTTGATGGGGAAAATGACAGTTTCAAGTAACAGTTGAAACATTTTAATTTTGATTTGACAAATGGAAATATGGATATATTATTAATATTATCTGTAGAACAATACAGATTGATTATGATAAAAGTGATAAATATCACATAACTGTCATCCCATCTGTGTCAAACCTTGTGACCCAATATAAGTTGATTGGACACATTTCATATTTTTAAATTCACTATAAACCAACAATTAAATAAATCGTAAATTTTAAATCTAAATTTGTAAATTTAAATTTATAAATTAAATTCATCATAAACCAGCCATTATTGTGTAGTTTTTAATTCTAAACAAGTTTACCTTTTACAATTTTCCTCTAAAATGAATAAATAAAGTAATTGCAGCAAAACTATAATTCTATCTTAAGCAGTGTGTCTTGCTGTCTTGTGCATTTATATTTGTTTATTAGCATAGAAAGGGCAAAGTTCTAATTCACGTATTCATAGTTTCTGCAAATCATACATTCCACAGAAATTTTGTATGTATTTTTTAGAATTCTTAGGTATTTCAAATATAGGTTACCATTTTAAACGAGATTCCGTAGGATATTGTGTACATATTATACAATATTATATGAATGTATCCGTACAACATTCATGAATATAAATGTAGAAAAATACTATATTTCTTAACTCCTTTTGCAGAAAATGAAATAAAAGAATTCTACCCACATTTGATATTAAATATTTAATGTGACCTTTAAACTTGAAACTCTATAGTACTTTTAAACATCTTTTACAATTAATTTATTATTATATTTCATGGCTTAAAATTTCTGCGAACAATTTTACAATTTATTTTAAGAGATAATTAAATATAAGATAACAAACAATTTATGACATTAAATAAGGTTATGTTAACAAAAAGATCCGAACAAAGTTTATTTTATGAAATTAAAATCTAGAAAACGTAAGTAAATAGTGTATGCGTCTTAATTTTGTTTTGAAGTTGAGCCAAATATGTAATATCGATTTCCTGTCAGTTGTTTACAAAAACTAAAATGAATGTCTTAAACGAAAATAATCGAAGGCAAGTTATTGACAAATTTTACTTAAAACATAACTTAGAGGAAAAAGCTTTCACCGTCAATATTTTTTTTTAAATGGCAATATCACGATTACTACATGCGATATTACATATTAAAAGAGTTGACAGTAGAAAATCACTATAGAGGGTCAAAGGTAGTGGCTAATGGATGAAAACAAGAAAAGGAAGATTGGCAAGGAATCTATCAAGAGATCTCAAATTTTTTTTAAAAATTAAGTGAAAATTAAAAATTTCACACATGTACTTGTGTAGGTAAGCAATATATTAAAAAAAATTAGTAAAGAAAAGAAATCTTGTACCAAAGCATAGCGAAATATAATGATTAATAAATCAGAAGTTTCCGTCCCTGTAAAAATAACGAAATTATTTATTAACTAACACTGATGAGAACAAATAAATAATTACTAATATAAATGTTTGCTTTATATGAGTAAAACTTTAAAAAAATTGTTCAAAATATTTACCATGTCTTTGATGACAAATTCTCTTTTTATCACAGTCTTCATAGTTTTAGTCTACATCCTTTTTGATATTAGTGATATATAGCGGTTTTACACTTCACAATAAATCGTCCAATTTATTGACAGATAAATCGATCAATTTATCTTATAAATTAATTTTTGTTGAAATTTTTGTTGAAATTAGAACTACCAACTTCTTAATATTATCTTATATAGAGTTTAACCCAGCAGCGCTTCAGTTTTCTTGTAGTTTTTGGAGTGTAGTTTTTCTTGTAGCGTATTTGGTAAAAATGAGTAAAACTAGTGAATATGCGAAATTATAATCTCGGAAGCAAGCACACATCAAATATAGTTTCAAATGTCAAATACTATAGAGTTGGTACTTACTGAAAAAGTTACCAAAAATTCCCCCAAAAATCGACGGAAAATAGAATCCGTACCATATCATTAATTTATTCATGAAATTATTTTCGTAAATAAATTGTTCGATTTTACTGTTTTACATGTACTGATAAATTGAAGGTCGCAGTCGATCAATGAATCGGTCGATGTATCGTTAAGTGTAAATTCAGCCATTAGTTAATAACTAATTTCTTTATTTGTTTTTGTTGTTTCCATAGCAACAATGTCATATATATATATATATATATATATATATATATATATATATATATATATATATATATATATATATATATATATATATGTCGTAACAAAGATTAATGGCAAGTGACATCTTAGATTACCTCACGGAATGTTTTATCACAACTGGCAACACTATCCCTGGATAACGTGCGGAGCGAGCAGAAGCAAGGATCAACAGGAATGAATGGTGACGTCACGAGAGATTTGGCAGCCATGGAAAGCACAAGTGGCGGGAAGTTTAACCTTTAAACTCTACCCGGGGCTGTCCAGTAAACAAAACAAATTCAATTTGGTGATTGGATGTAGACATTTTAGCATACTTTTGGTGTACTTTCCTAACGTTTGTTCTTAAACTTTCAAGAGTCAAGAGCTACCCAATAAACAATATCGAAGTAAATAATATAATTAAATTATGGAACTTTTATTCTCAAAGTGTACAATTCAATTTTATTTTCAACGCAGATATTTTCAATAATAATATAATAAGAGAATTAGAATAAATTGAAAATAATTTGACAGATCTTTCAAAAATTTGTTGCCACTTGCCAGGCAATAGTCACGAAAGCCCATAGGGCTTGAGTGGCTATTGCCAAATGGCAAGAAGCTTGAGAAAGATACTGGGCATTATTTTCTAATTTATCGAACTCTCGAATTATATTTAATTACATTATTATTTGATCCACAAATTTGTTTCAAAACCCGGAATCAGACTTTTATGCTATTGTAATGACATCTACTGTCGTAATTTACTAGCTTCATTTATTTACATAGCGCAGTTGGCAAGTCTGTTTTGACAACTAAAACACAGCTTTGACAAGGCAAAATAAATATTAATAATCAGGAATTATATTTATAGTTACTAATTATGGTACTTCTAGAAGTAGTTTCTATGTTTTGTTTACTTTCATGATCAGAAACGGTACTCGCTCATTTTACTTCATTCGCTCTTTTTACTTGTATTTTCGACCTTTATACGCAGATATGGGTAATTATGATGACATATTCGTACCGTACTGGCGTTTACCAGGCGTCACCTCACAGATACTCATTGGTGGAGTGGATAGTGAACCACAGGGGTCACTTTTGTGTCTTTAAAATTCGAACTAGTTTTAGATTTTAGCGTCGGTCGAGTGGTCGGGATCGAACCCAGATCCCCAGAAATGCGAACAGACACTCAGGTACACGGCCACGTACGCCATATTGTAACAAAAAGATAAAAATTAAAAATCAGTTACAAACATTCAATTCCCTTTTTATTTCAAAACAGTTTATTGTAGTTCTAAAAGTTTACTGTAATAAAGAGGTTACGATAAATTCCGTACAAACTTTATAACTTTATTATTTAACTTAATCTACAGTTAATTTATATAATCTGCACCAAAGTCCACAGCTAATCTCACTTTTCTTAAAAGTTTAGCATAAAATGATAATAAACTCTGCTTAAGTGGTCAAGTTTATTTTTAATTTTGTGTTCGAAATTTAGTAAATAGCTTCAATTTCATATCCTTTGGAACATGAACTATCATAAAAATCAGTTTTATTTCTTGTACAGGTTGTCAGGGTTATCTGCCGTAATCGGGTTACCATTGCTAAGTTTCTTATTTGATAAAATAGAAAGACGGTTAAATGGACAAAGTTGGGCGATATTATATGACAAATTTAACGGTAAAAATGCAAAACAATTGAACATCAAACACGCGACTTATTCAACAAAATAACATTTTTTAAACGGAAATGCCACATTCAAAGTAATACAATTTAAAAGATTTTTTATTTGTCTGAATATAAAAGTTCATTATCATGACTACCCCTGAAATTAAAACAAAAGAGTTATTGAAGTTGAAATTTAAATATTATATTTCTTATTTTAATATATATATATATATATACAGGATGGTGGCGGTTAGGGGTGAACATAGGGATTTAACATGGGATTTTAGTTTTTTGCAATTTCCTGCTCTCCTGTTCTTTTTACGGCAAAAACTGTAGAGAACAAAATTGTTCACAATTAAAAATTGCATACAAAAATGTATTTACATTTATTATTATGTTTTTTGTTTCTTCATAATTTTAAAAAGAAATTTCAAAATTTCTATTATTTTGTAACAATAGCCATGGAATTTTTTTTTCTGGTTGTCAAAATTATTTATAAACGTCAACCATGCGTTAATCTAACTTAAAAATTAAATAAAAATAAACAACTTTTAATTTTAATACGCATTTTTTATTAGGTATACCATTTAATAATAAACCAATTCCAAATGTATCAACTACGTAGATTTTTGATTTATCATAGCCAATACCATTTCTTCATTCACTTCGTTATAACGTATTCTATTATTATTTCCTTCATTAGCTTCGTTCACAGCTACACTAGCTGTGTTCTCAACGTTTTTAACAAGTTTAGAAATTGTTGCTGTAATAGGAATTGGTGTATTTTCGTACTTTATGGAAAACAAATCACGTATTCTTCTAAAACTATTTCCACCATAATAAGTTTTTATAATGAAAACTCGTTCCTTATTCGAATAAACATTCATTATTAAATTAGCTTTTTATTAGAGAAAATTTCGAAAATTTGACAGAAATTGAATGACATTATTATGTTTAAACATTTGAGTTATGTCATGGCTATTGCTACAAATTAACAAAAAAATTGAAATTTCTTTTTAAAATTGTGAAGAAACCAAAAACATAATAATAAATGTAAATACATTTTTATGTGTAATTTTTAATTCTGAACAATTTTGTACTCTACACTTTTTGCCGAAAAATGAACAGGAGAGCAGGAAATTGCAAAAAACTAAAATCCCGTGTTAAATCCCTATGTTCACCCCTAACCGCCACCACCCTGTATATAGAGAGATAAAATATATATATATATATATATATATATATATATATATATATATATATATATATATATTGCAATTTCCTGCTCTCCTGTTCATTTTTCGGCAAAAAGTGTAGAGTACAAAATTGTTCAGAATTAAAAATTACACATAAAAATGTATTTACATTTATTATTATGTTTTTGGTTTCTTCACAATTTTAAAAAGAAATTTCAATTTTTTTGTTAATTTGTAGCAATAGCCATGACATAACTCAAATGTTTAAACATAATAATGTCATTCAATTTCTGTCAAATTTTCGAAATTTTCTCTAATAAAAAGCTAATTTAATAATGAATGTTTATTCGAATAAGGAACGAGTTTTCATTATAAAAACTTATTATGGTGGAAATAGTTTTAGAAGAATACGTGATTTGTTTTCCATAAAGTACGAAAATACACCAATTCCTATTACAGCAACAATTTCTAAACTTGTTAAAAACGTTGAGAACACAGCTAGTGTAGCTGTGAACGAAGCTAATGAAGGAAATAATAATAGAATACGTTATAACGAAGTGAATGAAGAAATGGTATTGGCTATGATAAATCAAAAATCTACGTAGTTGATACATTTGGAATTGGTTTATTATTAAATGGTATACCTAATAAAAAATGCGTATTAAAATTAAAAGTTGTTTATTTTTATTTAATTTTTAAGTTAGATTAACGCATGGTTGACGTTTATAAATAATTTTGACAACCAGAAAAAAAAATTCCATGGCTATTGTTACAAAATAATAGAAATTTTGAAATTTCTTTTTAAAATTATGAAGAAACAAAAAACATAATAATAAATGTAAATACATTTTTGTATGCAATTTTTAATTGTGAACAATTTTGTTCTCTACAGTTTTTGCCGTAAAAAGAACAGGAGAGCAGGAAATTGCAAAAAACTAAAATCCCATGTTAAATCCCTATGTTCACCCCTAACCGCCACCATCCTGTATATATATATATATATATATATATATATATATATATATATATATATATATATATATATATATATATATATATTAAAATAAGAAATATAATATTTAAATTTCAACTTCAATAACTCTTTTGTTTTAATTTCAGGGGTAGTCATGATAATGAACTTTTATATTCAGACAAATAAAAAATCTTTTAAATTGTATTACTTTGAATGTGGCATTTCCGTTTAAAAAATGTTATTTTGTTGAATAAGTCGCGTGTTTGATGTTCAATTGTTTTGCATTTTTACCGTTAAATTTGTCATATAATATCGCCCAACTTTGTCCATTTAACCGTCTTTCTATTTTATCAAATAAGAAACTTAGCAATGGTAACCCGATTACGGCAGATAACCCTGACAACCTGTACAAGAAATAAAACTGATTTTTATGATAGTTCATGTTCCAAAGGATATGAAATTGAAGCTATTTACTAAATTTCGAACACAAAATTAAAAATAAACTTGACCACTTAAGCAGAGTTTATTATCATTTTATGCTAAACTTTTAAGAAAAGTGAGATTAGCTGTGGACTTTGGTGCAGATTATATAAATTAACTGTAGATTAAGTTAAATAATAAAGTTATAAAGTTTGTACGGAATTTATCGTAACCTCTTTATTACAGTAAACTTTTAGAACTACAATAAACTGTTTTGAAATAAAAAGGGAATTGAATGTTTGTAACTGATTTTTAATTTTTATCTTTTTGTTACAATATGGCGTACGTGGCCGTGTACCTGAGTGTCTGTTCGCATTTCTGGGGATCTGGGTTCGATCCCGACCACTCGACCGACGCTAAAATCTAAAACTAGTTCGAATTTTAAAGACACAAAAGTGACCCCTGTGGTTCACTATCCACTCCACCAATGAGTATCTGTGAGGTGACGCCTGGTAAACGCCAGTACGGTACGAATATGTCATCATAATTACCCATATCTGCGTATAAAGGTCGAAAATACAAGTAAAAAGAGCGAATGAAGTAAAATGAGCGAGTACCGTTTCTGATCATGAAAGTAAACAAAACATAGAAACTACTTCTAGAAGTACCATAATTAGTAACTATAAATATAATTCCTGATTATTAATATTTATTTTGCCTTGTCAAAGCTGTGTTTTAGTTGTCAAAACAGACTTGCCAACTGCGCTATGTAAATAAATGAAGCTAGTAAATTACGACAGTAGATGTCATTACAATAGCATAAAAGTCTGATTCCGGGTTTTGAAACAAATTTGTGGATCAAATAATAATGTAATTAAATATAATTCGAGAGTTCGATAAATTAGAAAATAATGCCCAGTATCTTTCTCAAGCTTCTTGCCATTTGGCAATAGCCACTCAAGCCCTATGGGCTTTCGTGACTATTGCCTGGCAAGTGGCAACAAATTTTTGAAAGATCTGTCAAATTATTTTCAATTTATTCTAATTCTCTTATTATATTATTATTGAAAATATCTGCGTTGAAAATAAAATTGAATTGTACACTTTGAGAATAAAAGTTCCATAATTTAATTATATTATTTACTTCGATATTGTTTATTGGGTAGCTCTTGACTCTTGAAAGTTTAAGAACAAACGTTAGGAAAGTACACCAAAAGTATGCTAAAATGTCTACATCCAATCACCAAATTGAATTTGTTTTGTTTACTGGACAGCCCCGGGTAGAGTTTAAAGGTTAAACTTCCCGCCACTTGTGCTTTCCATGGCTGCCAAATCTCTCGTGACGTCACCATTCATTCCTGTTGATCCTTGCTTCTGCTCGCTCCGCACGTTATCCAGGGATAGTGTTGCCAGTTGTGATAAAACATTCCGTGAGGTAATCTAAGATGTCACTTGCCATTAATCTTTGTTACGACGACAGCGTTGTACGGTTTGCGGTTGTCTGAGAATTTGTTAGGTTATAACACAACAACGATTGGCAATAGTTCAAAGATTCAGGTGACATGTTTTTTTATATGAAAAAAGAAAGTATTTTTAAATTAATTAAAAGTTTTGTACATTTAAGCATTGTTTCCTTATTAATGACTACCTAGAAGTTATAATTAAAAGTTTAAATGTTAATTATGCAATAGTTACTTGTATTAAAATCTACGTAAATATACTTTTTTCTACTCCCTCTTGAAAAACTTATCATTTGTTCACAATCTGCAGAATGGATATGTAGTTAACTGAACGGATATAATTTCATATCCATTCTAGGATGGATATGAAATCCACGAATCACAAATCTCGTAAGTCGTGTAACCTAGGCAACTGTCGATTCATTTATTACAAGATTAAGAAGAAGAACGATACAAATATCACATTTGACATTTCAATGTTGTCATGTAGATGGAAATATTTTCGGTATAAAAAGAAATTTAAATAATTTAATAACAATTAACTGAATTATATTATGAATGGGCCTTTTCAATTTAAAGAGATAGATTTCCGCAATGGGGATCTGCGCATAGTAAGAACAACTGACATCTATCAAGTTTGTTTCTAAAAAATTTAGACGTAAAATGTGAGATAACTTTAAAAAATCTTGTCGAAGTAAGTTACAAAAGCTTTTATTGAAGATAAAATATCTAACGATGCAAATTTTCACTGAGAAAACAGGTATTTTAATGACTGCAATATTTTTGACGTTCCGGTTGACAGCTCAACTGGCAGTTGTTCGCGCCATTTTCTTACTATTTGCAGGGATAAAAAGAGATAGCCGTTAAATTGAAAAGATCCATTAGTTGTAAGTATTGAAAACGAACTTATAAAAACTGGGAATCAGAACGGTATGAAATGTCACATTGATAAGTCCAGGTTATCCTTTTGATTTGGCAATAAAAAAATCGAAAGAAGTATGTAAAAGTATTGTAAACATATAAAATAAAATATTATTTTAAAAACAAATGTCATTAAGAAAGCCTAGGAAAACAAGTACATAAAATGACATTAATTACGTATTTTCCTTCTTTTCGTTAGTCGTAGAAAAAGTATGCTGTACAACTCAATTGGAATGTCCATATCGCCTTCGGATGATTGAACACTCCGCCTACGGCGTCGTGCTCAAACTTCATCCTCATGCGATATGGACATCATATCCACTCTTGTTGTACAAACTACTATTTCCTTATTTATAACTATATTTTTGAATTGAACATACACATAACCTATATATGATTTATTTATTTTCAAATTTATACAATAGAATACAGTTCGTTCCCCTGGAAGATTTCATGCGCCATCCACCGTATACTGAGTTTTTTACATCATGTTGCAACTACTTGAAGCCTTACTCCAAATTTATTCGAAGATGTAACAAATCCTGTCTGCTTATATTCTTGAACTACCCGATAAACAGCAGATACTGCTACTCCTACAGAAAGAAATCATCATTATTATGGCACCAAAATAATATAATTTCGTGTACTATAGGTGTCATATTCTTCCCGCCTTATTTTTTAAAGTTTTTTACATGTTTAATATGCTCTGCTTTTCAGTGACAGATATTATTAGTTCTTAAAAGAACTGATTTATTTTAAAGTCAGAGAAACGCGAAAACGCAATAAGAACACAGATAATCTCAAAACTTATAACAGCTGATACATCAATTGTTAAATCTATGTAGAGGTAAAGTGTAAACCTGACAATACTCGTACACTAGCCAATCAAAAGCATCAGGTTTGGTAGTTAAACTTTAAATTACTTCTCGTAGTTTAAAAACAGGGTATAGTTCTATCTTGTTTTTTGTGATTGGAGGTTATATTTGTCGTTATTAATTAAAATTATTAATCTAAATTGAGTAGTAGTCGCAAAATTCTGAATTATGTATGTATTTATTAAGTAGCACTGCTTTGCCGTCTAGCGGCGTTTCATCATAGATTGCTCCCGCTAACGTCATTTCAAAATGATAAAAGCTTTAATTATTGTAATTTAAAGTTTAATACGAACATAATTTCTATTACGGAATTACTTGTGCATCTAAATTTTAATTATATAATATAACCAATATTATAAAATCTGATTTATGTCAAATACCTACCCCATTTACTAATTTTATGAAAACACGCTCAAAATAAATGAATATGCAATTAGATTTTGTTAATTTTGCATCTTAAATAATAAATATTTAATTAAAAATTAAATTTTTCTTCATGTTTCTGATAAAATTATAAAAAGTAGGTAGTAATTATATTACTACGAAATTTAAAATTAATGTAAAATATAGTGGTAGATAATTTCATTCAACCTTAAATTGCGATGCAATTAAATATTTTTTGTTTTATCTATTTATCTACGTTTTACAGTAAAAAGTTCGGAAAAAGATAAAATAATATTTTGTTTGCTTAGGTACAAATGAATTAATTTAATATACTCTCATCTGTTTTTTAACTAGGACCACAAAATGTACAGAAAAAAACCAGAGCAAAAATGCACAGCAAAAAACCACTGCAAAAATGGACAGCAAAAAACCACTGCAAAAATGGACAGCAAAAAACCACTGCAAAAATGGACAGCAAAAAACCACTGCAAAAATACACAGCAAAACACCACTGCAAAAATGCACAACAAAAAACCATTGCAAAATACATATCAAAAAACTACTGCAAAAATGCACAGCAAAAAAAACACTGCAAAAATGCACAGATAAAAACCACTAGAACAATGCACAGCAAAGAACCACCGCTGATAATACTTAGGTTGGAACATACAAATTAAAAAATCTGGTGTGGCCAAAACAATACCCATATGCCGCCCGAGTCAAAAAAGATTAAGCTAATCCTAATTTTTGGATTAGTGAATTTTACTCTAATATTAACAGTTTATTTCTTAAAATATAGACTATTATAATCCAAGTAACTACCTTCTTTGATAATAAAATGATGATTAAATTCCAAATACCGCTATAGAATAAAATTCACTAATCCAAAAATGAGAATTACCTTAACCTTTTTTGCGAATCGTTAATTTTTATTAATCTAAATACATACCTACATATTTACTTATGCTGGAAACTGTATGGATTTGCTTTCCTATTGTTCTATTTACTTTTTTTCTTTTAAAAACGTTACTATTATTAATATGAAATGATTAGTTCTTTGACAATGACATTTGTCTGTCATTTACATACATTTGAATAACTGAATAACCAAGGAGTTTTGTTTGTTTAAAGCGTAGGCTCCGGGATTTAAATTATAGATAATTTTATAATTTTATACATAATATATGTAGAAAAAGTATTAATGCAAATCTGTAGAAAATTTAATAATCTTTAATTTTTATAATAACATTAATCTCGAAAAAATAACATTTAAAGGTATTTTTTGAAGAAAAATTATTTTGAGCTTCAAGTAAAGTTCCATTTCCTGTTATCCAATTTACACCAAAGTCTAATGATAGTATTTGAGTTAGAGTGGAGGATCCACACATACAATACACACAAATACACAGACATCATCGTGAAAATGTTAAAATTGGATACTAGGGGCCTTAAAACGTGCTCATCTACCAAAATCTCGATATACAATTTTTAGCACGATCCCTTTAACCTCCCTTACCAAGGGTAGCGGTAGGTAAAAATGAAGTTAAATCAACACTAATCAATGTATGCTATGATACTCGTAGTGTTAAATATGTGGAAGTTCGCAATAAACCAGTAATCAGTGGTTGGTTAATATTTGGATATCCAATGTCATGTTTTGAATGGAAATAAATCTACTGGCACTCATTCCATGTTGTTTATTTCAGGTTTCAGCGACTGTATTTAATATTAATTTTTTGTACAGTAAATATTGTATTTTTTGTAAACAATTTCATCTCTCGACAACATAAACAGAAATTTCTACTGTTTATTTTAGATATTTTTTTGTTGGAAATTTATATCATAAAATGTAATTAAATATGTAAAAGACACTCGCTTGTTTTTCACATTTAAAATAACGTGAATGAAACGTATACGAAATATATTTTAATTATATTTAAAATATACGTATATAAATTAAACAATGCAAATTTTATTTCTTTCAAGTTCAAGTTTTCAATAAAGATCAAATTTCCATTAATTATTCGCAATCTTTAATTAGACTTTGCAGGGCTACTTGCTTGGATATCTAATTACTTTATTCAACTTCAAAAAGGGTTAAGTTACCGCATCCTTTATGTAAATTTCACAAAAGGCATCCAAGTGTAAATACACAATTATGCCATTATTTATGTTTGTACAAAAGGTGGACAAGTGACTTTACGTTTATTCGTTTGTATTACTCTTGCCAGTTACAAACACATAACCAGGGGCGGATTAAGAAGTTTGCCTCACGTAGGCACCCAGAAAATTGCCGCCTTTTTAGAATATTAAAAGTATAGTCTTATTTCACGAATAGGAAGTTTGACCATACGAGCAGTAGGTTTTACTCTAGTTGCATACATTTTTACTTCCTTGTACAAAGTAAAGGAAGTATTGTATTCGCGAAAAATTTCGGTTTCCATATTTCAACGGAAATATCCATTTTGACCATCCCTGAATCCATTCTGACTAATTTCGTCGTGACATCTGTACGTACGTACGTACGTACGTACTCGCATAACTCAAAAACGGTAAGCCGTAGAAAGTTGAAATTTTGTATTTAGGACTTCTATAACATCTAGTTGTGCACCTCCCTTTTTGGTCACTACATAATTTCCAGAAATGGTACTTTATTTGAAGCCTATAATAGATTTTAATGAAAAACTATATTAAAATATACAAAACGTTTCAAATTTGGTATATAAGACTTTTAAATCAATTGGAATAACATAGCAGATTTTGGTTAAAACAGGCTAACCAGAAGTGATATATTACCTGAAGTTGTTAACAGTTTTTCTTGAATAAAATGGTTTCATTTTGATTTTAGAAATAAATGCTTCAAATAAGAGTTTTAGAGAATTAAATTCTGCGTCTAGCACATCGAGTATTATTAAATTAGCCCTTTGTATAAGCGAGATATGTAAATTTAAAACGTATATACTTTTTGGTTTTTGTAATGAAGCTTGCTATGGATTAGGACAAAAAATAACAAAAAAATAAAAAAAATAGATGTTAATGTCAAATTACGTCAAACACGTGCAATTTTATAATTGGGTCTATACTTCATCTTCATATTGGTCTTGCGTACAAGTAAGTCGTGTGGTGTACACATCAGATTTTTTTTTCGTTTACAATACGAGTATAAGCGTGAATAAAAATTGCCATAGCATTTGATTTTTCACCCGTTTGCTTTAAAAAAAATTACCTTTCTTTATGCTTTTATTATGTTGAAAAATACCTACATAATTTATAAATCCATTTTAATGAGAAAGTGCACTTTTTAACGAACGAAATAAAATTAATTTTTAAATATTAATCAAAAATTATAATATAAATGGTGTAATATTATTTTTTCAATGTTTCCACTTTTCGCTGTTGATATACTTTTGATTAAATTAAAAGGAGTTTTAATTTTAAATAATTTAATAAATGTAAAATTAAAGATACGTTACAATTACCGACAGGGCATTGCTGGGCAATGTGTAAGATTTTTACCGTGGGACCTTTGAAAATAACAGAAATACATGAGAATCAATCCATTATAAACAGGCTTTTCTTAAAAAAAAAAAACTTTAGTAAAAATATTTCTCATTCATATTCAAATTATTTTTCTGTATAGGTAGTTTCTCCGAACATCTAAGACCTGTACCATCAGATTGACAGCTTTTTAAATCTCATATAAAAAAATTGTTGTGACTAGCACTTTACTTCTTGCCATTTTCATTTTATGTTAGGTACATAAGATTTTGAGATTGAATGACCGCCAAGGCATTACGCTGCTTAGACATTTATTATGGACGGCAAATTAAAAAATTTATAATTATTTATGTAATTAGTCATTTTCATTATTGTAATCAATAATTTTATTGTTGTAATCAAATTTTTCTTTTTAAACCGAAAAGTTGTAAGGTTAAAATTTTAAAGAATACAAAAATATTAAACTAGTTAGTAGTAAATAAATATGAATTGTTTACAAATCGCGGGACCCTTTTCCTTTGAAGGCTGGGGCCTGGTGCGGTTGCGTTGCACCATTCGCACCTGTCCTGAAAAGTATGAAACATGACTTCAATTATTTGGATATTTGTTGAAAATAGAGCACATATCCCATCACCTAAGTCCCTGAAAAACACGATAATTACAAATTGGAATAGAATAGAATAATAAAAAGTATTTAAAATACCTTACTTTATATGAATTTACCATCAGAAAATGTATCCGTCGCGCTTTTTGATCAGCGAATATTTATTAAAATTTATATTTCTAAAAAATTTGCTGCCCCGAAAATTTGCCGCCGTAGACACATGCCTACTGTGCCTATGCGTAAATCCGCCATTGCACATAACCATCACACTCACACAACAGCCTTTGTGTCAAATTACTGTGACATGAAAACTACACTAAAGGCGTTTTTTAATTAGCGTGGTTACTACATGGTAAGTTATAGTTACTATGTAATTAAATTTTATTCAATTACAATGACGTTACATCTAATCATAGTATGTTACTACTACTTAAATCACTGTAACAATTACTATTAAGGGGGTTTTATCGCTCAGCGCTCCTAGCTTATAAATCCCCGCCATCCTCAGGTACCCGCGCTGGCAGCCTTTATGCTATGACAACATGTTGTCTCTATTTATCTAGCTCCGTTCTTGTTTATAAAATTTGATTGGCTAGCGACCATTATTCACCCCCCTGTCTGGACACTACGAAAAGATTTGCCGTGAATGCGTATTATTTATTCATTCTCCAAGATTATTGTTGAATTGTAGAGGTATTATTTGTATAACTTTTAAATAAATTCTACTTCAAATCAAAATGGTTAAAAAAAATAAAACAAAACATAATGTTCCCTACCATTAAAAAGCATGCGAAATCGAATAAAACGGTAATAATAATAATAATAATATTCTATGGAGTCCGACATTATACTTGAAGGCTTTATGTGTAGTATGCAATTGCATGGTATCAAGTATAATAAATTAATTGGGGATGGTGATAGCAGCGTATACAGTAAAATATGTGCTGCGAAACCATATGGAAATGATTTTATTGTACAAAAAATTCAATGTACCAATCATTTGTTGCGCAATTACTGTACCAGATTAAGAACTTTAACTACAAAATCAGCAAGTACCAAAAATAAATACGTAAACGCAAAACTAAGATCAATTTGAAGTAAGAGAATATTACGACTACGCATAGGAATTTCAAATGCAGTTGATCACTGGCGTCAACAAAATATTGATATTACTACACAAATATCAAAGCTTACAAATGATATATTGAATTGTCCATATCACGTATTTGGAGAGCATAAAAATTGTGAGCAATACTTTTGCACGGGATCAAAAGATAACGAGGACAATTATATAGATGTCATGAAAGAATCTGGTTTGTTGGACGACATTATTTCTTGTGGCAATAGACTAATTCAGAACGCATACAGTCTATTACTAAACATGTTGTATGTAAATTTGTGGGGGGCAAAAGAATAAATTTTGCCATAAAAAATGGATATGATATTCGGTGCAGAGCAGCAGCTTTATCTTTCAATAAGAAAGAAGAATATTATAGTATTTTTCATAAAGCCATTGCAAATAAAAGCCCCGGTAAACGTAGTAAAAAATACATAAATACATTAAAAAGAAGACGTATGAAAAGCGAGGCAAAGAAAAAATTATTTAAATCAAAAAAGAAGACCTTTGTTCCTCCCGATGAAGATTATGGTTTAGCAGAGTTGGGAATCGATGATTTAAATGAAGAATTTACTTCTAAAAAAGATATGTTTTTAAACACTAACTTTAAAAAATCCACGGATGACTTAGAAAGAATAGAAAAATCAACAGTAGGTCAAGCTAGTAATCCAGAATGGAAGCAACAAAGATTATTTAGATTAACAGCATCAACCTTCGGTCCAATATGCAAATTGCGATCGACGTCCTGCTGTGGAATTATAAAAAAATATTATATGAAGATTTCCGCGGAAATGCTGCTACACGTTGGGGAGTAGATCATGAGTCATTTGCAATACGAGATTTTGAAACAAAATACAATTTAAAAGTGTCTCATTGTGGCTTATTTATTCATTTTGAATATCAATACCTTGTAGCAAGCCCTGACGGCGTAACAAATTCTGATAGTATTGTAGAGGTGAAATGCCCTTTTTCCGTATCTAAATTTGAACCAGAAGATGCAATAATAAAGAAAAAAATAGCATATATGGAATTTAAAAATAATTGCTTCCGATTAAAATCTAACCATAATTACTATTATCAGGTGCAAGGGCAGTTACATATAACAAGCAAACAGTTTTGTTATTTTATATTATGGACTCCATTAGGAATGATTGTTGACAAAATTGAGCGGAATGATAAATTCTGGGATGAAAAAAATGAAAAAATGCTTCCTAAATTAAAATTATTTTATATTGATCCCGAAATTATTGATCCAAGACATACCAGAGGAATGAAAATTAGAAATCCACCTCACTGATTTCTGAAATTGTTACGTACTGGATTAAATATTTTTTGACAACGCCTTCTTACAAATTTTAAAGTGGTTAATGAAAAAATTAGAAATCATTAGAAGGAATTTCAATTTCGGTTGTTTAATGTGTACTTTATGAAACTCATTTGAATGTCATAAAGAAGTACTTTATGACATCCAAATGGGTTTCATAAAGTACATATTAAAGAACCAAAATAGAAAAAAAATATTAAATTACAAATTTTATTAATTTTAAACAGTTTCATTGTAAATAGTAAGTTAGCTTTCAAGATGGCTATGGGATTCACATTTGATAAACAAAACCATGTAATTCTCAAGTATCAAAGTGATTGTGATTGTTTACCTAATTTTTACCTATATGATATACTAATACACAATTTTTATAGTTTGGAAATAGTAATTTGAGAGTTAGTTGTATTTGATATGTAACTAGAGAAAGAGTATTCGTAATAAAAGAGTGTTCGCTCCATATTTGATATCTTTATTTTCCTATAACGATGTTAAATATCATTTTTTCACGATTAATTTTATTATAAATATTAAAGAATATTTTATGCTCTCTACTTCATATTAAATGGATATAGAGTTAAAACATTATAAAGAAATTAAATGTCATAAAGCAGCCAGCTATGCTATAACTTGGGAACAGCTGCTATATTAAGAAAATTATGATTGAAAGATGTCAGTGTAAAATGCAATTGGCATAGTATGTTTGTGTTATAATTTTTAACATCTTAGAAAGAATGTATTTTTAATTTTTATCTTCGTAAATCGGTAAATTGTGAGAAATTAAGTAAAAGCCCGAGAAATGAGAGAGATTGGAATTAGAGGGAGAAAGAATGAATTAGTGCAAACCCACTTCTCCCACTACATTACCTCGCGCGCGCCCCTTCCTTTTGTTGAAAATAGTAAACATGATTACCGTCAGGGGCGCGTTAGACCAACGCGTGTAATTTTTAAATTTATTTAACAAATTACTCGTCTACTATTTGAAAATTTTATAAAACAATGTGATACAAATATTTTAATTTACAGTGCAATTCTAGTTGCGAAGAATTTTTATCAGTATTATTTTTTTTTATTGTTTATATATGAAAATAATAACAATTTAAAAAATTCGCCAACGTAGCTAGTTATATCCTGCGTTTATCTTTATGTGGTATTTTTTTCAGATTTATAGGTTAATTAGGTTGGGAGTAATTTGTTAAATACTTTTTTTACTATGAGAGAAGCCCCTTAACTGTCAAACTGAAAATCTCGAAAATCATAATTAGTTTTACTTTTCATGGCATACTGAAAAGTACCTAAAAATTGTTCAAATTGTTTAACATTTCCAACATGAAGATACTTAACCAATAGTTTTAAGCTCACTAGACGCAGTTTTTAATTCTGAACTATTGACCTTACACTTTTTGCGCTAAAGTTACTTATAAGTAACGAGATATCGCTAATTAAAAATTTTATCATTGCTCCTACGTTCAGAAAAATTAGATATTCGGATAAAATCATGAATTAATAATCTATATTAATGAATGATTTTCGTACCATCGGTTAACAATTAATATCAAAATTTTGTGACAAACAAAAATTATCATACAATAAAACATTTTCTCTAATTTAATAAGATACGAGAAACAGAATTTTACGCAAAACTGCATTATAATTGTTTACATTTTAGTTACCATGGCGAGTACTGAAAGATTACACTCTGCGGGCGGTAAAGTAGCGCAAAAGCCTGGCGACTGATGAACAACACACTTATTTTTTTTTTAAATATATCGTTTGCGCTAAAGCTTTACTAGCTTTTAATGGAATCGCTTAAGGGATTTCTTCAGAAATTGCCACCAAGGCTCCAAGCTTAAAATTTTAAAGAATCACATAATCAAATAGTTAGCAATGCAACGCATCGCCTTGTTGTTTTGTGGCATGGCCACTTGACTACGTCATATTTTTACATAGCAACAGACTTTAATGGACAGTCGCACAGTTTCTAGTTAAATTGTTAATCATTGGTTAAATGAATTGCTAAATATTACTGTCAAAATTTCGATTCGCACTTTTTTTCTTTACCTGTAGTTAAGACATTAAACATATGCTGTGCAATGGCCATTAATGTATTTAAAAAAATAATTTAATAACATTTCATTTGATTGTAGTAGTGCGTATAACGTTGTACTTACATACGTAAGGGCAAAAGAAGTAGGTTACACGAGGCCACACGAGAATATAGGCCAGAATATTCAATTCGTGACGTCACAGCTAGCCTCTTGCTGTCACGCCACACCTCGTACGACAGCAGTGTAAGCATAGGAAATATACGGAATTTTAAACAAACCGGATTGTAAAATGTAATTTGTAAAAATATACAACTCGTAAATAGCTATTCATACATTATATAATTAATAAATAAATATATCATCACGGCTTATTACCCATTTCTGGGCGTGCCAATCTGCTTTGTACACAGATATCGGTAATGATGAAATATATAATAACTATTTTATATACATAACTAAACAAATTAAATAAAAAACGAATTGTAAATGTCCTAAATATGCGAATAAACTCATGTTTTGAATAAACTCATGTTTTACTTTTCAATAATACAAGAAATAATAAAAAAGAATAATAACATTAATACATCTTTAGATCTGGAGCTAATAAATGAAAATAATATGACGTAGAACATAATATCTAAATGATAATAATGAAACTAAAAATGAATGGCATACATAAGGTACACATATTATATATTTAAAATAACCAATATTTTGGAATAAAATAGATTTAGGTGCTCGCTAATTTATTTATTTTTTTGTTAAACTGCTTTTTATTACAAATTTGTTCATTACAGTTTTTTCTATAATTACTTAGTAAAATGTTGTAGAATATCCCTAAAAAGATTTTCATACTTAAATTTGATGTTCTGCATGATACACATTCATCATATGTTTGGAAAACTTGTTTACCTTCTATTTCTCTAATGTCAGGTATAACAATTTAGCCATATTGCCGTAATTGCTCCTGCACATTGGCACAAAGCATTTTTAAAACCATTTTTACAATATCCTTCAACAAAAAACAATCGAAATTTGACGTTCCTTGCTGCATTGTACCGTGCGTCCACTCCCGCTGACTGCCGTACCTCTACTGTTGTTAGACACTTAGACTAGCTGGCCTCATAGTTTGAAGTGACGCATTAAACAGGGATAAGCATTCAGGCCTGTATTCTCGTGTGGCCTCGGTTTACAATAATAAAAGCTCTAATCAGCGATTAATAGTCCCCTCCATAATCCCTACAATTAACTCAAATTTGAATCGCTGTATTACTTGTTAGATAAATGACTTACTAATTATAATTTCATAATCTTTCTTATATATTGCATTACTGTAAACACATAATTTAGTTAGAAGTTAGCGAATTTTTTACGTCTTAATGCTAGTCTTAGACAAGTATACTCTCTTTTCGAAGCATAAAATTCTTATCAAACAGCGCGACTCGCTTGCTGCCTTCAGAACCACACACCACACCCCAGTAACTATATATTCAACTGTTTGTATAGAGTGTTATTGTAACATTTCAAAGCGTGAATGATTCAATTAAATAAGAAATATTTTATGAAAAATTCATGGACTTCTCCGGGATTTGAACCCAGGACTTTCCTATTTAAATATAAACATGGGTCACATTATTTAAACTAGCAAGCTATTGGAAATTATACAATGATTATGATGAAACAGCTAATGCCAAATGAATTTACCAATTATACTATAAAACATTGGCAGAACAATAACAAATTCCCAAGTTGCTTTCAGTGGTAACTTGTCTATTGCTGGGCAATTCATCGCATGTAAATTCATTACCTAGGGAATAACTCAATTTTCACTTAGTCTTGGGTGAGTACTAGTATACCTCTCCGTCGAGAAATTCAACAAAGACAAACGTTGCATCTTGCAACTTTCACGCTCCAAACCCTACGAGGGCGGTAAATACAGACAACGAAAAGTGAACGAGCAAAAGGCCAAAGGTTCGTCTACCACAATGAATTAATTATTAACAAATCAGAGATAAATAAATTATAGTTTAACATAAATCGCGGATTTAAGCGGTTGAGTTAATTCATTACTCCTACGTGGAAACAGATTTATATCTGCAATAGAAGAGCAGAAACTACAGTAACTAACAAAAACTATTTGATAGAGTATTACTTAATCATTCTCAATTATAAAGCGAAAGGTCAATAGTTACAATTGCATAACAACAAAAATAAATAGTTACGTCTAATTGTTTTGAAACATCAATATAGTTACTCCTATATCTAAACTTTGTGGGTATTGTTTTATTTTATTATCCTTAGGGCCGGTACTTTTGCTTCTGATTAAAACATTGATTATATAATCAAGCGTTAAATTAATCACTAGTTTCTAACCATGATTAAAAAGAAATCAGTACTTTTGACAAATCTAACCAATGATTACCTAATCGTTGATTAACTCCAGTTGGCAATACAATATAATTGCCCCTAATATTACTTATAACCGACGTATGTATTTGATCATTTCTAAGATGTAGAAGAAGACAGTTAAAAATGATTGTAATGTGTAAACGAAATTTGGGGTTATCGTTCAATTTGAATTTGTTTACGTCAAAAAGAGCTAATTTTTGTTGGTGTTTGTGTTATTATTGTATGTAAAATGGATAAAAAGCGCGATAGGGGTACTAATTTTACTAATACAAAAATAGACAATTTAGTGAAATGTAAAATGGAGGAAGTAAAGATAATAGAAAGTAAAAAACATATACTGCAACTGGTAAAGATAAAACTATGGCATGGAAAAGAATAGAATATGCATTTAATTCTTCCATGTAAATGCCAAACGGGATTTAAATTATTTAAAAATGAAATATGATAACATAAAAAGGAATTTAAAGAAGTTAGTTTAAAGGATCTGGCGGTGGCCCACTAACAGATATAAAATATTCCTGGTACGGAGAACAATTATATTCCGCATTGCAATTGGGAATAATTGGTTTACCCAATGCTGGAGATAGTGACGATGTGTTCCTAAGAAATACCGAAGAACCGCAAAATACAGAAATAAATAAAAATGAAATTGGTACAATGTGATTAATTTATAGAAGTAGTTGAGATAAAACATCCAAATCATAAACTCTATAAATAATTATTGTCACAAAACTGTTCACAGATTAATATTTAACTTTCATTTTCTCCTTTTCACATTAGTTGCTAATAAGGGATCTATATTTGGTAAAATTTTATTTGTAACTGAATTTTCTGTAAACCGAAATTCTTCATCCGTGTACAATTGCAAATAATTAGGACGATCCCTTCTTATATAAGATCTTATATTAAAAATGAATGGAATTATATCTTCATCATCATCAAATAAATTATTTAATTCCTCTAGATTTATAATTTTGCGATGAATTATTATCTGTCAATAATAATAGGTTACATATAACATTTGATTAAATATTTTACAGCATCAAATCGTTGCTATTAAATTTAATCAACCATCACAAGTATTAATCAATGGTTAAATACTAATCGGCTTAAAAAGTACTGAAAAAGGTTGTTTAAATATAATCAATCGTTATTTTCGCTTAATCAGAAGCAAAAGTACCGGCCCTTAATGTTTTAATACTTTGCACATGCCTTGTTTTTAGAGAAATTTAAGTTTATTATTTTGAATTACTCGTTAATAAAAATATAATTCTAATATCTAAAAGTACGCCGATTTCAAAAAATATTAATGCTTATCAGTTTTAGCATAAAATACTGGTATCCTGCGACTCGTTTGCCATAGCTTAACGGTGTATTCCTTAGGTAATTTTAAGTCAAAATTACCTTATACACTTATGTCTGAAACTCAATATTAGAGGAGTTCTGAGTTATATTAAATTCAACAGGGCAAACAGAACAAATGGGCTACTGCGTGCCATTATTTATTTAATATTTTTGAAGAGACAATAAAAACTTGCTACCCAGGTTTTTTCCTTTGGCAAAATTATAATTAATTGGCAAAAAAATAATGAAATCTTAATATTTAAATTACTGGCTTATATGACGTAGAATTACGCCGAACCAATGAATGGCCGTAAAGCAATAACATCGATACGCCCAATAGCAACGGCATGTGCGGGTAATTTAAACATGACAGATCATCTGTTTGACGTTTGAATAATAGTTTGGAGATTAATATTTTCGTTTGTCATTTTAATCTTGTACGAGTATAATCTAAGTTAAAATCCTTCAAATCCTGCTTAACAAATCAAAATACGTAATAAAAGTGACAGAAACCACGCAAATTGTAAATAATAAAGAAGAGAGACAGTGACAGAAAAATGAACTAATGTCAACATCAAATTAAAACTCGCACTCGTTCGCCATCTACAAGTTACATTCTTAAATATGCATTCCTTTCTTCAGTTCAAAATAATGACGTAAAAGAAAATCTTCTTTCCTAATTTATTAAAAAATAAATATATTTTTTTCAAATAAAATTTATATTTTTACATACGTTTTCAACTTTACTTTACGTATTTAGTGATGGATATCAGATTTTCAGTACCACGCAAGTAGCCTATTGGTAACATGACGTAATGTTTTATTAATAAAAATATAATTCAACAAAACAAAGCTAATAAAATTATTAAAAATATCTTCCCGATGTCTAAATACCCATTCTAGCCTTGCCTATAAGTATTGAAGAGATAGATCTCTGACGTGCAGCCGGGAAGACTTGTATGGTTTGAGATTTGCTGCATAAACTAAACTCTTCATGTGACCCCAAAGACAAAATAGCTAAGAGGCGTTAGCAGGGCCGTTCCTGGGGTACATGCCGCCCGTGTGCGGGAATAATTTTGGCGCCCCCCTCCCCAATAATTAACTGAAAAACTGAAAAAATCCCCTAAATAAAACAAACAGTAAATGTAAAAAAATATAGTTTTAATTTTATTTAAATAAAAATAAATAAATAAATATATCATCACGGCATATTACCCATTGCTGGGTGTGCCAATCTGCTTTGTACACAGATTTCGGTATGATGATGACATATTTGTACCGTGCGGGCGTTTACCAGGCGTCACCTCACGGGCACCCATTGCTGGCGTGGAGAGTGCACCACAGGGGTCAATTTTGTGCCATTTAAAATTGGAAATATTTGGCGTCGGTCGGGATCGAACCCGGTTCCCCAGATTCGCGACCTGACACTCAGGCACGCGGCCACGAGACCCCATTAATTTTTAATTTTTTAATTTTATTTCATATGATAAATTAACAATAATTATTATTCTTAGCACATACAAAAAAATAACAAAAAATTAACAAAAATACATACCTGTACTATAATAAATAATCAGCCCTATTTTGTAAGAAAGTTGTTATTTCTTAGCAACGTTGTTATTGCAAATAACCAATAATAATTGCGAACACTGAATAAAACATGAAAATGACAGGCTTTACATTTGTTTCTATTGGTTAAAATTTATAGCAACGTTGCTAAGACTTAACAACTTCGTTACAAAATAGGGGTGTATATAAAGTATATCGTTATGAGAAAAATTTTAATGAATTTTGCTTTCCTTGCTTTCTTTAAAGCAAACTCTGATATAATATCAGATACGTTTAAATCTTCAGAAATTTCTTTTTTTATACTATTGATGGATAAGTCAGAAAGCCTATCTTGTCCCATTTTTGATCTGATGTAATTTTTTATAATGTTAAGTAAGTTTTGAAAAGCTTCTCTCGCCGCTAACAACTGTGACCGGTAAAGTTAAAAAAATTCTTATAGCAATTGCTAAATTTGGAAACAGATAGATGAGATTATTAGTAAATATGTATTGGATAACTTGTAATGCATCCATTTCTGTGGAAATATAGGGTGCGATATTTTCAATTTCCTCGCATAGATCGTCAGCTATAAGATCTTTTTCATTTTTTGATTGATCATGTAACATACACTCTAGCGATTTTCATTTCATGAACCTGTTTGCTCTATCTATTTTGGAGAAATTATTTAAGTTATTAAGAAAATCAAAAACAGTGTGATGATTTTTTATTTGTTCAAATCTATCTTCTATTTTTGATAAAGCTGTGTCTAATAACAAAAAATAAAAATTAATTTTAAATAAGTCTTGGGGATTTTTTGGAACCTCATCTTTACTCTCCTAATCAAATAATTGTTTTTTTGTTCGCGGCCTAACATTATTGACAGGTGAAAATGAAGACTCACAATCAATATCCTCAGAAATAGTTCTTGCCTCCTCTAAAATATCATTAAAGCCTTTATCTGAGCTTATTTTACATAAATATATTTTAGTTTCCTCTAACATAATAATAATATTTGGTAATACGACGTGCCTGCATAGCTTTGCTTACAATGTTAATTTTTGTTAATATATTATACCATGTAATAATGGAGCAAATGAACTTAAATGACTTAATTTTTAAAATTAGTGTTTTTGCCAAATTTCTTGTCTCAGAATCCCTAGTAGTATCAGAATAGAGGGAAAACAAAGCATCATAGATTTTTTCTAAATTATGCCTTAGAAATTTACTGCTGCTACTCTGCTTTCCCACCTAGTATCCGAAAGATGTTTTAATGATAAAGTAGGGATTTCATCTTTCAAGACCTGCCAACGTTTAGTCGATGCCGAGAAGAAAACGTAGAGCTCTTGTACAATACTAAAAAAAATATTTATAACTTTTGGCTTCTTCAAAAACGAATTATTAAATTTTACATAACGCCGCCCCTTTAACTTATTTGTAACTTCTGGCTTTTTCAAAAACGACTTATTCAATTTTAGATAACGGGGCGGCTGCCGCCGCACCTTTGACTTGGCGCCCGTGTGCCTCGCATGCCTTGCACCCCCGGGTCGGAACGCCTCTGGGCGTTATGTCCGGTGACCTCAGTGGCAAGAAAGAAGAAACAATTGATACAATCAGTCAAACATTCAATCAACAAAAATCTGTAATTATGACCTGCACTGTTAAATTTAATATCGCTTTATAACTCCTCTAATATTGAGTTTCGAATATATTTTCGACTTAAAACTATTCATGGATTATACCCTTAAGCTATGACAATCAAATCGCGGGAAACACTCATGTAGGGTCGAAATTTTGAGGATTCAATATAACGGTTATGAATGAAACCCAGTACATTTATTCTTCCATTAGTTTAAATATCAAAATGAATTAATTATACGACTATACCTACTGCAATATGTTAAAGAAATAATGCATTTTTTAATGTACAGTTCCTTTGTAAATGCTGGAACCTAATGGGAGTAAAAATTGTCACAAACACGTGTTACCTCTGTATATTCTCTAAAAGAAAATAAAGGAATTCATGTACATACATATGTAACCAGTAAAAATTGTCAGGAGAAAAATAGTTTTCTTATTTTCTGTCTTATAGAGGTGAAAAATGATATTACGCCAACACACTAGACACTTCATAAATTCCTATTTCTTCTTCATCTGTAGAGCGGTATTCCAGTACGTCAAGATTGTCAAGGCGTCATTCATATGCCGTGAATTCTTAGTTACTCATACGAAATTAGATTCGTCTTGGTTTATCTGTATAAAATATAGTACATATTGTAAAGAAAAATATAGACATACGTAAATATTTATATCTTTATATTTCATATTATAAATACGATTGAGGAAGCTTTAGCCTCACCATAAAACATTTTTGAAATAAGATTTGAAAAAACATTCGCTAAAGTTTTACAAGTTTTAATTTTATTCTTACCTGCACTTTCGGTTACGTGGCCATCATAAGAAAATATACCTACATGAAATCTTCTGATGTTTAATACATTTGTACGATATTAGAATGTGTAAGCTAGATCATTTTATATACCTACAGGTGTCAGGATTTCGAAGACCGCCACTGGGATCTCGGAAACTATAAGATATATACGACTTGAAATGGGACATGTGGTGCGCCTTTGGGGGAGCCATCTTAGATGTGCTTCTCTTTTGACAAAATTCCAATTGGTTACAAGAAAATGACAGAAAACTGAATTTGGTCGGTATTTTCATTTTGAAATTACTTCTAAACTATCAGTAATCGAGAAAAATGTTTCAAATAATAAAGTTAGATATTTTTTGTCTATCAAGTGGCGTACGAAAATATTTTTTCTGTCGTTAAATTTTCGAGATATAACACAAATTTTCATTTTTTTTTAAATGGAACGCATATTTGATTTTTGCTTAGACCTCCCGTCATAACGTAGGTAAGGTAGGTAATGTGATCGGTCCAAAAATTCGATGGTGAGTTTTCAGTAATTAAGCACAAATTAGGATCCCCACAACACGTTGCTACTATTTTTACGATGGTGTCTGTCTGTCTGTCTGTCTGCGTGTAAGTGTGTGTGTGTGTGCGTGTGCGTGTGTATGTGTATGTGTGTGCGTGCGTGTGCGTGTGCGTGTGCGTGTGCGTGTGTGTGTGCGTGTGTGTGTGACGATTTTTTCCTCCGCGATAACTCTTACAACAAACTTCCAAAAATTTGTATTTTCCATTTTTAAGCTTTCTACATCCATATAAGGTGTTTTTTAGATTTTGGGTAAAATTGGACAACCGGAAGTGATACTTCACTTGAAGCCCATAACAGTTTTTAATGAAAAATTATATTAAAATATAATCCAAAACTTTTCAATTTTAGTATTTAAGACTTTCCTATCAAGGAGAATAACATATTAGATTTTAGCTAAAATTAATAAACCGGAAGTGACACTTTACTTGAAGCTCTGAACAGATTTTCGTGAAAAATATGTTTTGATATATTCCAAAACTTTTCAAATTTGGTATTTAAGACTTTTAAATTAATGAGAACAGTATATTTGAACGAGAAATTAGATTTTATTTACAAACGATTAATCGGAAGTGATACTTTACTTAAAGCTCATTGCTATTTTAAACATCGAATTGACAGGAATTTTTTTTTTTTCTCTTACGATTGGTATAAGAGTTATTGAGTTTTAAATTTATTTTATCCTTAAAATCTTGGATTTTTCAACATATTTTATGATATTTCTTATTTAACTCTTTATTATCAAATTCACGTATGTAAGTAGGTATACAAGGTATGATCTAAAAATTATGTTGTTGCTTATGAAGTACCTATAGTAAAATAAAAGACAAAAACGACTATAACGTCCCCAGTATTGCATTGCGGACGAGGGTTTTGTGCATTATGTGTTGTTTTGTTAAGGGATGTTTAGAAAAGTTGCAAGTAAAAATAATGTCGAAATATTGAAAGAATCAGTACATATGTAATCTAATAATATGTAATGCTGAGATTACTTGGGGAATATCAGCTCTGCATATGCTGCGGGCGGAATGAAACTATTGTACTGTAATATTATTGGATATAAATAGATTTTAATAGAGTAGATTAGTATGGAACTTTTATAAATAATATGTTATTTTATATTAAATGGTAAAGAAAATGAGATACAAAACGGAGAAAATATTCAAAGAGTATAGTGAAATGAAATTAAGTACAGCAAGATGATGATAAAGTTGTCTATTTATAAGTTTGAAATTTATGGGTAGTTTTCTCGCGTCGCTTGACTTATAAGTTTAGTGTATCACAGCCATAAACCTGTAGAGATTATCTTGAATTATTTGTGCCATTCGTGACCACCCTCTACAAATAATGATACTCATTTTAATAAATCAATTTCAGTTTTACATTCAAGTAACCAAGTTATTATTTTGTTTTTACAGCTGTCATAATAATGTCATTCATTTTCTTTTTGTGTTATTTTCTTATGATATGGCTGAAAGTGTTTCAAAACATCAGGGAAAATAAATGGAAATTGTTTACCTTCAGTAACCTATAATATTAAAGAAAATCAATATATCATCACGTCTTATTACACATTGCTAGGTGTGCCAATTTACTTTTTTATCCAATTTTCAGTAATAATATATTTGCATTGTAGACAGAGCTTTTATTTATCATGGAAATGTAGCTTCGTATTTATGTATGTATCGTCTATTTTGCGCCTGTAACGAAGCTGTTACAGCACCCAAAGGAGTTCATTAATAGCTCATTCGAAGGCTGTAACAGACTAGTTCAATTTATTTTTGTAAGGTTGGTGGCTATCAATGTCAAAAAATATCGAATGTCAAATCTCGCTAAATAAACGAACGCAAACGAATACTATTTTTTTTTTATAATTATGAATTTAAAAGTAGTGATAAGAAGAGGAGAAGAAATGGAGTAGTAAAGTTAGAAAGAAATAGAATATATCGTAGATAGTTGATGTTACAAAAATAAGGTTGTCGTTATTGAACGTCAAACTTCACATTAGTATCACCAATTATTAAAAAGAGCATAAAAGGCGCAAAATAGAAAAATAGTATAAAGAACTCATTTCATAATTATCTATTATTTTGTTCGAAGGGTTGGGAAACTCCGCTACGCGTTTTTAAATAAAATAAATATCATCACGGCATATTACCCACTGCTGGGTGTGCCAATCTGCTTTGTACACAGACAATTAAAACATTTATTCTTTAATATACTATTTCCCACTCCCGATGTTGTAAGTAGGCTATTAGGACTTTGTTTGCAGGGATGTACATATGTTTATTTTATAAATATTGTCAAATTTTAGATTTCTATTAACGACTGGATGTAAGTAACTCCCTTACATGAATGTACGGAGCTGCCGTATCTCTTACTTTTGTGAAAACACCAACAATTAGATGCAGATTGGCACACCCAACAATGGGTAATATGTCGTGATTATATATATATATATATATATATATATATATATATATATATATATATATATATATATATATATATATGTTCATTTTATTTTATCCACTATTGCTATCTCGAGAACTATAAAAGCTACGAGGTCAGTTAAATTAGCAAACAATTTCTATTTCACCAGACTATTAAAATTTTAAAAATATTGTGTACACCTTGTCCGCGAAATCCTTTAGCGCCCTCAAGATTGTCTTGCCTCGGCCGCAAGCGGCCTCGGCGTCAATTTTTCTCTGGGTACGCTAAAGAGTGATTTCGCGGCCTTGATATACAAATAACTATTTTTCAAACGCACTACTTTTCTTTTTATTCGCTAATTCTATGTAGTTTCTATGGATATTTATTTATATTATTTCTACGCCGCCGGCGTAGAAATTTCCAGCGGCATAGAAATGAAACTTTTACCTTGTGAGTCAAGTCACAAAAAATGCCATTTCTACGACGTTTGAAAAAAAATTGTTTCGCTCATTTTAATAGTCTTGTAAAATAGATATTGTTTGCTAATTTAACTGACCTCGTAGCTTTTATAGTTCTCGAGATAACAATAGTAGACAAAATAAAATGAACACCCCTATATATATATATATATATATATATATATATATATATATATATATATATATATATATATATATATATATATATATATATATTGATATTTTAAATTAAGTTTCCTCATTTCATAAATATTTCCATTTAAAGGTTACAATTGACGTGTAAAGTATGTCAACGAGAGAAAAACACACTTCGCTAACGAGATTTCTATTTTATTTTTAAAATCAATAATCTAATGTATAACATAAAAATGCCATTAAAATAATTTTAATTGTAACACTATAATAATAGCCTTGGATTTGTTTATTTTTGCTTCGTAACACAAATAGCGTTCACTAGTATGAGTATAGAAGTAATTATTAGCAATTATAATGTGGAATTTTTGTGTACATTTCACCCGACAGGGTAATTGTTTAGATTATTTCCTATGCGGTAGACGTAGCTACTTCTGTTCTCATTCCTTGAAGAAGAAAAATGTGTTATTTCAGGCATGATTCTGATGACATAGAAACCGACTTTCTGTCGATAATAATAAGTATGTTTTCGTTGCGGATGTTGTAATTAAATTAAAAAATATATAATTATTTGCAAAAAAAAATCGTAGTGAATAACACAAGAATTAAAGACTAGAAACCCACAACAGTTTCATGAGTTCGTCGAATGGATGCGTGGATTAGGAATCGATTTTATAAAGACGAGGTGCATTTTCACCTCTGTGGATTCGTAAACAAGCAAAATTGCCACATTTAATTTAAGGATGGAAAAATTCAAGAAAGATTTACGAGAAGTAAATCCTTCTCTAAAAGTATCGGTGTAGCAAAACACTAAATATAGAATTGTATGTTTTTTGGAGTTTTTTTTTTTAATATTGTTATATGGAAGCCGAAATTGAATCACTCTTTAGAACGATAAATTATTTAATATGCCACAAATTTTGAAAAAATATAAATTGATGTACTCAAATATCCCACGATACTATTAATGATATAGTTTTTCGATTACAGTGCAATTTCGTGAACCAAGAATTCACAGGACATATGCTTAAAATTAACACAGCGACAATAAACTATTATTCAAAGATGAGTATTCAAGGTCATTTGTTTGAAGAAAGAATACACATCGCTTTATAGCAGTAGCTTAGCAACATTTTGTATTAGAAAAAGAAAGATTATTTGACCTATGTCTATGTAATTTATGTGGTGTGACAGACTTACGTAAATAGTGGCATTTCTTTCTAACACACTATAAATAATAATGACATATGTCGTAGAATTACAGATACCTAATTATCTACTACACTGCCCTCTGTGCTAATATTTACCCAGTGGCGTTGACGTATAAATCAAATTATCATTCCTTGGTTTATAAGTTAAGTCTATGTTTTTGTATTTTGCAAAAACATAAGTGAAGAACATAAATCTTTCAGAAAGGCATTATTTAGAAAGAAATAATTTTCAAACGAATTACTCTTATTTTTTCAGTTAAAATGTGTCCATAAATATTTCATGTTGCACGCCTATGCATATGAAATGCAACGAAGTACCTATAACAGATATCGCATAAGGGCGAAACAAAAAGACCGCAAAGTAGAAGCCACATGCAATATGTGGCTGGCGTTTTCAAAAGTTTTATAAATGCCACATTTTATTACATATGAAATACAGATTTCTACACCTTATTCTATGTTACATAACCTAAAAAATGAACATATATTTTTATCGGTTTTGCATTGCAAGTTTAATTACAATTATCGTACTTACATTTGAGCTTAAAATGCGTAATTATTTTATACCTATTGAAAATATAACATACAAACATTAGTTATATATATTAGTTATATATATATATATATATATATATATATATATATATATATATATATATATATATATATATATATATATATATATATATATATATATATATTATATACTTTCGCATATTTTTAATGACAGATGGCAGAAACGCAATTGTATCGCGTGAAGTTAGTTGTAGTTACAAAACAAACTAGTCCTAAAGTTGGAACTTATAATTAATCTATAGGGCGCGAGCAGACACGTGACTCGAGCGACCTTGACGTGCTTGAAATCAGCTGATTTGTGTGCGCATGTCATTTTGACAAGAACAATGTCACTTTGATCAGACCATTGTTTTGACTTATTTTGATTTTGAACTGCTAAAATGTTATTATTGTACAATATTTAGGCAGTAAAACATATCAAATTCAAAATAATCACTTTTTAACAGCTCAAAATTAAAATAAGTCAAAACATTGGTCTTGTCAAAGTGACATTGTTCTCGTCAAAATGACAAGCGCACACAAATCAGCTTGATTCCAAGCACTTCAAGGTCACTCCAGTCACGTGATTAGAATCAGCTGATTTGTGTGCGCATGTCATTTTGACAAAAACAATGTCATGTTGACAAGACCTATGTTTTGACTTATTTTGATTTTTGGTGTCATAGTACCCACTATAGTACAGAGTGATCCAGATATATTAAATGTCACGTGACTTGAAAAAATTCAGATTGTGATCAAAATAATCTTTCACGGAAAAAAATTAGTATCAATTTACCGGAAATGTCAAATTATCTTTCCTATATTACCGACATTTGGAAAAGTCAGCGGCGTTATGTATTTGAATTTTTTGACAAACAGTTTATTTTTACCTCGATTTTTACCTTGATAATTAAACTGTTATTTATTCAAATCATTACATTAGAATGGTTGCTTATGGAAGAACATGACAAGTTTATTTTGGAAGTATATATTTTTATTGCGAGGAATGATGAAAATGAGTGGAAATATGCGAAGCATCCCGCGCGGTCGAATTCCACGCGGTCAAAATCCCACGCGGTCGAAATTCCATATGGTCGAAATCCCACGCGGTCGAAATGTACCCCTACCACTTCGTCCGATCTACAGAAATTCAAATATTTCCACGCCGTCGATTCCCATCCGGTCGAAATGTTACACGAGACAAATCTCTCGCTCCCGTACCGCTCTCTTTATCGATCGTATTGCATTCTAACAATCTATGCTTCGTGGTAGTTCCGCGTCAAAGATAATATATTAAAAAAAAATTAAAACATATTATTATACAACAAACTATTTTATGAATGAAGCAGGAAAAGGAATTTCGACCGCGTAGAATTTCGACCGCATGGAATTTCGACTACGCGGGATTTCGACCGCGTGGAATTCGACCGCGCGGAACGGACTCGAAATATGTACGCTAATGCATTCTGTCAATCGTATTTCACTATCACAACGATGCGGCAAACAAAAAATCAGAACAAGGTGGATCTTTCAATCATTCTGGATCACTTTACTCTGTATAAATATTACCTCAAAAGACGATATCATCTAAGGGTTAAATTAATAAATACATGCATAATCATTTTTCTTGTGTAATTAATGTGATTAATTAAAAACAGTGCATAGAATAAATGCATCTAATGGATTTTAAAAGCTTGCGGGTAATACAATCAAACGCGTAATTAAAATTGCGTTTATCACAATTTAAATATCATCATGCATCACTATTTTCACGTAATATAACATAATTTGAATATGCTCCGTCTTTACGTTGTATAAATATTATAAATTCACGATTTAACAAACATTTTCAAATACATATTTTGTTTATTTATTATTATTTAAATATAAAAGCAAAGTTTATATGTTTATCTAACTCTGTAGAGTGCTAATTAATTAATTACGCAAAGAATAATTTAATTTTAAATGCATTTCAGTGTTTATTTGCTTAAGAACTGTCTTCCTTTTTGCTGCTGTTGATTCGTTGTTTGCACAACGTTGCAGAATAACTGGGTTTGCAAAGTTCATGACATTTTTTATGTTTCTTTTACATTCCGTTTTATCTTAGTTGTTATTATAGTCTAATTTGGACAGAAAAAACTTCATTGGCTGCACTTTTTTGTACATTAAATTAAACGCAGAGGAACTATTAAAATATGTACTACTCTTTTTTCGCGATTACTAATGTTACAAATCTGGTGTGGCCAACACAATACCTCCCGCCATTTACAGCCTGAGTCACAAAGTTAATCCTTATTTTGGGATTAGCGAATTTTACTCTAATTTTGACAGTTTATTTCTTAAAATATAGCCTAATCTAATCCAAGTAACTACCTTTTTTTAAACCCATCAACAGGATTAAATCCCAGTTACAGAGTGGGTTCACATTCACACACCTCCATGCCTTAGTGGAATTCGAACCCAGAGCCCGGAGGGCAATCATGACATGAGGCGTTACTCTAACCATTGAGCCACCGGAGCTATAATAAAATGAATATTAAATTTTAAATACCGGGATAGAATAGAATTCACTAATCCAAAAATGAGGATTAGCTTAAACATTATTGTGAATCGTTAATTTTTATTAATCTACATACATACCTACATATTTACTTATGCACTCTTTGATAGTGACATTTATCTGTCAGTTACATAGATATAAATAACTGCGATTTGTTCGTTTAAAGTTTAAAGCGTAGGCTCTGGGATATAATTATAGATATTTTTTATAAATTTATCCATAATTTTTTTTAATTCACTAGCAAATAACCTGTTAATTATAGTTGTTGCGGTGGAATTAATAATAAAAATGAAATAATTATTCATAGATATAATCAACTGTATTTTTTATCATTTTCTATGCCGCCACCGCCAGTGGTTTTAAGATTTTTATCATACAAAAAATATTTGTTGCACCGTGGAATTGGATGTCTTGAAATCGGCGCGTGAAATGAAAAGAGACCGCGTTATCATAAAGAAATTAATACAGCACGCTAGTGGAGAGTAGTGCAAACAAACAAAAAATTGAATACGTTCTAATGTATATTACAACGTTGCTAAACGAAGCATGTGCGATCAAAAAAATCAATTAATAAGGCAAGAAAATTAGAGTTTGTTGTACTCTATTTACATCTTGTTGCACAGAGAAAAGTATCATTGTACTACAGGTAATAATTTTTTTGATGACGCAGGCTCCTTTCTTAAATATACATAACATAAAAAACATTCTAGTGCATCTAAAAAAAATTTGACTAGTTTTATTTTTTGGGTTTAGTTTTTGGCAAACGGAAGTATTGTGACTTTTCACAAGAGGAACTAGAAAATACTTTGTCCGATATTAGGCCGAAGAAAAGATCACTTATGTTACTCATTCTCATGATAAAAATATGTAGTTTTGCGTTTAGTACGTAGTAGTATTTTATGTACCAAGGGCGTTACGATGATGATAATGCCAGGAGGGCGACGAGGATCTTGCCCGAGGGATAGATATCGTCCGATGGGCATTATCATCTAGTAACGCTCGTGGTGCATACAAGATTTTATGTCTCACTAGAGTATGTGAAATAAGTTTGCATTTATAATAATTTTGATTACAAAAATGCTTAAGCTTTGGCGTTGCTAAGGATGTTGTTTAATTGTTTTGTTTATTATCAACATTTATTTATTTTTAAAACATCAACGTTCTAAGTCGTTGGAAATTATGGAATGGGTGAATTTGATGTTTCGGAAGATATTTTATCGAAACGGAGTAAAGAAATTATTTTGAATACGTTGAGGTGTTGAGGAAGAGAAACGCATAAATATTTTCCTAATTATTCCATTCTCGTCTGTAGAAGATGTAAGTATTATATTTTATTTTGAGGTTCGTTTTCACATGACAGATCTTAGTTCTTTATTTCTTATATGCACTTATTTATGAATATTATTACATTTTAGAGAGTTTGTACTGCGTTGGATGTGTCACATGTGACGGTAAATAATATGAAAAATGAATTCAAACGTGGATAAATATCGTCCCTAAAAAAATTTGTCATCCGTCAAAAATCAATTCAAAACGTTGCAGTCTGCAATTCGACGTAGTTACCTACTATTTACATGTGTGGTTAAAGTTAATTGCTGTTTAAGGCCCTTTTAATAATAAATTTTAAGTATTATAATTAAATTAAAAATGATATCTGCGTTGTGCTTTCAAAGCTGTTTTTTTATTATATTAATTATTGTAATCAATTAATGTATTAATTGTTATCAATCATTATTATTGTAATAAATTATAATTAAAAAGAAAATAATTTTCATTATATACCGTTCATATTATTTCTAATTTAAAATCCATAAACGATGATCGGATTATAATGAGGGCATAATGAAATATTATGCCCTCCCATAATGTCCCGGTTGTTATAGATATGTTTATATACACCGTATCCTAGCAATAAACAGTTCATAATACTTTCGTGAGACATAAATATTTTTTTTTACTTTTTTAAAAATAAATTTCTTGTTTTAAGTCAATTGTAGTGTTCAGAAAATGATATGCTATTGTTTTTTTTTTTGCAGTATTTCAAGTATCCCGCAGCGACAGGTAACTTGAAATAGACCATTTTTTTAAATTAATAATTGGCTTGGGCCTTTTACTTATTATGCTATACTGTTGCTTGGGTAGTTTTGCATGTTTATACATTTTTTATTATGAAATTGATGAATTAGTTCATTTTTTATTAAACCGAGAACACCAAAGTTGTAGTCAAGTCACTCAATTCCACGGTACTGTATTTATAGAATTGTAATTTCGTAACTAACATATTTCTCTTTGATTACAGGTAAGCGTCAATTTCCATCTGCAGTATTTGTAATACTCGTATAACCTACACATCTTCACTGAGGTTTGACATTTAATTTACAATTACCGCAATCAATTAATATAGTTGATAATTAATTGTATAGGCAACACATCTATTAATAAATAATTCACATATCACATTATTAATTTTCTTTGATGTTACCAAAACTTTTGTCCTATGCAATTTTAACTATTATTTAATATTTTATTAAAATTGGTGTCAACAAACTTCTAATTAACACACATTTAAAAATATCGTTCATCATCAGTGTGGTAGTACATTTTTTATACTTTTTTAACCTTTCATATTTCTCATAATTCTTACCTTTAGTTATTTCAAATTCTGTATTTTATATTCTTCATTAAGCCAGAGGGCTGCAACTCATATCATTAAAATACAATTTCATGCGTATACTTTACAAAGAAAAAACGAAATGAAATTATTTATTATACTTTTCTGTTTCTCTGAATTTCATTTCTCACATCTCACTGACAGGAAAACATGATTGTATATTTATCTTTAACAATTTTGGCAAGAAAATTATAGAATAATAATCGATTTGTTATTTCGTTGTCCTGAAACAACATAAAATTTTATATATGTAGGTAAGTGATTGTTTCATCTCTTTTGTGGTGAAAGCCAGAATGTGTCACCAAATTGTGCTTCCTTCCTTGGATCAAAGTGACCCGTATACTCAACTTGCCAAGTAGCAACAAAAACTGACACAGTAGACTCAATGTTTATACATAGGTATCTACTAATATAATAAAAATATAATGACCCTTTTTCACATTAATGATCCAGAATGATATTTTTAATTACTGAATATACTTTTATTAACATTAATTTTATATAGGTACTTACTTTTATGTTTGTTAGTTAACTACAGAGATGCAACGGATACTGATCCGGGCAATATTTTACCAGCCCACCAAATACAGGATACCGGATAGTAAATTAATATCCTGTAACCACCAAATAATGAAGAAATAAAGTAAATTTATATAAATGAGTAATATTTATTTATATTATTGAAAATAAAATAATTTAATTTTCTTACACCCGTGCGTAAATAAAATAAGTACAATTTTACCTCCCGTCATACCGTAGGTACGGTGTGTGTGTGTGTGTGTGTGTGTGTGTGTGTGTGTGTGTGTGTGTGTGTGTGTGTGTGTGTGTGTGTGTGTGTGTGTGTGTGTGTGTGTGTGTGTGTGTGTGTGTGTGTGTGTGTGTGTGTGTGTGTGTGTGTGTGTGTGTGTGTGTGTGTGTGTGTGTGTGTGTGTGTGTGTGTGTGTGTGTGTGTGTGTGTGTGTGTGTGTGTGTGTGTGTGTGTGTGTGTGTGTGTGTGTGTGTGTGTGTGTGTGTGTGTGTGTGTGTGTGTGTGTGTGTGTGTGTGTGTGTGTGTGTGTGTGTGTGTGTGTGTGTGTGTGTGTGTGTGTGTGTGTGTGTGTGTGTGTGTGTGTGTGTGTGTGTGTGTGTGTGTGTGTGTGTGTGTGTGTGTGTGTGTGTGTGTGTGTGTGTGTGTGTGTGTGTGTGTGTGTGTGTGTGTGTGTGTGTGTGTGTGTGTGTGTGTGTGTGTGTGTGTGTGTGTGTGTGTGTGTGTGTGTGTGTGTGTGTGTGTGTGTGTGTGTGTGTGTGTGTGTGTGTGTGTGTGTGTGTGTGTGTGTGTGTGTGTGTGTGTGTGTGTGTGTGTGTGTGTGTGTGTGTGTGTGTGTGTGTGTGTGTGTGTGTGTGTGTGTGTGTGTGTGTGTGTGTGTGTGTGTGTGTGTGTGTGTGTGTGTGTGTGTGTGTGTGTGTGTGTGTGTGTGTGTGTGTGTGTGTGTGTGTGTGTGTGTGTGTGTGTGTGTGTGTGTGTGTGTGTGTGTGTGTGTGTGTGTGTGTGTGTGTGTGTGTGTGTGTGTGTGTGTGTGTGTGTGTGTGTGTGTGTGTGTGTGTGTGTGTGTGTGTGTGTGTGTGTGTGTGTGTGTGTGTGTGTGTGTGTGTGTGTGTGTGTGTGTGTGTGTGTGTGTGTGTGTGTGTGTGTGTATGTGTGTGTGTGTGTGTGTGTGTGTGTGTGTGTGTGTGTGTGTGTGTGTGTGTGTGTGTGTGTACGTGCCTGTGTGCCTGCTTGCGTGCGTGCGTGCGTGCTTGCGTTACTATATTAAGAAAATGTTGATTGACAGATGTCAGTGTCAAGTGCAATTGACATGTGTGTGTTATACTATTATATTTTACTGGAAATATAGACGCTCTTAGATACATAAAACTTTCTGTATAAAATTTGTACAAAATGTATAGAAATGACAGAGGGTAATGTTGCTAGAAATATGGAATCTTGTGCAAGAAACTTTCTGTATGGAATCTGTACAAAATATGTGGAACTGACGGAAGGGAATGTGCTGGCCACATCAGATTTTTTATATTATAAATCAGAGCAATATTGGAAGAAATGAAATTAATCTAATCTAACCATTATTTCAAAATTCTACCTTAGTTGTTAATAAAATGCAAAAATATATTAAATTGTAAAAATTCCATTCTTCACAAAATGCTAGTATTAAAATATTAATGAAGTTTTTATGTTGGATTCATTGTTGTAATCAATATTTTTGATTTATGATCAAAATATCCTTTAGGTATTGTAATCGAAAAAAGAGGCGTTAATTGAACAATGTGGCCCTACCCCTGATTGGATGGAAACAACAACGAAAGAAAGAGGTAACGATTTGGTTTTGACAGAAATCAGAATGAAAGTTTCATTAAATTCAAATGTAATAAAATTGGAAATATCAGAATCAACTTAATAAAATATTACTTACTTTATGTTTAATTGACATGTAGAAGTAAAAACAAGGCGTTCAGCTTGAATTTTAATTCTATTAATTCATCTAAATTTTGCATTTAGCCGATGAAACTAATTGTAAAATGAAGTTTTAAAAAAAAGTTAGATAAATTTTTCAATACTTTATTTTGTTTATATTATGTTAAAACTTATATAAGACATCTCACAAAAAAAATTAAATACAAAGTCGGACTAATTTGGTTTTTGTTTGCCTTGTTACACCAACAAGGCTTCAACAAAAAAAAATCAAATCAAAATTTTGGCGGAGTACAAACGTTACGCTTATAATTTAATATTATAGTCTATAAGGTTAATATAATTGATAATAAAATTAAAATTTACCCCTAATATCAAAAATAAGTGAAATTAAAAATTAAATATCTGTGTGTATTTCGAGAACAATGTTCTCATCTTCGTAGTAAATTTTACGTAGAACCTTATTAAAAGGATAAAGATAAATTAGGATTACTTAACATGACAATCATGCCAGATATCCTAACAGCCCTTTTCTTATAAGTTAAGATTATTCAACATGTAAAAGGTCTATTAGAACCTCTGATGGTTGACATGTTGAGTAATTCTAATTTCTCATTACCCTCTTAATACGGTTTTGTGCAAAAGTTTTTAAGGCTAGGGGGAATTTTTAATTTTATTATCATCAGTTACGCTTATATTTCATATATGCTTTGTTTGGTGTTTTCCGAAAGCTTGTTAAACACAATTTTGGTCGCGATTTGATTTGGCGCGAAAACTCAACTTTAATAACCGGACTTCTTGTTCTATTCTTATGGGAAATCTCTTAATTGTTTCTTTTTCATGACATGGTAGATCACATAAAATTTTCCCCTTGGATATTATAAAGAAAATATTAATGTAAGTTTAAAAGTAACTTTAGCTTGTGCTACAAATATACATCAAATAAGTAAGGCAAAGTTTTCTCCCTTTAAAATAATTTCAATTCATGTGAATGAGGAAAGTTAACATAAATATCGAATCCATCATTCCGAACGTCAACATAGTCGATAAGAATGTATTTCATCATCTTAAACTTCCAACGAAAATATATTTTCAGAACACACTGCGAGTTGGGTTGATTTGCAATAATTGAAGTAGAAAATCAAAATTTCTCCCAATCTGCTGCCTACTTCGGAATTCGGAAACATAAGATTGTATTTTAGGTTGTAATTTATACATATTTGACGATTCATGAGAATTTTATCGTGGCCTACTTTGTTTATACACATTTTTATTACTTTGAAAGCACGATTGAAAGATTTGAAAGGAAGTAAATACTTTAGATGCTCTTTTGCTATTCTACGGCGAGTCAGAGATGATTTCAAGCGCTCGATTTGTTTTAGATTCTTTATAACGTATTTCTAAACAGATTTGTACAAAGAGAAGAGACGTACGTACTTTTACTCTAATATTGTTGCTGATAGTTACTTTAAATACAAACAATATAAATTGTATAATATTCATGAAAAATTAAAATTAAATTTGTTCAAATAATTTTCTTTATTATAATTTATTTATTTAATAAATAGGTATTACAAACTTTTATATTTTTTGTTCCTTATTATTCTTATAGATAACGTGGGTACGTACTATCATATTACATATTATTTTATATTTTGTTTAATCGCATACAAATTTGTATAATTTGGACATTTATAGTGTTACAAATTTAAATATTCTTGATCTTATTTATATATTATTATATTACTTATTTATTGTTTAAAATTATTTTTAAAGATTTTTGTTGAAAAAAGGCGTTACTGATCCAGTCTAAATAACGTTTATTATTTATTAGGACGTTTCGGACCATAATGGTCCATCATCATTTTTTTTAAACACGAAGAAAAATATTGAAATTATAAATGATAACTTTGTTATTTGTTAATTCGAGTAAATCACATTTTAAAAAATGCTTTTGACCTTGACTACACTTAAACTTGTAAAATTACAAGAAAATTTCGAAAGCCAAACTTGTGGGTGTACAGTTTAAGTGTACTCAAGGTCACAAGAATTTTTTTGAAATGTTATCTACTCAAATTAATAAATATCAATGTTATCATTAAAAAATTTAATTTCAATATTTTTCTTTCTTTTTAAAAAGCTAAAGATAGATCACTATGGTTCGAAACGTCCTAATAAATAATAAACTTTGGCCTTTTTTCAGCAAAAACCTTGAAAAACTTTTCAACTCGATCCTTCAAGACTCCAAGACTATATAATTTAAAACCATTAAGTTGTATGTAATGTAGATACGTATTAGTATTAAAAATTGTAACATTTTTTGTCTTCTGCTTCCTTCTGTTTGTATAGGGATATGAACCCCAAAAAAGGTATAAAATAGTTAAAATATAAAATAATATGAAAGATGCTTATTAAGAGAAATAAAAAACAAAATTAAAACCGTTTCCGTTTGACAATAAATATTTTAACAAATTTAGCATAAACAATTATTTCAAATGTATAGTAATCGATGATTAAGTATTAAAAGCGACATTTTATTTTGTGAAAAGGAAGTTTGGCATACGACGCGAAGCGAAGTGCTACAAACCATCGAATAAAATAAAATCACTTTTAACACCGTATATCATACACTATTTTTCTACAAACACTATTTTTACCTTCCGTCACCTTTAGGTAAGGAAGGTATTGTCTTTGGTCAAAAAATTCGATGATGAGTTTTTAATCAATAAGCACGTTTTAGGGTCCCTAGAATACGAATTTACTATTTTTACGATGATGTCTGTATGTGTGTGTGTGTGTGTGTGTGTGTGTGTGTGTGTGTGTGTGTGTGTGTGTGTGTGTGTGTGTGTGTGTGTGTGTGTGTGTGTGTGGATGTGTGTGTGTGTGTGTGTAACAAAATTTTCGTCTGCGATAACTCTAATACTACAGTTTCAAAAATTATAATTTTTTCGTATACTTCTTCGTTACATCCATATGAAGAGCTGATTAGATTTTGGTTACAATTGGTCAACCGGAAGTACCATCATTTGAAGATTTTAACAGTTTTTCTTGAAAAAACTATGTTAAATATCATTTTTTCACATTTAATGTTATTATAAATATTAAAGAATATTTTATTCTCTATACGATTTGACTGCATTTTATACTTAATATTAAATGGATATAGAGTTAAAAAATCTGATGTGGCCAGCACATTACCTTCCGTCAGTTCTATGTATTTTGTACAAATTTCATACGGAAAGTTCCTTGCTAAATTAAATACATATTCTATTTCTTGTACATTACCTTCGGGCAGTTGCATGTATTTTATGCAAATTTCATACAGAAAATTATTATTTTGTGACGTTTTCTAAATACCGTGTAATGTATCTGCAGAAATAAAAGATTTATTATTATTATTATTATTTCTTGTACATTACCTTAAAGCAGTTGTATGTATTTTATACAAATTCCATACAGAAAGCAAAAGATCCTATATTATAAGACAAACACACTATGTCAATTTCACTTGACAATGACATCTTTCAATCAGAATTTTCTTAATATAGTAGCTGTTTCCACAGCTATGGCTACTTTATGAAATTTAATTTCTTTATAATTTTTTAACTCTATATCCATTTAATATTAAGTATAAAATGCAGTCAAATCGTATAGAGAATAAAATATTCTTTAATATTTATAATAACATCAAATGTGAAAAAATTATATTTAACATAGTTTTTTCAAGAAAAACTGTTAAAATCTTCAAATGATGGTACTTCCGGTTGACCAATTGTAACCAAAATCTAATCAGCTCTTCCTATGGATGTAACGAAGAAGTATACGAAAAAATTATAATTTTTGTAACTGTAGTATTAGAGTTATCGCAGACGAAAGTTTTGTTACACACACACACACATCCACACACACATCCACACACACACACACACACACACACACACACACACACACACACACACACACACACACACACACACACAGACATCATCGTAAAAATAGTAAATTCGTATTCTAGGGACCCTAAAACGTGCTTATTGAGTAAAAACTCATCATCGAATTTTTTGACCAAAGACAATACCTTCCTTACCTAAAGGTGACGGAAGGTAAAAATTGTAAAGAAATTAAATTTCATAAAGTAGCTATAGCTATGAAAACAGCTACTATATTAAGAAAATTCTGATTGAAAGATGTCAGTGTCAAGTGAAATTGACATAGTGTGTTTGTTATATTTTATTGGAAATATAGGATCTCTTGCTTTCTGTATGAAATTTATATAAAATACATACAACTGCTTTAAGGTAATGTACAAGAAATAATAATAATAAATCTTTTATTTCTGCAGATACATTACACTGTATATAGAAAACGTCACAAAATAATAATTTAAGACATAAATTTTCTGTATGAAATTTGCATAAAATACATGCAGCTGCCGGAAGGTAATGTACAAGAAATATAATATTTAGCAAGGAACTTTCCGTATGAAATTTGTACAAAATACATAGAACTGACGGAAGGTAATGTGCTGGCCACATCAGATTTTTTCATTTAAATTTGTATATCAAATAATTTTTTGACATGTCAAAAATGTCGATTCGTCATTACCAAGACAACTAATTCGCTTTGATGACACTGGTGTCATAGTAAATTTGTAGAAATATTTAATTTGTTGCTGTTAAAGGAATTATAGAAGAAATTCAAGTTGTAAATAAAATACAAATTGCAAAAAATTATGGACATCTATTTCTTGAAATTATATTTCTGTATTGTAAAAATAGAATAATTTGTAACTCGCATACATACATAATATTTCTACGATTGCATTTCATTATGAGCATAACAGTGCATAAAGTGTACTAGACTGGAAATATTGGTAGCACTGTTAGAAAATTACGAACATAGACAAGTGAAATGTGTATGTAACTACACTGCTTGTAAAAAATTACAAGAAAATGAAGAGAAGAACTTACACATATAATGTAAAAAATATTTTTCTAAATAACAACACTTTATACATTTAAAAGGGACATAATATTTTAAACAACTAATTATCTATTAATTTAATTAGATGCAATGATATTTCTTGTATATTCCGGCAGTTAGTGTTGGACTGCGGTTCAGAACGGTAGTTTTTATTGTGAATTGTGAGAGTTATATTTCCTATATGTTGAGTGAAATCAACTTTTTGGTGTGGACTTTTTTTATACAATTAGCAGTTCTCCAACTATAAGGTATGAAATATATTCTACCATTATATTTTTTGTTCGATATACTGATATATCAATCTTATACATACGTATGTATTTCTTTATTGGGAAATATTTGTCATGAAATGTATTTTTGCTGGAAATACATCAATACGTGATTAATGCAACCTTACAAAGCATACCTGAGTATAAATTGGCGTTAACAAATTTTGAAGAACGATATATTTTGAAAAACAGAAATTTTGACGCTTCATTAGGGCTGTACTTATAATTTCTTAGGGGCCGACGCGGCGTTAGAATACTAGTAAGCCTCTAATCCCTTTTACAAAATTAATGTTAGTGAATTTATTTAGAATTAAACATAGGTATGATGCAGATATTGTGTAAAACCATTGTATTTAAACGATATTTTTGTTTTAAACAAAAAAATATTGTAAAGACTATCATATTACAATAACAAAAATGACTAAACAAATTGTGTACTGTATACGAGTTAAGCAGTTACTATAATCCGGTCATAGGTATCTATGTATAGGTACCTAACATAGTACCAACTGATGTATATGCTTTTAAATGAAAAGCGATTTTAGATTGAAACAAAAAAAATCTGATGTGGCCAGCACATTACCTTCCGTCAGTTATGTGTATTTTGTACAAATTCCATGCAGACAGTTTCTTGCACAAGAGACAATATTTCCAGTACATTCCCTTCCCTAAGATCTATGTATTTTGTACAAATTCGATACAAAAAGTTTCTTAGAATTGATTCTATATTTGCATTAAAATTATAACCCAAACATACTATGTCAATTGCACTGGACATTGACATCAGTCTATGAGAATTTCTTCTAAAAAGCGGTAATCCCAGAAAAATCTAGCGTAGCTCAACATATGTTCATTAATAATCACAAAGTTAACAATTCTAATATTAAACTTTTAAAACATATTAATAACGATAGATATTTAGATGCATACGAGAGTTTAATAATAAATAAATATAAAAATAATTTGATGAACGCAGATCTCGGTCCCATACCATTCTCAAAACTTTTCAATTTATTACAAAGTTAAATTTTATTGGACGATTTAAAATATTTATGACTCATTATTATTGGACGAAAATTATCTTAGTTTACAGGTAATCATTCACCTGTGACTCCCATCCCTATATAATTCCAGTTCTCTCCCTTGTTTTTCAGAGTTAGGATTTCTGGCATGGTTGACATGTTGAGTAATCTTGACTACTCTGTTTAACTACTGATGATGAGAACTTAATTCTCGAAATACGTATTTAGTTTTGTTATATATATTATATATATATATATATATATATATATATATATATATATATATATATATATATATATATATATATATATATATATATATATATATATATACCGGGTGGAACATCATACCTGTGTACATAGGCGATTCATATGAGAAAAACAGTTTTTTCGTGCGCATTGCTCCCCAAATTATTTTAGACAAAAATGCTTCAAATAAATGTTATAGAGCATAAAATTCTGCATCTAAATCAATAAACAGAATTACTTTTACATGCTTTGTAACGACAGAAATTAAATAAGAAAATATTGAAAATTACGTTGAAAATATCAAATAGCCATGGAATTGAAACAAAAATAGAAACAAATAAATGTCTGACGTTTGACAGATAAATTTGACGGTAAAATATCAACATGAATTCAGTTTATTCTAACGAAGAAAGGGTTTTTATAATAAAAACTTTTTATAGTGGAAATTGTTTACGTATAGTTAGAGATTTATTCGCCGTGAAGGCTGAAAACGGAGGATTATTCGAATATTTGTTATAATAATAAATTGTAGTGATTATTTTATTCAGAGAATTACTGTTTGAAATTTGAATTGTAGTAGATAGGTCTTAATGTTTACATGAATTATTTCCAATTTAAAAAGATTTTCAATAAAAATCCTATAAAAAATAAATATTTCATTGAAATGTACAATTGTCGTAATAATAGGTATGGAGATTTTTGTATGAATTTAATTTACCTATTTATTTGTTTCTATTTTTGTTTCAATTCCATGGCTATTTGATATTTTCAACGAAATTTTCAATATTTTCTTATTTAATTTGTGTCGTTACAAAGCATGTAAAAGTAATTCTGTTTATTGATTTAGATGCAGAATTTTATGCTCTACAACATTTATTTGAAGCATTTTTGTCTAAAATAATTTGGGGAGCAATGGGCACGAAAAAACTGTTTTTCTCATTATGAATCGCCTATGTACACAGGTATGATGTTCCACCCGGTATATATATATATATATATATATATATATATATATATATATATATATATATATATATATATATATATATATATATTTAACAGCGTTTTTTCAAGAAGAGCTGTTAATATCTTCAAATGAGGGTACTTCCGGTCGACCAATTATGACCAAAATCTAATCAGCTCTTGATATTGATGTAAGGAAGACGAATACGAAAGAATTATAATTTTTAGAATTGTAGTGTTGGAGTTATCGACGGAGAAAAAAAATTGCCACACACATATGTACATACACACATACAGACAGACATACAGACAGACATCATCGTAAAAATAGTAAAACCGTGTTCCAGGGACCACAAATCGTGCTCATTCACTAAAAACACCACCAAATTTTACCTAAAGGTGACGGAAAGTAAAAAAATCGATAGCAAATATTAACCACAATGCATCCTTATACTCTATTTGTTATTCAGCACAATGTTGAAAGGTAGATGCAACATATATCACGGATTAATTAAATGACAAAACTGTGTTAAGGATATGTCGATAGATGAGAGTGTTAAGTTTAATACTGATTAACTCATGAATTTAGATGTTAGCTTAATTTTATTCCAACAGTCGATTCATTTTAGCTGACATGTTTGGAGGACAAATTCATTTAATTTTTAATGCATACAATTTTAGAAATTATTAATAAATATATTTTCCAAGAAGAGGAGTATATACGCACCATTATAAATTAATATTAAATTGATAATCACTCTGACAGAGTCTTGGTATAATGAAAGTACAAAAATAAAGGTTTATACGAAAGCTGGAGAGCTCTAGATTTTTACTCCGTATAGAAGTAACAGTTATTATTATTATTATTAAATTTTGTTATATAGCTTATCCAAGTTATTTAAATTTGTGGTTCTGTCATTTTCGTCGTTGAAACAAAACATTGGGACAAAGAATCAATTTATTATTTTCTCTTACCAGCTCTCCAAATTTCAAAGTCTAATAAAAAATGAAAATCATTATATTTGTTCTCGGGATATTTGGAGAACTGCAGATTATTATTTGAAAGTGTGTTTTGTGCGTAAGTTCCATTTATTTAAAATTACATCAAAGTTCTAGGACGTTTCGACCTAATATACGGCCATCATCAGCAGTTACATATTAATTTTTCTTTTACATAATGTTTATGAATAATTTGATAACATCTGAGAGCCGATTATCATCATCGTCTGTTATTATATACATTGTTGTCGGAGCAAAAATCATATTGTGTTAAAATCAATAGTACTCGGCACAACCATGTGTACCATGGAGTTGACAGCTATTTCCAATTTAACAATATTCATTCGAATCCATTGATATCAAATATAGATTTTATCTAAATGTTATTAAATTGCTTTCTATTACTGTCATATAATATTATAAACCCCCAAAAATATAGCGTGGAGTTTACATATACTCGTACCTTTTCAATTCCAATTTCAGAAAAAGTAAATTCATTTTTAAAAAAATATAAATTCTATTTCAGGAAAAGTAATATCATTGTCAGAAAATGTAAATTCATTTTCAATAGAGGTAAATTTATTTCAGAATATACTCGTATTTCTCTATTTAAAAATGACATACACACATAAGAATGATATTACTTTTTCCAATAATGATTTACTACTTCTGAAATTGATATTACTTTTTCTGGCAGATTGTATATTTTCTCCAAATGAAATTAGGTACTTTTTCTGAAATTAAATTTGAAAAGATTTATAATATTCCTTCTTTTTACTGTACAGAATGTCTCAAGACTAATTTACGCTATCATTATTTTAAAAACTATTCAATATTATTTTACGAAATATCTAGAGGTTTTCTGACATGCCCGTTTCAACTAAAACGTTTTCAAAGCAGTAGTACTTCCGGTTTAACCGGAAGTAGACCCTAACTTTCTTATTTTAAATGTAATGCTATATTTATTATTTTACCATTGAATTCGGCAGAAAATTTTACATGTGAAACAATAAGAACATTTTACTCATAATTAACCACTTTCGGCGTAATTCAACTTAGAGTCCTGCGCGGGTATACTTTTTCAGACCCGCACCCGACCCGTACCCGCAACATTAAGACCCGCAACCGACCCGTACCCGACTCAGTTAGTTTTAAATTGAACCGCAACCCGACCCGTACCCGCCAATGTTATACCCGCACCCGAACCCGCTACCCTCTAAATAATTAACATCAATCTGAAATGCAAGATGGAAAATTTTATTCAAAAAAAAAATCAGAAAAATGTATGTAAAACATTTTATTCCTTATCAGCACAAAGTATATAAATCAAAATATTTATTCTTTAGATTATGTAGGTCCTTTAGTTAAACTAATCTGCACTTTTTCACTTAAAAGCCTTTTAATTTCATTTCTAACTTCGGTTCTTTCCAAATCGTTTTCCAACAACTTTAAACTTTTAGTTTTGGGTGTAAAAATACAGCAATTTTATGCAATAAATTAATTTGAAATTTATCGTTCAATATATCTGTTATAAATGGTTTGTTTTTGAAAATAGTAAAAACAACTATGAAAATATAATGCCAATAGAAAATATGAACAATGATTATAATAAAAAGGAAATAAAAAGTAAACGTGACCCGACCCGATATCTGCGCAAGTACTACCCGCGCCCGACCCGCAACCCGCAAAAGAGATCTTTGGAACTGCACCGCACACCGACCCGATGCAGGTCTCTAATTCAACTACAGTCGAACTTCTATAACTCAAACCATGACTTGCCACACAAAAAGTTCGAGTTATTAAATAAAATGTATGTATTTTTTAAAGTAAAAATCACTTACCTTATGATGTATATGGATTGATATATGTATACAGATCAAAGTTATAAACATTATTTTAGTGTAAAAAAGTCAGTTATTTGTAACTGACGAGAGAATTTTTTATTTTGATTTTCAATAAAAAAGCTTCAATGTTATTTAAACCATTATACAGGGAATCGGTTGTATGTTCATTGGTTTTTAAATACTAACGCAAAACGCTCAACGAATTTTCAACCAACTGGTTTGAAGGTGATTGCTGCAAATCATCCTCCATCATATCACTTTCGCTGTCATCTGTATTGTCGAGCTCTTCAGATTCGGATTCAGATTTGTAGAGTTCGACATTATCTTCATCTGTGGGAAACTCCGAAGTAACAGTATCATCATCCACATGTATAAAATCATTTAAAGTGACACCTTCTGGTGTAATTTTGACATTTTTCCAAGCTTCATATTCCAATTGCAATTAAATTTCTTCCTCATGTTTTTCATTCGTACGTTCACTTATGAAAATCAAAGGAATTTCATCGTCTTCGTCCCACTCAGAATTGTTAGAATAATAAAAATTGTCTCAGGCTTAACGTCGATATTCCATGTATTGGTTATATCAACAACTCAGTTCATTAATGTAATGTTAGTTACATTTGATAGCTTTTTTCAAAATTCTGCGGCGATAATGACATTTTACATTTTGTATGACACCTTGATCAAGTGGTTGCAACTTAGATGTCATATTAAGGGAAAAAATCTGATGTGGACACCACACGACTTCCTTGTACACAAGACCAATATGAAGTATAGACCAAAGTATAGAATTGCACGTATTATATATCCATAGCAAGCTTCATTACAAAAAACCAAAAATTATATAAGTTTTAAATATACATATCTCGCTTATACAAAGAGCTAATTTAATAATACTTGATGTGCTAGACACAGAATTTAATTTTCTAATATTTTTATTTGAAGCATTTATTTCTAAAATCAAAATGAAACCATTTTATTGAAGAAAAACTCTTAACAACTTCAGGTAATATGTCACTTCCGGTTAGCCTGTCTTAACCAAAATCCACTATGTTATTCCAATTGACATAAAAGTCTTATATACCAAATTTGAAAAGTGTTAGATTATATTTTAAGATAGTTTTTCATTAAAATCTATTATAGGCTTCAAATAAAGTACCATTTCTAGAAATTATGTAATAACCAAAAAGGGAGGTGCACAACTAGATGTTATAGCAGTCCTAAATACAAAATTTCAACTTTCTACGGCTTACCGTTTTTGAGTTATGCGAGATACATACGCACGTACGCACGTACGTACGTACAGACGTCACGAGGAAATTAGTCAAAATGGATTCAGGGATGGTCAAAATGGATATTTCCGTTGAAATCTCAAAACCGAAATTTTTCGCGATTACAATACTTCCTTTACTTCGTACAAGGAAGTAAAAACCAAGTTTGAAAATTTTTAATTTTTGTTGGATGTCTTTAATTAACAAAGCATAAGTTTGAACTTCAGTAGTGCAGAAACCGAACTGCCTCCATCATTATGTTATAAAAACACCTGTTACAAAATCACGTAATTAGGGGATTTCTCCCAGAATTCGACTTATTGAAGCTGGCGCCAAATATTCTGTTCGAATTATAAAGATATTCGAGTTATCAAGTAAAAATTACCCATAATTCTCACTCTTGGCGCTATTGCCAACCAGTTTGATTCGAGTTATCCAAAATACTAATTACTGAAGTTCGACTTACTGAAGTTCGACTGTATTTCGATTTTTTTCTAAAAACGGCCACATTTTTATCACTATATTTCAAGAATGGAATCGAATTTCTATAATCTGTAAAACCAGTTTTATATAGAAAGATTTTGTTTACAATAAAATAAACTAATAATCGATAATTTTTGAAAATGTAATTTCTACGTCAACGTATAAAGTTGAAGATCAAAATGTACATTTTTTGTTATTTAAATGATTTCTTTGTTAAAAAAATAGGGGCATGTCTTATGTTGAAATTTTTATGAGGTGTTCCATTTTAAAAAAATTGAGTTTTTTGAAGTTTTTGAACTTACACTTTACATTTTTTAAAAATTGTCAATTATTAATTTATATTAGTGTAAACAAAAGATTTCTTTTTTTTACTGTTTTTTCCAGATTATAGAAATTCGATTCCATTCTCGAAATATAGAGTGATAAAAAGTGGCCGTTTTTAGATAAAAAATCAAAAATGTCGAATTACGCCGGAAGTGGTTGACCATGAATAAAATGTTTTTATGGTTTCATATGTAAAATTTTCTGCTGAATTCAATGGTAACATAAAAAATGTAGCATTCTATTTAAAATAATTAAGTTAGGGTCTACTTTCGGTACTGTTACTGCTTTGAAAATATTTTAGCTGAAACGGGCATATCGAAAAACCCCTAGATACCAAATATCGTAAAATAAAATTGAATATTTTTTAAAATAATGATAGCGTAAGCTCGTACTGGGACACCTGTATTATTTATACAATTCATTACATTAAAATAATACTTATGTTTTCTGAATACGCAAAATCTTATGCATACATATACGAGTATATTTGTAAATATTCATTTTAATAACGAAATGCTTTTCATATTTCGTAGAATAAACATTATGTCCCATGAGACATAAAAACAAATATTAATATTTCATGTTTACCTACAAATATTGCTTGCAAAGAAAAAAGGTAAATTTAAAATGCATATTCCCAAATCTCCCAAAAAGTATTTTTCAAAACGTTTTAACCTAAAATCACATCATATTTACCACAAGCGAGAAACAACACAACTCAAAAACAAAAAATCTCGAAAAAATTTGTCGGTTGTCGTAATTTTCCGGCCGATGTCGTGTGTTTCCGGCGAGGAGCCGAGTTCCTGGGTAATAATTTTCAGTGTGTTGTGTTCGTGAGGCGCGCGCGGACCAAAGCCGAACCACGATATTCGAACCCGGGTAAAAGCGATGTTCAGTGATTGTTTCAGTGCGCAATGAGGTGTAAACCGCCCTGGAAACTCAAGCCGCAGGGTTAATTTTAACGTTGAGTGAAGGAAGGATCACACATGCAATACAGTGCTACAGTTTTTATTTCCTTTAAATCGATAAAATTGTTAAAAGTGGTAAACAAGTTTATTACAGGTATATTCAAATGTCAAGTTTTATTTATTTATAGCAATAGTTGAAACCCTGTTTTATTTATTTATTTTCATTTCATAAATGTGTTGCACCGAACACACACATAATATAGTACCTAGTTGTTTATTGGAATTCAAATAATTTAATTTTATATTTGTTTATTGCAAAATATATTCAAATTATACATAAAATCAACTTTATCATTTTTTATGTTACAATATATTTTTAGCCATTAACTTTTCAAAATAATTTGAGAGAGAAATGGCGACTTTTCTAGAAAATTGAAATGTAAACATCAATTGTAATGCTAAGCAAAAGGGGTTATTTTATTAACAGAGTTATATAGGTATATTGCACATTTTTACATACTACTTTGAAAATGTAATTTGATTCCACCATTTTTTAAAATAAAATATTAAAAAGGAATAGCCTGCATTATCATCTCGTGAAATATATCTTCTTCCGGAAAATCATTACTTCAATTGTCAAATGTCAACTTTAATATTAAAAATTAAAGGTATAAAAAGATATTAAATTGAAAATAGTACTTATTTCAAATAATATACTAGTACGCTTATTTTACAAAAAAAAAAATACGTAATTCTTGTCTATTCATAAAATGAAATGTAAAATTTCCAAATAGCGCTACTTCAAGACGTTAAATGCTGGCCAATTTTTTTTTATTTTATCTAAATGCAATATCCGACAGGCTACAAACCCTTACATTGACAAGGAATATAATTATAATAAATACAATGTTACAATATATTACGTATTATATTTTATATTGCAAATTAAGATTTTGAATATCCCTAAGAATCTTACTAACATTATTATCAAAAATATCAAAAGATGAACATAAAGAATTATAAATTTTATATTTATTGACATTAAGGGTCGGTTTTATGAAGAAATTTAATCTTCCCTTAAAATTTACTTTTATAGGCGATGTGCACATTTTGAGCTACTTTGGTGTCCTTGGTTGCCTAATAAATTTTGGCATTTCGAGAAAGTAATACAATTTACAATTTCATTTTGAGTGTTTGCTGTTGTACATGAATATTATTCGTCTTAAGATATTGAAATGAATAAAGAAATTATATAAAATGTTATATGTGGTTCAAAAAAGTCAAAATACCAGCGAAGGTACTGTGACAGAAAATATAATTTTTTTCATAATATATGATTTCTGTAAACCATTTTATCATACTTAGTTTTATATTAAATTTATAATATTTGTTAAATATTATAAGATGCACAATACATGGAAATTGCGATTAAGGAGTTGGAAAACTTGGATGATTGGAAAGAAGAAAGTTTCTGCATATCACGATAGCAGTGGATGATGTTAGCATCTTTCTTTTATATTCGCAATAATTGACGAATATTCTTCATTGAAAATATACCAGGCTCTAAGTGGAATCAATTGCTCAAGCTCGGAAAGGAGAATACACGAAAAATACGAACCATTTGAATTTGTATTTTTAACATTAATATTACATCTACAAAACGGTACAAAATATATAATATATCGAAAATAGACTTTCTATATGATACAACTGCAAGTATTATACAATTTTAAAATTGTGCTTCTTTTATTATATTTTGTTCAAATTTTAACTTAAAAAACACATTTTTTCATTGTTTCAATAATAAAACCTTTGTTTGATTTTTATTCATTTGATAATTATCTTTTACAATGAGAAAATATGTAAATCTAAAAGAATTTTTCATGTTAGTAGAAGATATCTGGTGAAAAGTTATTTTCTTAAGCATCATAATATAATATTCTAGAAAATTTATAAAATTTGTTACTTCAATTGGCAATTTTGTTAGATTTATTACATCTCCCACTGCATCACATAATATTTGATGTCCTATTATTCCCATTTATTGCAAACATTTTATAAAATAGATATTGCAAAATTATTCTGACATAAAACATAACCTTGTTTCAATGGGTAACCACCGTTGTCATTTTTGTCCGCTGTCGGCGCTGACTACTTTTGTGCACACCGCCTATAGTAAATTTAATGAAAAGAAAAAATGCAACGCGTTTTTATGAGAGCAATGATTTAAATGTCATAAGAACAGAAACTGATTCGAATTTGTTCATTTCATTAAACTTACTTGACAATTAATTTTAAATTATATATTATTATTTTAAAAATAAACAAATAAATTCCCGGATGAAAAAATTAGTCCATTTATACAGGGTGTTATTTAAGTAAGTGTACGACGCTAACCGATGGAAGAACTAACCTCTCACATAGCAAATCTGGCAATAATTTTTATTTTACATGCTTTCAATAAGAACTGGCACCCTTTAAAATCGATAAATTACGTCAGTTCAAAACTTTGTAAATATATATATATATATATATATATATATATATATATATATATATATATATATATATATATAAATCAATATGTTCTCAGGAGAAAATGTCTCACCTGTCACAATGAGACTCTTAGCGTAAAGCTTAGCGTAGATGACAGCATATGGACATTCTCCTAAGTACGAATTACAATGTATAGGCTTTTCTTTTGTAAGAATATACAGATATTATTGTGTGACTTTTCATGGCTGTGGCACATTATATAAACACAAAATATAGAATAATACACAATAATATACAATAGGTGCAATAAAACAAACGTTTTTATCAAATACCGTGTGTTCAAAAAAATCCTAACTCGGAATAGGCTATGAACAGTGAAACGTATGTCTGATCATTATTTAATTCAAAAGTCAAGTTGTCAAAAGTGATGTAATTTTAAGGTGAAAAGGCAATAAAGCAGAATACAATATATTGACATTTGCCGTTTTCTAATTTGTTTCCATGTCTAAAATAAGATTCAAGAAGAAAAGCTTTGATTTTTTTAGATAACATTTTTGACAATATCTCATTATATATATATATATATATATATATATATATATATATATATATATATATATATATATATATATATATATATATATATATATATATATATATATATTTAAATTGATATACGTTTCTTTGCTCAAAGCCTACTCCGAGTTAGGAATTTTTTTGAACACTCTGTACCGAGCTCTGTACGTAGTTTAAATTTATTATTTTTATTAATAGTTATGTTTGACGCTCGTTTGACGTTTCAAAGTTTTTTGAAGGTTGAAGTAACTAGCCCAGTAGCGAACCTATCGGGAGAAATATTGTGCTAAGGCCTAAGGCTCTCAATGACACACAAGAACATAGGTGTCGCGACAGATAATAGGTATTGGTAATTGGAATAATGCAAAAAAAACCTTCTCACGTCAATATTGACAAATAGTATATTGTGTTATTAGGAGTAAAAGTGATACTTTGTGTGGCGAGCATGGAAGTTTACACGACGAGCGAAGCGAGTCGGATAATTGCATGCGAGGCACACAAAGACACTTTTATTCCGAATGACACATTAATTTTTTTTAAACGCACTACTTTTCTTCTTGTTCTCTAATTCTATGTGGTTTCTATGGATACGTATTTATTTTATTTCTACTCCGGCGGCGTAGAAATAAGCTATTTCTACCTTGTGAATCAAGTCACAAAAATTCCATTTCTACGACGTTTGAAAAAAACAAGATTTTTTCCAGACAACATATTGATTTTTATTACAAAATTTTAAGGCGCTCCAATTCTTATAGAAAGCATCTTAAACACAAATTATTGCCAGATTTACTATCTTTGAGTTTAGTTCTAGCATCGGTTAAGCGGCCATTAAACAACATCTTATATATGTACAACTTCACCTCGAACTTCACTTATTATTAATTTATTACAAAAACAAGTAAAATAAATATATTCAATATTAAATGCTAAGAAGGAATATAGGCATCAACATTGTAGTGTTAATTTATATTTACATAGATGATTTGGGGTTCTCATGTATTTAAAGACTTTTTTAGAAATAAATTGAACACGGAACTTTATTCAACACTGTAATTTGGTTAAGATGTTAACATAAGTTAATTCTAAGATTACTCAGATTGTCCAACGTCGACAAAATTTATGAAACGTATTCATATTATATACAAAACACCCATTTTGGAGTCCTGAGGAACTCCACAGATTTGTAAAGCATTAATGGAATTAAAATGAAATATATTGCATGACAATTTCATTTAAGAAGGAGTGATAATGTAAAAAATAAATAGCTATCGTCTATGTTTTATTACAATTTTTATTGTACTACTAAAAAATAGTACTAAGATTCTAAGAGAAATTCAAACACAATTTCAATGAATTCGTCTGCGTTTCGCAGGTGAAGCTTGTGCTTTTTCCTTTCGGGAATACAACCATTCTTGACCCCATTTAAAATTAAAGTAACTTTCATTTCAATTTTCATTTTCTTATTTTTGTATGAAAGAAATGGCAAAGTTATTTATAAATTAAACTATTGCATGCTCTTTCATTTTCCGCAATCTTTCATCATGCGTTGTTTTAAAAATAGTACAGAAGTGAAATAGTATTATAACTCAATAAAGGAGTTTTTAAAACAATTAACATGTTTCCCGAAGCACGCAAGGCAAATAAACGCTAAATAATTTACTTGATTTACTTTCCCAAAAAAAATTTAACACAAATAAAAATAACGAACTCTTTATAGCATCTAGTCGAAATAAAGTTTTACCTGATATATAATAGAGTATTTTATAAACCCGAGTGCATTGGAAATATGTAGACATTTACAATATAATCAATATAGGAATTTCATATGTAGAACGTATTACATTATACGCAGTGCTGTAGTTGTAAATTTAGAAGAGCGTATACGGTGAGAATATAGTGAAAATTTGGGGTACACGGCTTTTGTATAACAAAAGTCCAAATCTTAGTACATTTCATGATCACGAAGATAATTTTAATATAATTTCTAAAAATTGTAAATTATTTAAATTTAAAACTTTTTCTACCTAAAACATCCAGAGGGTATACGGCGTATACCCGCGTATACCTTCGATTACACCTCGGATTACACCCTTGATTATATGACAGATATGTTCATTAAATTAGGGCCATTTTACAATTCGTAGTTAAAATTTTAACTTACAGATAAATAAACAATATCGCATCATTGACAGCAACGATAAATTTGTTATTTGACGGTTCATTTCGTTTCAGTTTTGTTTATTTAATTTGCAGTTAAAATTCTAACAGATTGTTTAGCCCTTAGCCCTCGTACCATAGTACGTGAACCCACGATCTAAATTTTTGTCTCACAGCAATACGGCCAAAACCTTATAAAATCGATTAGATGACCCTGAATGACCTGAGCGCATTTTCAAAAATGTCACTAAATTTTATCAAACTGTATCATAGTATTCCGCCTGATTTCTGGAATGTACTTAAATACCTGAGATACCGAAAACACATTTTTCAGACGCCGATAGCGTAGCGCGTACTAAGGAGACCATTTTCAATTTTTTACATGTATTGTTATATCTTTATATCCTATACGTAGAAATATTTCATTCTGATGGTAATGAGATGATGAATGGGGATACTCGCGAACACCCAAGCCCCTGGTGGGAATCGAACCCACAACCTCAGGGTCGAGCGGTAACGGTCGCTTCGAGCGCTGTCCGCTGGCTCATACCACACGACCACCGAGGCTTTTTTGGAAATATAGGCGACATCGAAAAATTCTGAAAACAGTATTTTTAAAAATCTGATGTGGCCAGCACATTACCTTCCGTCAGATCGTGGTCAGATCTGTGTATATTGTAAAAATTCCACACAGAGATTTTCTAGTAAAAGATTCTATATTTCCAGTACATTACCTTCAGTTCTATGTATTTTGTACAAATTCCCTACAGAAAGTTTATTGTAAGGGATTATATATTTCCAGTAAAATTATAACACAAACATACTGTCAAATGCACTTGACACTGACATTTGCCAATCAGAATTTTCTTAATATAGTAGATGTTTCCATGGTTATAGCACAACTTACTGCTTTATGAAATTTAATTTCTTTATAAATATATTACTCTATAACCATTGTATATGAAGTATAAAATATAATCAAGTCTTATGTAGAATAAAATATTCTTTAATATTTATAATAACATTAAATGTGAAACAATGATATTTAATATGGTTTTTTCAAGAAAAAGACCAATTGTAACCAAAATTATAATTTTTGGAAAAGTGGTATTGAAATTATGCGATCCGAAAAAAATCGTCACATAGGTATACGAGTACACATACATACATACATCCATACATACATACATACATACATCCATACCTACATACATACATACATACAGACATCGTCGTAAAAATAGTAAAATCGCATTCTAGGGAACCTAAAACGTGCTTATTCATTAAAAACTCATCATCGATTTTTTTGACCAAAGACAATACCTTCCTTATCTAAAGGTGACGGAAGGTAAAAAACTGAACCGGGTTGTTATTATACAGTTCGGTTAAATTTGTTGATATTTTTAAAAATGCGCTTAAATCAGATGCTACGTGCAGAATGTGTGAAAACGAAAATTTTAGTAATAAAATTATAAAATTCGTATACATTTTCAGTATCTGACGGAATTTGATAATACCGCCAATTTTTTTAACATATCAGAAATGGCCCCCCACGAAGCTGCTACGTTTCTGACCGTTCCTAATCACTAGTGGTGGAATCCGGATTCGCGGATAGTTTCGGTTTTGGATCCAAAATTATCCGGATATGCGGATAATTGAATGTTGAAACTTTCCGGATCTCGGATCCAAATCTTAGTATCTGATATCCGAGGATCCGGATACTTTGAAATCCGTGTTCTCGGATCCAAGTTGTGTCGGATCCTTACAGCACTACTAATAACCTAGTCGGGTCTAGAGTCATCTAATCTATGGATTTTATACGATTTTGACAGTAAAACGATGAGACATGATTTTGATTTTTAATCGTGGGCTCTCATAGTACCACACTATGGGGTCCTAAAAACTCCCAGTGAAATTTGTTTTTATAATAAAGTTGTTATAGTTGAACACTGGTCCGCTTCCTTTCATGGAAATTCAATTTACATCTTTACTATCGAAGTCATTGGTTTTAAATGCCCTTAGTGAACCCCACTGCAGAGGCAGATCCAGAATTTGGGGACGGGGTGCGGGTGGATGATTCTTGGGTAGGGTTACCATAATTAAATAGGCACATCCCGGCGTAGGCGATTTTTTTAAAAAAAGAAGGGGCGTGGTCGTATTTTTTGCAATCTTATTAGCTCAAATGCTATAGATATTGGCATAACAAATGCATTGAAAATGAAAAAAGATACTAGACCCGGATCTTTACCCCAAAAAAGAGGACTTGTCCGATGGAAAGAGGACGTCTGGCAACCCTATTTTGGAAACATTACATTACAATACAAACGACGCTTGCTTTATCAGTAGCTTTGGTGCTTAGCGAAAGTATATTGAAAAGTTATTAAATGAAACTGATTTCTGGACTTCCATTATCTTTATTGTTATTACACACGAGACACTACGTTTCGGAAACTAACATCTGCTACCGTCATCAGGTGAACTGATACTATGACATGATTACGGTAGCAGATGTTATAGTTACCGAAACGTTGTGTCTAGTGTGTAATGACAGTAAAGATAATGGAAGTCCAGAAATCAGTTTCATTTAAACAACTAATCATTATCTTACACATTCAAAGACAAATATATTCAATAGTGTTATTTTATCTATTGTATGTTGGTGATTTGGGGGGCTCTGGCCTTCTAGCCCCCCTTTAAAATCGCCACTGCTCCACTGTATGGTCCGTGTAAGTAAATTTTGCTATATTTTACATTTTCTGTTGCTTGTTGATACTTGTGTATAACGTGGTTCGAATCGAATAAATAATAAATAATTCAGTCTCTTGTCAATTATACAGTATTGATAGGTTATATAAAATATTATGGCGATATTGATATTAATATTGTGTATAATGATAACAATAATAATTATATTAATAATTTATAAAAACAAAACATATAAAAATTAAAATTATAGTTTTATTTACATAATATTTAATCTGTATACAAAGCAGATATGCCGTGATGATATATTTTATTTATTTTTATACATTTTATACATGTATTTCGTTCTACTCTCTTATATTGGATATTTAATTTATATTTTTCAAATATGTTTTTATATGTTCAATATACGTATATCATATATTTAAATTTATTATTTTTCCTTCATTTCCAATTTTATTTAATAAATAAATGGACATTATCGCAACATTTAACTTTTTAGTTCAACTTTTCATATAGTTCGACAAAAACCTTCAACATTGAATTTTACATGTTCGTAATTTAAAAAATCTGATGTGGCCAGCACATGAGCTCCCGTCAATTCCTTGTTTAAAATAGGAATGAGCTTTAAGTAAAGTAAAGTATCACTTCCGGTTGATCGTTTGTAAGGAAAATCTAATTTGTTGTTCCAATAAATAGAAAAGTATGTAACACCAAATTTTGGATTATATTTTATTGTTTTTCCTCGAAAATCTGTTAAGAGCTCCAAATTAAGTACTACTTCCGGTTTATCATGTAGGCATTATAGTCAAAACCTAATGTTATTAAAAATTATACACGAGTTTTAAATACCAAATTTGAGAAGTTTTGGATCATGTTTTACTATATTTTTTCACGAAAATCTGTTCACAGCTTCAAATAAAGTATCAATTCCTGTTTATCAATTTTAGCCAAACTGTAAAAGGTGGGGCCGTTCATATAAAAGTCTTAAATACTAAATTTTAAAAGTTTTTGAATATATCAATATATTTTTCACGAAAACCTGTTCAGAGCTTCAAGTAAAGTATTACTTCCGGTTTATTAATTTTAGCTAAAGTCTAATATGTTATTTCCCTTGATATAAAAGTCTCAAATACTAAAATTGAAAAGTTTTGGATTTTATTTTAATATAGTTTTTCATTAAAAACTGTTATGAGCTTCAAGTAAAGTATCACTTCCGGTTATCTAATTTTACCCAAAATCTAATCAACTCTTTATATGAATGCATAAAGCTTAAATACGGAAAATAGAAATATTTAGCAGTTTGATATGAGTTATCGTGGAGGAAAAAATCGTCACACACAGACACACACACACACACACATCATCGTAAAAATAGTAAAAACGTGTTGTAGGGACCCTAATACGTGCTTATTCACTGAAAACTCACCATCGAATTTTTGGACCGATAACATTACCTCCCTTCCTTACGGTATGACGGGAGTTAAAAATAATAAATTATAGTTCTCGTTATCTATATTTATAATCTTTTGCTCTAATATTGTTACTTTGCTATTTATTTTTCATTTTATAAAAACCCGTGTCTTAAAAAGCAAGTGTGTGGTGCGAGGAATAGTACCGATAGTTATGTTTAGCTGTCTAAAAAATAGCATGATTATATTTTACGTATTTTCACCTTTCTTTATCTTTCCTTAGCAAATAACGAGTTAAGTTACAACCTAAAACATAAAATGATAGACAAATACTATTATTATCCTTAAATAAAGAGAAAATGTTGTGTAAATGCTAGCAGTTAAATCAAGAGTGTGACAGTTGTTTTGTGTACATAATCTTTGTTTAGAAACATTAATCGTAAAATGCACAGATTACAGTCGTATATTTTTTAGATTGTTTCAAAAATGTCTAACAGAAACATAAAGTAAAAGAACTCCTATAAATTGTCCAATCGTTCCATAAACCTTACTAGTGTGAAATCTTTGGGTCACGAGTTGGGTCAACAACAATTTATCTTTGGTTGAATCGCTCTGTCAAATTTTCTATAAATTATTTTTTAAATAAGTATAATTGACCCCTGTGGTGCACTCTCCACGCCAGCAGTGAGTGCTCGTGAGGTGACGCCTGGTAAACGCCCGCACGGTACAAAATGTCATCATCATTACTCAAATCTGTGTACAAAGCAGATTGGCACACCCAGCAATGGGTAATATGCCGTGATGATATATTTATTTATTTATTTATTTATTTATTTAATAAGTGTGAACTATAATTTAAGATTTTACCTTTGTGTATTGTTTTGTAAAAAATGTTTTATACGTAAACTAAAGTACTGTTTCTTTAGAAGCGAAATCGATTGAAAAAGTCTGTCATCCAGAATTAAAAAGGGTCGACTCTTGGTCTTACTTAATATATAATTTCGTTAAGGCTTTACTCGTATATCTTCTACAATATTTAGTGTCTTTATCAAAAGTATATCATTCAATAAATCCATAATTAAATTTTCGATAAAAATAAAATATAAACATACTGAAATTAACTGTCAGCTTTCAGTAAAAGTGACATATAACTTAGCAAGATTAACTTCCAAATATTACTAATAACAAAATTATTATTTTAAATGAAAGTTTGTTTAATTTTGAAGCAATTTGTAGTATTAAAAAGTCATAATTGTTTTTAGTTTAACTGCATTTGATATTTGACGAAAGTTTTTGTAGTAGGCTGCGCGAGAAAGATAGCAATAGTTGTGACGTAGACGTATAGATGCTTGAAATATCAAATATTGCAAAAACTAACAATTTTTTTAATTTTTTTGTCTCAATTATGAACTACTTTCAATATCATTAACATTTTACTCAATTTTCTGTTATGGTGGAGGACCAGGGTTGGCAGAAATCATGATTTATTTTAAAAAATCAAAAATCATTGATTTTAAAACAATTAAATAAAACGTGATTTTTTGATTTTTTTAAATTTTAAATACATGTTGGTGTTATTGCACTTTTTAATTGTTCTAAAAGGAATATAAATATTTTATATCATAAACGAAAACGAAATCTGCAATAAAACCCTAAAGAATGTATTTGAATTTTTGCTTATACTTAGTATATAAAGGGTCCACGCGCGCCTGTTTAAACTTTAAACTTAAACCATGCCTACCTAATAAAACAAATCAAAATATGTCTTGCATGGCAATTTGTAAAAAGCTTAAAACGGATATTTTATTTTACGTTTATCTCAACACAAGAACCTATTATATCAATAAATTTAGGCTCATTTGATGCAGTATTTAATTCTGAACTTTTTTTGTATATACACATACAGGTAGAATTTACAAATTTTTAAAAACTTTCCCGTTGTATTTCCTATATTCCATAAAAAAAAAGTAGACACCCGGTATATTATATGTAAATAGTTTTATATTATATTACTCTAGTAGAATTTTCTTTTTGTTAACTCTGTATCTAAAATAATTTGAAATTGATTTTCTGACAAAAAAATGTATTATTTAATAAAATTTGATATTTAAATCAATAATTAAAAAAAAAATTAAATCATGCCAACCCTGTAGAGGACCCTATTGCTAGTAAACATACGATTAAAGACCAACTCGAAACTTAAGTCTTCAAAGAGCTGTTCTCGTAGTTGTCATTTTAAATTCATTTTTATTAAAAGCCAATCTTACAATCTCCGGTTTAAATTTTAACTACAGTCAGTTTAATAATCTAAATTAAAATGAAATGAACTGTCAAATTACAATCATGCTGTCAATAATCCAATTAAGACTTGTGATTTGCTACTTCAAATAAACTAAGTAAAAGTTATTTGAAAAATAATTTATTTAGGTGAATAAATTTTGTAAATAACTTCAATTAGCTAATTGTTTGTATATCAAATAATCATATTTGTACGCTGCTAATAATAATAATAATAATAATAATAATAATAATAATAATAGTCAATAGGCGAAACTAAGTTTTTTTAGGTGAATTATTATGTAAACAAATTTATTAGAACCTTTGATGGCCGATGAAGATGGAAATTATTGTTTATTTATCTGTAAGTTAAAATTTGTAAGATTGGCTGTTACTGTAATACAGCGAGATTTTTTTATTTTAAACAATGGATAGTCTGTAAATATAATTTATGTGCATTAATTTAGCATTTTTTATTAATTCAAAATTATGGCTATAAATTTCATCAAAATAATAAACTTTTGATTTTGAATATTCACTGCACAAAATACAATATGCTCTAATTTAGTAATTTAGTCGCCGATTAAAATAATTGAGTAATTTATGTGAACTCATGTGTATTTTGTAAGCGGTTCAATTTAGCCCTGAATGAAGTCGAAGGATGGAAATAAACTCATCTTTCAAGCGTCCAACAATTGCGTGTGCGCCGTGAATATTTTAATCCTCATAAAACTACCAGAGCTTGAATTTGTTTTACGTTTAAGATGTAGAAGGTCCACTTTATTGTTGTTAAAACATTGGTTCAGTGTTGAGTGGTGTTTATTCGACCTAAACAAATATTTTTTGTATAATATTGACCTTTTTATAAATTCTGTCACTGTGTGCAAGAAAAAAGGGACATAGACATGATGAAGGAAATAAAGAAAATCACAAAACATTGAATGATGAAAGAAATTTTATACTTGACTTGTTATTAAACAAATATTTTGTACACTTTCACAATAAGCACCATATTTGCTTTTTCCCGTTAAAATAATAAATATTTATACTGAATTTAATTTAGATAACTTAATCAGAAATAATATTTATTCATTGGAAAAAGCGAAATATTATTTTACGAATATGAAATTTAATAAATCGTTAAATATATATTTTTCTATATTACGGAATTAGAATGTCGTATTTTAGCACGCATGTTGATATTAGAAGAAGCTTAATTCTTAAAGGAGTTTTGGTGACATTTTATTATTTCACATTGGTGCCATTGTCGCCAACCTAGCTTTTCTCTCAAAAATTTTCCTTAACCCTCGGACAGTGTGCTAGAAAATAATTGAACTCATTGTGATTATATGGGGTCTCGTGGCCGCGTGCCTGAGTGTCAGGTCGCGAATCTGGGGAACCGGGTTCGATCCAGACCGACGCCAATTATTTCCATTTTTAAATGGCACAAAATTAACCCCTGTGGTGCACTCTCCACGCCAGCAATGAGTGCCCGTGAGGTGACGCCTGGTAAGCGCCCGCACGGTGCAAATATTTCATCATTACCGAATTCTGTGTACAAAGCAGATTGGCACACCCAGCAATGGGTAATAAGCCGTGATGATATATTTATTTTATTTATTTATTTATTGTGATTATATGTTTTATTTTGGAAAGATATATAATAGCTATTAACATACCGAGGAATGTTATGCACATCATAACTGCCGCAGATGTCAATTTGACATCTAATGCTTGTTATGATTAATAACATCCGTGGTTTGTTCAATACTTTATCGGTTTCAGAAATTTAAGACATTGTTGATAAATATAGTTTTTTGAAATTATCAGCTATAATATCCCGAGGACATTGATAATTACGAAATAATTTTATCACAGTTACCGAAAGCGCGTTGCTTGGTAACCGCCCGACGCCGAAGGCGGAGGGATGTTACCTAAAAGCAACGTGCTTGAGGAAGTTGTGATAAAATTATAAGTATTTATCAATGATCGAGGGGTATTCGGTGAGAATTTTTTTTGCAAATTTTGATTATTAAATTTTCGAATAGTTTGTATTTAGCAGAATTTTTATAATTATAAAATCACCCAATAGATGTCAGTAGTAGCAATGAATAAGTTCAACGTCAACTGTGTAATGATAATAAGATTGTCATTGACACGAGAAGACAAGACACGTCCAGTTTTATTATTCAAACGTTTAATAGTAATAATTTTATTAATTGAACCGTTATTTTCACTGAAATACCGTGAAAATGACATTTTCAAATTAAAACAATTAATCTTTAATTATCTGTCAAAAAGTGTTTGTTACTTAGCAACTTAGTGACAGAAGTGATAATTGTCCTAGGGTAATTATCAGTGTAAGTTTGCTTTGATTGGTTACTTTCGCACACGTGATCAAAAATACAGGAATTCAATTTGATAATTTTTTAACCAAAAAATTTTCTCATTAATATTACTTTCAGATTGCTATGGTTAACAGAACAATTATTTTGACATATGTCATTATGACAAATATTCAAATTATGTGATTTATTCCTCATGTTTATTACTTTAGAATAAAGTAGACCGTATTTAGAACGATATGCTAACGTTATCTGTATTGTTTAATGGAGAGCATTATATTTTCATTTTTATTTTCATTTTGTAGACCGTTGTTGACAAATCAGTATGGTAATAATATTACCATACAGATACAGTTATTACTTAGTTACTAGCCTACTTTTGTACATGTAAACAATGGTATAATATCCTGAAACCGGTAAAAGTTATAAAAACGGCATTTACTCTCAGGATCTGACCTTTCTTCTTCCCATATCGCTAATAGTATATTTACTGTTCTTGCTCGCAGGTAATTTTATAAATAAATTGGTGAAAATTTTGTACAAAAATGTAAATATTTAGGCAAAATAAATATTATTATTATTATTATTATTATTATTATTATTATTATTATTATAAATTGGTGAAAGTACAGCTAAATATGATAAAATATAAGATGAATAGAACAAAAAGTTAAAATACTATTACTTTTTACCTTTGTTCAAAAAGTTACGCCATAGATGTGGTGTGGTATACTATACCCAAAACGACTTTAAAACGTTCTAACATGCGTAATAGTAGAAGTAGACTAATCATATTACTTTAAATATTTTCATTTCAATGTTATTAGAAGCTACTGGAACGTACATGGCACTGGCATGCGTATTTCGAAAGTTATACACCAATTAAGTAGTCGTGGGGTATGTTATACCCCACCACACCGTTCGAGGGTTAATAGAAACTGTCAAATATTTTTATAAATTTTAATATTTTTGAAAGCGAGGTTTTTAAGTCTCATGACATAGCAACAAAAAAAAGGGTGCCTTGGTTAAATACTACAAACGTGAAATATGAATATCAAATATATGAAACTCGAAGGAAAGGCATTTTATCTAATTGCGGAAATTATAACAAACTTTCTGCTGGTGAATAAAACGTGTCTTTATTCACTCTATAAATATATATTATTCATGAAGAAAAAGAAAAAATTTAAATATTATTTCACAATATAAAGTTTGACAATTCCTTAAGTTAAATAATATTCTTATACTTTTCTTAAGATGCTTACAAAATTATTCCTTCGTCCGTATTTTTAACAATTTGAAAGAAGTACCGTTTTAGTAATATAACCTAACCTCGCAAAAACTTCATAAATTGAATTCTGACTTTTTATTCTCCAAAGTTAACTATTACTGAGAAAAAGTAATAAGGACACAAGAGTAAAATGACCCGGTATGAAGTTTTATCAAACTTTTTTACTTTCTTAACTAAAAGAAAAAAGGACTTTACAAAATATATTGAATATAAGGTTATATTTATTTTGAGCATAAAATCGTAATTTATATCATATTTTATCATCCCTTTAAAAAAGTAATATTCCCGAAAAACTACTGATATCAAAAATAAAGTAGCCTTTTAACCGCGTTATATAAATTTATTCAGTTGTTAAAAATAATGATGTAGATTTATCCCACAAAGGATGTTATTTTTCAATATACTTTCAATATCAAATTTAAATTGACAATATTTTGTTAGTAAATTTGCCTTTACATCACCTTAACTTTGACATTAGACAGGTGGTACGTAGGTAAAAAGTATCTTGAGAGTTTTATATAACCAATTATGTCTTATTTTTATCTGTTCATTAGCTTCAGATTACACAATTTGACTCTCAAGCGCAATAATTGCTTATTTGTTTTATCTCCTTTATTGATCCAATTACGTACCTGTAAAAGTGTAAATTTTGACGTGGTTACAGGCAAAAATAACCAGATTAACCACAATGCCGTAACCATGATTGATTTGCGCTAACAACCACCCGCTTGCCGCATAAATCGAATTTGTTATGTCAAATTTAAATGAAATATCACCAAATTTAAATTTTAAAAGGTGGGCTGTAGGATTGCTATACTAAGATTTATGAAAATATTTATCAAAAAGAATCTGACAAATTGTATAAGCCATGATGAAGGAAAAGTAAATAAAAAACATTATTTTCATATCATACAATCTGACACAGTTAATCTTTTTATAGCTGTGGGCGAGATATCAACGAAATTTTTACGTTTCTGTCATATCGGGACGAATTAATTCGCACTTTTTTACATTTTATTTTTTCTGGTACTGCACGAATATAGTATTTATGTTCCACGAAGGATGACTATTTATAGTATTTTGGTGGAAGAATTAATCACATTGTTGGCCGGTTGCAGTAACGTTCATCAACTCATTGTTTAATTAACGGACCATCATAACAAACAAATTCGAATCAGTTTCCTTGTTATTATGTAAAGTTAATGAACGTTACTGCAACCGGACATTTTTGTAACAATAATATCTTATTTTATTAGAATTAGAAAGATGTAACATAGATATACGTTGCCGACTAGATAAATATTAGAAGTAGTATTTATCCAGTGACATTCATATTTAAATCATAGTAATTTTCCATGGTCTACATCAGTATTTCTTAACCTATATGGGTCGCGACCCAGATTTGTGTCGCGAAAGGATTGTAATAGGTCGCGGAAACAATTCAGAATTTTGATTACTAAATGCCGATCGTATTTTTCTAAAATGTAAATTTAACTCGAAAATTTCACTAAAATGTTGCTAATGTCAATGTTAATACAACGTATAGAATCGTTACTGCTAATAGGGACCTTGAATTCATTTTGGTTAAGAAAAAATAAAAACCAATCTTGGCAAATAAAAAATTTAAAATGTTAATACCTTTTTCTACACTTATCTATTACTACATTTACATGTAGTTTTGAAAATGGTTCCAGTTTTCAGTCAAAATTTCGCGAAACTGTTTACATGCAATTTTCAAAACAGGTTCACAGATTGATTTGAAAACAGTTTCGGCGCATGCGCATTTGGCTGATGTAAATAACAAATCCCCTTCACTCCAAATTCTTCATTTTGCCATTATTCCAATTATTTTTTTGTACTTTGTACCACTACGCACTAAAATTACACAACTCTCAGTTTATTTGTGGGTTAGTAACACTAAATTACACAGCGCGACAGACACGTTATGCTCTGTACGCATGCGCAGTATCGAAACTGAATTTTAAGTGTTTACATGAGTAGTTTTGAAACTAATTTCCAAGTCAAACCCATATATTTTAGTTTTGGTTTGAGATAACTCAAAACCGTTTTGTCACTGTATACATGGCGTTTTCAAAATTAAAAACGTTTTGAAAACGGTTTGAAAACTGCATGTAAACTCAGTAATATGTGCGCGAGTCTAGATTTGTAATTATTAAAACTAAATTTTAGAAACCGCCTCCAACATGAAAATGAATGCTGTCTTTCAGATAAAACCGCGATTTCAAGAAACTTCAAAACTTGTGCAGTCAGTGTTTACATTAATTAACATTATATTTTGTAAGCTACTCGTATTTTTGATTTTAAATTTTATAGATATACATTGTCAATTATGTTCGTAAGTCAAATTAGACAAATATGGGAAGGTAATATTACTGTTTCACGTTTCGGACATTTGATTATCAGACAATATTAGACTTGTGTAAAAATCATGTACCGAATTTTAATAAGTTTCATTTTATTTGAATTTGTAGATATGGTGTTAAATTTATATTATTTTGTTTATACATAAATAGGTATATGGTATATTTGTACATAGTCATTTTCTTATTCTAATAAATAAATTGTTTATAATAAGAAATGTATTTTTATTTTTTAAATAATTTTCTATAAAGTGGGTCGTGGGACAAAAGTTAAATTTGGGTCGCGCCTTCAAAAGGTTAAGAAACGCTGGTCTACATGAACTACACATTTATGTCTTGTCGTATAAATATAATTGAGAAAAATATTAATTTTGAAAACCACATAATGTCGTTTCCGTATAAATTACAATTATTTTATTCATTTAAAATGTCGTACACCTTGTACGACTAGGTGTATACCTACTTGAATAGACATACAGTGGGTAAAAAAGTATTTGCACACAACGTATTCTTTTTGAAACTATATAACGCAATCCATAAAAGTACGAAAAATTATGCTATTTTATTATTGACTATTTCACTCATAAATTTATAAGCCAATCCAAATTCAGCATTCTACCTAGTTACCAAGTTTCATTTCGACAAAACACCTTCACAAAAATTTTATCGCATCCTTTAAGCCAATAAGATGTATTTTTACAAGTAAGTGAGTTTTGATAAGCGAAAATATTTGACGTTTTAGAAACATATTGTTTACATACCTGTCAAAGTGTGTATATTTTCAGTGTTATGAGTTTTTATTAAAAACGAGTCAATTCGGACAGGAATCTATATAAAACGTAGAAAAAGCAAACTTAAATATAACACCTCAAAACACAACAAAAATTAGAAGATTTTTGTCAAGAAAAAAAATTCATAGTTGGATTACCTGACTTTTATTTTGGAAATAGTCATCCGAATACCATTCGTGGTTAAATTTAATCCTGGAAAAATTTTCCGATTGCTTTACTCGAGCCTGTTGCCAATTTATCTCGTGACATTGATCAAAAATCACTCGTTTGACAACTCGTGATTTTTTTGTCAATGTTACTCAATAAATTGCTAGGCAACCAGCTTTCGTAACAATCTGAAAAATTTTCCGGTAAAAATTTAACCCCTTATGATATTATATATGACAATAAATAAAAATAATATACTATGATTTAAATCTCTATAAGATATAGGTCCAGTCATATCGGGCTTTATCTTGTTATTTCTACAAATTCGGGTCTCGTGATTGCGGAGGAGTAATCAGTCTTCTTCTTACGTTATACAACAACCATTCTTCGGTTATTTTAACAGTATGCTTGGGGTCCTTGTCTTGCTAAAAAATGTAACTCTCTAATTCGAAATTTCAGAGCACTTTGCGACTAATTTTTGCACAATATCTCTACGTAGCACCTCGCATTCATATTCACATCAATAAATACAAGATTTCGAAATCCTCTATGTGCCATGCGACATGCAACCTCAAACCATCACATTTCCTCCACCGTGTTTTACAGTAGGTTGAATATGTACATAGTGATTGCCTGCCTGCATACATGTGTTGCTTTACTAGGTTATGAGCCACGTAACATTTTTTTTAATAATGCAGTTGTTTATTTAAAGTTCCTGCAATAATTTTACATGGCATATTTTGTATAGATACAAATATGTCACAAAGTATAACAAGAAGGAGTTTTAATATGTTTCTTTAATACCGTAATACTGCAGTTATTCTTTCTCAAGTTCTGTGAAAATACTTTTTCTTCTCTGACGTCTTTTGTACTTGAGATAACTGCTTAATAAAGTATAAAGTATTTCACGAGCATAGTGTAGAATATAATACCTCCTGATGTTATTTTTCTATTAAAGAAAGTAAACACCTTTTATAAAAATTATTCCTCAGTGATCTCCCGATAAAGGCTTTTCTGAATTGGTTTTCCTCATTATTCGTTTAACAAAGGAATTAAAAATTCTCTCGTCATTGTTTGCCAAAATTTATAACCCTCTAAAAAAGTGACGTTCTTCAGATTTTTAAAAGCAGCGTAACTACCAAATCTCTTAACGCCTTACTGGAATATTTTATAAGAATCCTTATAACGTTACCATAATCGATTAAATGTATTAACGTTTAAAGTAAATCATTTGTATATACTATAAACGTTCGTTATATTATATATTGTTATATCGTTAATATAACGAAAGTTAAGTGGTATTCTGCAAGCAATAATTTAATTCTATATATCGAAAAAAAAAATCTGGTGTGGGCACCTCACGACATCCTTGTATACAAGACCAATATGAAGTATAGACCCAAGTATAAAATTGCACGTATTTGACGTAATTTGACATTAACATCTATTTTTTATTTTTTTGTTATTTTTTGTCCTAATCCATAGCAAGCTTCATTACAAAAACCAAAAAGTATGTAAGTTTTAAATATACATATCTCGCTTATACAAAGGGCTAATTTAATAATTCTTAATGTGCTAGACGCAGAATTTAATTCTCTAAAACTTTTATTTGAAGCATTTCTATCAAAATCAAAATGAAACCATTTTATTGAAGAAAAACTATTAACAACTTCAGGTAATATGTCACTTCCGGTTAGCCTGTTTTAACCAAAATCTACTATGTTATTCCAATTGATATAAAAGTCTTATATACCAAATTTGAAAAGTTTTAGATTATATTTTAAAATAGTTTTTCATTAAAATCTATTATAGGCTTCAAATAAAGTTTCAAGTTTCTACGGCTTACCGTTTTTGAGTTATGCGAGATACGTACGTACAGACGTCACGACGAAATTAGTTAAAATGGATTCAGGGATGGTCAAAATGGATATTTCCCTTGAAATCTGAAAACCGAAACTTTTCGCGATTACAATACTTCCTTTACTTTGTACAAGGAAATAAAAATTTGAACGATTTTCATAAATTATGTTTTAGTTATTTTTTAATAAGAGGAAAAATCACTCGTTACATAAAGGTTTTGTCAACAATTATTATTTTTATTTATATCAAAATTTAATTGCTATTACGCCAAATACCGATTTTTAATTTAAGAAGAAAATACTTAATGCAATGTAAGCAATAAGCTTCAGTACCAAGTATTTCTAATGCAGGCTTCTAAAAAATTAGTGCAAATGACCATTAGTTCCTTAAATTTAATTAACAATTTTATATATTTAACTACAATGATGTCGACGTGCAGTGGCGCGGGTGGAAAATTCTTCTGGGGCACATTCCTCAATGCGAGATATGGGAGGAATGCGGAGTTGGAAGTTTTTGTGAAGCTTGGAAATAGTCCATATCTATTCATAGAACTCAGCTCGTCACTTGGGGGATATCCAACCACTTTTGACGGACGATATCGCATCGATAATACTTCAAAAGAGATTATATCATGTTGTCTACATATTTATTGTTATTTGAATACGTTTTATTCTGGAGATGCACTAGAAATTCTTTATATTTTATCGATATTTCATAAAATGTTTTCGGAGCATGCCAACGCATTTTCCTCGTATCTTTTTATAACAAAACAATCAAGTAGGCAGATATTCTTCAACTAGAACGCCAGATCAAATTAAATGCATTTGAGGTTCGGGGTTTATTTAACTTATTCCCAATTGCATCAGTAACACTTAAAATTTAAATATGGTTTTATTCAGTTAGTCAATTCAATTTTACATTGTTATTAAAAAAATTATTCAATAGGAATTAACAGCAACTTATTTGGCTACCTGAATAAAAATATGTTTAAGTTTTAAGTGCCGGTGGTGCAACAGAGATTAGTACGGAAAAAAATCTGATGTGGCCAACACAACACCTCCCGCTATTTAAATTTCATTAATTTAAATATACATACTTACATATTTAGTTATACTAGAAACTGTATTAAATAAAATCCATTCCATATAACTATGGTTCTATTTACTATTTTCTTTTAAAACGTTACTATTATTAATTTGAAATGATTAGTTCTTTGACAGTGACATTTATCTGTCAGTTACATACATTTGAGGTATGAACTGTCTAATCAAGTAGTTGTGTTTGTTTAAAGCGCAGGCTCTGTGATTTAAATTATAGATAATTTTATAAATTTATCCATAAAATATATACAAAAATCTGATGTGGCCAGCACATAACCTCTCGCCAGATATTTTACCTGGTTGTACGCATAAAACGAAAAATATTTTTAAATACAAATACATATATTCATGTCTCACTACAAAATAATTATTTTAATATAAATTATGTACAATACATACATTTTCTTTATATTCAATATCCTGATTTTTTTTCTACTTTCCTTTTCTTTTTCTTTTATTCGTCATTTTTTCGCAAATTCCTTTTATATTCTTTTTTAGGTATATTATTTTGCGTTGTTGACTTTTTATTTATTTTCATAATCTTCATAATGATGTACAAATATTATTGACAGTGGTATACAAATATTTTTGACAGTGACATTTATGTGTGAATTACAAACATTTGAATTTCTTGCCTTGAAGTAGTTTGATCTGAAAATTTTTACATCAAATTATTTTATATGCATTTCTTTATCTCTATAGAAGATATAATAATGAATTTATATTTATCGAATAAAGAATTTAACATTCTTTAATATAAGTAGTTACATAAATTTTTGATAAATAATATTTAAATGATTTTTTTCTGTTAACTACTACTTCCGGTTGTCCAATTGTTACCAAAACTTAATCAACTCTTCCCATTATTGTTAGATTGAGGAATCCGTAGTTAAAAATGTCTTAAGTCTTATAGTATTTGAGAAATCGTGGATCCAACATCCACACACACATCCACACACGCACATACAGACATCATCGTAAAAATTTTATAATCGTGTTCTAGGGACCTTAAAACGTGCTTATTCACTAAAATCTGGATATGCGATTTTAAGCATGAATCCAATACCTCTCTTAGCGAGAGGTAATAATGCACCTGTAGAAAATTTAATAATCTTCTATTTCTTTTATGTATTTTGGTTCAAAATTGAACAAACATTCATTAATTCATTCAAATATTTTCATAATTTTTGGAATGAAATAACATGCATTATTATTCATATTGATTTTATTTGACGTTTAATTTAATATTGAAATTTCATAAACATGAAATATATTTTCATTGAACAATTTTTACCTGAACAATATTATAATTAAAAACTAAAATAAATATATTTAGCTTTCAATGCCCCGAACTTTTATTTAAATATTAAAAATATTCACCAAATTATTATACTCATACTCTTAAACGATTTACAGCTTATGTTTAATATTCTTGATTTCTGCATTGACGTAAATCTCTGACTACATCCGATATTTTCGGTAGTTTTAAAATAAATCCAGCGAATCAGAGAAAAATTTGAGCTGCTGACCTCTAATTATGACGTGTCCAGCTGATATCGATTAATTTTGAGTGAAAATGATATATTTGGAAAAATTTCAGTATGTGTGAAGCTTCTGGCAAGTTTCCCGCAGGAGATGAACTGTGTCAAATAATAAAGACGTCGCGACAATTATAACCTTGCAGGTAGAGGAAATGAGCCAACGACATAAACAAAGCTTGAATCTTGAATTGCATTTCTTACGAGTAGATGTATTTACGCAGTTTTCAATTGTAGCTTGTAATAGATATTTTTTAATAGTGATGCTCATTCTATATTTACTTGGAAATGTAGAACGTGATAATACTTTTTTTTCTTACGGTACATCTGTTTATATTTTCATCATTATACCTAAACTCATGCACAAAAATATCGAATATATTTTTAGGTTTTTTCTAATTTTTTTGTGTTGTACTTTTTATTGTGTCTTTCGTTGAAATGTTCTACGTTCTACGTTTTATTGGCAATGTTTTATAATAAATGGAGGCATACTACATTTTCCAATAATATTATTTCCTAAAAGTACACTTAAAATTAGTTGCATAAATATATATTCTTGTCACATAAGTTTCTAGTTTTACAGAAATAATTTCAAATGATGCTACAATTTTGCTACCTAGTGTAGTCTCTCCACTCTCCCGTACTAGAGCTGTGTGATCAGGCGATTTTGAGATCGATGATCGATCCTTATTTTTGATCGATCTTATCGATAGATCGATCTTGATCGATTAGAAAAGATCGATCTTGATTGATTAGATCGATCACGATTGATCAGATGGATCACGGTTGATCAGATCGATCGCAGTTGATTAGATTGATTTTGATTGATCAAATCTATCTTGATCGATCGCGTTTATTCAGATCGATCTTGACTGATCAAACTATTTTAGGTCCATAAAAAATATTTTTATTCGAAAATAAAAAAAAACTATTATGAAAATTAACATATTTATTAAACAAATGTACCTAAAAACCTAAATATACTCTGGCTTGCAAAACAATCGCGCACACCTTAAAAATCAAGTAACCGAGTTTTTGTATTTTTTTAGCTCTGTAAATAATGTAACAACTGACAATGTTGTCACTGTCATCACAATTTGATCTATTGTGGAGCTAGTTCTTAATTGTGTATAATTTACCAACTGTTAAATTACAAATATATTCCAGAAAAATGAAAGAACAACCAAGTATGTATTTGAATTTCTGTCAATTTTAACATCTTAATTGACACTAGTGACATTGACAAGTTCAAAATGAAGATCGACTCAATACAGCAAAAAATAGGTGTAAGCGATTTTTTTGCAAGCCAGTGTACATTTATGATAAACTGCGCCATTCCCATTGCGATCGATCTGATCAACCGGGACTGATCTGATCAATTAACCGATCGGATCAATCCAGCAATCAGATCAATCAGTCGATAGGATCGAACAAACGATCTGATCGATTATTTTTTTTTGTGATCATTTCGATTGATCGGTTGATCTTTCGATCATATAGGTAGATCTGATCGTACATTTTTCGCAGCCCTATCCCGTACTGTGTGTACAAAATTATGACGTCACAACATCAGAGTCATAGTCATAATATTTATAAAGAAAATCATGAATGAAAAGTATAATAATATTAAATATTTTTGATAAATATATGCATATTAGGTAAATTTTTTATTTATGAAAACCAAACTATGAGTGTACTTATATTCATTTCTTCATTTTTTGTTTTATTCCATACCGTATTAATAATAAAAATATCAATATTTTACAAAATATTTTTAAAATTAATCCTCTACAATCATCGTCATTACCGAAATCTTCGAATAAAATACATATTAGCTCATCCAGAAATAAGCCTTTATTATATACTACTCCTAGCATTTAATATACTTATTAAGTATGTGTCATCTGTACTTGAATGACACTCATTATGATATAAATTTGAATTACGATAGAGATTATCATTATGATATAGATTTTCTTTTCATTTCGATATGATACTGATGAATTTTATAACCAATTTACTGGTTTATCCGAAAATTAAATAATCTGTTTGTCATCTATGGAAAGTTTTATAAAAGATAATATCCATATGATCAGTAAAATATATGTCTAATTACTCGTATTATCAGTTATTTATGCAACAAAAATAATAAAACAAAAAACAAAGCCATACCTATATTATTTCACGAGTTTAGAAAGTTTGATACACACAATACAAAATAAAAATAATGTTCTTGTTCTTCGTCTCACATCTATAGACATGGTCTAGTATAATTTAAGTGAAATTAAAAAAAAATTAAATGCTATTATTTGACATTAATATTTACTAAAATTGAAGACTATTAATTGGAACAATTCGTAACCAAGGTCATGAACAGTGTGATAATGACATGAAATTAAGTTTATATTTTTCATTCTTTACCAGTGGCGGCTCATGGTAGGAGCTGTGGAGCTGCAGCTCCTAGTAATAATTTATTTATAAATAACATTATTAATATTACTATTCAAGAAACTTTCAAAAAGATTACAAACATTCATTTATAGTGTTCCCTACAATTTCTTTAAAAATATCTTAATATTCATATGTTTTTTGCATTAAATCGATGTGTAAACGTGTGCATGAAACTTGAGAGTTGACATATGTAGTAGTGTGCTGTTCCACAGTTGAATTGTTGACATTAGTGCTTAGAGGTGTATTGCGGTGTGAAGGGGCATTGTCTTGCGGGTGCTGCGCGGTGCGAGGAGCGACGAGGTAAAGTAGAAAGGAGAGCGCTATACTTCTTGCAGCCACAACTAGCCAGATCGCCGATTAGAATATATCCTAGTAGCATCCATTGTAAAATTCCGAGTTTTTAGTCTATGGTAAAATAATAATGATATTGTTTTCTTTCTTTATTTTGCTTTGTGAACATATGTATATTTTTTTATTTCTTTTTCCTTCCGTCACCTTTAGGTAAGGAAGGTATTGTCTTTAATCAAAAAATTCGGTGGTGAGTTTTTAATGAATAAGCACGTTTTAAGGTCCCTAGAATACGATTTTACTATTTTTACGACGATGTCTGTATGTGTATGTGTATGTGTGTCAGTGTGTGTGTGTAACAAAATTTTCGTCTATGATAACTCCAATACTGCAATTCCAAAAATTATAATTCTTTCGTATTTCTCTTCGTTGCATCCATATGAAGAGCTGAATAGATTTTGGTTATTACTTAGTCAACCGGAAGTACCGTCATTTGAAAATTTTAACAGTTTTTCTTGAAAAATTATGGTAAATACCATTTTTTCACATTTAATGTTATTATAAATATTAAAGACCATTGTATTCTCTATACGATTTGACTGCATTTTATACTTCATATTAAATGGATATAGAGTTATAAAATTATAAAGGAATTAAATTTCATAAATTAGCTAGCTATGCTAGAAACAGCTACTATATTAAGAAAATTTTGATTGAAAGATGTCAGTGTCAATTGACATATTCGTAGTATATTTGTTATAATTTTACTCGAAATGTAGGATCTTTTTGCTCGAAACTTTCTGTATGGAATTTGTATAAAATACACAATAAGTTAATGTACATACAAGAAATTTTGAATCTTTTGCAAGGGACTTCATCGAGGACTTTATGTATGGATTTTATAGAAAATACATTACGAAAATTCTACCGGTAGATACCGCATACTGACTGTGTTCGCAAACACGAGTGGTAAAAAGTTACCGTGTTCTAAAATTGTACAATATCTACCAGATCCATCTGCCGGATTCATGAAGAATCTAATCTCAAAAAAAGGTAGTGAAGCAAAGCGAAGCGCGCGCGTTAAAAGTGTGTTAACTATATCAAATTTCTAACCTGTTTCAAATTTTCATTTTTTTTAATAGGTTATGGATCTACCCTGTTTACCACTTGCGTTCTTAAAATATCGATTCCGATACCTGATAAACAGCTATTTACCGGTAACAGTTCACGGTAGAATTTTCGTAAATGCCTCATATAAGTGACGAAAGGTAATTTGCTGGTCACATCAGATTTTTTAAATTAAAATGACTTTTAGTTTGCGAATATTTTTTATGTAAATACAGCTCCTACCTGTAGGTATACAGGTAAAAGCCGCCATTGCTCTTTACTTTTCTATTAAACTTTAAGCTCGCAAATGAGTACGGAGTAATAGGTACAGAATTGGAATTAATTATTTATTCATTATAATAAAATGTACATGTACTTTACAACGCTGTACAAGCAAGAAAAACATATGAAATACATTATAGAATGATGTACTGAAGCAGATACAATGTATTATGAAAATAGGACAGTTTATATTGTTTCAAATTCATTTTAGTTTCATTTATTTTTCATTGTTTACAATAATATATTCTGCACTGTAAACAAGTTTAAGATCTTATAGTGTTGTTCGCTCGTAAAGTGAGGTACACGTAACACGTAACCCATTTTAATATTCAAGTGTTTGTGGAGTGATATCACATATCATCTTAACTGTATACACTAATGTTCATATCACATACACATTGTGTTTAACGACGTAATTTAATGTACATCTAAATGTAAATAAGTAATTTACTTGGGTTTACGTAAATATCATGTACCTACATCAACACACAGCCACAGCACGTCAGACCTTCAAGCTTGCTTCTGCATTAAGTTCTATACACGCAGGGCCAGTCTCAATACAAATCTGGCAGACACGCGAACTGCTTTTACTAACAAATCTGGAAACAATGGTCGGCAAGAGTACTTGCTGTATGCTGTACTAACGTATGTGGTATATATCCCATAATTTTTGGCACAAATTTAAATAATTTTTTATAAAATAAAAATTTGATGTGGCCAGCACATTACCTTCCATCAGTTTAAAGTATTTTCTATAAATTCCATAGAGAAAGATCTTATATTTCCAGTAAAATTATAACACAAATATACTCCGAATATGTCAGTTGCACTTGACACTGACATCTTTCAATCAGAATTTTCTTAATATAGTTGCTGTTTTCAGTGTTATAGCATAGCTGTCTAATTTATGAAATTTAATTTCTTTATAATTTATGGGGTCTCGTGGCCGCGTGCCTGAGTGTCAGGTTGCGAATCTGGGGAACTGGGTTCGATCCCGACCGACGCCAAATATTTCTAATTTTATATGGTACAAAATTGACCCCTGTGGTGCACTCTCCACGCCAGCAATGAGTGCCCGTGAGGTGACGCCTTTGAAAACGCCCGCACGGTACAAATATGTCATCATCATTACCGAAATCTGTGTACAAAGCAGATTGGCACACCCAGCAATGGGTAATATGCCGTGATGATATATTTATTTATTTATTTATTTTATAATTTTTTAACTCTATATCCATTTATAGTATATTCCGTAACTTAACCACGACTGTGGTTATGGTTCAAGTGGTCAGGTTATGGTCACTGAAAAGTAGTTGTGATTCGGAACATCTTGGTTAATTTGTGTCGGTAAAACATGGAACCATCGCGTCATTAGAAATAGGTGACAACATAACTTTTGTCTACCCTTATACTAACGTAAATATTATGAATATCAGTATATAGGGTATAGTAATTATGTATTCATGCAATATTATTTATTATATTATAAGAAATAAGAATATGGCCACAACAACCACAATAAATTTGTGGTCGACGTGATCACGAAAAAGTAACCAAAACTTTCAGGAACCACATTCCGAAATTGAACCGCGATCCTGAAATTATGTTTTGGTTACATTACGGAACACATAACCAGACCCTTGGTTACCGCGGTGAAGTTACGGAATACACTGTTAATATGAAACATAAAATGCAGTCAAATCGTATAGAGAATGCAATGTTCTTCAATATTTATAATAACATTAAGGGCCGGTATTTTCACTTGCGAATAAAGGTTCAGATAAATTTATCCTTCGGATAAATATTTTCTTTTTTTGGTCTTTTCACTTGCAAATAAATTTATTCGAAACAATAACATCTGTTATTCGCGGAATAAATTATTCGGTAGTTGGGTAGTGAATAACCTGTTTATTCGTAAGTTCATTACATATCCTTATTGGGATTTTCAAGTATCAAGAGATGGCGCTGATCGCATTAAACACTGGTACACTTTTTGTTGACGTGTGTCAACGTAGCATTTCTGTCAATTGTATTTCTTTAGTTTTCGTATTATTTTCTCATTTATTAGTATTTTTTATTTATAATTCAAGTACGTATAGTAGAGTTTTTGTAGTCATATAGTTGTACTTTCATGTAAATGTCAAATGTGTACCACTGTTTGTAGTTCTAATATTTGCCGCTAGTTAGCGTTTTCTTATTTGAAAATCCCAATAGTGCAGATTTATTAACAAAATGGATATATTAAATATTTTTGATGATTATGGTGATATTTTGAACTATGAGTTAATAAATAACGTGAGCAATCGATCACACACCATCAGACAGCGACATAACCACATACATGAAGGCATTGACAGATTTCGATTATGAAAACAATTTATTATTACATATTGGGGTTCGTATTTAATATCAAACAGTGAATCGGTAAATCATTATAAAGATCCTGTCATTTGACGCCTGCAAAATATTTTCAAATTTTGGATACTTTTGAATACAATGACAAACATTTACTTCGAACTTAAAGAAATGTACAAAAAGGACAATTTTACAATATACATATCTCGTTTACCACATTATGACTGTTGCATTAGGTAGTACACTTGTTAAAATACAGTCTCCCGGGGCTAAAAATGTAGAAGAATATAGATGACATTAAAGATACCAAACTAAATTTTGATAACTACGGTTTAAAAGAAGTTGACACATTTCATCCTTATCTGCTGAACGTGGATACGCCAAACTCCATCCTTCTCTACTGACAAAAATTCACTCAGCAAGGCTACCAATTCACGAACGTTAAAGTTATTCGACAGATAGCTATTTGTTTCTGTAAAATGTGTGAAAAGACGCAATGGAATTATTCTTTGGATAAATATATAGAATAAATTTATTTAACGAATACTTATTCGAATCTTTATTCGGACGTGAAAATATTAGGCCTTAATGATATTTAACATCGTTTTTTCAAGAAAAACTGTTAAAGTCTTCAAATTAGGGTACTTCCGGTTGACCCATTATAACCAAAATCTAATCAGCTCGTCATATGGATGTAATGAAGAGGAATACGAAAGAATTATAATTTTTGCAATTGTAATATTAGAGTTATTAAAGACGAAATTGTTGTTATAGTCTGTCTCATCAAAAGGCAAAGGATCGCCATAAACCTTTAAAACGCCTCCCAAAATTTCGGCCACTCATAAATAAGACAGTGAATAAGGTCACTGTTTTGCACAGAGTTGGACTGTTTCATAACAAAATTATTATGAGGTAAAACTTGTTTTCCATATTACACGGCTTTTACATTAATATTTATTGAAATAATTAGATAGTATATATTACACTTATTGTTGGCATATTGTGGTTTTATTACATGCAATGAAATGAAAAATATTAGTGACTCTACAACTTTAAATAGTAATTTATTGTAAAAGATATCCACACAGAAAATGCGCATGTTAAAAAAATTTTATACAGTATTTATGTCATACATACATGTATACAAAAAATACATAAATAATATTTTAAAAGTTATTTACACAAGTAAATGGTATATATATACGTACAAACATAATCTAAGAAATATAATTAATCATCTAATTCGGTACTTGAATCATCGTTACTTAAATTAATAACAAATGATTGTTGATTAGTAAATCTAGACGATTATTCGTTTTTTTTTTAACATAATTTGTACAGTTCTTCCACAGTTCCGGTGTAATTTGATCAACCTTCGTTTGAATTAATTTTAAAACAGATTCAGACATGTTAGGTTTAGAGTTGTTTTTCCTAATATTCTGTTTTAAATTTGACCATATTAATTCAATTGGGTTGAATATACAGTGATTATTTTTGCTTTAGTCCAACTCTGGGACCTGCAGGTATTATGATAAACCCAAGGTAGTTTGCGGTACACCGTACTAAATTGTTTCTTTGTATTTTTATAGTATATGGGCGTTTAAGCGGTTTATGGCGATCCTTTGGTTTTGGTGAGACAGAGTTTACACATACACACACTCATACAGACATCATAGTAAAAATAGTCAAATCGTATTGTAGGGATCTTAAAACGTGCTTATTCATCAAAAACTCACCACCTAATTTTTTGACCAGACAATAACTTCCTTACCTAAAGGTGACGGAAGGTAAAAAATGCATTTATTTAAAGATTTGTAATATTTAATAATTAACTGATTCATAAGCAACAAATTTATTAGCTTAAATTAAATAAAGATGGGCGTGTTCTTCCACAAGACTCAACTTTCTACGGACACCTAGTATTGGATTCTGGGTGACATTTACATGGATTTCTTGGACTTCACACTGAACAACTCCGAAATTAAGTGAAATGATGGTTTTTATACTGACAATATTGCAAAGGTCCCTAATAATCTCAGATAATGTATGTAATCGCTTATCGACGTTTCTTTAGGATTTTGCAGTAGCGATCCACATTTACAATAGACCCATGCAGAAAACGTATGACCGAGCGAATTTCGCATCTAGCGGAAGAGTGAAGGAGATGCTTCATTGCAAACGGATACTACTGCCAAACTGTTCCCTATACACACGACAGTGGTGCCATCTTTCCTAAACAAAATTTCCCCTGGCCACAAGTGCCCTTGGTTCTTTAATTTTAGGCCAGCCCTCGTATTTTATTATGCTGTCTTTAACAGACTTATGTAGCCAGTACATTCGAACCGAGGTAACTAATGGAAGCAAGTAGAAGTTTTAATGCACAAACGCTCCAATTAATTGTGTAACAGTGGAACATAAATCAATTAGGTGGCTATAATAGTGTTCAAACTCAAGCTGATGTAGCATTGATTGACAAAAATATGCGTCAAAGTGTTCAAGCTTTCATGATAATGCGTGCGAACGCGAATTTTTACCATCATTTAGGATGCATCTTATTTGAACACATTTTGTTACAAAAGAGGTGGAAAATATGTTTTCTAATGTTATTCGGTTTTAATTCAGTTTGAATATTAATATTTGTTTTTTATCAGTAACTTGATAACGGAGATCAATCAGAAAATTTTCCAATCTTAATTTTCCCTGAATCAAATCCCTCTGTATTTATTTGATTGATTTGACAACTATTATCTAATATAAAAGAACAGACTGTGTAAGTGTTTCTTGTCAATTTTGATACCTTCATATAAACTATATAGTATTCATTATAGTGTTTGTTTTTAAAAACTAGGAGCAAAGTGAGATTTACATAAAAAGACTAAAAAAAATGTTCAACAAATTTTGCATTGTGGAACTTTCAGTCTCAAGAATATGTTATCTTATTATATTATCCATTTTTATAAGTTCATTAACACTTCAGATGTATTACATTAACCTCGACAATTATTAATTTTTAAAATGAGAATTTTATGCAGGATTATACATGGTTAAATAGAACCAGTCAGATATCAGATCTTACTAGGGAAATGTTGAATTAACTCTGCCTAATTTTAAAACAGATTATGCGATTTAGGGCCGGTATTATCACTTGAGAATAAAGGTTTATATAAATTTATCCTTCGGATAAATATTTTTGTTGTCTTTTCACCTGCAAATAAATTTATTTGAAAGAATAACATCTGTTATTCGCAGAATAAATTATTAGGTTGTTGGGTAGCGAATAACCTATTTATTCATTTCATTACATTACGTCACAGATTTATTAACAAAATGGATGTTTTAATTGTTTTTTATGATTATGATGATATTTTGAACTGTGAATTAATAAATAACATGAGAAATCAATCACACATTATCAGACAGTGATTTAACCACATATACATGAAGGAATTTCTTGACAGATTCCGGTTATGAAGACAAACTGTTTTCAATTTATTATTACATATTTGGGATCGTATTTGATGTCATACAGTGAATAGGAAAATCATTATAAAGATCCTGACTTTTGACGGTGGCAAAATGTTTTCGAATTTTAGATACCTTTGTTGAATACAATGACAAACATTTACTTCGAACTTAAAAGAATATACAAAAAGTACAAGAATAAATTACAAAAATATAGATGTCATTAAAAAAGTCAAACAAAACTACAGATTCAAAAGAAGTTGACACATTTCATCCTTGTCTCCTTAGCGTGGCTACGCCAAACTCCATCCTTCTCTACTGACACAAATTCACTCTGTAAGGCTACCAATTCACGAACGTTGAAATTATTCGACAGATAGCAGACGCAATGGAATTATTCGAAACATTATTCGGAAGTGAAAATACCGGGCCTAAAACAGACTAAATATAACGAAATAATGTTGATATAGTTATTATTGCATATCGGCCGTATGGCGATTAAGGTTTTTTCGTAATGACATAAATTTTAGACATTTAGGAATATCTTCTGAAAATTCTTTCTCCTGTCATGTTGACAAGTTTTTTTTTGTTCTTTATAAAATTTTCTTGACATCAGCTCTCACGGTACTGTGATGCGCCCGTTATAAATCTTAATGTCCGGTGGCGATTAAGGACGCCTTTTCACTTTCGTTTTTAGTTCTTAGTTAAATCATAACGGTATGGTATTACGAAAAATTATTAAATATAGATTGGTGATGATATAACACTACCTGATGAACGTCCATGAAAGTTTGGAAACGATTTGTTCCAAATGGCAGGATCCGCTTTGACCCTGGCTAGTTAAATCAGAGTGAGGGAATTTTTATCGCTAGTGAACCTCGCCATTTGCCATGAACTAATACGATATTAAAGCAACCCTTCCCTTCGCATAATGAAGGACACAAAGGACAGTCTTCGCGTGTAGAATTTTCACCCACGGACGTGTGAACTTAATAGGCGAACTTAAACGCGAAAAAACAATTAGCGATAGCATGACTTTGCAAAGGATTTCACTCTGCAAATATTAAAGAAACTTGTTCGGGGAAATATAATTAAAATTTCATAAAATTAAATGAGATTTTCATTTTAAAAGCATGTATTTTCGTTTAACTTGGTAATTAAAAAGAAAAATTTACTTTTGGAGTTCACAACACCAAAATTAGAGACAATGATAAAAAATTAAAGTTTCTCTGAAGGTATAGTAAGGTTCTTCCAAAAATTTATTGAGTAATCCCGACGAATAGATTCACGCTTTATTTCTTTTGTATCAGTAGCGCGGAAGATGAAAGAGGATTCATTTATTATTCGTAAACAAAAGCAACTGGACTGTGAGCTTAACACGTCTCATGCTTCAAAGAGAAATTTGGTATAATTAATTAATATCGGACGCTTTTCTTAACATTGTTACAGCTTTTAATATCATTTATTTTTGTTATTTACAAATCTGATTCCTGTGAAATTGCTTACAATTGTGGAAAAAGAGACCTACTGTTATAATTAAAAAATGTCTTCATTATTTCCATTATTGTTTTATGTAAACAATATTTTATTGTGAAATCATAACTTTAAAACAAAACACATTAATGCTGGCCTTATATAGCATGTAAATTATAAAATTAAAGTCACTAAATTAACATAACGTCGTTAATGCTCTAAATTAAAATTGAGAACGTGATCTACGCAGGGTTAAGAATATTAATGTACATATAATGAATTAAAAAAGTATACACACTCTGTTACTGTGTATTCTACAGTACATTTGAAAAAAGTCAAAGTAGGCGAAATTTTCTATTATCACAGCCTACTTTGAATATTTTTTTCAATCGCACTGTATTAAAATATTTTTTAGGATATTTGGATCACTGGAAATATATAAGTACTATGAACCATTTGCACATTCGTGTATATTATTTGTTGTTTACAAAATACAATATTTATATTCTTTAATAATTTATGTACAATGGTTAGGTACCGATGCATGTGCCTTGGCAGAAAAATGAAAAGCATATATCCAAAATTCCACTCGAGTATTATATTTTTCACTGTTTTGTCACCCATATTCACTTCTTTGTATGAAAAATGAACACTGTCAGAAATGAGCACCTCCATAAGCAAGGTGAAACGTATAACAAATGAACAAGTCCATACAGGTTTCTTTAAATCGTCATTTCACAAATAGAACATTGTTCACTCAATGGAACTATTATTTTTCCACAAATAATATTTATTTTTGATTGTAATAAATATATAGTTTACACAAATATATATATTACATTAATTCAAAACAATTACATATTTGTAAAAAATAAATACATATTTCAGAAAATTACGGTCAAATAATAGCTATTAACATACCTAGGAATGTTATGCACATCATAACTGCCGCAGATGTCAGTTTGAAATCCGAGCTCGTAGAGCGAGGATTTTAAGACATCTAAGGTTTGTTATGATTAATAACATCCGAGATTTGTTCAATAGTTTATCGGTTTCAGATATTTAAGACATTATTGATAAATACATTTTTATGAAATGCTCTCATTAATGTTACTTTCAGATTGCTATGGTTAACAGAACAATTATTTTGACATATGTCAATATGACAAATATTCAAATTATGTGCTTTATTCCTCATGTTTATTACTGTAGAATAAAGTACACCGTATTTAGAACGATATGCTAACGTTATCTGTATGTATTAATGAAGAGCATTATATTTTCATTTTATTTTATTTTCATTTTGTAGACCGTTGTTGACAAGTATGGTAATAATAGCTGTATTCTTGTTGACCCAGTTGAAACTCAGCTTAGTACATAACTGAGTTGAGATGAAGTGAATTGTGATGTGTGCAAAAAGAACAAGTTTAATTCCATTTTATCACTTCCACCTTTACCGATAGAATTTGCTGTAATAGCTGTCAAAATTATTGACTTATTTTCTAATCTATGATACTGTTTATAAACGAAAAATGGATATTGTTGAAAATATATTACTGTTACCATACAGATACAGTTATTACTTAGTTACCAGCCTACTTTTGTAGATGTAAACAATGGAAAAATACTCTGAAACCAGTAAATAATATAACCCAATGAATATTGCAAGGTTGCAATAATTGGATGAATGAAGCATCCTTTAATTACGAATATTTATTTGCTAAAACCCAGTCATTTTTCTCGGTGCGATATGCACCAAGTGGCTAAATTTTGAACTAGAAACATGCACAGAATGTACTATTTCCTTCCTTTCATTGAAATTTTGTGAAGTTTGGAAGCCATTTAAGTAATTTAAATTATCCTTTAACGTAAGTTTCATGTTTTTAAATTCTCTAAAAAGCTTAAAATGCAGTATCAGTGACAGATTGACACCTCGTACATGTCCCAGTTGTGATGTCAAAGTATAAGTAAGCAATATTGCTTACCTCTACTGTGGTGACGTCACAACTAGTAAACGTTACGACAGGAAAAGTTAATTTGAATGGCCAATTTCTGAAAAGAATTTTACTTACAAAGCTAACAGAGTTGAAATATTTTTCCTGAGATTATAATTTAGAAAAGTTTATAAAAATGTTATTTACTTGTTATTTCTCTGCATTCGCCTTATCACAGGGCGGCGCGACCTGTCGTACTCCGCGAGAAACAGTTAATTTATTATATCTACAGTTTTTGAGCCGTATTTTCTTCAGAAATGCGAATATCAATTGGCCGGTAAGATCTTTCGAATTGACAAGAGGCTACAGAAATTTAAATGGTTGACATTTGAACAGTACTGCAATGCCATCTCTTGACTGCTCCCGGAAGCTTCATAAATTGAAATGGTTTAGTATGCTGTGCTTACATTCATATTTTTTTATAAGTTGTCAAAATTCTGTAAGTATTCTAACCAATGGGTCGATTCTATTCACATCTGTAAATCTTACAGATCTGTAAATTTGTAAATAATGAACAAAATCGCAACGAAACCTGCCACTCTTATGTATAATTTTATATTAATCAAGAAAAATAGATGCGTTTTTGTCAGGTTTTTACAGATTTACAGATCTGTAAGACTTATACATGTGAACAGAATCGACCCACAAATTCTACAAAATTTACAAGAATTTTAATTTTCTTGGAAGAAGTTTGAGTTGTTGAGATATACTCGTATTTTATGTCTAATTATGTCTAATATTTTTTTTACGTATGTGTATGTGCGCTTCAAGTTTCTACTATTCTATTCGTATTAACGCTATAGGAATAATGTTCTTATAATATGTTTTAAAATACAAACGCTTTTTGAGTTCGTTATCGTCATTAATGGCATAAATATCCTTCTACACAGGTAAAGCATAAAAAAATTGTACTATTTATTTATACCGAGAATGATTACTTCTAGTTTAATCAAAGATTCAACCTGTATAAAAACACTACAATAGCGTTTATATTTTCTTATAATTGCCTATAAATATTATATAAAATAATTATTTGTATTATTGTAAAAAAATAAATATATGAACCATACATGTTTTATAAAGGTTGGTTTTCATTGTCTACTTTATTGATAAATATCATAAATATGAAACACAGGGAGGCAATGCGGATTGCATATTTAGATGATACGGGGTTGCCTACATACACAAAATAGTTCCGGTATCAACCAAAGAGTAGCGCTGAAGATAGTCCCTTCAGATAACATTACAGTTTCCGATCTATTATCAAACAAAATATATTTCTAATCTGTGATTGACAGCATGTGATTTCTTTATCTGAAATCAATTATTTTCCTTGACTAATCTGAGTATACACTTTAATATTAAATAAAAATCACATTGATTAACTTTTTATACACAAGCATGCCAAAAAGTTTTGTTTATTGAAAAATTAAATCCGGCGCTATTTTTGGGACATCTTTTTCTTATCTTGTAATATGTGATCCCTCAGTCTCGAGGATTGTGTTCCGTTGATAAGGTTATGTTAGTTTAGGTTCCTCTAGTAAACAGAACGTAAAATCATAATTGGAACCTTCAGCAACCACTGAAATGAATATTCTATAAGTAATTTTCGTGATGAAATGTCGACCATTAATAAAATATACAGGTTAGGTGTTTCATGAAATGGCATAATTTACGATATTACCTAGTACCTACTACATTTGTACGTTTTATTCTGACTACCAAACACTATGGTCGAATGAATTTATAAAAAAATGAATTGAACAAACGAGCAAATAAAATCCGCATTTGCATCAATCATTTCATTTTATTGTCCACTAAATTCTTTTGTACTTTTTAAAATTCTATGTAGGCATCTTTGTGAACGTAGAAATCAATAGAATATAATTGATGACAATATGAATAATTGAAGAGCAATGAATTTATATTTTTTGCAGTAATTTACAATGAAATTAGACATTAACTCCTATAAATATATTTCATATATATAAACTACAAACTAATCATTTATTTATTTTAATTTTATTCCTATCAGTACACATCTCTCCTTTTCGAAAATAGATATAAAATGTGACATAGATTAAAAATTTACGCACTATTCTGCTTCACATAAAAATACTACATATATATATATATATATATATATATATATATATATATATATATATATATATATATATATATATATATATATATATATATATATACAGAGAATTTATTTTAAAATGCAACATATGGTATATCACTTCCATGGTTACACACTACTGTCAAAAAATGACAGCAATGTAATATTTGTCCATTTTAAAATGCAACATTATAAATAGTATTGCAGCACAGAAGTTACCTCCAGAACATATCACAAATGGTGTCAATTCTTTCTGCGAGCGACTAGGATATTGCCTCAGTGTGAATGGAGGTATTCTTGAACATTTATTACATAAAAAGTATGAATTTTTGTAAGCTAAAGTTTGTTAATATGTGCTACATTAAAGTTATAATTTTTTGTTAATAGTATATAAGCTAATTTATTGGAAATTAGTACTGAAAATTCATAACTACAAATTTTTGTAAGTTGCATTTTAAAATGGACAAATATTACATTGCTGTAATTTTTTGACAGTAGTGTGTAGTAACCATGGAAGTGATTGACCATATGTTGCACGTTAAAATAAATTCTCTGTATATATATATATATATATATATATATATATATATATATATATATATATATATATATATATATATATACAATGAAAGATCCATACTTAGTATTTGCAATTTAATACTTTCCTGTAATATCAATGTATTTCCCTTTGCGCGTATTTTCTTTGTAAGCAATGCTATTTTTTCAATTTTCTAAATACTGACTTTATTTCTATGATAAGGTAAAACATACCTATTTCTTTTTACACTCTGTTATAAGTAACAGGCCAGTTACAAAAACTTGAATTATTATATATTTCATTACCAACATTGTTATGACCGTATTCTGTAATTTCAGAGGTTAATTTTTAGCGTCGTTAAAAAATTACCCAATCAAATATGTCAATAAATATTAACAAAAAAAATGTTTTTTTAATCACTTTAATACAGAATATGGTATGGTAATAAAACAATTTATCTGTAGTAGGGAAATTTATAATTGAGTTGGTAACATTGCATGTCAAAACAATTTGACATTTAACTAATAAATAACAGGCAACTTCTTGTCTCAAATATCATTAATTAAATTTTCTGTAAACATCAATTATTAACTTCTACGTAAAACTGTAATGCCCAGATGAGTGTTCCTTAAATTGACAATATAGCATCGAAACAAAACGTCAAATGAGTAATTGAGTGTTGCTATCCAAATTTCGATTTAACTTATTACACATTAAGTGTCAGCGGCGCAACTGGGCATAATAACGCTACTTGCGTGGTACTGTAAATCCGATATCTATCCCTAAATACCTAAAGTAAAGTTGAAAACGTATATAAAAATATAAATTTTATATTTAAAAAATTATGTTTTTTAATAAATTAAGACAGAAGATTTTGACGTCATTATTTTGAACTGGAGAAAGGGGTGCATATTTAAGAATATAGATGGCGAATTTGATTTTGACAGTTCATTTTTCTGTCACTGTCTCTTTTCTTTATTATTTACAATTTGCGTGGTTTCTGTTGCTTTTATTACGTATTTCGATTTGTTAAGCATGATTTTTGAAGGATTTTAACTTAGCTTATACTGTTATACTCATACAAGATTAAAATGGCAAACGAAAATATTAACCTCCAAACTGTTATTCAAACGTCAAACAGATGATCTGTCGTGTTTAAATTACCCGCACATGCCGTTGCTATTGAACGTACCGATGTTATTGCTTTACGGCCATTGATTGGTTCGGCGTAATTCTACGTCATATACATGGCGATAATTTAAATATTAAAATTTCATTAGTTATTTTCTGGCCAATTAATAATAATTTTGCCAAACGAAAAAATATGGGTAGCAAGTTTTAATCGTCTCTTCAAAAATATTAAATAAAAAAATGGCACGCAAGTAGTCCACTCGTACAGATCTGTAAATAATAAACGAAATCGCAACGAAAGCTTTCACTCTTATGTACAATTTGATATTAATTAACAAAAATAGATTTTTTTGTCATTTTTTTACATATTTATAGATGCATTACACGATGAAGTTTTTCTTTTCACATACTTGTCAATTGACACTTGAGTTACTTACTTCTATCACTCGTATGTAGTAAGCATCTTACAACTCTCGAAAACTAATGTAGATTAGATTAGATTAGATTAGATTTATTCTTGCCAAATTGGCTTAGAATCTACATTTTTTTATATATACATTTTATATTGATATACATCATATTAAATTAGCCCCCCGCTTTTTGATGACGTCGTTTGGATTGATTTGTATAGTTTATTGTAATTCGAATTGTTGATCTTACATTCTAGCTCGTAATATATGTTTTCTCCATTTATGCGTAGCCTCTCTATTTGTACTGTGGAATATCCATTTCTTTCGTAATAAGCTTCTCTTGCTTGTCCCCATTTTGTTAGTTTGTTGTTTTTCTCTCCTTGTCTTATTACCTGCCAGCATTTTTGCAAAATTGAATTTTTGTTGTTTCTTATTCGTTCCTCGTATTTTACTGCCCTCTTTCCTGTTTCTACTCTAATTTTTAATGCTTTTATCTCTTACATTACTGTATACTCTGGTGTGCATCTATCCAGGCCCACAATCCACTTTATGTACCGTACTTGCACGTCATATATTTGTTTATATTCTGTCCATCCGTATATTTCCGCCCCGTAGAGTAAGATACTTTTGACTACGGCTTCAAACATCATCCATCTTATTCTGAGATTTCTTTGAAAAGTAATGTATACTGTGGTAATTTACTATTACGTACACTATACAGAATGTCTCATTTTCGATGTTTTTTTAAGGTATCTCGGGTAATATTAAAGATAAAGCAAAACAGTTTGCACATTCCAGGGTCAACTTTTTGGCGAAAAGTTTAATAGTCACCACATGGAATTTCGATCTCCTTTTGTTTCTGAGCTACAGGCAAAAACTCGGTTTTCGCTCATTTCGACAATATCTCTTATTATGATAGTAAGAGAAAAATTGTTTAAACAAACTTTCAACTGCTTATAAAATAAGCAAAACAACGAGACTAGTTTTAACATAGGTTCCCATTTAAAAAATCATAAGTTTGTATTCTATCTCGAGAATTATTAAGTTATCAAAAATTCTAATTACGCCATTTTATTCTACCTAAAAACAATTGAAGGTTTGTTAAAACAATTTTTCTCTATCATAATTAATAAGATATGAGATATTTTCGAAATGACCGAAAAACGAGTTTTTGCCTGTAGTTCAGAAACAAAAGAGGATCGAAAATTCCTGTGGTGACTGTTAAACTTTTCTCGAAAAGTTTACCCTGGAATGTGCAAATTGTTTTGCTCTACCGTCAATATTACTCGAGATACTTTAAAAAACATCGAAAATGAGACACCTGTACGTACACATTATGTAAAACAACAAAAGAATTTCGTGCAGAAAAAATAAAATAAGTAATCAAAGGTACTTTCAACACTTTAAAAACAAAAATAATTTTTGGGTGTGTTCGTCGTAAATATAGAATAGAATTTACGTACACAAATAAAAACAAAAAAGTTAACCTGTATTTTACTGTCAAATGTCCCCTATTCTAGCACTAAATTAAAGCAAACAGATCCACCGGACTGTGTGACCCGTTAAAATGCCGGCAGCTTATCTTAAACACATGACATGAACACGATAACATATGTGAATGACAACCATTATGTTACATTAGCAGAAATTATCCTGTAATGCACTAGCCTGCTAGCCCTATCACGGATTATTGTTGACACGTCATTATATAATCAGTCGGTGACGTCATAACCTTGCAATTGTTTGTTTAGAAGCTCTGGACTTTGGCCTGCTTATGGTTACTGCATAACTAGATAGTATTGTTGCGTGACCTGCTGAATGTAATTGTAATTTTTGTGTGCTTTCAAAGAGGGTTTTGCATGGCATTAATTCACTAACATTGAATTGAATGTTTGTTCGTGATCGTTTATGAAGATATTCCATGCAAGCTCTCCAGGCTATTTGCATTGTGATGTAGGTACCTGATAGTTAATAACATAGTTCACATTAGATAAATATTTTCTAGAATAATTACCATTATTGAGATATAATAAATAAATTGGGAAACAAAATATGACGTAGGATCGCCTAGCTGAATTAACTTTATATTATTATTCTGAATATTAAGAATTGCTTCTAGTGAGCTCAAAATTATTGGGCAAATATCTTTGTGTCACGTAAAATATGGTCAATGATTTTAACAATAAGTAATTTTCTGTCCAAACTGAAAAGCTCGGCAATCGTATTTTTTTTACTAAAAATTACTTAAAAGTTGTTAAAATTATTAAGCATTTTTCACAAGTTACGAAGATATTTGACCAATAATTTTGTGCTCACTAGACGCAGTTTTGAATTCTGAACAACTTTTGCCCTTACATTTTTACCTCCCGCTACCCTTGGTAAGGGAGGTATAGGGATCATGCTAAAAATCGCATATCGAGATTTTGGTAAACGACCACGTTTTAAGGTCACTAGAATCCAATTTTAACATTTCTAATTCATTGGGAAGAGATTATTAGATTTTGGTGTATATCAGATAACCAAAAATGGCACTTTACTTTAAGCATAAAATAGATTTTCTACGAAAAATACTTTCAAATGTTATTTTTCCAAGATTCGTCTTATTATAAAAATTAAAGATTATTAAATTTTCTACAGATATACAAAAATACTTTTTCTATATATTTTATGGATGAATTTATAAAATTATCTATAATTTTAATCCCGGAGCCTACGCTTTAAACAAACAAAACTCGTTGGTTACACAGTTCATATCTCAGATGTATTCAACTGACATAAATGTCACTGTCAAAGAACTAATCATTCCATATTAATAATAGTAACGTTTTAAAAAGAAATTAGTAAATAGAACCATAGATATATGGAAATGATCTTAGTACAGTTTCCGCAATAACTAAATATGTAAATATGTATATTTAAATTAATAAAAAATAAATAGCGGGAGGTTTGGTATTGGCCACATCAGTTTTTTTGCTGTACAAATATGCAATAACAAGAGATGTTGCTAATTAAAAATTTTAACATTGTATTTCCTATATGTTCAGAAAAAAGTGGACAGTTGGTATTTTACACTATTATAAATATAATATGAAACATTCAAGTTTTATAATAACAATAAATACAGAGGTATAAGGAAGTTAATTAACATTTCTGTATTTGCTCCCTACGCTGCGTGTCACCGCACGATTCTCTCGTCAGTTTAGCAATTACAGCAAACGAACAAGCAGTTCCGCATGTCGTTGTACAACGCATTATTATCAAATTTTTGGCTAAAGAAAATGTTAAACAAGCTAAGATCATACAGCGACTAAACAAGCAGTTCATGTCATAAAAAATCTGATGTGGACACCACACGACTTCCTTGTACACAAGACCAATATGAAGTATAGACCCAAGTATAAAATTGCACGTATTTGACGTAATTTGACATTAGCATCTATTTTTTATGTTTTTTTGTTATTTTTGTCCTAATCCATAGCAAGCTTCATTACAAAAACCAAAAATTATATAAGTTTTATATATACATATCTTGCTTATACAAAGGGCTAATTTAATAATACTTGATGTACTAGACACAGAATTTAATTCTCTAAAAAAATTATTTGAAGCATTTATTTCTAAAATCAAAATGAAACCATTTTATTGAAGAAAAGCTGTTAACAACTTCAGGTAATATGTCACTTCCGGTTAGCCTGTTTTAACCAAAATCCACTATGTTATTCCAATTGACATAAAAGTCTTATATACCAAATTTGAAAAGTGTTAGATATATATTAAGATAGTTTTTCATTAAAATCTATTATAGGCTTCAAATAAAGTACCATTTCTAGAAATTATGTAATGACCAAAAAGGGAGGTGCACAACTAGATGTTATAGCAGTCCTAAATACAAAATTTCAACTTTCTACGGCTTACCGTTTTTGAGTTATGCGAGATACATACGCACGTACGCACGTACGTACGTACAGACGTCACGACGAAATTAGTCAAAATGGATTCAGGGATGGTCAAAATAGATATTTCCGTTGAAATCTCAAAATCGAAATTTTTCGCGATTACAATACTTCCTTTACTTCGTACAAGGAAGTAAAAAGAAACAAAATTATGTCCTGGACCATTCAAAACGAATTAAAGTTTCGAAAAATTTCTTCTCGATGAGTTCGACGGATATTGGCTTCCCGTCAGTGTAACCCAAGAAAAATTGAGGCAATTTCATTGGACTACCGTTGAACGTTCTCCTTACAGCAGTGTTTCCCAAAATGTGGGGCGCGGCCCCTAAGGGGGTCTCGAAACGAATTTAATTAATTATTTCCCATTCAAATACTACTGGAATGGGCAAAGTTAGGGGGCGCGAAGAATTTTTGAAGCTGAAGGGGAGCGCGGGGAAAAAAGTTTGGGAAACACTGCTTTGCAGCCCTGTACCTGACTTCTCGTACGATTATCATTTGTTCAAACCACTCAAAAAGACGTTGGGAAAACAATGATTCTAAAAAACGAACAGGTGGAAGAATTCGTGTGCTAATGGATTTGGACGCGACCCACTAGTTTTCATGACACACGGGAATCAAAAAGCTGCCAATCCGATGGCGCAAGAACTTAGATATTTACGGAAACTATAAAGAAAAACAAACTGCATATGATGATATGTGAATTAGATATATTTTAACTAAGTATTTGAAAAATTCCGATTTATGTTTGATTATGATGTATTAGTATGATATATATATATATATATATATATATATATATATATATATATATATATATATATATATATATATATATATACGAAAAGGCTTATAAATGCAATTATCTAACGCTAGTTAAAAAAATATTAAGTATTTGAGATTTTTAAAAACCATAGTATTATAATATATATATATATATATATATATATATATATATATATATATATATATATATATATATATATATATATATATATATATATATATATATATATATATATATACTTATTTTAAAATTAACGTAAATATTCATATTCATATTTATAATTTTAAAAATATTTTAATGATTTACATACGTTTGCAATAAAATAATTTTATTCAATTTTGACATTTAAAACTGTCATTATTAATTCCATAGCAACAATTTTAAGTAGATAACTGTTTGTTTGCAAGTGATTAAAAAAAAATAAGTCACTCTCACAGAATTTTAATTTGCAACAAATAATGTATTTAAAAAAACGAGGCTCGAAAATAACACGTTCACCAGAGTTTTTATCGGATATAGGACAGATCAGCTATTTTCATTAATTTTCACGATACAAATGACAGAAAATAACTGGTTTAAAATTTATAAATAAACAACTTGACGTCTATCAACGACGATTGTCATGCACAGCCTACTAATTGATTATTTTTTATTTTGTCAAAATTAAATATTATTATGGTTTTTATTATTATTTCGTCAAAATAAAATAAAATATTGTATAAACCACGTGAGTTAAGAAATGTTTATTCACCCAAAAAATTTAACCCACTCGCCATACCGGCTCGTGGTTAAAACTCTTTTCATGAATAAACATTGACTCACTTGGTGTATAAATATCTATTAAAAAATTATATACGACGTTATTGTCACCAATAAATAAAGACTTGTTGCTTACTTTATTTACTTCATGACTTCATGAAACTAGGTTATGTCATCTTGATCACCTATAATATAAGGAAATTATGTGGTTATGGTTCAGTATGTTACAGTAATTTAGATAAAAACGTAGATCTTAAAATGGATAAATAAATAAAATAAATAAATATATCATCACGGCTTATTACCCATTGCTGGGTGTGCCAATCTGATTTGTACACAAAATTCGGTAATGATGAAATATTTGCACCATACGGGCGCTTACCAGGCGTCACCTCACGGGCACTCATTGCTGACGTGGAGAGTGCACCACAGGAGTAAATTTTGTGCCATTTAAAATTGGAAATATTTGGCGTCGGTCGGGATCGAACCCGGTTCCGAGCCCGGTTCCCCAGATTCGCGACTTGACACTCAGGCACGCGGCCACGAGACTTATGAGTATTACCTTCTGTCATAAATGGATCATTACACTATAATAGCCTACATTTAAATTGTAAATAAATAAAAAAATATATGTTTATTACTAATTTATGTTTTCACTGGCGGGCTCCGGGGATGATAAATATCCGGGGATATAGATGCGTAAAGGGTACTTACTAGGTGTTATCTTAGAGTCCATGTAAAAAAGAAAACAAAACATGCAGCTTTAATGAGAAAAATATTGAAAAACTCAATGGCTTGTACCACGATCACGGTTTTAACTAAAACGCTGTTTTAAGAAATGTCAAATTTCATTAATTTATAATAATAATAAATAATATAAAATTTATGAAAATATGATTTTAAAGCAGAATATAGTTTGTATTCAAACAAATATTTTTTTAAAAATCGTTATTTTAACATAAGGGAGAAATTAAATATTGAAATTTTAATTTGACATTTCTTAAAACAGTGTTTTAGTTAAAACCATCATCGTGTTACGGGCTAATATGTATTACCCAAAAAACTCAGCTCAATAAAATCCGCCCGACCTTTTTTGTTTTTAACTACGGTATTTTTACTTTGAGAACCACACTGTGGCATTTGAAAAATGAGAATTGAAAATAGTTTTTAGTTGACAAAGCCACAACTGGTCACATGACACATTCAGTTTGTTATGAAAATATTAATTATGGTTTTTGTTTACCTTTGGAATATGTAGAATAACAGAATGAGATTTTGATTAAAATAACATAATTCACCTTCAGGGGAAACATTTTTTTAATTTCGTGAATGGATATTTATTAAACCACAAATCCGCACGAGACACAAACATCGTTTATAATATTGGGAATATATTCATACCGTTTAGCATATTTAAATTTGTCTTTCCTACTTACATAATAAAAGGTTACCTTAACGAAAGTTATTTACCTTTATTTTAAAAGCTTGTTTAACGGTAACGTGAAAACATATTTACAGGCATGAAATAATGGATTATAAACAATTTAATACTCACTCAGAGCGCTCTCTTCTCTTTGAAAACAATGGCATTATTTACTATAGTGGAGCAGCTGTTTGGAGGAGCTGCAAAAATAAAACGCTAAAAATATCTGTCTCATAGCGTGCACGCCAAACGAATCACAACGATGAGAAGATACGAAATAGTCACGCACGAGATTCCGTAAAAAGAAATTCTTCGCTATTATTTATTTAATTTATCTTTCATCGTTGTCTTTGAAAATATTTTGTTACGGAAAGAAAATAGAAAAAGTTTTGAAAGTATACGACAGAGATATTTAATATTCATCATAAACACCAAATAAAAAGAAAAGTATATTTTAAATTAATTATTTGCATTTATTTTAGTTGAAGATATAAATTTAAGAAACATAAACTGCACCAATGTGATTACAAGACTTCATTAAATAAACAATAGACTTTTTTATTCAGAGCGATTACTTAAAATTAATTTATTGTTACATATGGTATGAGCAAAGTGTCTGTTAAATGAATTATTTAACATCAAAAAGTTTTTTCTTCTTTAAGGTAAATAAAATGTAAATAATTTTTTTGATTTTTTTTAAATTTCGTTTTGAATTTTAGAATTTCAAGGAATATTGTCATTTTCAAATTCTTCAAATACTTGAAATCCGAACATAGCCCGTTAGTTTCTGTCAAATTAATTATTTTACCAGTTTCAGGATATTATTCCATTCTTTACATGTACAAAAGTAGGCTGGTAATTAAGTAATAACTGTATCTGTATGGTAATATTATTACCATACTGACTTGTCAACAACAGTCTGCAAAATGAAATTAAAATAAAATGAAAATATAATGTTCTTCATTAATACATACAGATAACGTTAGCCAATCGTTCTAAATACAGTCTACTTTATTCTAAAGTAATAAACATGAGAAATAAAGCACATAATTTGAATATTTGTCATATTGACATATGTCAAAATAATTGTTCTGTTAACCAAAGCAACCTGAAAGTGAAAGTGAAAATTTCAAAAATAGTATATTGTGTTATTAGGAGTAAAAGTGATACTTTGTGTGGCGAGCATGGAAGTTTGCACGACGAGCGAAGCGAGTCGGACAATTGCATGCGAGGCTCACAAAGTCACTTTTATTCCGAATGACACATCAAATTTTTTTTTCAAACGCACTACTTTTCTTTTTTTTCACTAATTCTATGTAGTTTCTATGGATATTTGTTTATTTTATTTCTACTCCGCCGGCGTAGAAATTTCCAGCGGCGTAGAAATGAAACTTCTACCTTGTGAATCAAGTAACAGAAAGTATCATTTCTACGACGTTTGAAAAAAATGATATTTATTAATATTGTCATAATTTTCTGAAACCGATAAACTATTGAACAAACCACGGATGTTATTAATCATAACAAGCCTTAGATGTTTTAAAATCCTCGCTCTACGAGCTCAAATTTCAAACTTACATCTGCGGCAGTTATGATGTACTTAAGATTCCTAGGTATGTTAATAGCTATTACCGGATTCAGGTTATTATTCCATTGTTTACATATACAAAAGTAGGCTGGGAACTAAGTAATAACTGTATCTGTATGGTAATATTATTACCATACTGACTTGTCAACAACGGTCTAAAAAATGAAAATAAAATAAAATGAAAATATAATGCTCTTCATTAATACATACAGATAACGTTAGCCTATCGTTCTAAATGCGGTCTACTTTATTCTAAAGTAATAAACATGAGGAATAAATCATATAATTTGAATATTTTTCATATTGATATATGTCAAAATAATTGTTCTGTTAACCATAGCAATCTGAAAGTAGCTTTAATGAGAGAATTCCAAAAAATTATATGATGATATCAATAATGTCTTAATTTTCTAAAACCGATAAACTATTGAACAAACCACGGATGTTATTAATCATAACAAGCCTTAGATGTCTTAAAATCCTCGCTCTACGAGCTCGGATTTCAAACTTACATCTGCGGCAGTTTTGATGTGCATAACATTCCTAAGTGTGTTAATAGCTATTACACTAAAAAAATGTCTTTTTTAAGGTAAATAAAATCTTGTAAATAATTTGTTATTTTTAGATTTCGTTACAAATTTTAGAATGTGAAATGCAATGAATATTCTCATTTTATACACTAAAACCATAAAACTAAAGAATAATACATACAGGGTAAATACTAGAAACCCGAACATAGCCCGTTAAAACGGGAAAATTATTTTTCTCAGACTGTTGCTCTCTGTTTCAACTGACAACAATGGTTTTGGTATCAATAGAAAAATAAAAATCTGGTGTGGCCAACACAATACCTCCCGCCATGTACTACCGCCCGAATCACAAAAAAATTAAGCTAATCTTTATTTTTGAGACCCCATGAGGTCTCGTAGCCGCGCGCCTGAGTGTCAGATCGCGAATTTGGGGAACCGGTTTCAATCACGACCTACTCCAAATATTTCCAATTTTAAATGGCACAAAAATGACCCCTCTGGTGCACTTTCTACCCTAGCAATGAGTGCCCATGAGGTGACGCCTGGTAAGCGCCCGCACGGTGCAAATATTTTATCATTACCGATATCTGTGTACAAAGCAGTGGGTAATAAGCCATGATGATATATTTATTTATTTAGTAATTTTTGGATTAGCTAATTTTGGCAGTTTCTTAAAACAGTGTAACCTAATCCAAGTAACTACATTGTTGATAATAAAATGAAGATTAAATTTTAAATATCTGGATAAAATAGAATTCACTAATCCAAAAATGAGAATTAGCTTAAACTTTTTGGCGAATCGTTAATGTTTATTAATCTAAATATTTCCTCTCCTATTGTTCTATTTATATTTTTCTTTTTAAAACGTTACTAATTATTAATTTGAAATGATTAGTTCTTTGACAGTGACATTTGTCTGTCACTTACATACATTTGAATAACTGCCAAGGAGTATTGTTTGTTTAAAGCGTAGACTCCGGGATTTAAATTATAGATAATTTTATAAATTTATCCATATAATATGTAGAAAATGTATTAATGCAAATCTGTAGAATTTAATAATCTTTAATTTTTATAATAACATTAATGTCGAAAAAATAACATTTAAAGGTTAAAAGCTCTTTTCATTACAGAAAAAGTTCGAAATACAAGGTTTCAAAATTCAAAATCTCGAAATGCGATTTTTAGCACGGGGGCAGCACAAGGGCAGCGGGAGGTAAAAAATGTAATATTTTAAACTCATAAGGCAATTATTAAATTTATTCAATTTCTTATTAATATCTATATAGTAATTTTAATTTCTTTTTAATATTTGGTAACAGAAATAGCTTGAAATAAAATAAATTAATAAAATATTTGATAATAAAGTTACAGGTTATAACGAATTCTGCCAGATAAAATTTCAACCATTTGTTTGTCTTTTTGTTTAAATGCAATCACGGCCATCGATATTATAAGAAATTGAATAAATTTAATAATTAATTTATGGGTCTAAAACATTACAAATTTATATGTAATCTTTCTATTGATACCATAATAATTTATCGGGTTTTAAGTATTCACCCGGTATATACAGTTTAACCGTTGTATAAGCCTCAGATATTTTCATTTACATTACGTACTGCATTTAATCAACTTACTTTTTGAAGTTCAATAATATGCGGTTATAATATGACCAAGTAACTTTTAGGGAACTGGTAGATTTACTCTATTTATTCCCACAAGAACTGTTTTATTTACTTTAATAATGTGCCTGAAAAAAAAAAAGAAAATGAAAATAAGTCGATAAAAATCGATAGCACTTTTGAAATGTTAAAATTGAAATTACATTTGTTCGAATGTAAACTACTGAACGGTTGCCATTTAAAAACATAAGCCATGTTGGAATTTAAAAAAAGTATTTCTCGTTGTTAAAAAACAGGTTATTGAATGAGACATGAATAGACTACATCAATGAAATATATGAACAATTGACACAGCTTTTCTGTTTACAACATGGTGTCTGTTTGGTATCGTAAATAATTAACAAAGTCGTGTTGCTGATAAATTAATATTGCTGCCACTAACAGAATTCATTTACTTATTGATTATGGATTTTGTATAGAACTACAACATACTCGTAATTTAATTATAAATCAAGTTTGATTCAATAAATTTTACAAATATTTTGTCTAGAATTATTAATAATAAACAAATTATTTTAAATCTGTGAGTATATTTGTTTAAGATTCTCTTGATTTATTCTTAGAATCAGAACTAAATAAAAACAATTGGTCATATTTAAATTTGGTACGTTGATCAGACTAAACAAAATAATTTCCAATTCAAATAAGAAAGATATGCTTTTTAAGGTTATCTGATATTCAACTTGTTTTTATGGGGTCTCGTGGCCGCGTGCCTGAGTGTCTGGTCGCGAATCTGGGGAACCGGGTTCGATCCCGGCCGACGCCAAATATTTCGAATTTTAAATGACACTAAATTGACCCCTGTGGTGCACTCTCCATGCCAGAAATGAGTGCCCGTGAGGTGACGCCTGGTAAACGCCCGCACGGTACAAATATATCATCATCATTACCGATATCTGCGTACAAAGCAGATTGGCATATCCAGCAATGGGTAATATGCCGTGATGATATTTTTATTTATTTATTTTATTTTAACTTGTTTTTAAATTTATAAGATAATTATTTACGATTTTATCTTTATTTGTAAAAACATAAATTCTTCACAACGTTTTAAAAGCGAAAATCTGCTGTTGACATCTGGTGATCTGACACTACTGACTAGTGATGCACGCGAGGCGAGACGAGACGATAAATATAAAATATCGATCTCGTCTCGGTTTCGGATCTGTAATTTCGATCTCGTTCTCGCACTTTTTTTGGGTCTCATCTCATTCTCGCTCGAGAGTCTCGCTATAAAAATAAGAGCTTGCGCACTACATATTTACGTAACTGTTTAACTACAAGAGACAAGTTCGCACCAATAACACCGTCTTGCATGTATGTGCAGTCGTATAACTATAATAAAGAGACGGTCACCAAATTATGTCAATACGAACATAATGTTTATTCATTTACGGTCAACAGAAAATGGGATAAGTTAGTAAATAATTTAATTTGCCTCTAAAATATCCAATTTATCATCAAATTGTGATCTCTAAACTATTTCAATACGAACATCTGTTAACACATTCTGTCATCAGTAAAACGAATTAAACATTAAAAAATTATTTTTCGTAACTAAAAGTATCTACACTTTTTCATTAAATATATGCCAATATTTAAGTAAGATTAAATCATAAAAATCCGTTACCCTGGTAACCTGCCGACAACCAATCACTCCGCTTCTCTCTCTGTTGGCTCCCATCGACGCTTAATATAACATCCTTTACTGTTCAGGAGCGACAAGAGTTTTATTAACCGTGGTTTTAACTGGGGTGAAATAGGGGCTGAAATACTAATCGACTCTAGATAGACTCAAAAAATATGGTGAATTCATATAATTTTCACATTTACGTGTTCTATGCATGTATTAGCGTTGACTCCACTCCTTGTACGCTGTATTTTTCATTGGATTTATGAATCAAAGCTATAAAGTTACAAATAGTTTCTATTGCGAGACTCTCGCGAAAATCTCGCGAGATTTCTCGCTTCTTGCAGTTGTTATATCGATCTTGCCTCGAATTTTAAAATGCAACGAGACAAGGCGAGATGCGAGAGTACTCTCGCCTCGCCGTGTATCACTACTACTGACTAATTCCTTAACATACGAGCTTTATATCTGGTGTTATGAGGGTGAACATTAGTGTTTGGTGGCCTGGTCCTGGGTGTTTGGGTCTCAATGGTTAGGCTGGAGTCTGCTACGATGTGTTTCCTCCAGATTGGCCGAATTTCCACACTTGGCTGGCTGAAAACTGTTATTTTTTTGTTCTTTTGAATGATGGTGGCTTCTTTGAACTTCCTCTTGTACCAATGTTCTTCTTTCTTGAGAATGTTCGCAGGCATGGTCTGCAAGTCCGGATTTTGACGTCTGTGTGTCATCTGTGTTTCTTAAGTCTGATATCCAATGGACGTTTTGTTTCTCGTATGTATGTTTTTTCGTATTTGTAGTTTTGGTGACTGTTCTGGTTTTGTTGATAGGATGTTCTTGATTGTGGTTGTTGTTTGAAATCTGGTTGATATGTTTAACTAAGACTCCCGTTATATAAGGAATGTATAATTCATTTATCTTTCCGTCTCTGTTCACCTCCTTTGCTCTTGTTGTTCGGTTTTTATTATCTTATATGATATTATTGCGAAACAAGTTAATAATTTTTGTCAATTTTATTCGGCTAGAAAGCAAACTAGATTTCATCCATTTTAATATGGCGTCGTTTTATATAAACAGCTGTTGCATGTAAACAGATTAGCTACTATTTTCATGTTGTTTAAAATAAAGTTTTTGAAACGAGAAAAATTAACAAGGAAACGAACTAATGTTAATTTTTGAGCGACGTTATTACATCGAGAAAATATATAAATCACTTCACTAGGTATGCTTTTTTCAAACTTTGATGATTCAAAGGCTGAAATATAGGGTGATCTTACTTACTTATTAGATCTAGTTTGAGAAATTGTCAGAAAAGGTTTCTAATATTAAACTTGGAGACGTTAAATCTTAATTTACATTAGGCATACTTTTTTTCTGACTAAAATGTAGTTTCTATTTAGACAGTAGATTTTAGTTTTAGAATAAGGGTAATGTAGGTAATTCAAGCTTAACATTCAGTTTATATGTTCTGTCTGCGATTTTAGTGATGTTTTTTTTTTTTCAAAATTTTATTAATTGGAACAAATAATATATTTTTTATGATTATTACTCCATTTTATTGTTTGTTCGACTAACCGTTCACACTAAGAAATTCCGTGTTAAATTTTACACTAAATGTGGTCTATATAGGTCCACCACTAAAATTTACCACATCGACATTTGGTAATAAACAACACTGAGATATGTGTTAATAATTAACACTATATATTTCGTAGATACTACTATACCGTGTAGTTTTTTAACACTTAAATGAGTTATTTTAACCAAATAACTGCGGTTATTAGTACACAGTGTAGTGTCATTTTTAACTTAATTTAGTGAAAAAATATACCTATTTGTGGTGTACATTTTCATCAAACTAGTGTTTATTTTCATAAGTAAATGTGGTTATTAGTGCACTAAATAGTGGGTTTCTTTAACTAATTTTAGTGTATAAATATACCTATTTGTAGTGTATATTTTCATCAATTTTGTGTTTATATACACTGATTACAGTGTATAAATAGTACTCATTTTATATTTTTTTACATAAGTTTTGTATTTTATTATCAAAATGTGTATATTTTTTATAAATATTTATTAATATTAGTATAAATCTTATACACGGTGTCGAGTCAGTAGGTAGGTATGATATATAAAAATACGTACTTCCATCAAAAAAATTATTGTACATAAATACATTTTTATGTAAACACTTGTACTTAATTAATAAAATATTACATTATATAAATGCAGACACTATTGTTAAGGTTCATTCACAAATAGAAATTATAGTTTTATGTTTTAATTTTAAATTTAAACAAATTAGTCTACTTTCTTGTCCACTTTCTTCCACTTCCATTATTTAATTTTGTAGAACTTAATAATGTTGCCAATGCTTAAGCACAGTATCAGACGAGTATCTATACTTCCGACCACGATGAAAAATGCGAAAAGAATAAACTGTTGTACAAATTTACACTTACTATTGTCTAGAAATGCACCAAATAGTGTATTTATTTTACAAAAGTAGTGTACTTTTTACACCAACGTTTTAAACATACACCTAGTAGTGTACTTTGTACACCAATATTTTAGATATACACATAAGAGTGTACTTTCTACACCGATGTATCAAATATGCACAAAGTACTGTACTTTCTACACCGATTTTTTAAATATACACAAAGTAGTGTTTTTTCTAACATTATGTTTTAAAATTACACCAGGCATTGTAGTTTTTAGAAATACACTAGACAGTGTATTTTTAACAAATATTCTGTAGTAAATAGTACAAAAATTAGTGTAAAAATACAAGTAACACCAAATTAAGCAATTTTTACCCACATGTGTGTTTTTACACTAACTTTTATAATACAAATTTTAGTGTCGAATTCTACACGAAACAAGTTTACCACGTTATATTTTAAGTTTACACGACTCAAATTTCTAAGTGTGCTGGTATCTTTTAAATCTAATATTGGAAACTCCATTGCCCGTTTAAAAATTTTAAGTCATTTTTTATTTTAAAACCTTATTTTTCCTTTGATTATTAATGAATGTTTATGTCAATATTGGAAAAAGTATTAAAATTGATAAGTTATCCTTTATTAACTAATATTTACGCAGGTAATTTCTAAATAAAAATAAAATATTTATTTATTTAGAAAATACCTTTGTGAATATTAGTTATTAAAGGATAACGTATCAATTTTAAAACTTTTCCCAATATTGACATAAATTTGTTCAAATTATGTAACAGGTAATTTCTAATTATTAAAAATAGAAACATGATAAATGAATTATAAGTTTCACCACGAAGGAGCTAACACGTAATCATAGAAACAGGAAACATGATATTTTTAATGAATTTAGTAATACATGTTTAATTATTAAGTGAAATAAATTGCATTTATTTAAAAGTTTACATTAAATTTCACTATATGTTCATGTATGCACATATATTTTTTATAGAAGTAGCATGCACGGAAATTTTTAAAATATCCATTCATTGCTACTATATTATATTTAATATTCAATTTAAACTAGGCTAATATGAAATATTACAATTTTAATACTTGACAGGCATATCTAATATATCACATAGCAAAAATTTATTATGTATGTGTATATGATTTAGTTATAGACAATTTAAATGTCACTCTAGTATGTACTGCTCGTTTATTTAATTTAGAACAGCACTTGCCAACAGACGTTTATATGTTTTGAGGTTTACGAGGTTTGCTTCCTAATTATTTGGCCAATAGAAATATCTAAATAAATCATTACGCCATTGCATTAAAATCTGTAATACATCTATTTCATTCTACTCTCTTCATTGATTGGCTGCTGCGATAACCCACTAACCATAAGTTTGGAGTTAATAAACTCTTGCTTGAATTTGCTAATTTCATTATTGTGAACGCTGCAATTCAAGTGCATATATATGGTCAAGCTTTCAACGCTAACCATAACTACTGAAGTAGTAAGCTATTAATTTCGTGTTATGAACAAGGCTTTAAGTGTGCATGCTTGTCTAAATTTGTTACTCTATCACAGTAGTGTCCAATCTTTTAGAAAATGTGAACTAAGGTACTTCTTTTATGCAAAATTATTCGACGAAGTAGGTACTTAACCGGACGGCTCAGTTTTCGCCTAGCCTTTGCGATTATGAATTATTTCGTGCTTAGAAAATTATTCATGTTAATATCCTGGGGCCTACTAGATTAAACTGAAATTGAGATCGACTGAAATAGCTATGTGGTTGTCGGAATGAACGTCTCTGCCCTTTTGCTTTTCCTATGAAACACCTACTAAACTTACAATAATGAACATAAAGGTAGCAACTTAAAAAAATACTCTCATGTAAGAAAATCACCCTAAAAATAGCGGTAACAATGGAATTGAAACAAAATTTAACAAATATTTGTAACGGTGTAGGATGTCAAGTTAGATTAATATATTTTTATTGGGTATTTCCAATTTAAGTAAACAATTATCTATTAATTTAATTTGATAATAATTGTTCAGTTGAATTTACAAATAATAAAAATAAAGTAAATTGCCTTGACAGTTAAACTCTTAAACAATTTCAAATTTTTGTTTCAATTCCATGGCTGCATTTTAGACATTGTCATACCTAATTTCTGGCGTTCCGAAGTATGCAATATTAATTTTGTTTATCGATTCAAATGTATAATTTTAAATTCTAAAACTTTTAATTGAAGCTTTTACCAAAATTAATTAGGGAAACAAGATATAATAAAAGTATGATTTTACATTCGGCAGTGCCGGGCACCATCTTGTTTGTCTATTGCTTTTCTGTTTTCTTGACGAAAAACAAAATTTGAAGGTAGTAACTACTCCTGCTACAATATGAACAAAAATTAAGTTATAGAAAATGCAATGAAGGGTGCATAATTTGCGGCAAATATCAGTAATACTTGTTATAAAATATACCAATGGTATAATGCAGGGTTGGCCTGATTTAAATCACGATTTAAATCATGATTTAGATTAACTGATTTTTTTTAATCATTGGTTTAAATCAAATTTTATAAAATAATACATTTTTGTCAAAAAATCAATTGTTTTTCAAATTAATTTAGATTCCTACAGAGTTAATAAAAAGATAATTCTTCTTTGGTAATATAATATAAAAATATATGCATATATACCGGGTGTCTATTTTTAATGGACGTAGGAAATACAATAGTAGAATTTTCGTATATTTCTAAATTCTGCCCTATTAATTTTAGAACTAAAGTGTAAATATAAAAAAAATGTTCAGAATTAATACTGCTTTAAATGAGCCTTATTTATTGATATAATAAGTTGCCGGCGCACGTGGACGCGTTATATACTCTGTACCTATAAACAAAAATTCAATTACATTTTTTGGGGTTTTATTTGATTTCGTTTTGGTTTATGAAATAAAATATTTATATTGCTTTTAAAACAAATAAAAAGTGCAATAACACCAACAAGTCTGTAATAATAAAAAAATCAAAAAAATTATGATTTATTTAATTTTTTTAAAAATCAATGATTTTTGATTTTTTAAAATAAATTATAATTTTTGCCAAGCCTGGTATAATGTTTACACAAACCCATAAGTAATTTTTTATCTACAGATTGGTACATATTTTGAACGTGACGATCACGTTTTCTAAATATTATGTTTTATATAATATTTGATCATTCAAAAGAAATCAAAAATTCACCAATACCGCTGTTAAGCGTGCCAAACTATCATTAACTGTTTCGAAAAATATACATACCTTGAATCATTCTTGGATCGAATGACGGAAAGTTCAAGTCAATATATTTATTTTCAAGAAATTTTTTGGCTATGCTAGGCACGCATCTACATTTCTCTTATTTATACTAATTCTTGCAGCCTAGTTTCTCTCGTTTGATTTGTCATGTATTGTAAAACAAATGACAACATCAGCTATCTATCCATTTGGAGTGCTTCTTCCTTCTAGTCACGGAAATAGAGGAAAATGAAATAAACTGCAAGCATCATTAATCTTAACGAACACGAAGCGAACTCGATCATTCAATTGGGTGGTTGGGGGGTTAGCCCTCCAGCCATGTTGAAAGCAAACAATGAGAGTTTATAGCTTTCGAATGAACAAATGTTGCATTGTACACAAAAGGCCAATTGTGAGATCTAATGTTAATGTTGATTTCGGTTCAAATGGGGATGACCTTTCTTGAACACCTGGGATTAACAAAGCAATATAAAGTAGCTATTTGCTTGCTGATATTTGTAGTTTTCAATTTTCAGTAAATTCCAGGAAGTGATGTTTGTGGATTATATATTAATAATATCTTTATTTTGTCTGTAGCATATACCTACTAACGTTATAAATCAGTAGCTGTAAATAGTACAGTTGTAAAAATACTGCTCTGTATAAATTGTTCGAAACTTACTTCAGATTGAAAACAGTGTTACCTAAATATTCTAAAATGGCAATAAATTATTACCATGCTCGTAAAAATTGTAACTACTTTAAACAAATTAAATTCTTATGTCTTTTTTGCAGAAATATAGATCTTTCTTTCTTTAAATGCTGTTTTTAAAATTCATACGTAAGATTGGATTTAACGTTCTTTGAATTGAATATATTTCACATTTATCATATATTGTAAAAGCAAAACACTTTTGTGTGGCCTCTCAAAACATATTTTCTTTAAAAATTGATTCTATGTACCTATGCCTAGTACATTAAAATTGAAATATTTTCTCTGGCGATAATTAGATAAAAAATATTTATATTCAAATATATTTTAAAATTGACTAATCTGGTGCATTTTCAAAACAAACCAACTATACGATAAAAAATAAATGGCGCAAAGAGTCGGTATTTTTTTTTCTGAATTAACAAGCAATGTATTAAAGCCTTTTTTGATTAAAAGTAAATTGTTTTATTTACTCTTAAAGTCACCAGTGATTAAAGAAATATACCCATCCTCATATTAGAATATCATGTGGTACTTAACGTACCTATTGCGGAACAAAAATTTTCAAAATTCCTGTAATTAAGGGTAGTTCACTTAAAAAGAACATTTTTTGTACCTCTGGATACTATAATATTTGGAATAAAGAAATTAGTTACAACTATTACGTAAAATGATTTCACATTGAAATTAATGTATGCAATTACGTAAAGATATACAACGTAATATTCGACCAGTGCCCCAAAACTGTTTCCCTCAAAAACTAATTTTCGAATTTTCAAAAAATTATTTTTGTTCCGTAATCTATACTTTAAGTACTATATGCTCTTCTAATATTATCTGAAGTTATGGAACACCCTGTATTTTACGCACAACTGCATTAAAATTGTTTGTTTCATGTTATCATGACTGAAACGTATTACACCCTGCGGGCGGTAAAGTAGAATATGCGGGCGGTAGGTTAAAGCAAAAGCCCGGCGAATGGTAAACAAAACGTTAAAAATACATTTGGAAATATAATCAACACTCTTATTTTTTAAAAATGAGATCAATTCCGCTAAAGCTACACTAACTTTTATTACAATTGCTTGAAAAATTTCTTCAGAAATTATCAGCAAAGCTCCGACCTGGCATTTAAAAAAAATCACATAACCTAAGCAAAGTTGTTAAAACTATTTTCAGTTGTTAAATTGAATGTCAGTTGCTAAGTTCAAAATCCCAATTCTCTATTACATCAAGTTGCTAAAATTTAACAACTAGTCTTTACGTCGAGTTGTTAATCTAGGAACTGCATTTCTCCCGTTGTTAGTATTTGACAATCGATGTGAAATGGTTTTCCTTGAAAATTTTGTGTTATGAAATAAACTTTTATTGGAAATAGAAGGACGACAGCAAAGGTAAACTATTTATAAACCAATATATATCTATGACCAATAATTATATACATTTTTAGACAAGATTTATGCAAAGAAATTTGCGATATATTACTAATCCATTCTCAATATCGGGAAAAAAAATATTTACAGAGATATTCAAACTGAGCAAGGTATCGTTCATGATTTCATTCGTGAATTGAATGGTCTCATGCTTCAAGCATACTGAGTCAGTATGCTCGAAGGTTTCATGTTACAAGATGAAAGATTTACATTTATTCCAAACTTATATGTTTTAATTCTTAATATATTAATATATCTTACACATTTAAATTTAAACAGCCATCTTCAAGCTGCATTCACAAATGAAAATTAGGTTTATGGTTTTTGTTTAGGTTTAAGTTTAAGTAAGTTATTCATAAATGTAAGTTTAAATTACCTGAAAATTAGTTTTCATATGTACAGACATCTGTGTAAATGTTTCAAAAACAAGATTAAAATATCGGTAGAGCAGTACTCAACAAGACACCTGTGCGCCGTGAAACTGTCATTCGTTTGGCATTATTGGTTATATTTCAGCAATTAAGTTATGCCAGTCTCCATGTTGTTCTCACATTTGTTTAAAAAGCCGAATTGGCCACGTAATATTTTACATAGCAACAAGCTTTAAATGTATTTAAAAAATAATGTACAAACTTTTCATTTGATTGCAGTTGCGCGTAAAACGTTGTACATACCTCAGGCCGAAAGAAGTTTATACCCTTGGACGAATAAAAACCTTCCACTCGTCGTCGGGCTTCAAATTTCGTTCGCAGGCGTAACCTTTTCTTATAAAGCAAAACAATTTTTTTAGAGAGAAGTTTTGTACTAGATTCTCTATATATTTGTTAACATAAAACAACTTGTCATAGAATTTTATAGTGGCCATTGGGAAATACATTTACGAACCGAAAGAATGGAGAAATCTATAATTTCAGAAGTAATTTGCATGCGCCTAGGTAGAAACATAAATTTTACTCCCACATAATTTATTGATGCTTTAATGTCACGTGTATTTGCTAAATGATTTACAGTTTTTTTTTTTTATTATATTATACATAAACTAAAAAGGCTTGATACGTTATAGGCGTAGCTTTGGCTGTATAGTAAATTCTGTTATAGGCAGAAAGTGATTGATGGTCTATTATCACAATTGGGTGCTCACGTATGCAAATTGGCAGAAATTTTTGTATCCTTTAGAGATGTGCATGTTTAAACCCGTTTTGCAGTTGAGTTGTCTGGTTCACAGTAAAGCAACGTTTTTTAGAAACTTTGTGAAAAAACTCATTAAAAATCTTCTACGAGGAATCCTTATTGAGAGAAAATATATTTTCCTCACATATTTCTGTTGCTGAATGACTAGTAAATAAATTTAAAACGGTTTTAAATTATTTTATTATAATAAAAAATATAAAATTAGAGTATTAAAAAAGAAACAAGTAAAATATTTTCTGTATATAATTTACATATACAGTAGAAACAGATTATTTGTACATTAATTGAATATCAAGCAACATATTTACGAAAACTAGCAAAAATGAAAAGAGCAAATTTTTCGTTTAGATTTAACAAATGTGACAATGTCTCTGACTAATGTATGTAAGCGAGGTTAATATTAATAATTGCTCAATTGAGACATTAAATATAAATTTTGATAAAGAGTGATATTTTTCTATTTCGGTGTTCTTATGAGTCTATAAAAGCACTGTTTATCACTGAAAACACGACGTTTAGAAGATATATAAACGTACTGTTTTTGGCGCCTTTCATGTTCTAGAGGTGGTGGTCATGCTTTCATAACGGACAGATAACCTCAAAATGGTAAATTGTTTGTGTAAAAATATTACTTCTAATTGTGGATTTTTATCCTTTCTCTAGGTGATAGGACTACAAAGAAAAGAAATTTATATAGCTAAAGCCGTGTTAGTTAAGAAAGAATAAGAATCTGGGAAGTTAAAATTTCAACTAAAAAATTATGAAACAAGAAACAATGCGCTCAGTTTTACTTTGTCAAAATAATTAAAATGGTAAGTTTTATTTATTACAATTTAAATTTATGGTAATGCAATTTTGAATTAAATGTATTATTTCAGGCAGGTTATGAAATGTATGATGCACGTTACTTGAAAATGTTGACACTGTCTACTCAATTTGTGGCGGCTACTAGCAAACAAATATGAAAGGTTAACGTTTTAATCCATGATTTTCAGTTCCACGTTGTGGCGAACTATCGAATATATGCCATATATGTTTTGTATTAAAAATTGTATAATGCTTGATACAATGTTTTAATGTAAACAATCAGACAAAATCACAAGATACACAAACTGTCAAAATGTCAAATTTCAATTTTTAGCGGGAAGCGCTACCAACATAACTGATAAAAAACACAAACTCATATTTTTGACAAGTCCTTTTTTATAAGAATCTAATTGTAAAATTACCTCAATAGAAAAAATAGTATAAAAAACATGTATCATAAGGCCTGTTGACGCACTCGTCCATTAACAGATTGCCTTATGATACTTGTGTGTTAATGTACTATATTCTTTCTGTTTTCAGGACAATTTTCAAAAAATAGCTTTTTCTTTTTCCATGCGTGAAATTGTTTTTTCACACATTGATCGCAGTATACGTGAAGTCTCACTTTTAATAGCGATGTGTAAAATGCAATACATTTCTCATGGAGATCATTTTATGCTCTCCTCGTATACCCATCAGAGCTCTTACTTTTGGGTACGAATAAAAATTTTAATAGATAAATGTGATTGTTTTTTGACAACTGATTTTGACAGCTGTTTGATAGTACCGACATTTTTTTTTCGAGTTTTGAATATTTTTGTTCTATCGAATCGAATAAAAAAGTGTGTAACACACGCTTGAAACCTTTTTACACTCGCATGGTTCCACTGCCCTCCAATGGCATGTGCCGCAATCTCTCGTGTAAAAAAATCAGCTTCACGCACTTGTTCCTCAGTCCCAATGTACTATACTGGGTAAATAATCTTTTATAGAAAACTGAAATGAAAAGTTAATATTTACATGACAAATATCAACACGCAGAATGATAGTTTTTTGTCTACAGAACGTAAAAGGCTTTTATACCCAGCAATTTTTTGATCGAAGAAAGGGTGACAATTAATTAAAATCTATGTCTTTATTTTTATTTGCTTAGAAAAAAAATACATTGCATTTATATTTAATATCCTAATTGAGCAATAATTCGTAATAATCTCGCTTATATACCTTCATGACATAAATGTGACGATCCTCTTTAGATGTCACTTAATTAAACCTAACCGTCAATTTTTTTTCTTTACATTTCTATTAATTTTGGGTCACAGTTTTTGATAAGAACGTTATTTGATACTCGATTGCGAAATGCATTTGTATTCTCGAATCATTTTTGCTTACCGTGCTCCAAAAAGAATATATATATATATATATATATATATATATATATATATATATATATATATATATATATATATATATATATATATATATGTATATATATATATATATATATATATATATATATATATATATATATATATATATATATATATATTCTGGAATGCAAAAGTGACATTTTGCAGTCTAGAATCAAAAATAACTATTTTCTACTTGTAAATAAAAATATTTTATTTTGCATTATTTTGACTGTCTGTTTTTTAACCTACTTATGTATTTTAATATTTTTAACTGGGTACGAGGTACTAGTATATCTATAATTCTAGCCTTTTCTATTGGCAACAGCAATTTTTTTTTGTAGAAATATGAAACATTGCAACATTTTAACAAAATATACAAATAAAGATCTATTGTATTGTGACAAACTTAATAAACTGTACCAGTGGCGCACCCAGAAATTTGGATATGGGGGTGCACTGTAAAAAAGACAAGTTTAATTTGATGAGGATGAGGCAAGGCATACAGGAAAGCAAGGCACCGCGGGCGAAATTTTTTTCCATTCAAAGTCAAATGCCTTATAATTGAAAGTTACATTTCAACAATAAATTAACAAATAATATAAAAAATATCATCTGACATACGACAAGGAGACTCTTTGAGTCCGCTACTTTTTAATGCCGTAATGGAAAAAATAATACAGAATGTTAAACTCATTGGCCTGGGTTACAGACTGAATCATAATAGAATAAAAATATTATACTATGCTGACAATGCGGTTCTTATCGCATAGAACGAAGATGACCTACAACGCCACCTTTACGCCTTTTATTTAACAGCTACCCGATACAATATGAAAATATCTGTACAAAAACAAAAGTCTTGTCGCATTCAAAACCCCAATACGATGCGCATTAGCAGTTAACGACGAAATCATAGAACAAAGCATCCAGAATATCAGGAAGTATGAAAGAAATCGTATGGAAAAACAAACATATGAATCAAGACTCCAAAGTGCGCATATATAAAACATGCATTAGACCTATATTAACATATGCTGCAGAAACAAGAGCTGACACGAGAAAAACAAAAACTATCTTAAGAACAACTGAAATGAGAATATTGAGAAATATAGCAGGATATAAGTTAAGAGATAGGAAACGCAACAGAGAAAACAGAGAAATCAGAACAACATGCAAAACGCAGGACATTGTAAAATGGATTAGAAAAAGAAGACGAGAGTGGAACAAACACATATCCAGAATACGAGATGACAGAATAGCAAAAATTGTTCGCGATCGAAAACCAGAGACCAAACGTCCGATTGGAAGACCCCCCCCCAAACGATGGAAAGACTCCTGGGTAATAACTTCCGAAGATAGTCCAAGATGAATCTGGATATAACAGGCTAATAGCCTATTAATATAAGAAGATGTATTCAAGGGATGTGAAGCTGCATGTTTTTCCCCTTTCATGTACAAGAATAAATTGCCAGTTCACATAACATTTTAGACAAGAGAATATATTTAACGAATTTTCCTCCTTTACCAATATTTATTAATGATGTACCTACTAAGATCAGGACAAAGCATAGATGGTCTGTTTGATTGTGCAACGAAACATGATGATAATTTACGGAAATTTCTATTATTTTTAGTTCTTTTGAGATATACCTGTGAGCTACCGGAAGTATTTACGCGAGCTACCGGCAGCTTGCGATCGATGGGTTGGCGACCCCTAAGTTCGAGCATCATACGCATGCATAGTTTCATTTTAGTTGTTCGCGGTACGACTCCAACTGATAATTTCGTGTTCGTGGAATAATATGGACTGATACATGATTGGTCACGTACTAATTGAACCAGTCCAAAGATTGAAGGAGCTACTATGAATCAGGAACTAATACGACTTTTCATTACATGAATTAGTACGGAATAAGTTTGGAATCCGTCGGAGAATGTTATCGCGACAAACCTATTATCTTCGTTTTTTCTTTTGTCGCCTACCCAGTTGTCAGATCCTTGAACCGCCATTCAAGTGCACCCTTGCGCCATCCATGGGTGCGCCAATGAACTGTACCCCCCTTCAGTTTACTAGACTAAATCACAAAAATTAATTAAAATCGTATTTATTACGTTTTGTAATATATACTAAGTTTACATACAGTTTAAAAACCGTTTTTAAAACGTTTTTAGTTTTAAAAACGCCATGTATACAGTGGCAAAACGGTTTTGAGTTACTTCAAACCAAAACTAAAATTCATGGGTTTGACTTGAAAACTAGTTTCAAAACTATACTCATGTAAACACTTAAAATTTAGTTTCGATATTGCGCATGCGTTCATAGCATATCTCTTCTGCCGCTTTGTGTTACTAACCTACAAATACACTGACAGTTGTGTAGTTTTAGTGCATAGTGGTACAAAGTAGAAAAAATAATTGGAATAATGGCAAAACGAATAAGTTGGAGTGCAGAACATCTGTCACTTACATCAGCCAAATGCGTATGCGCCGAAACTGCTTTCAAATCAATCTGTAAAACTGTTTTGAAAATTTCATGTAAACAGTTTCGCGTAATTTCGACTAAAAATTGAAACCATTAATAGTTACATATGTTGCCATTTTAATATTTATTTCACAAATATCGAGAAAAATCATAAAAAATAGTTTTATTTCAAAATCACAGAATTGGAGTGCATCTTTCGTTTGAATCTAGAGGTTCTTAAATTTTTCAAATATTTCTCCAATACGTATGTTATATTCATATATAATATCATAAGTGGTAAATTTTTACAGGAAAAATTTTCAGATTGTTACGAGAGCCGGTTGCCTAGAAATTTATTGAGTGACATTGACAAAAAAATCACGAGATGTCGAACGAGTGATTTTTGATCAATGTCACGAGATAAATTGGCAACAGGCTCGAGTAAAGCAATCGGAAAATTTTTCCGGGATAAAATTTAACCACGAATGGTATTCGGATGACTATTTCCAAAATAAAAATCAGGTAATCATTTATATAATTTTTTTCTTGACAAAAATCTTGTAATTTTTATTGTGTTTAGAAGTATTATGTTTCAGTTTGCTTTTTCAACGTTTTAAATAGATTCCCGTCCGAATCGACTCGTTTTTAATAAAAACTGATAACACTGAAATTATACAGACTTTGACAGGTATGTAAACAATATATTTCTAAAACGTCAAAAAAATTCGCTTATCCAAACTCACTTGTAAAAATACGACATCTTATTGGCAAAGAGTGCGAAAAAAATTTGTGACAGTGTTTTGTCGAAGTGAAACTTGGTAACTAGGTAGAATCCTGAATTTGGATTGGTTTATATATTTGTGAGTGAAATATTCATTTAAAATTTCCTTTGCGTTGATACCTAATGTTAAATGCATGAACCATTCTTTTACATGTGTATGGATTGTTGGAAAAGTTTTCTTATTTGTTTGCAAACTTGTATTTTAACGACACAAATTGACATCTTACAAACTGCAGGACTTGTAGCTTAGAACCAGTTCTAGAGCACTCAAATCTACTAAATAAACTTGTGGAACTGCACTAACGTTGCATCATTATTCATCATAATTATTAGAAGACAATATAGTTTGCTAGGTAACTAATAAAGCAAGTTTCGAAATAGGTCAAATAGCTCAATCAATTTCTACTATCTGTATTTATAATTGCCACCCTTTGAACGAATGGAAAATATCAATGGATAAAATAAATAAATATATCATCACGGCTTATTACCCATTGCTGGGTGTGCCAATCTGCTTTATACGCAGATATCGGTAATGATGAAATATTTGCACCGTGCGGGCGCTTACCAGGCGTCACCTCACGGGCACTCATTGCTGGCGTGGAGAGTGCACCACAGGGGTCAACATATACGAATTAAACGACAAAATTTTGACATTTTCTAACTAGGTAGCATTTCTTAAAAATTATTTAAGAATAAAAATATTCTTGTGAAGGAGGTTCAACATTTCAAACGAATGCTTCATTAATGAATTTATTTAAAAATATATTTTTTTAATAAATGCTGAACAGGATTAAACGACAAAATTTTGACATTTGCTAACTAGGTAACATTTCTCAAAAATGATTTGAGAATAAAAATATTGTTAATGGAAGTTGTGAAAGAGGCTCAACATTTTAACGAATGAGTTTATTTAAAAATATTTCTTTTTAAATTTGCTAAAATGAAATAAAATAAAGCCATTATAGGGATGCTTTTTTTCCTTTACATTTAACAATTCATCAGTGTTTGTGAGATAAATAAAATTCATTACTCTACTATTTATAAACACCTGTCAGTTTTCAAAATTCCCGCGTTTTCAATTTAAAGTACAAAAGTATCTAGCATTTATCAGAAGCGCTCGATGTTTCCGTTAGATGCTCCAGCAAAACTGTACCTTCAGAATGAAAAAGCCGCTAGTGCTATCTAGCGCTAAGTGAACGCACACAATAATATGAAAATCGCCGAAATGTTCTCAACTTTTTACAAATTATTAATAGTCTTTCGAAGTAATTTCTTTTATTTATATTTACTAATTTACAATGCAAGGTGCAGTAGAAATATTCTTTATCTTCAGTGAATATATAAAGTACCTAGTCATTTGTGCTCGCATTTGTTAACGCAAAATGTTACTTTGTCGCTCATGCGCAACAAAACAGAAAAAGATCGCTCTCCGAATTTTTAACTTTAAATCAAACAATCATTGAACGATAACAACCAGTGACAGCAAATAAACAATTAAATTTTTTTATATCCTGTAAATACGTATAAGTTTCTAAACAATGTTAAATGTGGCGACTGTAGTAAAAATCACTATTATTATTCATTTTGATTGATCGTAAAATTCAAAATCCGCTTTCGACAGATAACAGGTTATCGCAATGGTCAATGAAATTAATGACAAATTATTCACTGTTGGTCGCAGGTCATGGATACATTTATAGGGCAGTCCTACAAGCATATTAAAAGTAGAATGGATTTCAACTCTATTCAGAGCATATTTTCATGAATGAATATATAAATGAATGAAAACCCTTGAGAAATATATGTAGAATGATAGCCACTTGAAAGCGCAAATATATAATGTAACTATGTTGTGAAAAGAGCTTTAAAGATACGAGTAGTATAAATGCTTATACTAATTAAACCCAACTTTCATTCCGTTTGTGAAATTATAAACTTTTCATTGAAATTAAGACCTATTTTTGTAAACACCTGGAGCTTTACATTACGACTATTTGATGTTAGTTTAAATTTTACAACATAAACAAGTAAAAGTGTCCTTTATTAAATTCACATTTCATGCAAAATTATAACTCCTTTGAACAAAAGTTTTATTACAAAAATTTAATGAATTCTTTCAGAGAATTCTGTCACAGTGCAATAGGCAGTTAAGGCCTATTCAGAATAAAAAAATTAAGGGAAGTGCTAGAATTAGTGGCATCGGTAGCGAAAGATATTTATAGTAAAAATTATTTCCGTTCACAATGAAAAATTATTGAAATTATAGTTTCTAGGAATTTTTATTTTAAATTACTAGAGTGCAAGGTTGACAGTTGTAGCTGTCAATTTATTTTTGCGCAAAAGGCAAGTAACATGGATGATGACTTATTAATAACACTTATTCACAAGCACACCGTTGTGTGGGATAAGAGATTAAGAGAATTTAAAATTAATTCAAAAAAAGAAAATGCTTGGGCACAAATTACCGCTGACATGAGCCAAAATGGTAAGTTATGTTTTCACTTTTAATTGTGCAAAGTTTATTAATAGGTCGGTTTGTTTATATAGCGCAACAACCGGCAAGAACTGATGCACACAACCAAATGTTCTTTTCTCGTGCTCATTTTATTAGATGCAATCAGAATTCAGACGTCAATACACTCAGAAAAATAAAAAATTAAGCGGTAGCGGTAGTGGCAACGTAGAAGTTCGGAGTTTACAAACTCCTACCGCTGCCATTGCCACTGCGCTGCTACTAATTTTCTTAATTTTTGGCTATGAATAAATACGTATGCTATAATGCATTCAATCTTTTACCCCGGCCACTACTACTGCCACTAATTCTACCGCTACCTTAATTTTTTTTGTTGTGAATGATACTTAACACATTCAGAGAAACTGGGCTGTATCTTGGAATATTTATAAGAAGTGGCATGAAAAAATACTCAAAATGCCTCACTAACCGCGGTAGCAAAGCCTTTTTATATGTGACGTAATGCCAAATAAATATCGGGTTAATCTTCGTCGATCATGTTTGAGACATGTAACATATACAGGAAGTAACACCAAAACCGACCACCGCCATTATTTTCTTTATTATTGTAGTTACGAAAAAATACTATAGAACAAAGTTGTAGGACACCAAGGGGGACATCCCATTAGAGAAGAAAATATTTTTTTCAATCAGTGGTTCTCAAGTTACTTCACAGAGTTGTATTAGTGTTATGTCATATATTAAAAATATTGAGAAAAATCTAATTGAAATTTAAATAAATTTGATTTTTTTAAGTTATTTTTTAGTAGGCTATGTATGAAACACAAAACTGCTATTTGTTAATTTGAATTATATAGGATGGAAATCAAATAAAACACTATTTAAAAAAATATTTGTTTCGTTTTAAATTAAGCTCAATTTTTTTATGATACATAGCCTACTACAAATGATTATAAACATCAAATTTATTTAAATCTCAATTAATTTTTTTTTCAATATTTTTATGTAAGGATATAAAACTAATACATGGTTGTATTCAGAAAAAAATACGCTATAGAATAGGCAAAAAATATCTATAATACCATTGTTTAGTGGAATCTCCCCTTTGATGTCCTCTAACTTTGCTTTACAGAATAATAATAAATAAAGAAAATAATGGCGGTGGTCGGTCTTGGTGTTACACCCTGTATAAGTAGTATGTTTGAAAGATTGATGATTTAAAATATAATTTAATATGCACCTCCACTCTCCACATTCCTGACAAAAAGTTGAACATCAGTACCTTGATAGATAAATAACTATTTTATCAACGAATCATAAAGAAAATTGTAGAAATCTTCATTTCGAATAAGTTCGCTTTTAAATAAAACTTCTTATAGAAACATTTGAAGTAAGAAATCAACAGAGGTTTCATTTTAACTGTTTTTAAATTCCCGCGTAAATATTTATTCAGTAAATACATACGTGAAGAATTTCCATTTATTTTAGTTAATTTTTTTTAACCTCTCTGTTATTCCTTTTTTCCATTGAAACCGTCGAGAAACTATGACAACGACATTAACGCCACAAGTTGTCGTTCGATATTATTTGTTCTTCTTCTTACATAAGTGTAATTTGATAGCTCTAGTAAAGATTGAAATATTCTTTCGATAATTATTGTGATTTAAAGGTAACATGTTTAGGGTAGATTATGTTTGTGTTACAACATGGAAATTAACTTGTTAAATACGTAAACAAGAGTGGGAAGCACTTAATAATTAGAAAATCTTTACAAGTCACAAACAAATGTAATTAAACTAAATTTCAATTTCGTAAACAAATACGAGTATTGCTACTTGATTTCGGTAACAGCGAAGTGAACTTTAAATATCAAATTTCAATATTATATATATATATATATATATATATATATATATATATATATATATATATCTCTATATATATATATATATATATATATATATATATATATATATATATATATATCTATATATATATAAAAGACACGTTTATGTACGTACGCGATAAACTCAAAAACTATTGTACCGATTTTTATATATATAAAAGACACGTTTATGTACGTACGCGATAAACTCAAAAACTATTGTACCGATTTTAATAAAAATTTATATACATGACCTACAGGTCGTGAGGAGTGTTTCTGTAACAAAAAAAAAAAAAAAAAAAAAAAATGGAAAAATTGCAAAAGAACGTTTATGTACGTACGCGATAAACTCAAAAACTATTGTACCGATTTTAATAAAAATTTATATACGTGTTCTACAGGTCGTGAGGAGTGTTTCTGTATAGTTTGACTTTTGTACGATATATGGCGTTTATGTACTTACGCGACTTTACAGATTTTCTCAAGCATTTATCTCTATACATACGTTTAATTCGATAGATGGCGCAAATATTTTTCTCACAGTATCAACATTTGCTATTTACTTTTTACTTAACCTCAACTCAAGAGGGTTTGTTTAAACTTTTTATTTCAGTTTCAACTTCTATTGTGTAGATTTGATAAATCAAAATGCCACGATCACGTGCAAATATTGGTCGCCGTACACGACAATCAAATCGCATACGTGCATTACGATCACAACAAACACAAGAAGAACGTACAGCAGAAAATGAACAAACCAGAAATCGTGTATCACTTTTCCGAGCAAATTTAGTTGAAGAACAACGCGAAATACGAAATGAAGAACAACGTGTTAGATATAGACAAGTAAGAGCGGCAATACATAACACTAATCGAATCACTTTTCTTCGTCTTGCATTTGACTATGACCCAACAATTAATTACAATTCACATCGGAATATTGATATTGGTAATATGGATCAAGTGTGTGCCCATTGCAAAGCATTGAAATACAAAAATGAAGCACCAGGGTTGTGTTGTGTTAATGGAAAAGTAAAATTACCAGAATTAAATCAACCACCAGAACCATTATTTACATTGGTATCTGGAACGACGCCACAATCAAAACATTTTCTTAAAAATATTCGACAGTACAACACTTGCTTCCAAATGACTTCATTCGGAGCAGACAATATAATTACTGATCATTTTATGCCAACATTCAAAGTACAAGGTCAAATTTATCACAGTGCAGGTTCATTGTTACCTATTCCTGATGAACAACACAAATTTCTACAAATATATTTCCTTGGCAATTCTGATCATGAAGTTAACACTAGATGTGCAATTACGTCTGGAATACGCCGTGACATTGTACAGTCATTACAAAATTTATTCCATCAGCATAATGAATTGGTGAAATTATTTAAGACTGCAGTAGATCGAATGCCATCCGACAATTACAAAATAATTATAAGAGCTGATAAAACTCCAGTAGGTGAGCATTCTAGACGATTCAATGCACCAACAATAAATGAAGTAGCCATTGTCATTGTTGGTGATCAATTCGAATCAAGAGATATTATTTTACATCGGCGAAATAATCAGTTGCAACGTATCCCTGAAACACATCGTTCTTATGATGCACTTCAATATCCAATACTATTTTGGCAAGGAGATGATGGCTATCATTTTCAATTGAAAATGATAAATCCAACTTCTGGTAAATATATTTCTATTTTATTTCTTGCCAAATATTTAGCACATTATTACAACAAATATATATATTTCAATATTACAGGTGCAGAAACAAACAAAAAAATCAGTTGCATGAATTACTATGCGTACAGATTAATGATTCGCGAGAATGTAGAAAATCATATTTTGAAATGTCGGCAATTGTATCATCAGTATGTAGTGGACATGTACGCAAAAATAGAAACAGAACGGCTATTATTCATTCGACTAAATCAACGACAATTACGAACGGAGGAATACATTCATCTACGTGATGCAATTAATACTGATGGCAATGTAAATAACGTTGGCCGTATAACAATTTTACCAGCTACTTATAACGGCAGTCCACGACACATGCATGAATATGCACAGGATGCTATGTCGTACGTTCGGAATTATGGCCGTCCAGATTTATTCATAACATTCACTTGCAATCCTAATTGGAATGAAATTAAAAAGTGTTTATTACCTGAACAATCGCAAATTGATCGCCATGACATCACAGCACGAGTATTTAAGCAGAAATTGAAATCTTTGATTGACTTAATTGTAAAGCATAACGTTTTTGGCCCAGTTCGTTGCTGGATGTATTCCATTGAATGGCAGAAGAGAGGATTGCCACATGCTCATATTCTAATTTGGAGTCTGGATAAAATTCAACCAAATGAAATTGATAGTATTATTTGTGCTGAAATACCAGATTCTACAATTGATCCAGAATTATTCGAAATCATTACAAAGAATATGATACATGGCCCATGTGGTGCACTTAATAAACATTCACCATGTATGATTGATGGAAAGTGTTCTAAACGATATCCAAGACAATTTATTCCAGAAACAATTTCAGGCAACGATGGATATCCACTATATCGCCGTCGTGCGACAGATGACAATGGTAGATCTGTAACATTGAAAGTACTAAATAATGATGTTGAGATTGATAATCGTTGGATAGTACCATATTCGCCATTATTATCCAAAATCTATAAAGCACATATAAATGTCGAATATTGTAATTCTGTTAAATCAATAAAATACATTTGTAAATATGTCAACAAAGGCAGTGACATGGCCATTTTCGGAGTAGCACCTGCAAATAATTTCGATGAAATTAGACAATATCAAATGGGAAGATACATTAGCAGCAATGAAGCAGTCTGGGCATATTCGCTTTTCCAATTCATGAGAGATATCCGACTGTGGTACATTTGGCCGTTCATTTAGAAAATGGACAACGAGTATATTTTACTACAGAAAATGTTATCGAACGCGCAGCACAACCACCAGCAACAACATTGACTGAATTTTTTTCATTATGCCAAATTGATGATTTCGCTAAAACGTTATTGTATTCAGAAGTCCCACGCTATTTCACATGGAATGCATCCAGAAAAAAATTTGGACGTCGCAAACAAGGAAAACCAGTAACTGGCCACCCAAATGTATTTTCCAGTGATGCCTTAGGTCGATTATACACTGTACATCCAAATAATGTTGAATGCTATTTTTTACGTTTACTGTTAATTAACGTACGTGGCCCGACATCATTTCAAAATTTAAGAACCGTAAATAATGTACTTTGCGAATCATACCGTGATGCCTGCCAACAATTAAATCTACTTGAAAACGATGAACATTGGAATAATTCACTTCTCGATGCATCACATACTGCTTCTTCATATCAAATTCGTACATTATTCGCAATTATAATATCTACGTGCTTTCCATCGCATCCGTTACAATTATGGGAAAAATATAAAGACACCATGACAGATGACATTTTATATCAAGCACGTAATGCAAATGCAGATGTAAATTTACAATACACTGCAGAGATGTATAATCAAATATTAATTTACATTGAAGATATTTGTGTAATGATGGCAAACAAAGTACTGAATCAATTGGGAATGCCATCACCTAATCGAGCCAATGTAAATTTATTTAATCGTGAAATACAACGTGAAAAAAATTACGATACCAATGTCTTACATACATTTGTTCAACAAAATATACCAATGATGAATCAACAGCAAAAACACGTATATGAAACTATTATGCAAGCTATCAATGCAAACACTGGTGGAATTTATTTCCTAGATGCTCCCGGAGGTACTGGGAAAACATATTTAATTTCGTTAATTTTGGCAACAATACGATCAAACAGTAATATAGCGTTGGCTATTGCTTCTTCTGGAATTGCAGCCACTTTGTTAGATGGCGGAAGAACGGCCCATTCTGCATTAAAATTACCATTGAATATGCAATTAACAGAAACACCAACATGCAATATTTCAAAAACATCTGCAATGGCAAAGGTACTTCAACAATGCCAGATTATTATATGGGATGAATGTACAATGGCACACAAAAAATCGTTAGAAGCATTGGATCGAACATTGCAAGATTTACGTAGTAACCAACAACCTTTTGGAGGTGCTCTTATATTACTAGCAGGGGATTTTAGACAAACTTTACCAGTCATCCCACGATCAACACCTGCAGATGAATTAAACGCGTGTTTGAAAGCATCCATTTTATGGCGATTTGTTCAAAAACTATCACTTACTATAAACATGCGCGTACAATTACAAAACGATGCATCAACCCATCTATTTGCAAACCAATTATTAGACATTGGAAATGGAAAAATTGCAAAAGACTATGCAACAGGATTAATAACATTGCCTCCAGATTTTTGTGTTACCATTGAATCAAAAGAGGATTTAATTTCAAGTATATATCCTAATATCGAACGGAATTATAGGAATCATGAATGGTTAAGCGATCGCGCTATATTGGCAGCCAAAAACAAAGACGTCAATGACATTAATATTGAAATTCAAAGTAAGATTGGTGGCCAAACAAAAACATTCAAATCCATTGATTGCGTTATGGATCCAGATGAAGTTGTGAATTACCCAACTGAATTTTTAAATTCACTTGACTTGCCTGGAATTCCACCTCACATTCTACAATTAAAAAGTGGTGTGCCAATAATTCTTTTACGCAATTTAAATCAACCACGACTTTGTAATGGAACAAGATTGGCTGTAAAAACATTGATGAACAATATCATTGAAGCCACTATATTATCTGGCAAATACAAAGGTGAAAACGTATTAATTCCACGTATACCAATTATTCCATCTGATATGCCATTCGAATTTAAACGTATCCAATTTCCGGTACGTCTAGCATTTGCTATGACCATCAATAAGTCGCAAGGTCAATCGCTGCAAGTATGTGGATTAAATCTTGAAACACCATGTTTCTCACATGGACAATTATACGTTGGATGCTCACGTGTTGGTAAACCATCATCATTATTCATATTCGCACATGAAGGAAAAACGAAAAATATTGTTCATCACAGAGCATTACAATAAAACATTTATAAAACATGTAATACATAAAATCATTTTCATTAATTAAATTTTTGTACATTTAATTACGAACATTACATTACACTAATTTTCTAATAAAGAATGTTATAATAAATTAACACGAATTTTCATTTCACATAAAATATTTATTTCATTTTTCAATAATTATCTTCCATATACAAGTAAGTATCACTGTGTTGCATATAATACGAATCATCTTTCACAAGTAATTTGTATTCCTACAACTCATTACCAACTGCCAAATCAATTTTCCGTTATAATGTATGCCCTCTAATGCATGTACAGATGTGCTAAAAAAGAAATTTCGATATTTACATGCAGTAACATCTACTTAAATTAAAAGGCAATATAACGCAAAAGGCTTACTTAGAGCACAGAATATATATATTACTAACGTCAACTTAGGGCCAGCAAGGCGGACCGGGTTCAGCTAGTATATATATATAATTTCTAAGAACCATTGCCGACAGGTATAATTTAATTATAGTTGCGTCAAATAAGTATGGATTGGAGATTTCTATACTGTTGCAAATTTAAGGGCCATGTAAATACTAAATTATGTAGAAGCAGCAAACATTGCATGGCAAGGGAGAGGGTACGGAGAAGGAAAATAGTTGAACATCAGTCCATACTTATTTGACGGCAACTAAAGCAAACAAGGTAATAAATTTATAAAATTATTTATTTGTTGTCATTTGACTAAGATACCATTGGCAGTGCAACCTACACGTACGAGTATATATTGAATTTTTTGTATTGGGATTTTCAAGTATCAAGAGATGGCGCTGATCGCATTAAACACTGGTACACTTTTTGTTGACGTGTGCCAACGTAGCATTACTGTCAATTGTATTTCTTTAGTTTTCGTATTATTTTCTTATTTATTAGTATTTTTTATTTATAATTCAAGTACGTATAGTAGAGTTTTTGTAGTCATATAGTTGTAGTTTCATGTAAATGTCAAATGTGTACCACTGTTTGCAGTTCTAATATTTGCCGCTAGTTAGCGTTTTCTTATTTGAAAATCCCAATAGCACATTTTAATGCGTACTTTTGTATACTATTATTCATGTAAGATGACTATTCAAGGACATTTGTTCGAAGAAAGAATACACATCACTTTACAGCAGTAGCTTAGCAACATTTTGTATTAGAAAGAGAAAGATTATTTGACCTATATCTATTTAATTTATGTGGTGTGATAGATATACGTAAAGAGTGGCATTACTTTCTAACACACTATAAATAACAATGACGAATGTCGTAGAATTACAGATACCTAATCATCTACCACACTGCCCTCTGTGCTAATATTTACCCAGTGGCGTTGACGTTTAAATCAAATTATTATGCCTTGGTTTATAAGTTAAATCAATTTTTTTCTGTTTTGCAAAAACATAAGTGTAGAACAGAAATCTTTCATAAAGGCATTATTTTGAAAGAAACAATTTTCAAATAAATTACTCTTATTTTTTTCAGTTAAAATGTGTCCATAAATATTTCATGTTGCACGCCTATCCATACGAAATGCAATGAAGTTATCTGCATCAGACGGCTTAAAAATTGTTTATCTATTTATCGTTAGCTTAAGAAGAAAATAAAGTATATAAAATGACAAAATTATTGCAATTTTGACTTTATGTGAAAAAACTACTTATTAAAAGTAATTTTGTTTGTACTCTTTGAAAGGTAAGATTTAAATTTGACATAACGATTGAATAATAATATTTCATCGAACTGTCAATATTATTCAATTAGCAACAGTAACGAAAGTCATTAATTGATAAAAATTAGTTGAATTATGGGTATATTATTTGACAGTTGTGAATAAAAATTATTATGTTTGTTTTCCATTACCTACATAATTTTATTATTCTCAATAATGTAAAATAATTAAAAACCACATTCTCAATTTTTAATTTATTATATAATTCTGGAATTGTTTTTAAGGTTACGGGTAATTCAATTTTTGTTGCAGTGACATTGAAAACTAACAATATATTTATTCAATAGTCTTTGAATTCATAAATTTGTTTAATTAGTTTGTTAATAAACTTATCACCATCTTAATTGGGCTTCACTTTCAAAACTTTTAGAAATCATATAATTGTGTTATAAATTTATATACAGGTTTCAGGATATTAAGCCTATGTTTAGATGTACAAAAGTAGGCTGGTAACTAGGTAACTGAATCTGTACGGTAATATATTATTACCATACTGACATGTCAACATTAATCTACAAAATGAAAATAAAATAAAATGTAAAGTATAATGCTCTTGATTAATACATACAGATAATGTTAGTGTATCGTTTTTAACACGGTTTATTACATTCTAAAATAATCACCGAGGAATAAAGCACTTAATTTAAATATTTGTCATATTGACATTATGTCAAAATAATTGTACTGTTTATCATAGCATTCTGAAAGTAGCATTACTGAGAAAATTGCAAAAAAAAAAATATTTATTGATAACGTCTTCATTTTCTGAAATCGATAAACTATTGAACAAACCACGGATGTTATGAATAATAACAAGCCTTGGCTGGTTTATGATGGATTTAATTTACAAATTTAGATTTACGAATTTACATTTATAAATATAAATTGTACATATCTGCTTTTACTGGTTCATGATGAATTTAAGAAATTTAAAATTTAGTATTTACATTTAAAATAACACCATATTTTATATTCTAAATGTAAATTTGTAAATGCGTCCAATCATTTCACAGTATTTCAAACAATGATTTTGGTGGGGAAAATGACAGTTTCAAGTGACAGTTTAAACATTTTAATTTTGATTTGACAAATGGATTCTGAAAATATGGATATATTATTAATATTATCTGTAGAACAATACAGATTGATTATGATAAAAGTGATAAATATCATATAACTATCATCCCATCTGAGTCAAACCACGTGACCTAATAAAATTTGATTGGGTATATTTCATATCTTTAAATTCACTATAAACCAGCAAGGTAAATCGTAAATTTCAAATCTAAATTTGTAAATCTAAATTTATAAATTAAATCCATCATAAACCTGCCATTAGGTGTCTTAAAATCCTCGCTCTGCGAGCTTGGATTTCAAACCGACATCTGCGGCAGTTATGACATTCATAACAATCCTAGGTATGTTAATAGCTAAAATGAAATATAAATTAAATTAGGCTACCAAATTATAACTAGAAAATCTTTAAAATCCATTACTGAGGATACGAGTTGGGTACCGTTTCATAATTTAAAAAGTCCATTAAATGTGTCAAAACAAAGTTTATGGACGATTTCTCTCGGTTGAATTATAGTGGCTATACATATATATTCTGCATTGAAATTGATTTTATAATATCCATTGCAAACTAACAGGTCTGAAAATCTAAATATACTGATCCTATTGGCCTCTTGTGCTTCATCCATCTATGTTTAAAGTATTCATTTATTAGTAAACAATATATAAACCCTATATTGTGTTTCACTAAACCATTGTGTAAATTAATTTAATTATCAAATTTTAGTAATTAATTTAAAACACTATTATTCTAGACATCTAGAGTCTGCCATTGTGAAAGATGTTTCTTTATTGGATTAAATCTGTGATATATGGGTGTGTATACAATAACCAAATTGATTTAACATTCCCTATTACGTTATCCATATAACCATAAAGTTAACTTTAATTTAGCGTCCAAAACAGATCCAACAAAAAATGTTTCTGAATAATTTGTATTTTCCAATAAGCATTTAGTCCAACAATTGCAATTAGATTTGGCTGGGAATGAACAATGCACTCCTAAAGCATTCTTAGAGAGGAATAATTAAACTTTATTCTATTGTGACAAGAAATAAAAAAAAAATAAAACAATCGGATAAGGACAGTACATTACCTCAAGCTAGACAGTTTCATTATATTTTTTATGTGTCATATAAAACACTCACGTAAATAGAAACATACACTTACATTTCAAATTATTTCTTGACGAACTGTTTCTTATATTTAGAAAATTCATTCAATAACTTTATATAAAATATACCTACTTGATTTTTTTCACTTACGTTTATCTCTCAATTACAAACATTTTGATTTCTCAAATGAATTCCTTGCGTTGCAGGATTTATAAATTATGCTATTTTACAAATATTACCGTCCAAACCCGATTTTAGAATAAATAATTTTGATTTGGTAACTTAAAATAAGTTTGGGAAACTAATCGTTCTTATTAATATTATTAATTATACAGTGTGTTCAAAAAAATTCCTAACTCGGAGTAGGCTATGAACAAAGAAACGTATGTCAATTTAAAAATATTTAATTAAATGTCAAGTTAGTTAAGAGATATTGTCAAAAAAGTTATCTAAAGAAATCAACGCTTTTGTTCTTGAATCTTATTTTAGATCTTATTTTAGATATTAATTGTTGTAACCAATCCTTATTATTATTGTAATGAATTATTATTTTTAAAAAATCATTAAATACCGTTCATATTATTGCTAATTTAAAGTCCCTAAACGATGATCGGATTATAATGAGGGCATAAGGAACAATTATGCCCTCATATAATTCCCCGGTTGTTATAGATATGTTTATATACACCGTATCCTAGCAATAAACAGTTCATAATACTTTAGCGAGACATAAAATTCTTTATAATTCTTTATGTTTTACTGTATACTGGAGATCAGATATGTACTTACAATAAATGATCGCACAGTGTAACCATCACTAATTCCAACCGACAGTATCATATGTATGTACATGTACGTATGTTTAAATTTATGAACCTAATAATTATTAAGCGATATGTATCCTCTTTACCTCGTTTCACTAATGCCTTATTAATTGCATCTATTACTTGTATTGATACTACACATGGAATTTGACTATCTGTCCTAATTAAATACGCATTAATTTGTGCAGGTTTGTAAAATTGCTGCACGTGTAGAGATAGAATTATTCCGTATGATTTGGTAAGTTGGTGTGCACTTGTGACTGGTGATGTGTTAAGTTTGCTCATCTGCAGCATCCCGTCAAATTCGACAAACATACACGTCGTGTTAATTGCGTATTTTGCTATTTACTGTGCTGTGAGTATGTCAGTGGGTGAGGCAAACAACCATGACAAATGTCACTACACCAGGCGTAAGGGCTGCTTCTATCAACAAATGTCACACTAGATGATAAATATATTTAGGATTGGATATAAAAAAGAAATTACTGCGTCTCGACGTCTTAAAGATGTACTTATGACGTATTGGTTGTGTGTGTTAAACAACCTTTTCTTGGTATTAAAAGATATAGTTTTTTTATTAATCTTTTTTCATTTATTATTTAAGTAGAATATATGGGCGATAATGTATATATATATATATATATATATAATTCACATTCCTTTTTGACCTGTTATCGGCGTTCTTTTCCACACACGCAACTTTGTCAGCGACGGACTGGTCTTCTACGACGCGTTTCCCTAAGTGGGATAAAATACACATTGTCATTCCAATTTACAACAATTATCACAGGCGTGCATTATCATCTAATAAGACAGGCAGGCGGGGGGGGGGGGGGGGGCAGGAATAAGGTTGCTCCCAAGTCCCAGACTTGGGCAGGTGTTCCGCGTATTAAATGCGGCCTAACACCCAGTGCATGGACGAATTGCTGGAATACGACTCCCGTGAATAGTCATTTCTGAACCACTAGCGTTACCGTAACCACATACGCATGTCCCAGACATATTTAGTTCCCAGAACTCGACCTCCCAGAGGTCCATGGGTCCCAGACCCATTATGAGAGTTTAGCTTACGATCACACCTGTGTAGGTCCCAGACCTATCATGATAAACCCCAGGTTTATCCTTTAAGTCCCAGACGTTCTCGTGTATCTCAGCCTCTCAGTACGCATGTCCCAGACATGTTGAGTTCCCAGAACTCGACCTCCCAGAGGTCAATGGGTCCCAGACTCATTATGAGAGTTCAGCTTACGATCACACATGTGTAAGCCCCAGACCTATCATGATAAACCCCAGGCTTATTCTTTACGTCCCAGATGTTCTCGTGTATCTCAGCATGTCAGTTGGTGTTTCTCACACCTCGGAGCACATAGCTCCATGGAGCCAGAGTCTCTTCAGATAATTAGGAAACTACTACATACATTTGCGGTCACACACTAATAATACAAATGTATATCTCACATATACCATGCATATTAAATACACATATCAAGCAAGCATCTGGTGATCCACACCATACTATTCCTGTATAATAATTAGAATGACAGCGAGTTCTACCACTCACCTATAATTACTGCAAGCATCTCGTCTTCTTCTTTATTGACACTATTCAGTTTCACCCACGTCCGCATATGACTGCTAGCACACAGCAACTAAACTAGCCCTAACCATTCAAGGATCGGGGGTTGTTATTATTGTGTTAAGGAATCTCAAGTGTTTTTGCCTTAAGCTAGCGCTTCTAAACCAGTGGCTCTGTAATAAAACTCAGCGATGTGTATAAAAATCACACCGCAGAAACCAATGTAATAGATCAGCGATGGGGGTAAAAATCTACCCGTTGTCACCAATTTATAATGAAACTCAGCAAATGTAATAGATCAGACGCTGATTTATTTTTGATAATTATAATTTTGAATTTAGAATAAAATATTAATTTAGGGGAAAGTATGGGTTCGTAGCCCTGGGTTTTATTGAATAAAAGGAGTTTATCCTTACACACTAAGTTTTATTTACACAATAAAATTAAAACTGGTTACACAATAATAATAGAAACAAATATTAAATTTACTTACAATTTTAATTTCTCTTCTTCTTAGTCTTCTTTTATTCTTATTCTTGCAGGACTGACACTTGAAACTTATTTAAAAATTATTTATTAAAAATTCCTAAACTGAATTTTATGACTTTATGCCGAAACTAAATATTGAAAAGTGAATCAACTAATTGTCGAAATGATTGTGCGTCTCCCGCTCTCAGCGCTGGAGATCCCTTATAAAAGATTTGATGCGAGAGTGGGGGCCACTCTCTTGGAAGATAATTTCCTCTTAATCTTTAATTTAATTTTTAAATATTAAATTTTTTAGCGGGTTGTTACAGCTCTAAGTCATAAAGTGATTCTTACAGTATAAGAAATAAAAAAGCAAGACTAGTGAAAAGTGCAATTTTCGGTAGAATTAAAATTTTATTTTTTCCGTGACCAACAACTGCTAGATACCATTCTAGATACCAAATATCTACAATTCGGCATGGCAGAAGATATGTAGATCCATTAATCGAGACAAAAAGTAGTATGCAATCTTTATGCCAGAAAAAATATGCCGCTAGCTAGCTTTTCAACAGGACAACAATCGTAAACATAGATATTTCGAAATATTTTTTATGTGAAAAAAGTCCGTATTCTTGCCTGACCACCCCAATCTCCGGATTTAAATCCAATAAAACATTGATAGGAGTAGTTAAAAATACGCGTTGGAAAACAAGCCTGAATTATTGAACCATTTAGAAAATGAATGACAATATGTACCATAAGACAGTATTACAAATTTAAATAAATAAATGCCTTGGCGGTGCTGTGCAGTGATTGTATCAAAAGAATTGTTGATAAATTATAAATATGGAGTACAAGATAAATTTAGAAAATCTGATATGGCGAATATATATATACCGGGTGTAGAAATGAAATGTGACGCATAGCGATTTAATGTTATTTTTTTAATAATGCTATATCTCTTTACCTATTCATTTTAGAGCAAAACGGGTAAGAATGTAAGTTGTTCAGAAATTAAAAAGGCATCCTATAAATATATATAATCACTCATATTTCACGAGATATTAATTAAATAAAATTAAATGTTCTTTTAGAAAAATCGTTAGAGTGCTTTGAAAAATGAAACAAGTAAACTAAATAAAATATTCACTTTGATATTTGTTGTATAAATTCTGAAGAAATTGAGTTTATACCTAATAGAAATTATACAACAAATAAAAAATGTTAAAGTCAATATTTTATTCAGGTTACTTGTTTCATTTTTCAGGCACTGTAACAATTTTTCTAAAGAACATTAAATTTTATTTAATTAATATCTTGTGAAATATGAATGATTATGTAAGTACGTAGTATGCGTTTTTAATTTCTGAACAACTATTGTTACCTTCTTACGCTAAAATGAATAGGTGAAGAGATATGCACCACTTATCATTTCTGCACCGGGTATATATATACTTATATATTTACTTGTATGCTGGAAACCGTATTAAGTTCCATTCCATATACTAGGGTTCTATTTACAATTTTCGTTTTAAAACGTTAGTATTATTAATTTGAAATTATGAGTTATCTGCCAGTTACATATATTTGAGATATGAACTGTGTAACCAAGGATTTGTGCTTGATTAAAGCGTAGGCTCCGAAATTTAAATAATAGATAATTTTATAAATTTGTCCATAAATTTACAGAATTTTTTTTAATGCAAACCTGTAGAAAATTAAATAAGCTTTAATTTTTATAATAACATAAATCTTAGAAAATAACATTTAAAGGTATTTTTCGAAGAGAAACTATTTTGAACTTCAAGAAAAGTGCCATTTCCGATTATCTGATTTACACCAAAATCAGATTTGTTCTTCCTATTTAGAATAAGATAGAAATACAAGGTTTCAAATTTTTTTGATTGATAGTAGGTAATTGAGTTAGAGCGGAGGATTCGCAAATGCATACACACAGACATCATCGTGAAAATGTTGTAAGGACATTAGCCTTCTACTGGTGATGTGGTGCCATTATGACCCCAGCTGTTTTTAAATTTAACGCCAAATGAATAGTTTTAAAGCTAATGTACAGTGGCTCCATCTACACTTAAGTTAAATGTAGTTTATTCATTTCACATGTTTGTAACTTCATCAGTTGGTTTTTTCAAGAGTTATTGTAAATTCAAAATTTGATTAGGGTCATATTGGCACGACGTCACCATTTACGTTACTATTTCAATAATGGCAACTACTTCCAAAAGTGTGCTGAACATATTTTATCAAATTAGTTGGAAAGCAACTTGTAGAGGATGATATGAATAGATGATTAATACATCAATAACTTCCACGAGAATTACGTAACACTATAGGAAGAATTTTGAAAAAACCTGTGACAGACGAAAAATACATTTAACCTATGTAAAATATCTATGTGTCACGATTGCAGAGCAAATATTTGGAAAAATTGTATAGAATATTTTTTTATTTTTGTATTATGTTTAGTGCTTGCAGTTTTTTATTTCAAGTTGTTTAATTTAGCTTTTCTATTTTTTTTTTTGTTAATAAGCCATGTATAATCTTTAAAAAATTTATATTCAACATTAACAAATACCTACAAAAAATATTATTTTAACATTTGTAAACCTCTACATTTTACAACACATTTTCGTTCGCCTTTCCTTTAATCATGAATATATTGTTTTCCAAATAACATGTCAATTATTTAATTGTGTTACCTTACTTAAATACATTGTTTAAAAGCATATTAAAGTAAACAATAACAATTTGTTACTAGTTGCTGTGTATTAATTAGTTAAACTGTTGGGGCCAAGCTGGCACCACATCACCAGTTACGTTACAAAATTTTCACGTCGCCAATAGAAGGTTAAAACGTGGTCATTTACCAAAATCTCGATATACGATTTTTATCACGATTCCTACACCTCCCTTAGCAAGGGCAGCGGGAGGTAAAAAGATAGATTCCGATTTATAATACATATGAAAATATTATGATTTTTGTATCACCTTTACTTGCATATATATATATATATATATATATATATATATATATACCGGGTGGAACATCATACCTGTGTACATAGGCGATTCATATGAGAAAAACAGTTTTTTCGTGCCAATTGCTCCCCAAATTATTTTAGACAAAAATGCTTCAAATAAATGTTGTAGAACATAAAATTCTGCATCTAAATCAATAAACAGAATTACTTTTACATGCTTTGTAACGACACAAATTAAATAAGAAAATATTGAAAATTACTTTGAAAATATCAAATAGCCATGGAATTGAAACAAAAATAGAAACAAATAAATGTCTGACGTTTGACAGATAAATAACTAATTTGACGGTAAAATATCAAAATGAATTCAGTTTATTCTAACGAAGAAAGGGTTTTTATAATAAAAACTTTTTATAGTGGAAATTGTTTACGTATAGTTAGAGATTTATTCGCCGTGAAATTTCCAAATAGGCCAATTCCAAGCGCTACAACAATACGCGCGTATGTTCAAAAATTTGAATCCACGGCAAGTGTTGCGGCGGAAAATAGTACAGCTAAATTTAAATTTGAATATTTTTTAAGAGATTTACAAACAAATAATATCTTTAATTATAGGAAATAAAAATAATCGCATTAATTTAGAAAACGAACAAAGAGTTCTGGAATTAATAAATTTTAATCCTAAATTAAGTTCAAGAATAATAGCGCAGGAATGTGAGATTGCTCATTCTACTGTATTGCGCATTCTTAAAAAACATAAATACCACCCTTATAAGATGCAATGCCATCAAGACATTTCGCCCATTGATGAAGAAAGTAGGCGAGTTTTTTGTGAAGATATGCAAGAACGAGCAAATCGGGATCGTGATTTTCTTCCATCTATTTGCTTTACCGATGAGTGTACTTTTACATTAAACAATGAACCAAACGTTCAAAATGATAGGCACTGGGCTCTAGAAAATCCAAGATTAAATGTTACCACCAGAACGCAATATCCTCAAAAAATTAATATTTGGGCAGGCATTTTTAATAGCAATATTATTGGACCATTTGAGATCGCTGGCAACTTAAATTCTGAAACATACTTAGAACTCTTGATTAATGAGATCGGCCCTGCATTAGACAGCGTAGCGCGTGAAAATCAGGAGATTTGGTTTCAACAAGATGGCTGCCCAGCTCATTTCGGAGTAAGTGTTAGAGATTATTTAAACCAAGCATTTCCAAATCGCTGGATTGGTCGTGGTGGAACTTTAAATTGGCCAGCCAGATCTCCTGATTTAGCACCTTGCGACTTTTTTTTATGGGGTCATCTTAAATGTAAAATTTATAAGCAGCGCCACCCAAATATTAATTCATTGAGAGAAGCTATCATGGAGGAGAGCGCCTTAATCACAAATAGGCAGCTCGCTAATGTAAGAAATTCATTCTACAATAGACTTGGTTATTGCTTGGCTGAAAACGGAGGATTATTCGAATATTTGTTATAATAATAAATTGTAGTGATTATTTTATTCAGAGAATTACTGTTTGAAATTTGAATTGTAGTAGATAGGTCTCAATGTTTACATGAATTATTTCCAATTTAAAAAGATTTTCAATAAAAATCCTATAAAAAATAAATATTTCATTGAAATGTACAATGGACCTTTCCAATTTAACGGCTATCTCTTTCTATCGCTGCAAATAGTAAGAAAATGGCGCGAACAACTGCCAGTTGGGCTGTCAAACGAATCCTCAAAAATATTGCAGTCATTCAAATACATGTATTCTCAGTGAAAATTTGCATCGTTAGACATTTTACTTTCAATAAAAGCTTTTGTAACTTATTTCGATAAGATTTTTTAAAGTTATCCGAGATATTCTCACATTTTACATCTAAATGTTTTAGAATCAAACGTCATAGATGTCAGTTGTTCTTACTATGCGCAGATCCCCATTGCGCATATCTTCTATGTCTTTAAATTGGAAAGGTCCATTGTCGTAATAATAGGTATGGAGATTTTTGTATGAATTTAATTTACCTATTTATTTGTTTCTATTTTTGTTTCAATTCCATGGCTATTTGATATTTTCAACGTAATTTTCAATATTTTCTTATTTAATTTGTGTCGTTACAAAGCATGTAAAAGTAATTCTGTTTATTGATTTAGATGCAGAATTTTATGCTCTACAATATTTATTTGAAGCATTTTTGTCTAAAATAATTTGGGGAGAAATGGGCACGAAAAAACTGTTTTTCTCATATGAATCGCCTATGTACACAGGTATGATGTTCCACCCGGTATATATATATATATATATATATATATATATATATATATATATATATATATATATATATATATATATATATATATATATATATATATATATATATATATATATATATAGTTTATATATCTGCACGCCACTGTATATTCTTTATTTATGGAATTTATATAATATATATTTTACTTTACTAAAATTATAGGAGAGATGGAAGAAAAAATGTCAGTAGAGAATAAAGCCACTTCACTTCGCTGATCATACACGAGTTAAGTTTGAACTTGTAACATGTAACATCGCGAATCTTTAGTACCCTTTACTTCATTTCTCTGAAGTATTTATGAAGAAGTACGAAATCGACGAATAAAAGCAGATTGACCTACCCAGAAATAGCTCATAAGCCGTAATGATATATCATACATGTCTTGAAAATAATATCAAAGTTCGTGCTTTTTTGTCAAGTAGGAAGATGAATACAGCTTTGAGAAATCAAAATTATAATAGCAAAAGCTGCCTACACCACATTGGATTTCTGTATATTTTAAATGACTTTTCGAAACCTCATCATTCTAAATAAACCATATAAGGATATCTATTTACAAAACTTCACATGTGAAAGATATATGAGTTTTTCCAGGAAAAATTCAAGCACCTACACATTCGTTTTTATACGTCCCTTGTGAATTAATATTCATATGCGATCTGAGAAATTTAATTAGTTTGAAAGCAAATTTGCATTTTTACTTTTTGCAGTAAAGTAACAACAAATATCTATATAGATACATACACACTTGTGCGCTTTCGTCTTCAACTTTCAATTCAACGTGCGTTTCAAAATCAAACGCGTACCTTTGCTGAACGCGTTGTACGCTTGCCTTTTTCTGTCTTCATTTTCAAAAACGCGAATGTCTAGAATGAGCTTTTATACTTTGTTGAAAATAATAGAGCCGAATACATATAATAAAACATAACACTCGTTTCAGAGAAGAAAGAAGCGATACCTGCGGAATTCAAATTATAAATAAATCTTTTTACGGTAGATTAATTTTTATGTATTTTATATTGAACTTTCTGTCCAACACGTTCACAATTCACAAAATAATTATTTATTTTATTTTATTGTTGTAATCCTTGTGGTTGATGTCTCTCAACAGTTGACATAACTACGAGCCCAGTCGCACATATATTGGACCAAAGAACCCTTGTGCAGAAAATCAATTTTCAGAACTAAAATTTATATATACAAATCATTTATAGAAAAACAATCAAGTATAATAAACACACTGTAGTTCTAGCAATTAATTAACAACATTTAATATACAGGGTGTTTTTTTTTAAGACACTATAAATAGGTATCTCAGAAACGAATTTAAGTTGTGTTATATCTTGAAATTATACCAATAGAAAATTTATTTTTGTGCGCCATTGGATAAGCACTATAATATTGTGCCATTTTTATGTGAAACATTTTTCTCGATAACTGATGGGTTAGAAGTAATTTGAAAAAGAAAAAAAATACCAATAATCAGTTTTTCGTCATTATCTAGTGAGCCATGCATTTTTTTTCAAAAATAATTTAATTACTAAAACTACAGTGATTTTAATACACTTATCTGCACCTCCGCAGACAACCTGTATATAATAATTTTAATTCTGAAAAAATAACCTTCGGAATAAAACTCCTTGATCCAATACATGTGTGACTGGGCTCGTAATATTCGTCAATAAAATGAAAAGTCTGTTCCTCGAATGACATTTTGTGAGATGCATAAAACATGTGAGGAAAGCTATGTTGAACGAAATATCCGATGAGACTGGGACAACGACCACAAATATACTAGACAAAACATGCCCTATGCCTCACTATTGTTGGTTATGTTCTTGACTGAACAGAAAGAGACACCTAGAGATAGAGATATATAAAGTCTACTCTAAAGTTTGTCGAGAGATGTCTCTACAGTCCTTATAATGTATTTGTGACATTTTGTTCCTTTGTTTAGAAGTTTTGAAGTCGGGCCTCGATTTCAAATTCTGTCAGAATTGGGTTTTCCCTGCTCCAGACCAGTAGAATTTGAAATCTATCCAGAGAAAGAATTGGGGAAATCTCAATTCTGTCAGATTTCAAATTTGAAATCTATCCTGAGAAAGAATTGGAAGAATCGCAATTCTGTCATATTTCAAATTCTATGGTCTGGAGCAGTAGAATTCGAAGTGGGGAAATCTCAATTCCGACAGAATTTGAAATCAGATAGAATTTAAAGTTACAAAATCGAGGCCAAGTTTTGTTTGTTCAAAGTTTTGCAGTTGCATTATTTTCTATAAATCTGCCTTTTCGAGTGAGTTTTGAAATAAAATGTGTGTAATTCTAAAAAGGCTTTTCAATTAAAAAACAATTAATTAATACTACCATGAGAAATTTACCCACGGGAATTTTGGATAACCATATTCTGGACCAGGATCCATTAAATAATCATGACATTCAATTGACCAATTTAATTTTAGACATTTATTTCAAATTCTGGATCAACAAAAACAATATTGTTTAAAAATCAATAGAATAATATAAATATTTATATACAATTCTTTTTTTTTCCTTTCGTAATACTAATATCAATTTGTTTCATACATTTTATAATTGCTTTTCGTTAATAATAATTCAAATGTTACAAATATAGCACAGTTCATGTTAATAGAGCAAGCAGTGACATCTAGCGAATACTCCGTGAGGAGACAACATATCTCTATCCTTAGTTGTCTCTTTCTGTCCAGCCGAAAACAAAACAAATGCTTTGAAGTTATATCTAGTGTATTTGTGATCGTTGGTCTGGATATACGTGCGCTATGGAATGCGTCGTCACTAGAGTGACTCTTTTCAATTCATTAAGACGCATGCGTTAGCGTCTGCGTCACGTGCCTTTCACTTTGCGCTATAACGTAGTAGCAAAATTAGGAACTTAATATAAATGAAAAGGGCTGTGTTCTTCCATAATGCGCAACTTTCTGCGGACACCTAGTACTAGGTTTTGGAACACTTCCTGTATATTCTGCGTTGAATTTCGTCCTCATTTTGGGTTTCCCTTCCTCCACCATAAACTTTTCGCGATGGGCCGAGCCTGGGGAAGTTTAGGGAGATCGTCGTTTCGCGGAACAAATGTTATGTTTTTGTCTTTTAGCCAATTTTGAGTTTGTTTCACATAGTAGCAGGACGCAAGGTCTGGCCAGAAAATAAAATCGTACCCAACGTGTTCTCCTTCAATAAAATTTAGCAATTTTGGTAGACAATTATCGATGTACCTTTGATTATCGAGGACTTCACCTCACGCGGCCAACATAGACTACGTTTATCTCGACCTTTGAAGCCGCTTGAATTTAGTAAATCCCTTTTCAATCTTCGAAATAAACGATCGAGATTAATATTTGAAGCCGCTTGAAAATGTCAAGTCAAGCCTATAAAATTACAAGCTTGGGCTTATGAAGCGGCTTGACTTCTGGCAAAATAAACAGTGAAGCTTCAAATAAAGTAACTACGCATGCGCACATCCGCAATATGTTGCAGTGTTACTAAATTCATATCATTTTTTGGTTGTTTGCATTTTACCTCATTTTATAAAAGTCGCGACATAAAACTTAGTAAAATCGTCGAAAAACGAAATATTTGGAGTGTTGTAGAAATAAATGTTTTTTTAATGTAATAATAACAACATGATAATTTTTAGAATTTAGGGTTATATATCTAGGATGAAATTAGATCATATACCTCTCCCTGTCTGTCTGCATAATTGAGTATTTAACTATCTTTTTTTAGTCGATACGAATTTAAAGAAGATTGAAAATAACTCAATCCTATTTTCAATCCGCTGAGATAAACCAATAGGATTTTTCAATTTATAATATCCTTGAAGCCGCTTGAATTATCGAGATAAACATAGTCATAAGGCCTGGATATGCCCTTGTGGAAATAGCGCACCGTGCCAACAATTATATGCGGTTCTGGATTTTTGTTTATATCTGACATTATTGGGGACATCTGCAATATTATCAGTATCATCATTTTCCTTAATTTCGGAGTTGCTCAGTGTGAAGTTCGTGATATCGATGTAGATGTCGTCCTATACCCAATGCTATGTGTCCATAGAAAGTTGCGCTTTGTGGAAGAACACGCCCATTTTATTTAATTTAAGTTCATAATTTTGTTGCATATGAAACAGTTAATTATTAAGTACTGCAAAACTTGAAGCAAATACATTTATTACAAAAAAATTGTTGTAATTTATGTGTTATGGGGACATACGTTATTCGAATTAATGTGTCGTCGGTGATTACGATGTTGGCCTCCTATTGTGGTTTGGATGTTGAAGGCACTCAGCAATTTCATAAATGAGGCCTCTTAGAGTCTTGTCACGCTTTTCTCTTCATTCAACAAGCCCATTAATCTCGCCAATCTTGTTTACCCGAACTTAGAAACGATAGCTTCAGGAAATCAATCAATTTTAGGGAAACTCATTATAGGTACACATTCTTTCGATGTGGTCTTTTCGATGTCGACGACGATGTTATCTATAATAATTAATTGTCAACAAAGACATTTTTCATAATTTATGTTGGCATCAATATGCTTGTCAGGTGAAACAAGTGGGGTAGTTTCTCGACACGTAAGTAAAAATAATTGTCAGTCATTTATTAAAATTAATTTCTAGTGTTTTATGAAATGATTAATTAAAAACTACGCGTTTATTTTGAACATTATTGCATTATTTGAAATTTTGTGGTTGTGGCCTATAATTATTATTGTGGTTCGGACTGAAAGAGTTCGAAACTGATCGTCGCAAACTTGAAAATGATTTCCTGTTTCTGTTGGCTTAATAGACCGCAAAGCAACGTTTGGAAACTGAATAGGCCCTCAATATTTCAGGTACAGAGTACCCATTTTATATGTTCCCACCTGAAATTTTAAGAATAGGCAAAACACAATACATTTTATAATCCATTTGGTATGTTAGTACTTTAATGGCCAGTTTTATAAACGTCCAAGTAAATTTACTTCCAGAGTAAATTTATTCCAATGAACAAATTCGAATCAATTTTTATGTTCTTATGACATTAAAATTATTGCTGTCAAAAAATTGCGTTGCATTTGTTCAATGGAATCAATTTACTCTGGAAGTAAATTTACTTGGACGTTTATAAAACCGGCCATAAATTGAGTAATCACAGTAGGTAAAAGAACAAAATATTATTTTAAAAATTAAGTCACTTATGAAATGTGACATTGCCTATTCATGAATTTTCTATCGGGAACAAATAAAATGGGTAGCCTGTATATTGTCTTTGTCGAAATCTGCGAATTATAGAAGATTGGTACTCCCAAAAATGACTAATAATGCGCGATGAAAATATTTTTTTTAAATTTATTATTCATTTTTACTAATTCATAATTTAAAAAATAGAGCAATCAACTTGGATAATGAGGTAGAAAGCTTGAAAATACCTATTTAGTCAGAATTTTGAATAGAGTAAGTATGTGACATAGATTTAAAGGGCAAAATACTAGAATATTTTAAAATTTAATAATTTTTAATAACATATCATCCAGTTTTAAAATCTAGTCTAGTTTTAATATAAATGATCAGTTTTCTATTTTGTAACTATGGTAGAAGTCTCCATTTTGTTTTTACTTAAACCACATATTAAAGGAAATAACTTTCAACGGTCATAATTTTGTTCAAATAGAAAAATCACGGCAGACTACGTATGATATCATTAGAAGAGTTGACATCGGAAAATCACTAGAAAGACCCAGAGACAGTGGTAGAAAAGGTAGAAAGATGAATGGTAACAAGAAAACGAGGCGAAAGGCGGAGTCTATTTGGAAAATTTAACACTTCTACAAAAATTAGACAGAATATTCAAAATTTCACGTATACGTGTTCGAGTACGGAAGTAATAAATTAAAGGACAGAAATGTAGTAAAAAGAAAGAGACAGTCTGTAGAGAAGAGAGTTAAATGCAATTAATAAATCAGATGAGCTTGCTGCGTAGACTGCATTTGAAGCGTTTCTATAAAAAATTTGTTATATATGCCGAGTCCTACTTTATATAAATGGTATTGATTGTGCATGATGTTCGATTTATTTTTTAAAATGAGATATTCATGTTGAGAACGTATTTATCTTTAAGCGACATTCATAATTTGAAACAGAATTATAAATAAGCTTTACTACTTTAAAAAGAAGAAAACATTATGAACTAGACTTTCAACAAAAGTAATATAATTGACGTACTTTACTACAGATTACTTTATTTAACTGTAGTGTATATTAGAGTGAAGCTGTTTTAATTTGCTGTTTTTTGTAAGTTATATAATAAAGTCATAAAGTTTGTACGGATTTTTTGTTAGCTTTTCCTCATACATATTAATTTCTTTTTTAAAAGTTGTGTTCATATAATTTTATTCTTCATAAAAGACAGAAATTTATCTCATCCAACACACAAAAATTATCTCTATTAAGTCACTACGAGACGTTTACGTAAATTTACATCCTCAATTTCATCCTCATATACTTATACGCCAACTAACTAATCATTCGTCATTTGCTCAAAATGTTTGTATTATCTCAATTGTCTAAATGTCCTTCTTTCCACATTTTTTTAAATCATGTATTCTATAAGGGCGAAGGCTTTAAGTGGTAGTTACTTTTGTCTCTGCGATCTATAAGATCGGTTGTAACACGGCCCTATAGCTACGTTCAGAACCAAGTAATTTCAATTTCCAATTTCAATTTCTACTATTTTTGTAATACAAAGGTAAATTTTATTGGATGATTTAAAATTTAACGACTCATTATTATTGGTCGAAATTTATCTTAGTTTATAGGTAATCATTCACCTGTGACTCCCGTCGCTATACAGGGTGTTTAATTTAAGTGTTTCACTATTGCTATCTCGAGAACCGTAAGAGATACGAAGTCGGTTAAATTAGCAAATAATTTCTATATTATAAGACTATTAAAATGAGCATTACAAAAAAAAATTTCAACCACGGGTTCTCAAAATACGGAATTCAACTTTTTAATTTTAAATGAGAACGTACTTTTTTTATTCACCTATTCGATTCAGCATTTTTTTCTGAATACAACGATATAAAATGTTTATACCCTTACATAACGAAAAAAATCAGAGTGCCATGACAAAAACAATTGAATATTTTGTTTTGTATCACATGTCAAAGTAGTTCGTTTATGAATTTTCTTGTTTTCTTTTGTGTTAAAATGAATTTTACGCACGAAGAAAAAATTAATATGTACGAAGTTGTCATATTATCTCTGAAAAATACTGTTGCTGCAAAGAATATGTATAGGGAATGTTATCCTGAGCGGCGAGTTCCTTGTCGTCAGTATTTTAGAAAATTTGAATAAGCACTGCGCGCTAATACGGATGCATTCGTATTGAAGCAAGTTAGCGTACAAGATCAAGAAGCTGAGATAAATATATTAGCATATTTTGAAGCTAATCCAACAGCTTCAGTTAGAACGGCTGCCGCTGAGTGTAATTTAAGTGTGGGCACGATCCATAGGATTTTAAAGAAACATAAATACAGACCATTCAAAATGATTAAAATTCACCATTTACATCCTGGTGATCCTGAGCGAAGATTAGAATTTTGTAATTTATTGATAAATGAGGATCCCGATATCTTAAAATCAATTATTTGGACTGACGAAGCCAATTTTTCTAATAATGGTATGTCAAATAGAAAAAACACACACTACTGTAGCCGAGAAAAGCATCTAAATCGCCCAAACAATGATGAAAACAAAATATTAAATTGTTTTTGTCATGCCACTCTGATTACATGTAGAAATAAATATGAAAATAATAATTTTTCTTTTGCATTTTTCTCGTTTTTTTCGTTATGTAAGGGTATAAACATTTTATATCACTGAATCGAATAGGCGAATAAAAAAGTAGGTTCTCATTTAAAATTAAAAAGTTGAAATCTGTATTTTGAGAACCACTAGTTGAATTTTTTTTTTTTTGTAATGCTCCTTTTAATAGTCTTATAATATAGAAATTGTTTGCTAATTTAACCGACTTCGTATCTCTTACGGTTCTCGAGATAGCAATAGTGAAACACTTTAATTGAACACCCTGTATTGTGCAACCCGTTCAGCTACAAAGCCGACTGCAATAAAAATGAAATATTTATATTACGAAACAAAGATCGAAAATATACAGAAAAATTTCTGAAAGACCGAAACAAATTCCTACATTATTTCTAAGAATAGTGAGATTCAATAATAAAGTTTGTTCTTGTGGCGGTTCAAAACTTTTTCTTTTGATTTCTATTCTGAAGTTCAATCTCAGTTCAAACATCTTTTATTCACAACTTCTATAGAGAATGAGTCTTTAACTTCTTGTTCAAAGTCCTCAAGTTCTTAGCTCTAAATCCGAAAGAATAATACCAAAGGAAATTGCAAATGCCCAGTAAGATTAATTTAAACCATGCAGTATAAAACGTTTGGATGACCTTCGTGTCACAGCAGTAATTATCAAATCCTACACTCAATGTACATACAAGTACTCATGCTTGTGCAAGTATAATCACGCAATTTCCCATTATGTGAGCTTGCCCGAATCCATGATTCAGTCATGCAACATTCATCCTATTCCAAGCTTTCCTACCTAAACACATTTGTTTCGTATTTATTTATGTAAACAACGAAATATATATGCAGTCTAATGTAAATTCAAATTGTGAAAAATTCATGAAACTGAAAGCAGCTTTCCATTTTTCGGTGCACTACTTATGATGAATTGTGCTATGAAGATCAATGAGCATATTTAAATTAGTTCTTTACTGCATATACTTTGGGGATTATAACCACTGAACTCAATATTATATTACTGGAATGCACCATGATGGGAGATTCCTATAGGGCGCGAGCAGACACGTGACTCGAGCGACATTGACGTGCTTGGAATTAGCTGATTTGTGTGCGCATGTCATTTTGACAAGGACAATGTTACGTGGACAAGACCAATGTTTTTATTTATTTTAATTTTTAACTGCTAGAATGTCACGTGTCTGCTCGCGCCCTATAGTAACACAACAGGCCTAGAGCGATAGCAATACGGCGGTTTTCACTCCTTTACGCACTAGCACATCAGCCCAACATACTGTACAAAAATTTAAAAATAAAATAAAACAAAATTATAACCCCACATGTCAATGTCAAAAAATTTATATAAAAATTAAGTCGCAATATGATAAAAAGTTATTGCATAAATAGTTGTAAATCCCAATGGGGTCCATTCTTGATTAATTTTTTCTTCAGGCAATCAAATTTTTACTCCAAATTAGAATTATTCATTTCAAAACCTTTGTAGGTTTTTGAAATAAACAGTTTCCAACCGTTTTGACTCCAATGCAAGCAAAAATGGAAGAGAAATGACGGCAAGAATAAAAATAACAGTATTGAAAGTGCACTAATGACATTTACTGTTTGACATTTGTGAATGAAAATTTTTTTTTACACTTAACAATAAACCGTTCAATTTATTGACGGATAAATCGATCAATTTATCTCACAAGTCGTTGAGAATTTACACTTAACGATTTTCTATCAATTTATTTTTGTTGAAATTAAGACTACCGCTTCAGTTTTCTTATAGTTTTTTGGAGTTTAATCTTTCTTGTAGCGAACTTGTTAAAAATGAGTAAAACTATAGTGAATATATGCTATTATAACCTTGGATTCAAGCACACATTAAATATAGTTTAAAGTGTCAAATACTATAGACTTGACAAATGGCACAAAATTGACCCCTGTGGTGCACTCTCCACGCCAGCAATGAGTGCCCGTGAGGTGACGCCTGGTAAACGCCAGCACGGTACAAATATGTCATCATCATTACCGATATCTGCATATAAAGCAGATTGGCACACCCAGCAATGGGTAATATGCCGTGATGATATATATATTTATTTATTTGACTATAGAGTTGACACTCGAAAAGTAACCAAAAATTCACTAAAAAATCTACGGAAAATCGCGGAAAATAGAACTAGTTCTATTTTGTCAATGTATTGATCAATTTATTTTCGTAAATAAATTGATCAATTTTTATGTTTTACACGTACCGATAAATTGAAGGTCGCAGTCGATCAATAAATAGATCGATTTATCGTTAAGTGTAATACAGCCAAAGTCAGAATGTATAAAACAAAGACGGAAAACCCGCAGGTCATGCTGTCTCTCTTCGCACAATCTGAAGCTGACGGCGCATTCCAGTAGTATATATTGAGTTCAGTGGTTATAACAAATGACTAGTAAATGCCTTATCACTTTGGAAGTCGTATCTCTGACTATTTATCGTTTAACTTCTCTATTGCGCATGCGAAACTGTCTCTGAAGTACAGGAATGTAACTATGCGGAGTAATATAACTGCAGAAACATCAGAAATTGTTTGATGCGCATAAAATTATTATGCTTTTCAATCGTTTTGATTCATTTTTACAGAAATAATTTGTTATGTAAAATAAATTTTAAATATGTTGTCATTAAAAATAAACCATATCATAACCAACTTCAATTATGAAAATCCACTAAAAGTCGGAGAAAACTTATAGTGTAATAGCTCGAGTTAGTCATACAAAATAAGTCAGAGATATGATTGTATGATTGTAGCGCCTTTAAAAATCCATTGTTCACATGAGAGCAATACCTGGAAAATACATAAAAAACAAAATATTTTTATTATTATAAAGTTAAAAATATTATACTGGTATTTTGTTAAAAATTAATATAAATCGAGAAAATCGGAATTAAAATCTCTGTGTAATATAAGCAACGATAGCAAAACTGATGTCTGTACCGATCTCTTAAATATATTTTTTTCCAAATAGGTAGGTATTCAGTCACTGTATTCGATTGTCTGTCCAGAAAATGAAACAGACATCTTTTATACTTCTGTCCTGTATCTGACCAATTCACAATCCTTGACATGTTACATCACTGCTTTATAGCAGCGACTAAAACATGTACTTATTCTGCGCCTTAACAATTCGGATTTTCATATTTCCTTTTCCTAAATAAATTAGAATAATTCAATTTTATTTTCTTTAAAATGCAATTAAGAAGGCAGAGAATTTATCCTAACACGATTTGTAAATAACATTTCGTTTCATATCTTCGCTCTTTGCATGAGAGAAAAAGAAGAACAAGAGAGTAGATTGTAAACGATAAACGAATAACGTAGGTACGCGCAACTTTAGATTATCCTGATGTGGGCAAAATAGATATTAAGAATACAAGTTTAATATAGCGTTCATACCGATATGCGTGTGATGTTAAAACACCATGCGATGAGCTGAGTGTTTTAATCAATCACGCAAGTATCATTATGAGGCTATATCAAATATATATCCTTCATTATTTTATCTACGACATTTTATATTGATCTGAAAATACTTTTATATGAAAGGGAATAATACATTAGATTTTGGCTCAAATTGATAAACCGGAAGTGATATTTTACTTGAAGCTCTGAACAGATTTTCGTGAAATATATATTACGATATATTCCGAAACTTGTCAAATTTGGTATTTAAGATTTTTTATAAAGGGGAGCAACATATATATTTTGGCTAAAATTGATAAACCGTAAGTGATACTTTTGAAGTTCTGAACATATTTTCGTGAAAAATATATTGACACAATCCAAAACTTTTCAAATTTGGTATTTAAGACTTTTATATTAATGAGAACGACGTATTAATTTTTTTTTCTAAAATTGATAAACCGGAAGTTGTACTTTACAGAAAACTACAGATTTTCTTGAAAAAGTATATTAAAACATTATCCAAAACTTATCAAATTTGGTATTTAAAACTCGATTTAGACTATACTTATATGATAAACCGGAAGTGGTACTTAATTTGGTGCTCTTAACAGATTTTCGAGGAAAAACATAGTAGAATATAATCCAAAATTTCGTATTACATACTTTTCTATTTATTGGAACGAGAATTTAGATTTTGTTCACAAACGATCAATTGGAAACTCATTGCTACTTTAAACATGGAATTGACGGGAGGTTATGTGCTGGCCACATTAGATTTTTACCTCCCGCTACCCTTGGTAAGGGAGGTATAGGGATCGTGTTAAAAATTGCATATCGAGATTTTGGTAAATGCCCACGTCCCTAGATTCCAATTTTAACATTTTCACGATGATGTCTGTTCGTATGTGTGTATGGATCCTCCACTCTAACTCAAATATTATGATTCAGAAAATTTTGAAACCTTGTATTTCGAAGTTTTACTATTATGGAAAAAGCTCATTAAATTTTGGTGTAAATCGGATAACAGAAAATGGCATTTTACTAGAAGCTCAAAATAGTTTTTCTTCGAAAAATACCTTTAAATATTATTTTTTCGAGATTAATGTTATTATAAAGATTATTAAATTTTCTACAGATTTGCATTAATACTTTTTCTATATGTTTTATGGATAAATTTATAAAATTATCTATAATTTAAATCCCGGAGCCTACGCTTTAAACAAACTAAACTTGGTTGCGCAGTTATTCAAATGTATGTAACTGACAGATAAATGTCAGTGTCAAAGAACTAATTTCAAATTAATAATAGTAACGTTTTAAAAAGAAAAATTTAAATAGAATAATAGGAAAGGAAATAAATATATGTAAATATGTAGGTATGTACTTAGATGAATAAAAATTAATGATTCGCAAGAAAGTTTAAGCCAATTCTCATTTTTGAATTAGTGAATTCTATTTTATCCCTGTATTTAAAATTTAATCTTCATTTTATTATCAAAAAAGGTAGTTACTTGGATTAGACTATATTTTAAGAAATAAACTGCCAAAATTAGAGTAAAATTCGCTAATCCAAAAATAAGGATTAGCTTAATTTGTTTTGTGACTCGGACGGTAAATGGCGGGAGGTTTTGTGTTGGCCACACCAGATTTTTATATTAGGTACGCCTACTTTCAGTAAATTCCGGAAATCGGGAACCTCTGAACGTCGTAGTTTCAAAAAAGCTTGTACGGGTGGTCTGAAACACCATGTATCTGTATAATTTTATAGATATGTAAAATAAAATGGAATTTGTCACGAGATATTGTGCTGGATGCAAAAGATATTTTACCTACCAATATGTCATTCCACAACTGTGAATCTTAATCGACCAACATACTATTACCTTCGTCTAGTACTAACTAAAATTTCATAAAATTTCCTAGGCCTCTTCCGCTGGCTATAAAGTGAAAATTTATAGTGATTCTCTAGTAATATTGTCTTGTCACTAAAACAACTAAGCGGTTAATGTTCTCATCTACATCTACACAGGCATTTACGGAAATAGCACTATCAGTAACTGGAGCTCATATCATTAAAACTTTAGCTCCTTCTGTCCGTATTTCTTTCTGCTGGATGATAGATTTTTTCATCCAAGTCGGATTAGTTTTTCACCCTTGTTTTCCAGGATACAAACAAACGAGTTTTACCAAAACGAAAGCAATCTACAGTATCCTCTAGTTTCTGCTCTTAACCACATTACGTCACGTTTATCTCCGTCATGTTGAGCGGAATAAAAACCAAATCCGAAACGAGAAAGAACAAAAAACTTTATTCTCTTCAGATTGAAATTTAAATTGAGCATATTGAGTTCAGGTTTTTCCGGCAGTGGAAAGCTGATTTATTAGAGAAGTAAAGTTTCGTATTTGTAAAGATTTCGAAGTGGGTTTCATGTAAATGAAAGGAACGATAATTGGATTCAGAAAATGATTTCATTTTATGTTGTATATTTACAACCATTCATTGGTATAATATAGAGTTCATTAATTAAGATACATTGTAAAAACAAAAATATTTTTTTATATAATAGTCGTGGGCGTCACCAGAGGGGTTCAAAAAAGGGCAGTTGCCCCCGCGAGTCTATAAAATACCTAAAGCAAATGTTAAGCCTCTAAAAATGAAAACAAAATTCGTCGTATAAAAATCTTGACATTGTTATATCTTTAAGGGAGTGACTACTGCACTGTCCAGACGGAGCCACAAAAAAAATTAGTGAACTGTCGCACATGCGCAGAAATGAACTAGTCGGAATCTATTGGCCACTACTCCCTAAAACTACAGTCTACCTATTATGAATTGTCTGTTAGATATTGTGGGCGGTATTTAGAACAATGTAGTCGTCATATTACAATGGCGATCCACAGGAAGTCAAACACTCCGCTTCGCTCCGTGTTGGTTCCCATCGATGCATAATATAAAATCCCTAACTTTTCGGGACTACATTAACCGTGGTTTTAACTGGGATGAAGGAGGGACTAGAATTTATGTTGGACAAAAATTAATAACTAAGGTATTTGAATATTTGAAACAATCAAATTAGAGGTTAGTCGAGTCTGAGACACCAAATATAAAACTCCCCAATTGCTTATACTCTGTCTGAATATTGTAGTAGAGTAAAATTACTTTTGAGACACTGACGTCATGAACTTCGCGCAGCTATTGTGACGTCATTGTATTTTTAAAGTAATTATACTCTGAACACTTTTTTTAAATTAGAAAATATATGTATAAATAACGAATACATATAGTATTAAAAATCTGAAGTGGACACCACAGGACTTCCAATTATAAAATTGCACGTATTTGACATACTCGGAATTTGACAATAACATTAATTTTTTAATTATTTTTTGTTCTAATACAAGCAAGCTATTAAAAAACCAAAAAAGTATATAATTTTTAAATTTACTTATCTCGCTTATACAAAGGGCTAATTTAATAATACTTGATGTGCTAGACGCAGAATTTAATTCTCTAAAACTTTTATTTGAAGCATTTATTTCTAAAATCAAAATAAAACTATTTTATTCAAAAAACACTGTTAGCAACTTCAGGTAATATATCACTTCCGGTTAGCCTATTTTAAGCTATAATATTATTCTCATTGATATAAAATTCTAATATACCAAATTTGAAAAGTTTTGAATCATATTTTAATATAATTTTTCATTAAAATCTATTATTTGTTTCAAGTAAAGTACCACTTCGGGAAATTTTGTAATGACCAAAAAAGAAAGCGCACAACTAGATTTTATAGCAGTCGTAAATATATAATTTCAACTTTCTACGGCTTACCGTTTTTGAGTTATGCGAGATACTTACATATATACGCGTCACGACGAAATTAGTCAAAATTGATTCAGGAATGGTCAAAATGGATATTTCCGCTGAAATCTGAAAATCGAATTTTTTCGCGATTACAATGCTTCTTTTACTAAGTACAAGGAAGTAATAAGGAACTAATTAGTTATGAAAAATAAATATGACATCACTTGTTATTATCCATTTCTTGGTGTGCTAAACTGCTTCTAATTACAGATATTTTATGGTAATGTGAATATTTTTGAACCATTGGGGCGTTTACCAAACATCACCTACGGACTTCCAAGGCTGTTATGAAGAGAGAGCTAACAGGGTTACTTTGACGCTTTTTGAATATTGGAAATAAGTCTCACATTTATTAATATCAGTAAACATGTAGCTATGAAATGTGCCTTTGCTCATATTTCCAAGAAAAAGATTTTGGTTTACAACAAATAAGTACTTAATTACAACAACAAAAAATTTGATAACAACATTGAAAATGACTTGTGTGTGACACAAATAATTATTATGTTAATCTTGGTGCACAAATTATGGCCTCTTAATTGTTTAATAAGACAATTTATTATGTAATCTAACCTGACGTTACATTTACCAATACAATTATAATGAATCAAGTTCTGCAGACTTAATTACTGTTTGTTTAGGTTAGGGTCAAGATTACTTATATTAAATTATTAAATATTATACCTACTACACATTTACGTGGTGATTTATTATACAGTGTTAGAAATACATTGGCTGCATGCTACATAGTTTATTTGTTTACTAAAACTATTAGAACAATATACAGGATGTTTCAAAAACATAGCGATAATCTTCCAGTTGCAAAGGACATCACTTTTTGTTAATAAATCCGTATCCGAAAATTGAAAATGAGCCGTTTTAGCATAGTATACCAAGGAATAGAATTTTCTAAAGAAAAATTTATTTTTTTTATTAGTAAGTATGCTACTTATTTGAATTTTCAGCAGTTATTTAATATGGTCAACATATGCTTCAATACAAAAGTTACTCCGTCTTCTTACCCAAATACAACAAAATTAATGTTGGGGTGTTGAATTAACCTGTTACCAAAAAAACTGCTAACTTTTTGAGAATTTACAACAAATAAATTACTTTGTGCCAGTTGTTTTTAAGTTGCAACATGATCTCAAAATTTACAGGCTGGCTATTTAAAAACGAATCCTGTTTGGAAATCCATAACTCAGGAATGCATTGAGGTATCGATTTAAATGGGTCGATTCTATTCACATCTGTAACTCTTACAGATCTGTAAATTTGTAAATAATGAACAAAATCGCAACGAAACCCGCCACTCTTATGTATAATTTTATATTAATCAACAAAAATGGATGCATTTTTGTCAGGTTTTTACAGGTATACAGATTTGAAAGACTCACAGGTCTGTGAACAGAATCGACCCATAAATTTTTATCTCTTACAGACAAGGTGTTGGGCAAATTTCAATCATATATATATATATATATATATATATATATATATATATATATATATATATATATATATATATATATATATAGGTACCGTGTGTCTGTCGTAAAGGTGTACATAGGAGATTAACATGGGAGATCAGTTTTTTGAAATTTCCTGCTCGCCTAATTATTTTAAGCAAAAATGTGTCAAATAAAAGTTTTAGACCATAAATTTCTGCATCTATATCAATAAACAGAATTAGCTTTCCATGCATTGTAACGACAGAAATTAAATATAAAAATATAGAAAATTACGTTGAAAATATCGACAGCCATGGAATTGAACAAAAAATAAATAAATAAATGCTTGACGTTTTATCTGTCACTACGTAAGTTAACTTATTTGACGTTTCTGACAATTTGATTTTATCTCTAGTTTTATTGTTTGAAATGATTAAAAAATGTACATTTATATGAATGAAGAGCTAAATTCGTGACAAAATTTGAAAAGACTGCTAATGTGTCTTCAAAAAATACACGTGAGCCGCGTAATCAGAATATAGGACGAGCAGAACATATGCATTACTCTAAGAAAAAGTGTTAGGAATGATAAGTGTAGACCCCTTCTGTAGTACTAAGGTAGAAGTATTGGAAATGAGTTGAGAGTACATAACAGCATCATACATAATTTTGTTACGAAATGTTGAATTTTTGATATATTCATATAATTTAAACAAAACTGTATTTTCCTAACTTTATTTATTAATTTTATATTTCTATTATTGCCATAATTAACTATATTTGTTAAATCAAATTGTCAGAAACGTCAAATAAGAACTTACGTTGTGACAGATAAAACGTCAAGCATTTATTTATTTTTTGTTCAATTCCATGGCTGTCGATATTTTTAACGTAATTATCGACATTTGCATATTTAATTTCTGTTGTTATAAAACATGTAAAGGTAATTCTGTTTATTGTTTTAGATGTAGAGTTTTATACCCTAAAACTTTCATTTGACGCATTTTTGCTTAAAATCATTAGGCGAGCAGGAAATTGCAAAAAACTGATTTTCCATGTTAATCTCCTATGTACACCTTTAACATAGACACACGGTATATATATATATATATATATATATATATATATATATATATATATATATACAGGGGCGCACACAGGATATTTTTTTGGGGGCGGTCCAACTGACCTCCCAGGAATAAAAATCCCCTTTACTGCTATTTTTTAAAATTCGTGACTGTGGCGTAATTTGTGGTGAAAAGTAAAGTAGGATTTCGTGATTTTTTTATTTATTTATACGAGGGATGCTCTGTTAATAGATAGTAGCAGGCCATGGAAGCTCAATTGGCTAGAAACAATTATAAAAATTGAATGTCGCATTAGTTGACACGTGAGTTGACATTTGTTACCCACAATTGTCAAAAGTTCCGATTTCCTTGTGAAACGTAGTTAATTTTGTAAGTTAAGTAGTTTTGCATTTTTAATTCAGTTAAAATTAGCATTACGCGAACTGCTTCTAAAATCATGCTAGCTCTAAAGCTATGATTTTCTATGACTATAAAAGACAGTTAGGATACCAGCAAAGGCATGAAAATTTGAAAGCAGCTTTTGGCGATGCTGCCCCTTCATTATCCGTTGTTAGTCATTGGTTGCGCGAATTTCGACGATGGCGAGAGCTGCTAGAAGACGAAGCAAGACCTGGAAGACCTGCAGATGCTGCCTGTTCAGAAAATGTTGATCGTGTGGCAAGCTTGATTCAGTCCAATCGAAATATTACTTATAGGGAGATTCAGGAGGAAGTGAAGATTGGATCCTCGGCGGTGAATGCTATTTTGCATAAACATCTTGAGGTAAAAAAGCTAGCAAGCCGTTGGATGTCGCATTTGCTCTCAGAAAGTCAAAAACAGGATCGAGTAGACTGGTGTAAATTTATCTCCAGTCTAGTGTTTGGGTATTCGAAGATGAAGACTTGTCCACAAAAGTAATTCGTGGTAGAAGCGTCATTAAGAAAATGATTGCTGTTTTTTTCCGCCGAAGTGGCCATGTTGCTGTTATTCCACTTGACGATCGCAGAACTGTTAATTCTGAATGGTACTGCGAAGTGGCTTTACCACAGATGTTTGCAAAATTACAAAAACGTCGCCAAAGGACCGGTTTGCGTAACATCTTAGTCCATCATGACAACGAATCCTCTCACACTGCTGCCAGAACATTAGATTTTTTGAAGGATTCGGGAGTTCAATTGGTAAACTCATCCTCCGTATAGCCCAGATCTGGCGCCGTACGACTTTTTTTTGTTTCCAACAGTTAAAAAAATGATGTGAGGTAAAAGATTTTCCAGCGCAGATGCAGCAGTTACAGAATTTCAAAGTATTTTTGAGAACCTTTTAGAAAATGAATTTTCTGAATGTTCTAAAAAGTGGTTTCAAAGAATGCATAAGTGTATTAGTCTGAATGGAGAATATTTTGAAAAACAATAAAGATTTTTTGTTTAAAAATGCAACAGTCTTTTAATAACTAACAATTTTCAGTGCAATCCTCGTAATTTGCTTAGCAGTTTTCCATGTGTATTTGTAGTTTTTATATAATAGTTGTCAATTTTAGGGGCGGTCCTACTGGACCACCCCCCTGTGTGCTCCCTGTATATATATATATATATATATATATATATATATATATATATATATATATATATATATATATATATATATATATATATATATATATATATATATACAGGCTGATTCATCGGTCTGTCCTCTCTTTATAACTCTTTTATTTTAAATCAGATAGAAAAACTCTTCAAATATAATTTATATGATATAGTATTATCTATCTACGTACCATATCCATTTGTATACAGGGTGCTCCATTTAAGCGCAACAATATTTAAATTTATATTTCTTAATGGAACACCCTATATTTATTTATTTTGATAGTAAATTCGATTCCTTTTAAAAAAGTATTAAGTAATAAGGGGTCTAAAATTATAAATTAAGAAATTATTTACCTTTATTCGTTGAATGATATGTGTCTATCATGTTATTATTAACAAAGTAAGCTATGGATAATTTGATCAATTGTTTCGAATTTAAACAAACAAGTTGTCCAAATACTCTTAGTTTATCATTGTTGATGTTGATGTGAAAATGAATAATACAAATTTTAGTAAAGATGAAATGGTTAATATAATATTTTAATAGAAAAATCTATTGAAGTTGAAGTACAAGATTTCGAGCATTTATTATAATTTTGCATTATTTAGTCTGTCACTAAATTTTAATAGCTTCTTTGGAATTAGTGTAATGTTTAAAATAAGTATTAATAAAAAAGGATCAAAATTTTATATTATATTATGGTTTTTTCCACTCTGAACTACTATTTTTTATGAACGTAAATAACTTCTTAATTTGTAATTTTAGACTATTTAATACTTTTTTAAAGGGAATCTAATTTACTATCAAAATAAATATAGGGTGTTCCATTAAGAAATATAAAGTTACATATTGTTGCGCTTAAACGGAGCATCCTGTATACAAATGCATATGGTACGTAGATGGGCAATAATATATCATATAAATTATATTTGAAGAGTTTTTCTATCTGACTTATAATAAAAGAGTTATAAAGAGAGGACAGACCGATGAATCACCCTGTATATATGTATATAAACAAGTGAATAGCGATTTTTTTTTAAATTTGCCATTCAGATCTATTATTACAGGTTGATAATTTTAAAATCTGCATAAAACGAATTAGGCTGTTATTGAAACAAATATAATTGTCAGTGACTTTTCGAGTTCATTGTAATATTTTCATAAATTTACTTTAAGTTTTATCCAATTATCTCGTGATTTCTTTTAATAAGGGCACGTCACGTACGTATATCTGACTTAGAGATCCTTGTATCATGTTATCAAGAAAAAAATTGGCGTAAGAATATCCGGGGAAGAAATAACGACTTTATAACATAAATCGTGCTATTAAGCAACTGATAGAAACTGGATGAATTTTCGAATTTTAAATTATTACATGAACGATTTTCTTAACAATATAAAATGAAAACTATTTTTCTAGCAATTACTGTCAGAAAGATTTAAATATTAGCTCATACATTTAGAATTCAGAAAGTTTTGATTAAAATTGTTCATTTAACAAATTTTAATATACAAGTATAATTACGTCTCTGTAGTTTACAGAATATGCCCGATTTAAAATATATTTTTATATTTAATCACATTATTTCAAAACTTTGTTTTGTAAACTAGTTTTATGCAATTATTGACTTTAAAAAGCATATTAAAACTTCTCTTTGTGCTTGAAAATGTAATGCACAGATTTAATTTTGCAATATAGATGACATTGCATCTAATGGACAACTTTTGTTTCACGGGTAATTAAATTTGCAATTCTATTAAAATATTTATAAGGTTTAAAAGTTTATAACTTAATGAGAGATATAATTTAAGTTAGTTGTTTCAACCAGCTATACATTATTTTATGAAATAAACAATGTAATATTCTGTATTTTAATATACATAAATATAATATCAAATTTTCTGTCGATGTTTCAATGTTTGATTTCAAATAAAACATTCCAAATTTCAAATATTTGTCCATGTTTTGTTTATCTTGTTATTATTACAAATAAATGAATTTGCTTTAACAAGCAGCTTGCTCTAATTGAATCAACACTTCACTAACATTGTTTATAATTAAAATAACTGTGTATAAAGTACTTGTTTAACTCTGATTAGATTCATTTGGGACAAAATGTGGTTGGAATTTGCGTCGATTATTTATCTGATGTCCGCCAACAATTTATCTGTTGTAATGTGGAATCGTGTTTTTGTATCCTACTTAATCCAAATTTATTGCTAACCCAATTCAGGTAACCTACGGACCCTTATCGTCGGCCCTTAAACATTCAAAAGACAGACGAATGAATTCGTGAAATTTATTTCAGAACTTTGAATAAGACACATTGCAAGTAAAAGAGACATTTAAATATGTAAACGTCATATTTCTCAGTTGTAAAATTATAGAATAATATCACTTATTAAAATATGAGATTTGATGAAAATATAACGAAAATTTTTTAATTTCTCCGTTTTTAATTGAGTTAATTTTTTCTTCGCGACGTCATATCTTATTTTTTCCGAGATTTTTTAAAACTTTGGCGGACCATAAGTCGGTTATTAACTGAAATATTTTCACCAAGTTTTTATCAATAGTTTTAGTGTCACTTATACTTACAGATCCCATCTACTAATAAACAAAATATTTTCGGGATCTTGCACCACGACATCGCACTGGCTCACTTTATACTACTTATTCTTGATTTTTTTTCAAAAACAACACCACCGTGATGCCGCAGTCACCGCATACACCAGAACTGGCCCCCTGTGATTTTTTCTTAGTCCCGAAGACGAAGAAGACAACATTTTGCGTCCATGACTACGTTTATCTCTACAATTCAAGCGGCTTCAAGTATATTATGACTTGAAAAATCCTATTGGTTTATCTCGGAGTGAAATTAGGATTGACTTATTTTCAATCTTCTTTAAATTCGTATCAACAAAAAAAGATAGTTAAATACTAGATTATGCAGACAGACAGGGAGAGGTATATGTTCTAATTTCATGCTGGATATGTAACCTCAAAATCTAAAAATTGTCATGTTGTTATTTACCCAGCAATGGGTAATAAGCCGTGATGATATATTTATTTTATTTATATATTTATTTGACTTTTCTATCAAAAAAATATTTGTTTCTTCATCCCTTCAAATATTTTGCTTTTAGACAATTTTATTAAGTTTATGTCGCGACTTTTATAAAATGAAGTAAAATGCAAATATCGAAATGATATGAATTTATTAATACTCTAACATATTGCGGATGTGCGCATGCGTAGTTCCATTATTTGAAGCTTCACTGTTTATTTCGACAGAATTCAAGCCGCTTTATAAGTCCAAGCCTGTTATTTTATAGGCTTGACTTGGCATTTTCAACCCGATTGAAATATTAATCTCGATTGTTTATTTCGAAGATTGAAAAGGGATTTCCTAAATTCAAGCGGCTTCATACGTCGAGATAAACATAGTCCATATAAGATTATGGGAGATAAAGTTAAAATCGCTCAAGGAGCTGAAGGTTATACCATAAAGTGCATTGCACAAGTATTTAGTTGATTGGAAACAACTTTGGCATGGCATAAGTGCATTACATATATTGATGAATAAATTATTACTTTCATAAGCTAATTTCCCTTTCCCTTCTGAATCAGTATTGTCAGCCATCGGGACTCGAACCCGAGACACCTACCTTGCCGGTATAGAGAGAGAGAATAATTTTATTGAATTCAATGATTTATATACCGTGTGTCTATCTTAAAGGTGTACATAGGAGATTAACATGGGAAATCAGTTTTTTGCAATTTCCTGCTCGCCTAATTATTTTAAGCAAAAACGCGTCAAATAAAAGTTTTAGGGCATAAAATTCTGCATCTAAATCAATAAACAATATTACCTTTACATGCTTTGTAAGGCCAGTAATTAAATAAGAAAATGTCGAAAATTACTTTGAAAATATCGGCAGCCATGGAATTGAACAAAAAATAAATAAATGCTTGACGTTTTACCTGTCACAACGTAACTTATTTGACGTTTCTGACAATTTGAATTTGTCTCTAGTTTTATTTTCTGTAATTATTAGAAAATGGATATTTATACTAATGAACAGAGCGATTTCACAATTGCTAAATTGGTCTCAAAATTTGAAGACTGCTGATGTGTCTTCAAAAAATACACATTAGCCCCGTAATGAGAATATAGGACGAGAAGGAAAACGTGCGTTACTGGAAGAAAGAGCGTTAGGAATAAGTGGAGCCCCCTTCTGTATATTACTAGATGTATTGAAAATGAGTTTGGAGTACATCACAGCATCATAGATAATTTTGTTACGCAGTTGAATTTTTAATAAATTCATATTATTTAAATAAAACTGTATTTTTTAACTTTAATTATTAGACTAATATAAAATTTCTCTCATTATCATAAATAACGATATTTTTCAAATCAAATTGTCCGAAACGTCAAATAAGTTAACTTACATTGTGACAGATAAAACGTCAAGCATTTATTTATTTTTTGGTCAATTCCATGGCTGTCGATATTTTTAAAGTAATTTTCGACATTTTCATATTTAATTACTGGCCTTACAAAGCATGTAAAGGTAATACTGTTTATTGATTTAGATGCAGAATTTTATGCCCTAAAACTTTTATTTGACGCGTTTTTGCTTAAAATAATTAGGCGAGCAGGAAATTGCAAAAAACTGATTTCCCATGTTAATCTCCTATGTACACCTTTAAGATAGACACACGGTACCTATATATATATAAATTGTGCACTCATGGGTGTACTCACCGGATTGGGGTTGCCAAGCTACCACTGCCTTTAAATATCTAGTGAACGAGTCATAATTTACTGAAGGCCCTACCAAAATCTAATATTAACAATGAGTTAACAGTTTGTATATTTGACGATTAATAAATCCTCAGCAGTTATACGACCTTAAAAGTGAAAGATTGTTCAGTCATCGAGAGGAGAGCAGCCAATGGCTTAGTTGGTTGAGCACTATTCCGGCAAGGTAGGTGTCTCGGTTTCGAATCCCGATGGCTTACAATTTATTTCAAATATACAAACTGTTAACTCGTTGTTAATAATGCAATTTCTTTGTTAGGGAAATATGTAATTTTTTTTTTGTTCATGTTAAGTATATATTTAGAAATTGTTTTGATTTTGTTTTATATTTATGCAGCTCAATATGAACTGTTGATTTATCATTTAACGCTAGTTCGTTCGACGTTGTATAGGTTTCGCGTCGATCGGGTTAGTTTGGTTATTTCTTTGGAATTAAATTTAATCGTGATTGGAAGAAATCATGCTTAAACGAGTCATGATTTAGAAAATCACAATTCGAACAAAAATAATTATTTAGATATGTGATATTAATATCACTAACTAGGTACGGATATTATTAATGTCTTTTGAATATAGTCAAATGCTGTTAATTAGCGTCAATCAGATTGTTAATCATTTTAGGGTGGTCTAATTGTTAAAGTGACGGGTTGTGGATTTGACAATCCAATTTCGATTGTAGCATATATGTCCATCTTCCTTACCCCCTCTATATTCGTGGTTGTTCAGTAAATGTCATCTATTGACCCTGATGTACAGTTTAATGGATATACGAGTACACATGTACAGTATTATTTCAAGTAGAACTACTGCTACTTACGCTATAAATAATAAGTTGCAGAAATTCACCTACAGTCTGCAAATAGAAAAAGAACTATAGATATTCAAACTTGGTGCAAATAAAATACTTATTGAAAGTATGATATACATTTCCATTTAAGATGGTTGTATCAAGGACGCATTTACGACAGTTTTTAAAGAAAGTACATATGTTCTTTTTCATGAGTTTTTACGCATGTATGTAAATTCGTAAAAAAGTTTACAATCCGTGACTTGAGATATTTGAAACCAAAATAAAACGAAAATACATTGGTAATATAGGAACAGTGTCTCACAAGGAAGGTTTTTGTTTTAGTAACTCACATAATAAACGACAGATTTGCATAAAAAAACTACCTAACGGCAGATCAAGTGACGTTTATTATCTTTGAAACATGGAAAATATGTGATTTTCGATGGAATTTTCGCATTTATTAAAACAGTTATACAGTGTGCGATTAAAATATGCAATAAAAAAAATACAGCGAACTCAACCGATTTTTTTAAAAACGTTAAATCATGTCGATTTTAGTTTTTAAAAATACACATTAATATGTGCGATTCACATTCCGACTTTCATTTGTTTTGAAGTTATGACGTCATCACAAAAAATTAAATAGCAATATAGATTTTTAGTAGTGGAATCCGATAATGATTTTTTTCCTTTATGATCATGCAAATAAATCATAAGGTTACATAACAAAAATTCTGAAAAGTACAATAATACTAACATTAAATATTTAAAGATTTAAAAAACTTATCAACGAAAAATTCTAAACAAAAAAATGAAATTTAGAGATGTTGATTATTCATTAGTATTATTAAATTTTCAGCTCGATTTTTCTCTTTAATTTTTTTGTGATGAGGTCATAAACTCAAAAACAAATGAAAGTGGGAAGATGAATAGCACATATTAATGTGTATTTTGAAAAACAATAATCGACGTGTCTTAGCGGTTTAAAAAACCGGTTGAGTTCGCTGTTTTTTTTAATATTCCATACTTTAATCCCGCACTGTATATTTTTCTTGAATATACAGCCTTTTTCACTTTTATATAAATTTACAACAACAATTTTAGGAATCAAATGTCATTTTAAGGAATCTTTAATTTTTTTAATAATGTACTTCATTTATATACCTACATATGTACTAATAATCGTATTATGTAAATTATCCCATACGATAAATATAACGAAAATTTAATTATTTTAATAACCTTAAATTAAACTATTAAAAATATTGAATATCTGTTTTTATAAATTCTTTTACTTAAGAATTTATAATTGAGCATCGTTATTCGAAAGCACATAAACAGAGCCTTAAAGACATTCTAACTATTTCATACTTGGAAGTAACCTATCTATTTGTAAACATTAAAACTAAAAATTTACATTTTTGCCCAGCGACCTTTGCATTTTTTTCCGGATAAACAATATTAGTGCTGCAATGTTCTACTGATGATGCAGATTTTTTTATAATAAGGATAATTTGAAAATCCCTTGACTACCAAAAAAATATATATTTTAATTCACTTAAAAACACAATAATTTCAAGAAATATTTTTACATGATAAAGTTTGTCTTTATTTATAAAATAATATATACATATATTAAAATTATTTATAAAGGCAAAACATTTGTTTTAGTTTTTGTCGATACATTTCATATCTGGACTACTAGATTGAATTTGATTTGTTATTATTTCATAACACATTTCTGAAATGTGCCAAAAGCGTTTAGTTCGTATAATACGCTCTGTGTTTTGTATGAGAAAATATACACTTTCTGCCATGTCTTGCCTGTCAGTGCAGCTAATCCGTATTAGGTACCAAGACTAAGGTTTTATTCTCTGTTGTTATTCCGTATACACGTTATTTGCAACAATAGGAACGCTCGGAAACTAGGAGATGTTACAATGCTTGTTATATTTTGCAACAGCTGGCCATGTCCGAGAGAGTTCTCAATTTCATTTTATGTTTGTTTATTGTTACGACAAGTTGTGTCCGTGCTTTGAAGTTGAATATACATTAATTTATTTTTCGATTTTTAAAGACAAATAAGTAATTGTTTCAGAATATCGAACAATAATAATATTCGTAATACAGGGTGGGGCCTAGAAACTTCTTTTTTTTTTTGAAGGCGAATAAAATAAAAAGTATTGCTGATAGACACAATTTATTTTTGAATGGAAGAACGTAATTGGAAGTTTTAAACTATCACTTTTAAACAAAACATCTTGAATGTGGTGACCACCGTTCTCTATGCACTGATGCAACCTTTTCTGAAGCTCCTCTCTACACTTTCCAACTTTCGGGCTATTTTCTGCCGAATAAATTTCTTCAGCTGAAGCATGGTTGTAGGAGAGTGTTTGTAAACATATGCCTTGAGATATCCCCATAAATAAAATCACCTGGCCTTAATGTTAGGAGGGCAATGTTCACCTGACGGCACATCTCGATTTAGGGTTCCCAGGTGTTCGGGTTAGACCCGAACTTTTCGGGTTTTGATGTGCATTGTTCGGTGCCCGGGAAAAGACACAAAATATTAGGGTTTTAGGTCAGTCCAATCAAAAGTACAAATTTAGCTGAACTAGTCTTCGTAGATAATATCACGTGGGCACCGCGCTCGCCCGAAATAATTTGATGAAACACTCTGTATAATATCACGTCGCGAAATAAGGTTCTAAATTAATTTCTCTTTACAATGATGTATAGCAAGTTGGGTGTTCACTTTTATGTCTATTAAAGCAAACATAAAATGACAACAGTCAGCCGTGATATTCTATTTTTTATGCCTGTGCCTGTACACATCTGTCATAGATCTGATAGTATGATTTATTAGTGACTTTTTCACTATTTGTGTAACCGATCCTTTCTTATTATAAACAGTACTATCCATCGGATCTGTGATAGATGTGTACAGATATAAACAATTGAATATCACAGTCCACTGTTATCATTTTATTATTTGCTTTTATTAGACATACTTAAAAGAAAACTTCTATTTTACTAGACTATTTTAATGAGCGTAAAATTATTATTTTTTCAACCAGTGGTTTTCAAACTGTGGGGACCAACTTTGTTATTTTAAATGGGATCATATATACTTTTTATTTACTTATTAGATAGAGATTTTTATTCTGAATTCAGTAATATAATATTACATACGCTCATATAACGATTTTTTTTAGGATATATGCATATACAGTTCTATATTAATATGCCTATAATAAGAGTGCCACGAATGGAAAAAATGAATACATGTTATTTTTTACATAGAATTAGAATGCCATGAAAGAAATACGTGAATATTTCATGCGCGTTGACATCTCGGTTGACATTTATGTTCAATTGACAGAAGAAAATATTCACTCGTTTCTGTCAGGGCACTCTAATTCTATGTAAAAAAATTAACATATATTCATTTTTTTCATCCGTGGTACTGTCATTATGGTTATATTTTAATCATATTATTACAAAACTTTATATGCATATTTCTCAAAAAAAATATCGTAATGTAAGAGTATGCAAATATATGACATCACTGAATTCAGAATAAAATTCTCTAATAAGTAAATAAAAAATATATGATCCCATTTAAAATAACAAAGTTGGTCGCCACAGTTCGAAAACCACTGGTTGAAAAAAAAATTTTTTGTGCTTATTAAAATAGTCTAGTAAAATAGAAATTGTTTGCTAATTTAACCGACCTCGTAGCTCATATATTTTTCGAGTTAGTAATAGTGTACCATTTAAAATGAACAACCTGTATACGAGTATCATTGTAAAGAGAAATTGATTTAGAACCTTATTCCGTAAAAATACATAGAATGTTCCATTTAAAAAATCATAGTGAAATATTTTTCCGAAAAATTAGTAGGCCATGTAAAAAACTTGTTTATGCTAAATTATATGTATATCAGGTTGTATTAGACAACTCTTACATTTAACGTTTTTTGTACCTTTAATATTTCTGCAGATATAAGCTGAAAAATGGAAAACCAACCACCCGATTTAAAAACTAAAAATAAAATTTTCCTAATATAATATATAATAATTTAACAGCAGGAACTATAGGATGCAGTTTTTAGTGTTATATTTTCTTTGGACGCGTATCCTAATTTTATACACAATTTCAAGTTTCCTGAAGTGCAGTTGTATTATGACATTGTGTCAAAGTTGTTGGGCAACTGTTTAACTTGGCACTTTCATACCTCACTTACTAATCTTTTGGTTTTATGACTAAAATATTGAATATTTACTTGTCACATAAATATATGTTGGCTACTAATTTTGACAAATCGTCAAAAATTAACGACAATGATATACAGATAGATTTTTGCTTTGATGTCCTTCATGTTTCTCTTCATCTTCATTTACTTTTAACAGGAACATATATAAAACCATAGTTATTTAAAGCAAATTGATTATGATGATGATGACTAACACTAGAGAGTTTCAATGTTAACATTAAAGCTTTTGATAAAAATGCAATTTGTGCAGTATGCTCGATGAGAAAAATTTCGGAACTGCAACACACTTTTCTAAACTGACTTTCAATGTGATGTAGATACTTACTGTAAGTTGGAAAGGGGTAACTTAAAGTTTTGAAAGTTATTTTACTTCCACCAGATAGAAGTGCGACAAGTTATTTAAAAAAAAAATTCGTTGGAAGATTCAAGTTCATCTCTAATAAAAAAGCTAACAAACAATTCTTAAATGGATAAATTCATAATCCATCTGGCCCTTCTTCAAAATACATACTTTTTAATGCTGTTTCTTTTTTCTTTTGATACTCATTTCTCCAAATCCCTAAAACTGCTTACATGTTACATATATTAAATGAAACATCCGATTTCGCAGAATCTAACATTTCATTGAGTTTTAACATTAAATTATTATTTGCTATCTGTCTTCTAATAATATTTCTGAAAGTTTCTATATGAATCACCTAGTTTCAAAACCCAACAAATCCACTTCTGACAAAAAAAAATGAGTTTGATACTGCATCAGATTTGCCTTTTTTTCTCCATAACCTGGTGTGATGTTTTTGTACCAAAACTCAACATATCCTTATGATATTTATGTTTAAAATATCAGGTTAGTTTCAAAACCCGAGAATTCCACAACCAGTTGTGATCCAAATTTAGCCAATCAGAGTAGCGGTTTGAAGTCACATGGTCCTATTTGTTATACATTTTGTTTTATAATGACAATTGTTTCTTTATAATAATTTAATAAGGAAATAGTGTCCATTGGATTTTATTAACTATCAAATTTTCAAATAAATTCAATAATTTATAATAATTAAACATTTGCAAAGTGTAGGGACGAACAATTTTTAAAATCCGGAAAAAACAAAAATTTAAAGGTGTTACTGATCTATAGGACAAACATTAAAAATACAATCATCCTTCACAGGACGCTACTATAGTTAAAGAAGATTCTGTATATAATATCAATTTATGGGAAGCAGTTGTTTAGAACCCTAGTTTAACAGTCTGATTGTCTTCGAGTTTTGATAGTGTAATTAGGTTTATTTTTGCAATGTAATGGAATAAACCCCAAATTATTTTTTTCAAATCCAAAATTAAAAGAGTTTAGGAAGTAAGTTCAATGAAATCAACTCGGAAATCCGATACTGAACCCAAAAAATCCAAAGCTCAAAATCAAAATTCGACAAATCTATTTTTTAAATTTAAATTCTGACATTATTAATTAATTTTTCTTATTAAATAAAGTAGATTTGGTTTATTATCGTCAACATTATATGTGTATTGTTTATTTTTGTATTCATTTAAAAAATAGCAAAACAGTTTTTTTGTGATTTCCCAAAATTTCACCTAAGTTTATTTTCGGGTTTTGGAACTAAGCGATTCATATGTGCTAATACACCAATAGTTCGCTGTGGTACTTAATTTTTTTTATAAGGTTAGAACTACATAATATCACACTAATTTGTACTACACTACAATGGTCTTTAAAAAATCTTATCGAGCAGACTTATTATAAACTATCACTAAACTTAAATAAATAGTTGACAGCTCGTATCTGCAGTCATTTTTAATAACCGAATGAGAAAACTATTACGATTGAATTCTAGTATTCACGACTGAAATTAACCTGTAGCCATGCGGCAATATTGCGAACTCTCCGAATTGGTAATGGCAGCCAATCACACCTCAGAAAATTACCAACTAAGTCGGCCATCTTAAATGAACGCAGCGCCTCTATAGGATTTTTCAGTCGCCAATAAATAAATGTAGTTACAGGGTTTTTATTAAAAGTTTCAGTTGTTCTGTAATTACTATGAGTTTACTAAATACGTATTTTGATTTTAAATTTGAATATTAACAAAACCAAATACCATTAAGTAAACATGTATATGATACGCCTAGGCATTTGAAAGAATTATCTAACAAAGAAAGTTTTATTACAAATAGCATATCAATGGTCTTCCTATTCTAATACAAAAAAAGTAAATTACGGCATTTAATAGGGGTACCTATACGAGAATCGTCTTTTGTAATGTCGAAAGCTGGAATACCGATTTCTCAGTCAACGAAGGTGTTAATGAGTTTGAAATTTCACACAGGATATACCGTATCGGGCATAAATAGAGCGACTCTGTATGAACTAATAAAAAATACTCCCCCATATTTTTTTTATTATGTAAAAGTGCCGTATTCAGTCAACCTTATGTGCGTGAAATTAATAATTCAAAAGCATCGTACTGAATTTCACAAGTACTTACGTATTTGAATACAGATGTGAGATGCGACAAAAATGGAGCGACTATGTAAATATCTTATATTTACTTTTAAAAAAACGTAACAGAATAACAATTTATGAAAGAAACTTAAATTAGACATAAAAATAAACATTGATATTGTTACATTATACATATTATACATAATACTTTAATAATCTAATTAAGTAAATTATCGATAATTTTGTGGTTTATAGATTTGTATGCAACCGTTATAATTTTAAATAACTGCTTAGTATTATTAGTATTATTCCTTGCAATGTTGCAATATTTTTGTCAATGGTTTCCAACAGGATTTCAATTTTCGAATTTTAGATTCAAACCGGCGCATTACTCTTTTTTTCATTCACCACTTTTGGACGGTTAGAAATATTATTATTATTATTATACAATTTTAGTGAATTAGTGGTTCACGAAAAAAACACAATGGAATTCCAAAGAAATTTTTGTAATATATTGAAGATCTTCAAACCTACTAACCACTCCTCCGCAACTATCGTGCAAATACATTATAGGAAAAAAAGTCGTTGTCGAATTCAAACCGCGTTACAATGTCTTTAACGGTGTCGGGGTAGTGGATGAAATATAAAAAATTGCTGATTTGAAACTTTAAAACATTAAAGATAATATCTCTTTGGAATTCCATTGTTTTATTCGTGAACCACTCATTCGCTAAAATCGTACCTACGTAAAAAAAAGAAAATTTCATGTTGAATTCATATTTTGTCGTCCTTTTTCGAACCTTGTGAGAGTGGTGAAAGAAAAGAGAGTTTAATGACCAGAAAAAAAAATAATGAAATTTGAATATATAAATTACCACCATGTATGACGTAGAATTACCCCGCACCAATGAATAGTCGTAAAACCATCGCATCGGTACGCCCCATAGCAACGGCATGTGCGGGTAATCTAAACATGACAGATCACCTGTTTGACGTTTGAACAATAATTTGAAGGTTGATATTTTAGTTTGACATTTTAATATGTATAAGCTAGGTTAATATCCTTCAAAATCCTGCTTGTAAAATTCAAATGGGGACTTACGTAATTGTGTACTCCATATCTTTAGAAGAAGACGGCAGACTGGAATAAAGAGACAAATTCTAAAATGAAAATAACGAAACACAAAATTATCCAACACATTTAAATACGGTTTTAAATTCTATCTAAGGAGCCATGGTAGTGCTTTACTTTCTCTTTCTTCGAGCTTGTCGTCTTTGTCTTAGAGGTTACTTCAGAACTTAGTAGATGGCAGCAATAAAATTCTAAAATCATATGTCCCCATTAAAACTCGTATTTGCACACCATCTACTGGTTACATTATTAAATATGCTTTCGTATCTCCAGTTCAACATAATGACGTCATAGAAAATTTTCTTTCTTAATTTATTAAAAAACGTATTTTTTAAATAAAATTTATATTTTTACATTCGTTTTCCACATAACTTTAGGTATATAGTGATAGATATTGGATTTTCAGTACTACGGTAGCCCATTGAAATTCTGTTGGAAACCATTGACAAAAATATTGCAAGAAATAATATTAATAATTTTAAGCAATTATTTAAAATTATGACGGATGCATGGCAATCTATAAGCCAAACCACAAAATCATCAATAATTTACTTAATTCGATGACATTACGAATGCATTCTATTCTAAATAATTATTAACGTGTTAATATGTAACACTGTTTATTTTTTGTCTAAATTAAGTTCATTTCATAAATTGTTATTCTGTTTATTTTTTTAAATATATGGTTTTTATATAGTCGCTCTATTTTTGTCGCATTTCATATTTATATTCAAATACGTAAGTACTTGTGAAATTTAGTACGATACTTTTGAATGACTTACTTTACGTCCGTAAGGTTTTATGAATATGTCATCTTTACATTATACAGGCTGTTCCGCGACTCGACGGACAAACATATCATATATTCCGGGGGTCATTACGATCGAAAAATGTTTTATGACCTATAGGTGAATTCCTCTTTGTTTCGAAGATATCTAAGGAATTAAAAAAGATGATAAAAGAAAATTTTCTAAACATACAGCTATCCTTCGAGTCATAGAATGTAGTAGCTTCAACTATATGGTCAGTCAACTCTTCGGGTATATCTGGTTTACCATTACTATACACACAATATTTGAGGCAACCCCACAGAAAAAAATCTAAAGGCGACAAGTCAGGTTACCGAGCTGGCCAGAGTACAGGACCACCTCGTCTTATCCACCTTTCCGGAAAATGTTGTGTGGTAAGGAAAAATGCGATCTGGGTACCGCCTGAGGTACTCCGCAGCTGCAGCACGTCAACTTCCATTGCAAAAACCATACACGAAAACCATATCGGCATATTATGCATTAGTAAAATGCGGCATAATGGCGACTTAAATTAATAAGACAGAACAAAAATCATTCATTTTTCAAACATACGGTAATTCGTCAAGACTAACTCAATTATCTTTTTTTTTAATTCCTTCGATATCTCTGAAACAAAGAGGAGTTCACCTATAGGTCATATAACATTTTTTGATCGTAATAACCCCCGGAATAAATGGTATAAGTTTGTCTTTGGAGTCGCGGAACATTCTGTATAAGAAGTATTTTGTATGAGTTCCTAAGGAGTCGCTCTAATTATGTCCGAAACTGTATATAATTATTTATATGCTTACTGCGAATTGAAAACAGACAGTATGTGAATTATTCCCAGAATTAAAAATGTATAAAACCCTAATCCGACTTTGCATATTACTTTGTTTCTACCTCAAAGTTGGAATTTTTGCCGTAATCTACTCATCCCTAACAGTAAAACAAGCCATTATGATGGAAAGTTAGCTCGTTTGCGTAAAACATTTTTCCGTGACTGTTATAAAATAAAGATGATTTCTGGAGAAAAACAAACTTTTCGCAGAATGAAATTTCAAGAGAATTCATACGAGTCAAAAGCGATTCAATCGAATTTTCCGCCGTTTTATCATTCATTGTTTGTTCGCGCTCACATGTGCCACTAGAGACGGACTGCGACTGGTATAATATATTATTTAGGAAATTATGTAAATGGAATAAGGTTATTTCACGGGTTATTTACACTCTGTGTTGTTTAACAAAGAGAATACCTACTCCTGTGTACATTACGCTACACTCTATTTTATTAAGAAATGAATCGTTTTAAAATGAGTTCTATGATTATCGAGAATAGAATTATGCATATAGATATAAATTATGTATACAAGATACATACTCGTATGTATATGGGTAGCCTATACACTTTGTCATTTAATTTAATTAAATGGTTCTATGCTCACCCTAAGCAGTAAAGACCTAACAAAAGCGATGGATAAATTACTTGCACTATTTAATTGCAAATATAAATTGTTATATTATTACTGAACTAAATGGGTTTCTAGTTTCTTTACGAAAAATCTTACATTAATTCTATATACCAAGTAATCATTAAATTAAAAAAATATATATTTATTGGGTTTCCAAATTATCAAGAGATGGCGCTAACAACAAATGTCAAACCATATACCTATTAGACTTAGTTAGAAGGTATATGTGTGAAACTCATGACCCAAGGTAGACTTTTCGGTGGCTTCCGTAAGAATAGCTTTTTTTAATTTTAGGAAAAATATGAAATTTTAGTTTCCTATTTTTGTGTGCCGTAGATTTACAGCCATAAACGGCACATGTTTTCTCATTTTTAGTAATTTTTTTGGGTGAAAACTCCTTCACAATATTAACCTCTAATATTGAATTGAATTGAAACAGGAACTTACCTTTTATATTAGCAGTTATTTATATTTTTACTTTTAGTAGTTTTTACAGTGAAAAAGTCATGACATAAACCTATAATAAATGGAATTTTTTCTAATTTTAATAGTATTTTGTATATTTTATTAAAATAAAACAATTATAGTGCTGTGAAAACCTTATTTCAATATTTAATTCACAAATATAAATGTTGCAATTGCAAATGTAAACAATTATGTACCTTACCTTTAGTTCAGAATTCTGCCGCTAGTAGCGTTTTCTTATTTTGGAAGCCCGTGTTTTTTTAACTTGTATAGCAAAATTTAAACGTGTAATGTAATTATATTATACTGACTTTATTAGAAATATATTATTTTCGAAATTTGCAAAAATAAAAGTGCGGTTTATTTGAAATGAATATTTCCCGTATTATTACATTTCTATATATATATCTCTAATAAAACTGTCAAATAGGTTTATCTTTATTTCTCACTAAAAATATAATATTTTAATTTGTTTCCAAACAATACGCAGGTAATGTAATTTTAATTATATTCGTTAATTTCGGTTAGGGCTCGAGGACTCCAGTGGTGTGTATAAATCACATTTTACAAGCGTATTTGTTAGAAATTTTGTATATTCTATTTTGAATGCTTATAATGCAGTCCCTCGCCTCTCGCTCCTCTCGCTGTGACGTCACGAAATCAGCATTCTGGCCTCGTATTCTCGTGTGGCCTCAAAAATGCTCAATGCTCATATATTCTCCAGTTTTTTTGTTTTTTTTTTTGATGCCTTGCTTCAAATCATGCAACTTATATTAAAAAATTTGGACGACGCAGCATAGTGGTTTCAATGGTAAAATTAATGTGCAGTTATTTACTCCCCTAATTATTTTAGAATAAAATTGTATTTAGGGATTTGCTACACAAAATAATACTGTATCCGAATATGCTATTGTTTATAATTTTTCAATTTCCGGAACCGTAAGAATATTCGAAAACAATAATATTTTTACTAAAATCATTGATGCCATGAAAAAATAAATAAATAAGCGCGCAAACATCTGTCATTTAATTTAAATATGTTAAGGGCCGTATTTAAAGCCACTACTTCAAGAAATCTTAAATTTAGTTCTCGTCAAACTATATTGTTGTAATCAACTATTACATTGTTGTTATCAACTACAAAAATATATTTCCTTTTCTCCTCGTTTTGGAAATAAGTTTAAACGTCAAGAATCTCTGACGCTTTTGTTTAAATTTTTGTTCCATGGCATCAATGGTTTTTTCAAAAATGTTGATATTGTTTTCGACTATTTTTACGGTACCTAAATACAATTTTATTCTAAAATAATTAGGGGAGCAAACAACTGCACATTAAAATTTTACCATTGAAACTCCTACCCTGCGTCGCCCAAGTCACCACCCTGTATATGTATTATGTATATTCCATTATATCTCATATATTAAATTATATTTTAATTATTGATTAAATGTTGCTGCTAAAAACACTATGATAATAAAATGTAAAAACATGGTTTGATTAAATTATTTGGAAAACAGTAATTGGAACTCGACTGCTTTAATGAAATGTAATGGACTTTAAATTTTCAAACAGTTGCGCAGGTATGTAAATTACTATGTAGAATTCTAACTAGATGGACTATTGATTTTTTTGCAATAAAACTATTTTATCACTTTTCCATTTTACAAGGGCTGTTTTTTCAGTACCTGTAGATACATGATAATAGTATATTAAAGACCGAATATCATAATTGTCATATTATTTTGTGAGAAGGAAGTTTGGGTAATGAAACAGAGCGGAGTGGCCCAACCCTTCGAACAAAATAATCGACAATTATGATATGAGTTATTTATACTATTTTTGCTATTTTGCGCCTTTTATGCCATTTTTAAATCAAAAATCGTGATTTTAAAATTTAGGGAATTTGGTGTTAGTTGGTGATACTAATTCAATCTCTAACCTTATTTTTGTAACACCTATCTACGACATTTTCTATTTCTTTCTAACTTTATCACTATTATTTTTTCTAATTCTTACTTTTAAATTCAACATTATATAAAAATAAAATTCTTAACAACCGTTTGTGTTCGTTTATTTAGTGAGATTTAACATTTGATATTTTTTGATATTCATAGCCACCAACCTTAAAAAATAAATTGTACTAATCTATTGCAAAACTTGAAGGAGCTATTAACGAACTCTTTTGGGTGCTGTAATTGATTTGTTACAAACACAAAATAGAAAAAAGTAGTTAATATAGCAGAACAAGTATTATTATTTCATAGAAAACTTTTATATTCAAAATTTAGTTTTCTTTTATTCAGCTCACATAATTTGTTTTTAGAACTTTTATGTAAAATGAATGTAGTATTTCAGATTTATTGCGATATATATTTGTAAATACTTAATACCAGTATATTACCATCAAATAATAGAATTATCATTTTAAATAAATACATATTAAACAGTTGTAGAAAAATTATACATCATTATGCTACTTTAATTTTTTTTGCATTTATGTTAAATTATCGTTCACTGGATGATTTAAAAAAAATCCATTTAACTGTAACTCGAGTGACCTTGACATGCTTAGAATCAGCTGATTTGTGTGCCCATGTCATTTTGACAAGAACAATGCCACGTTGACAATCCCAATGTTTTGACTTATTTTGATTTTGAACTGCTAATTTTATTATTTTACAATTTTTAGGCAGTAAAACATATGAAATTAAAAATAATAACATTTTAGCAGTTAAAATAAAAATAAATCGAAACATTAGGTACGTTCAATGAAGTAAGCATATCTAGCAAATGCTAGGTAAGCAAACGAGACTTGCTGCTTAGTGCGCTGAACGATTTGCTAGCTGTATGACGAACTGTCATCCACAACTGTCATCGAGAAACGTATATAGATGTCAAATATAACATTGTGTAATTGTGTACCTGTTGTATTACTTTTCTTGGTCTGCGAACATATGGAAAATGAATTTATATATTTATTTTCAGATAGTGGGATTAATTTGGAAGAAGCTATATTGACTATAACAAAATATTTAAAATTTAATAATGTTATAAACATCCAGCACAAAACTCTCAAAGCCTTTTTTACATGTGGTTGACAGACACACACCATATAAAGAAATAGAAACAGTTCAAGTTAACTTCATGTATGTAAAATTTGTATTTCCCGCCATTATATTTGACACTTAGCAAGACAAGCGAGAAAATTGTGGCTTGGATTGCTTGCGAGCAAATCAAGCAAATGTTAGGCTAGCAAAGTCGTTCAACAAATTTTACTTCCGGTTGCTTGTTTTGCTTCGCTTATTGAACGTACCTATTGGTATTGTCAACGTGACATATTCTTGTCAAAATGACATGCGCACACAAATCAGCTGATTCCAAGCACGTCAAAGTCGCTCGAGTCACGTGACTGCTCGCGCCCTATAGTGATTCAAATACTTACATTTTCATCAAATTAACCTAATTATTAATATTTCATAATTATGAAACTTTAATACATTATCAGTTTGCCGTGACATTTGTACCTTCCTTATTTGAGGACGTATTTTGACTTTTTCTTGATAATTTGTTTTTGATTATTTCGAACAATTCAAACTGTCTAACATTAAATGAAGTGTATAATTAAATTAAATTCAAATTCTAATAATAACTTTTTCTTAATTCTATGGCAGTTGAAAATATTCAAAATCAAATGATACATTACATAAACGTCAAAATATTTCCTCAAACAAAAAAGGTACCGATAATTGTCATAGTTTTCATGAAAGCAAGTATGATTTGTAATCTCTGTAAAGCTTATTTAAATAATTCTGGTTTAAATGACTTTCCGAAAATATAAAAATAAGTATTATGTATTATTCCATTTTAGAAATCAACCATGATATCGCTAGTAGAATTCAGGGCTGTAAATTAGCTCTCAACCTAAACAAACTTTCGTGGGAAATGTATCATCCAAAACAGAATAGCTATTCCATGCTCCATAAACAGACAATAAAAAGATAAGATCATAATAGCAATTTAGCTTATAAAATAAAACGGTTTATATTTTTTTTGCTGACGCAGCATGTGCTTCAGTAATTTCTGAAAATGATTTTTTTCCAAGGGCTTTAGCTGAAATTAAATTTATATAGATTTTTCTTTCAACTTGAAAATTAGAGAAAATGTATTATTTATAACCTGCAACTTTGAATAAACAAACATTTTTAAATATTTTCTCTGTTTCGGAATTAAAATAACATATTCTACCACGCTTATTGATGCTAGAATGAGCTACATTTTTAAACGATTTTGGTGACATTTTGTTATTTGGAATTGGCATTAAATACACAAATATCTTGTCAACGGACAGAATAAAAACACAAATCACTGTATTGTCAAAAATAAATATAAAGAAATAATTTAAATGCAAGCCGATACAGAGAAAATAGTATAAAACACTCGTTAAGCCGGCTCCACACTACTCGCATTCTGTACTTGTATGGTATGACTAGCGAATGAAAGTATACGTTTAGATTATTTACTAGATGTGGTTTCTTTTGAAAATATTTCCCTACATTTGATTTGAAAGGAACTGACTCTTATGTATTCCGTTACAGATTACAATTGTATCCAATACCAGGAGGCATTTAAAATAACCTTAGCAACAGGATTCAGGGATGTATTTAAAAGATTTAATACCGCAAATTCTAATTCGTCCGTCTCAGGTGTAAGCAACCCTCGAGTCGGAATTACTTTTAGAGGAAATTAAAAATAATCCTATTTCATAGAATTGCCAAACTAAATAGTTTAAAGATCAAAATATTTTGTTATAATCAACATAAACGAAAAATATATAAAATATTTTAAACGCACCCCTGTTTTGATAATCAGTTACCCTAGTCGGCCAGCTATTTTCAGCCAGACAGTAATGTATTTTAGTGCTTTCCTAGTCCAGTATTTAAATGGGTTCATGCAAAAAATTCATACCTGAATATTTCGTACAATTCTATTCTTCTCTAGAGTTTTAAAAGAAACCACATCTATAAAATAATTTAAACGCCAACTTTCATTCGCTAGTCATACCATACAAGTATACTTTATTTATTTATACCACTCAACAGGACTTACGTCCCAATTACAGAGGGTAATATTACAAAATATGTAGTAACACCAAATATAGAATGCCAGTAGTAGCTGAGTAGTAACATAAAAAAAAAAAATACAGAATATAATATAATATAATAAAAAAAATAATCATTCACATTTTTTTTGAAGATAATTACTTATTTTATATTTGTAGACATTAAATTTATCATTAAAAATGTCTATATCTACACACTTAGATATGTTATTAAAATAAGTACATATGCGCCTTACAGGGCATTTTAGCTCATAATTTACTTTTGCTAATGCAACATGAAAAGATAGTTTCTGTCTAGGATTATATGTGCGGGGAACATGGAAATTTATATGGGATAAAAGATTGGAGTCATTAATGTTATTATTAATTAGTTTGAAAAGAAATATGCATGACTGCAAAGTCTAGAAGTATTAAAGGGCATGCGCGAATGCATAGTCCTACAACCCCAAAAGACTCGTGTTTACTTGCAATTGTGCTTTCTGGGTAATACCTGGGAATATTTTGCAAGCAGTCATTTTATTTCGCGCCAACTTTAAATTTGTCAGTATCATGATGGACAGCTAAATAGACGACATACTACTTCTCGCTAGTGCGGCATATATTATTTTAAATGGGGGATATACTTTACTAAATAAAAAACAGAAGCGCAAAATAAGGTGTGTTGAAACCCGAAATATAGCGATTGAACATGAACTCTAACGAGGCAATAGGGAGTGGTCTCGAAGGTTCCGCGAGTGGTGTAGGAGCACCCGACAGGAACGCACGATAGAGAACGATATATACGAATATACCTATTAAACTATATTTATATACCGCTAAAAGGCACACAGGAAATGTCCGGAACATTATATATTTGTGTGGACAGGACCCCTTGCTGTGCGCGTATGAGCTTGTAAACGCGTGCCCGAGTGCTAGACATGAATAGTTCACTACATCTACTGTATATTTTAGCAAGCCAGATTAGATGTTTGGGGTGTAATCTGTAATCACTATGTTAATTTTAACATCCAGTTTAAATTTTTCAATACTAATAATAATAATTTAAGGTTAAGGGGTAATTATAATAGTTTTAGTTGACTAATGATAATAGGTAGACAGTGAATAAAAAAATTTAAATTATAATACATTTGTTTCTGCTGGCTACAAATTTTAACAGGCTTTAAAAATGAACATGATAGGTACGATACAGAATACATAAATGCATATTGCATTAGAAAATCGAACATAAACATAACCTGTCCAGCACGTTTATTGTAATGTAACTTAGGCCATGTATAATAGTCGCACATTGTGTTGTGCTTAGACAGTTTATCCAGATAAGTCAACAATCAGTTAAATATATTCTCTTTTCTAAAATGTTCTGAGATCTGGCAATTTATTTTTGTACATGAAAGGGGAAAAATATGTAGCTTCACATCCTTTAAAAATATATAATTTTCAATTATAAGGCATTTGACCTTTTTTCCTGGGTACCTTGCATCACCAAAGTTTTGGTGCACGAGTCGCCATTGTGTACCTAGAATACTACTTTTTAGGTTTCGAGCACCCGACAGGAATATAAAAAGTCGGAGCCACTGTTGGCAAGTGTAATTATCCTTTGACTCCTGTCAAGATTACTGACAACGGATGGGAAACGCCGAGTGCCAGTACGAGTGAGCACGAGCATAGCCAATTACGAGGAATTTCAATCCCACACCACTTGTCATTGTCGATACTTGTCAATACTTCCGAGTAGTGTGGGGTCGGCTTTATATAAGGATACGCAATACTCAAGCATTTGTTCGCGCACTCGCTGCTCTACCCTGGTGTACGTATTTAAAACTCGTGCTTATATATCGACGTTATTCAAACTTATAAACGTGTTCTGATCTATATTGGATTTTTTTCTGCTAACATGTAGTCAAGAAAACTATATGAAATACAAGATAAATTAAATTGTAGTTTATTACTAGCGCCTCCAGTAAGTTTGGAAGTGTGTTTCATTTGAATTATTATACGAGTATTTCTGATCAGAAAACAAATTGATACTTAATCTGTTTTAATTAGGTAATAATAGATAACTAAAGATGAAACTGTGTTCAAAACTAGTTTTTGCTCAAATTTGATAAACGTAAGATTAGAATTTTAATTCATAAAAGTCAAATAAAGTATTAGCCTTTCGTCTTAATAGTTAGTGCTAAATCTATATTAAAGGATCCATTACGTTTAATGTACGACAAAATCTATATTGAATATAATATAGTGATTATTTCTTTACATTTATCAATATTAAAACAATATGAAATTTTTAACAAGGTATGTATAAATTAACTTAAATATGATAATTGATTTTTGCTTTTAGGACGAACTATTAAGACAAAAGGCTCGTAATTGGGTCTCGCAGAATCTGTTGGCGGTGCTATATATATCAGGGCGCATTGTAGAACCTGTACGATTTGTTTACATTCTCTGATTGCTTTCTGACACAATAAAAGTTGACAATTCATCCCAAAACGATTTTTAAGTTTGTTCAGTTGATTCCGACATAAAGATTACATATTGGAATAGAACAAGTCATAAATTCGGAATTCTGCAATTTCTAAAGGCGGCTACATACTGTACGGTTTACCGGAGAGGTCTGCCTTGAAGAGAAGCACCTTGAGACAAACCTGAATGTGTGTAGGAAAATTCGCCTTGAAGCCGAAGCGCAAAGAAGTTGCCGGATATCGAACGAATATCTGTTCGTTCGCCGGACGGCGAATCCCCTATCTCAGGGCGACCGGAGCGTGTGTGTCATATTTTTCGGTTAACTTTTCTAATGGCGTGCCCCAGAGCTATCCACAAACCGACAAGAGCGAGAGCATCGTCTATTGACGCCAAAAATCCCAGGATTACTGAAAATTTACGTAACTCAAGGTGTACCGTAAGGCCTGCCGAAGCGTGTGGGTACACCCCTAATTTTAGGTCGTTCTCAAGGCGGCCGCCTGTAGGCAGACCTTTCCGGTAAACTGGAGAGTGTGTAGCCGCCTTAAGTTTCTGGGCCTCGATTTATAAATTTAAATGCACTAGAATTCAAATTTTACTAGAATTAAGATTTCCTCCACTTTTCGCAGAGTATACTTCAAATTCTACTGGTCTGAAGCAGTAGAATTCGTGCCCTCGAATTTATTTCGTTCATGCTAGCTTAAAAAGTTGGGTTATAGTCATATTTCTATTAACTATTCTTACCCAATTCTACTAGAATTTAAAGTTACAAATTCGAAGCCCTGACTAACTGCTTCACACTTGTACATTCTGTAGAATATTAAAAGAGTCAATTAATTACAAAGTAAATGAAACTATAAATTTTGTTTACCAATACTGTCAATAGTTCTGTTGCAGTAATAGTAAATTACAATAAGCGGAAAGAAACTAAGAATTTGGCTCACGCATGTGGAATTTTTTTTAAAAAAATTGAAAATTAAGATAGTTATTACTATTTTCGGTGACCAATAAGGTAGAAATTACAAGAAAAATAGTTAAAAAGTAAAGCGGGCGCCAATACCAGTAAGAAAATTCGCCTAGGTAGAGGTAATAAAGTTACCTTCTGAGGAATGCACTGAAGTAGATGAAATGTCACTTGCTGGCATGTTTATGTTTATTGTCCATTGCCATAGGATTAAATTAAGTGGACAAAACAGAAGGTTTCAAGTTTTGTATATAAGTAAGAAACAAGTTTCAATAGCAGGATTGAACAAAAGTCTCGACAAAAGTACATACATATATATTCGCAAAATTTTTGTTATAATCATTTACTCTAAAATGCAAATAGTTGAATATAGGATATGTGTATTTAAATTTCTTTTCATTATGTCGCTTAATTTACATACAATTTCAAACGAAATTTCAAAATCAAAGGATGAGAATTTTTTTTCTGTTAAATTAATTAAACGATTGTTTGCGACATATTAGACAGGTCCTACTAGCCGCCATTAATTAGTTCCCTAAAAGTCGTCTGTCGCATGCCATTCTGCGTGTCCCAATAGTCCTTATTCGTTACCTAAGCTAATTTAAAACTTCATTTAAAACATGTAAAATTCATACCGCATATCGTTCGTAAGATGTCAAATTTAAAATTAAATAGATACGTAAATTTTTTATGAGAATTAAAGAGTTTTACACCTTTTTATTTTTATGCCCGTCATAAATACGAAAATTTATTCCATCGACATTTAATGTGACTTAAAATGATAAATGGTTGTCAACTGGGGTTTTCATAACATTTTAGTTGAACTAAAATTAGTCAATACTTTAGAAAACTTTATTCATTAATACACCATTACCGAAAGTGCTTTCTAAAGTTAATGAACTACCACTCGTCATTATTTTTTTTAACTCATTATAGCACTACGTTTTTAATTATCATAAAATGAATTTTTGTTGTTATCGTTTCACTATTCGTTATTGTGATTTTAATTAAATCTACAAGTACAAAGCAAGTATCTTTCTAATGAAGGTATTATTGTATTTGATATTCCCCTTAATGAGAGTTTTAAATAAACAGAAGATAATGAAAATTTTAATTGTAGTTTTTAATAAATAGTACATTTTTTAAGAAAAACTGTTTACTGCTTCATGGTATGGGAAGGACAATTTCTAGTTGACTAATATATAAAGTTTCATACGTTTTATAAAATAATTGTCATGAGAGTCATGAGAGATATTCGTTTTCCGGGAATGGACTGTGTCATATTTTGAGTCAGAGCTCAACGTTTCGCCCGCAGTCGTATGGGGCATCTTCAGGAGCAAGGGGGATAGTACTGTCTTAAACAAGGTTACCCGACGTGTCAACCACGCTAGAGGCCGAGTTTAAGCAACAAGAGGGGGAGACTCAGTTTACAAGGTTACGCGACGTGTAAACCACGCTAGAGGCCAAATAAACCAAGTGACGAAAGGAAGGCCGAGAATACAGTTATATACTAATCTAAAGATACGGTAGATGAGCAAAGCTAAGGAGGACCAATGGGAATCGAGTTCGTAATGGTAGATTGGGCGTGTCGTGTTCCGAGAATCACAGGTTTCCACATGTGGCTCAAGAAATAGCCATCATCCCGCTTGATGTTATTAGGATGTTTCCATATTTCTAAAGTTTCCCTGTATTTACGTCTGTAAAACTAAAATGCGGGAATTTTCAAATAAGATGTTATGTCCTGAGTTGTGTTGGTGTTCTGCGACCGCAGATGTTAATACCATACCATTACGCAGACAGCGTTTGTGTTCTGACAATCTAGTGTGAACACTCCTTACTGTTTCACCTATGTATACTGTACCGCAAGAACAAGGAATACTATAAACACTGGATGACGACAAGGGTTCGCGTTTATCTTTAGTTTGGGGGAGTATTTCTGAGATTTTTTGTGGAGGTTTAAAAAAGACCTTAATATTGTTTTTATTAAGAATTCTACTTATTTTATCCGAGAATCCTTTAATGTAAGGGATAGATGCAAATGTTTCGAACGAGGTATCCACGGGTTTTTTTTGGGGGAACACGACACGCCCAATCTACCATTACGAACTCGATTCCCATTGGTCCTCATTAGCTTTGCTCATCTACCGTATCTTTAGATTAGTATATAACTGTATTCTCGGCCTTCCTTTCGTCACTTGGTTTATTTGGCCTCTAGCGTGGTTTACACGTCGGGTAACCTTGTAAACTGAGTCTCCCCCTCCTGTTGCACGACTGCCGGCGAAACGTTGAGCTCTGACTCAAAATATGACACAGTTCATTCCCGAAAAACGAATGTCTCTCATCTTCATACGTTTTAGTCTATTTTTTATTATCTTCCGACATACCTTTAGGTAAAGAAGGTATTGTTTTTGGTCAAAAAATTCGATGGTGAATTTCTAATGAATAAGCAAGTTTTAGATTCCCTAGAATACGATTTTACTATTTTTGCGATGATCTCTGTATGTGTGCAATTCTAAAAAATATAATTCTTTCGTATTCGTCTTCGTTACATCCATATGAAGAGTTGATTAGATTTTGGTTATAATTGGCCGACCGGAAGTACCCTCATTTGAAGATTTTAAGTTTTTTTGACAAAACGCTGTTAAATATCATTTTTTCACATTTAATGTTATTATAAATATCAAAGAATATTTTATACTTCATATTCAATGGATATTGAGTTAAAAAATTATAAAGACATTTAATTTCATAATGCAGCCAGTTATGCAATAACAATGGAAACAGCTAATATAATTTTAAAAATTCTGATAGACAGATGTCATTGTCAAGTGCGATTGACATAGTATGTTTGTGTTATAATTTTACTGCAAATATAGAATCAATTCTGAAACTTTCTTTATAGAATTTGTACAAAATACATAGAACTGAGGGAAGGTAATTTACTGGAAATATAGAATCTTTCGCAAGAAACTGTCTGTATGGAATTTGTATAAAATACATAGAACTGACGGAAGATAATGTGCTGGCAGTGGCGTAACTAACGGGCCCGCATTGCGGGCGGGCCCCCGGCTCTAGAGAGGCCCCAATTTACATGATTTATAATTTTGTAATTACTGCGAAATTTTGAATTTAATCTTTTTTTTTGTAGCAACATACAAATTGATTTAGTCCTTAATTTTTTTAAATGTCAATTTCCAAAAATAATATTGGCTAAGGGGCCCCTTATCCGCTATGTAAAATCATGCTCTTTATTTTCTATCACATTTCGGCCGGTAGAATTTCGATTTCTAAGCAAATATTTTCCTGCAAAATAACCCCATAAAAAGAAGTCTGGGGCTGTCAAATCAGGATACCTGGCTGCCAGGTGTATTACCAAAACGTGGGATTAAATAACGATAAGAGAATGATTTTCGCAAAATTGCTACTATTTATCTTACTAATACCATATTTTGTCCAAGTACTTTTATTTGGGATGCCAAAAATGTATGAATCAATTCCTTGCAAATTTCACCAGTAGACTGTACCACCAAAGCGTGCCAATCACATTTTTATAGCAAATGCCGCAACATACAATGACTTTGGTGGGATGTAAAGATGCCTAATCTTGGAATTTCAGGTTATTTTGCTTCTTAACATGTTAACTCAGATGAAAGTGAGCCTAGTCACAATTTCCACAAGGTCTTGTGGTATGTAGTTCCTCATGATAAACGCTACAACTAAAACGGGCCCCCAAAATTTTTTGCGGGCGGACTCCCGAACTCTTAGTTACGCCACTGTGTGCTGGCCACATCATATTTTATCATCCTGACTACACCCACACACACATACATAAAATAATAAGAAAGTTTTTTAATAAATAAATTCAGAAAATGTAGAATAAAAACAAGGAGCAAACATTTTCTACTATTCTTTCGGTTAAAGAAATACTCCGAGTCATACTACAAGTACCATTATCCTACCACGCAACCAATACCTTCGATCGAAATATAGCGTATATATAAAAATTAAAATATTGACATAACTCGAAAACTATAGTGATTAAAATATATGAGCATCGCCATTCGAGGGAACATAAAAACTGCTTTAAAGATGTACAAATTAAAATCTGGTATTATTTCGGATTTGGAATATATTTGCAAAAATTAAAAATCTGATGTGGCCAGCACATAACCCCTCACCAGATATCTGGTTGTACGCATAAAACGAAAAATATTTTTAAATACAAATACATATTCATGTCTTACTGCAAAATAATTCTCATATATATTTGCAAAATCTATGGGATATTTTAATATAAATTATGTACAATACATACATTTTCTTTATATTCAATATCCTGAATTTTTTTTCTACTTTCCTTTTCTTTTTCTTTATATTCGTCATTTTTTCGCAAATTCCTATTTTATTCTTTCTTACGTATATTCTTTTGCGTTGTTGGCTTTTTATTTATTTTCATAATCTTCATAATGATATACAAATATTTTTGACAGTGGCGTACAAATATTTTTGACAGTGACGTTTATGTGTCAATTACAAACATTTGAATTTCTTGCCTTGAAGTAGTTTGATCTGAGAATTTTTACATCAAAGTATTTTATATGCATTTTTTTATCTCTAAATCTATAGAAGATAATAATGAATTTATGAATAAAGATTTTAACGTTCTTTAATATAAGTATTTACATAAATTTTCGATAAATACTATTTAGATGATTTTTTTTTTGTAACTACTACTTCCGGTTGTCCAATTGTTACCAAAACTTAATCAACTCTTCCCATTATTGTTAGATTGAGGAATCCGTAGTTAAAAATGTTTTAAGTCTTATAGTATTTGAGAAATCGTGGATCCAACATCCACACACACATACGGACATCATCGTAAAAATGTTATAATCGGATACTAGGGACCTTAAAACGTGCTTTTTCACTAAAATCGATATGCGATTTTTAGCATGAATTCAATACCTCTCTTAGCGAGAGGTAAAAACTATAAAATTTACATTTTCATCAATATCTAGTCATCTACATATTTTTTCTCAAATAACAAGACACCATTAAAATGGTCTCCTAATGGGGCAACTTTTGACTTATTTAACCGACTTCGTATCTCTTATAGTTCTCGAGATCCCCATGTTGGAAAAGTTATCCTGAGCAGCCTGTATAGACCGATAGGTACAATATAATATTAGTTGGCATCTTTACTATATGCGCTTGATTTCTGTAACGTGATTCACGGGGCATATTTTCAGAAATTTTATCATATTGACGTCAAAAAGCGTAGAATTTACTATACTTATTCCAAATTAAATTAAGAATAGAATCATTTCCTCTATTTTACTATTATGCTGTAATTATATTTCATATTTAATTGTGTGTTGTGTGACAAGGCGAGGGTAAGCACAATAACAGATAAATAACTTTTTATAAACTCTTCTAAATTATAGTTTCAATATTCATATTTTAACTCTGTTTATCTGTTTAAGTTATAAATGTCAAAATTCAGTTTAGAAATTCTTATCATATTATGATAGTCACGACATTTATTTGTTGATCTTAAGTCTGGAAATTATTATATATACGAGCGTGACTTTAGAATGACCTCGCCTATGCACCCCGAACCCCTAAAGATAATCCTGTCCTGGAGATAGCGTTTTTGTTTTAAGGCAGTCGGCATTAGTTAGCCATGGGATAAACATGGAACAGTCTGCATTAGTTAGCCATGGGATAAACATGGAAGAGTCGACATCAGATAGTCGTGGAGTGAACATGTAGTGTTTTTAGTTTTGGGGCGCGTGTGCAGAACGCCCGTCCGCAAGGTTACAAAATGTAACAGTTTTGTTAGTTATGTTTAATTAAGTAATATTTAATCATGTAAATAAAAGTATTAGTTAGTAAAACCAACAAGATTTGTTCATGTCCGTAGTGTTCATAAGTGTAAAGTGTAAAAGTAAAGTGTATGTGTGTTCTTCCATCACAAGCCGTGGACGCCAGCCATCAAAGCGTCCACCAGTCAGTCAGTGTATCATCGTTGGGAAGCATCATCATCAGTCAGCTTCAGAGACCCCCCCTCGTGTTACAGTGAAGCAGTCGGTAGGATTGCATCAGCTTCGCAGACCCCCCTCGTGTTACAGTGGCGCAGTCAACGGGTAGGATAATGAGAGTAATGATTTACTCTTATTCATCCGAAAAGATCTTACGTTATTAGTTTTAGAATTATTAGTTTGTGACCGAGGAGAGGGTACTTGGTGTACAATATGTACACATTTACGACCACGACACCAGCGATGATACAGCAACCCAGGCCGTATCAGCCGTCACCAGATATGATTGACGTATTGCTTGAAATAAATACGTTCTCTGGTGATGGCAGTGTGGGAGAATATATCCACAACATGGGAGCAGCCAGCAGACGATACGGCTGGGATGAAGTTTTTCTCGGCAGGGCAATAGTGTTTAGGCTCAGTGGTAAGGCAAGGGAATTGTATTTTGAAATTCCATTGTACAAGCGGCCTACCACTGGCACAGATATGGTGCGTTGGTTAGAAATAACATATGCAGGACGCACCATATTACCACCGTCATTTTTTCCGGCTTGTACGCCAAGTTTTTATGGTCCAGCATGGACGCACCAGGTCTACGCACCGCAGGCGCCGTTAGATTCGTTGTCTCCAGGGCATGGAGTGCACGAGTTGCCAGTAGGGAGGATCAGTTTAGAAGAAATTGAGTCCTTGCTGGCAATAGAGGATCGTTTTGCGGTGGTAGACATACCACGACCGGAAAGTCCGACAATAGTCGTCACAGCGAGTGACAAGGGCGTACAAGAAGGAAAAATGATTGAAGAGAATTGCCTGCCGGAGGAAACAGCGAAATGTGAGACTGAGGAAGAACACAGCGAAGTAGCTGATGAACTGGACGTGAACACAGTATATGACGACAACCTGCACGAAATGTATCTGCAAATGGTCAACGAAGAGGACATCGAGAATGGCGACTTGGGCATGAACGTCGGAGAGGACAACTTGGCATGCCCACCTGTGCAAGTTTTACGCCGCACCCACGGAGGGCACGCCACTGGTGGTATCGTGTTACATTCCAGGAACGACGTTATCGCTTGCAGAAGTGTTCCCAAATTTTTTGTAGTGCCATCCCTTAGACCGCTTAGGTGTGAACACCCCCCTCCCTCGTTCAGTGCAGTGACCTTTGTGTTGTTTTCATTTATGACGATTATATAACGATTTTTGTTAGTGTTTAGTTTTTTTGGCTAGTTAAGTTGCATGTTAGATTAGTAATTTTAATTAGATAGGAAAATAAAATACCCTTTTCCTTTTTAGCATTTGTGATTTGAATTTGGAATTTGTTAAAACGTTTTAGGTACGTTTTTATTGAGTTTACATTATGTTTATAATGTTTTATGTTTGTATGCTTTTGCATTTGTTTGTACATTTGTACCTGTTTTGCAATTTGTCTTGCGATTTTTGTATTCTATGTTTTATGCTTTGTGTCATATTTGTAATATGTATGATGCTTTATGTTGTTAAGCCTTTTGCTCTTGTAATGTCTTAGGTTTTATACCTTTTGTGTGTTTTATCGTATTATGTTAATTGTGTTTGTACATTTGTACCAGTTTTGCAATTTTTTTGTATTCTATGTTTTATGCTTTGTCTCATATGTGTAGTATGGGTGATGTTTTATTTGTTTTATGTATGTGTTTTATGTTCTGTGGTTGCAGAATTTGGAAACTATCTTCAGTTCAGGATTTAAGAATAAATATATTGATGTTGCGATATATTTATGTCTTAAGGGGAGGATAATGTGACAAGGCGAGGGTAAGCACAATAACAGATAAATAACTTTTTATAAACTCTTCTAAATTATAGTTTCAATATTCATATTTTAACTCTGTTTATCTGTTTAAGTTATAAATGTCAAAATTCAGTTTAGAAATTCTTATCATATTATGATAGTCACGACATTTATTTGTTGATCTTAAGTCTGGAAATTATTATATATACGAGCGTGACTTTAGAATGACCTCGCCTATGCACCCCGAACCCCTAAAGATAATCCTGTCCTGGAGATAGCGTTTTTGTTTTAAGGCAGTCGGCATTAGTTAGCCATGGGATAAACATGGAACAGTCTGCATTAGTTAGCCATGGGATAAACATGGAAGAGTCGACATCAGATAGTCGTGGAGTGAACATGTAGTGTTTTTAGTTTTGGGGCGCGTGTGCAGAACGCCCGTCCGCAAGGTTACAAAATGTAACAGTTTTGTTAGTTATGTTTAATTAAGTAATATTTAATCATGTAAATAAAAGTATTAGTTAGTAAAACCAACAAGATTTGTTCATGTCCGTAGTGTTCATAAGTGTAAAGTGTAAAAGTAAAGTGTATGTGTGTTCTTCCATCACAAGCCGTGGACGCCAGCCATCAAAGCGTCCACCAGTCAGTCAGTGTATCATCGTTGGGAAGCATCATCATCAGTCAGCTTCAGAGACCCCCCCTCGTGTTACAGTGAAGCAGTCGGTAGGATTGCATCAGCTTCGCAGACCCCCCTCGTGTTACAGTTGCCTTATATTAAGATAGTATAAATAAGAAAAATATAGCACATTATTAAATCTGCGCATTTTAATCTATCTACCTTGTAATAAAATTTTGTAGTCTAATATTATGAATATTGAATCAAAATAAGAAAATATACATTAATAAGTAAATAAATATATCATCAGGATAAAGGACACTTTTTTATTTTCTTTCGAACGACTATGCTCTAATTTTTTAACACTGCTAGATTTTGAGTTGTGAGGTCAAAGTTATGATTTTTATATGGACGCCATATTGGAAAGTTACACCGTCGAAAGAAGAATTTTTTTAGCTTTCCAACGATGTACAAATTATTGATATTCATTTGTTTCAAACAGCAAAAATGTAACAATTATTAATTTTATAGGGTAAAAACAATGATTGTGACAATGAAACAAATGAAAACATAAGTTTTTTATTTTCATTTCTAATTTCTTAATTTAGATCTGAAATTTTATTCAGTTCAATTAATTTTGGTATATAAAACTCGAAATCTAACTGTGATAAAAAAATTTGAGCATAGTCGTTCGAAAGAAAATAAAAAAGTATCCTAAAGAAGTGCAAACCAAAATTCCATATTGTTTCACATTTAGAAGTTATTTTTTAAAGTAAAAATTAGAAAAATTTGATTTTTTGCATTTATCTAATGGCCTATGAATTTTTCGGGAAAAACAAATACATCTATAAAATGGCCTACTAACGGGGCAATTTTGCCCCAATTTAACCGCCTTCGTATCTCTTATAGTGTCCGAGATCCCAATGGTGCGCATCGAAAAACGGACACGGTGTATAAAACCTACTGAAAAATTATTTATTTTATTTTTATTTATGTAAAAACCAATTAAATTTTTCGAATACCACGAAAAAGTAATTTCTCTGAATGATATAAAAAATGTGTAAATATTTTTCTTTATTTGCATACCCAAAAATGTCCAAACATATCTGAATTTTGTTGTTTACCTTTGTTAAATATTTACACCAGTATATTTATTTTACAAATAACAATGTACATTTCAGTCGCTGCCAGCTTTTACAATTTGTTAAAAACAAATAGTACATGTTAATAGATTTGTAAAAAAGTAATTTTCACATAGAAAATAAATTACCGTATTTTGTTATGCCTACAATAATATAGATTCTTTTATTATTAGAAATCCGAGAAACATTTCCTTCATACAATATTTTTCTTTACTATCTATTCCGATGCGCCTCAGGTGCAATTTTCCATTTTATAATCGTCATTTCTTGGATATCTTGTGCTGAATAAATATTACCTCTAAGTAAAAGGAATTCATCTTCCGGATGATGTATAAGCCGAATGCGCCCTAATGTATCATAACAAGAAATGTGGGTTAGAGAAGTGCGTTGGTTGTATATGAATGTACATCTGTGAAAAGAACTCGAGATGATGTATTAGCTACATTTTTTCTTGACATAAATCGATCAGATAGATATAAATGGATTATTTTATATAAAATTATTTTGAAATTACAATTATTGACAAATTGATTTGGAAATAAAGAACGAAATATATCATTACCGCTTGTTAAACATTTCTGGGTGTGCAAATCTGATTTTAATGACGATGTATATGGATCAAGGGAGGGCGCTTAGTAGGCGTCACCCAACTAGCTTTCAAAGCTATCGTGAAAAAAGCACCAGAGTGGTAATTTTTGAGCTCTTTGCATTATTCACGCTGAGTATTCATTTACTCCGATTAGAAGAGTATATTTGGTTAGAGCGTCCTACTAGATATAGGAAGGTCCTGGGTGCAAATCCTAGTGAAGTCCATGAATTTTTCACAAAAATTTTCCGCGCTAATTAAAATTTCCTTGATCATTAAGACCTATTTCTACGATTAAGGGGCACTTTCACAATCATTAGATAAACCTCGTATAACGCTATACCAGGTATAAAATTGAAAATTGTATTTTACAAACCCCGGATAAACCACAAATAGAATAAACACCAGTATTTCTTATCCCATGGAAATCGGTCGTATAAACCTCGGATAACTTTATCCCTTGTTCTTATGGATACCACGTAAACACAAACGATGTATTATCATTCATACGTTTGACAGATGTCAATCAAGTATTTCATCATCACTCTCAGAATCAAAAATATCATTTATATATCATCTAACATCGTGAAAAATGCAAATTAGAAGATAGAAATAATAACAATATCAAAGAAAAATAGACTAACAAGAAGATAATTTTATTGTGTCAGTACAAACCAAAAGTGATTTAACGTAATTCTTGGTATAACTATCTGATAGATAAAAATGCATTGTACAAGTTTATCGAAGGTATAATTACTAGGATAAAGTTATACCTTAGATAGCTATTGGAAATTAGAAATAATTTTCAATTTTGAGATCGGTCGAATACCAGAAACAGTCATATAACAAATAAAATAGATTGGGTGCAACATACATGTAGGTGGCATTTATGGGAAATCAAATAATGGAAATACTATAAATATATTTTTTACCCAGCAATACCATGATGATATATTATTTATTTAAATGCTCTATATTAGTTATTTCTAGTGTCAAAAAATAAAATAAAATGTCAAAAATTTGTATCAATATTTAACAGTCCACATGCGATTGCAACATGACCTAAAATCACTAATATTTTGTTTAATCTTATAAGACAACTTACTATTATACATTACTAGCAGTAAAATTTGAGAAAAGTACTATTAACGATTTATTACACATATCTATTAACTTTTACACAATTCAGAAAAGTCGAATACAGAAAACTCCCATCCATGTTGACGTTTATCTCAAAATCATCTGAGCTGAAGAAAAGAAAGAAATTATATTTTAGTAATATGTAATTTTATAATAATACTTATAAATGAAATACAGGTTATTCGTAAAAACCGAAATATGAGTAATATTATTATGTGTGCATTTTTAGAATTGAGATTTATTTCATATGTTATTGATACTGACGTACAAAATAGGCTATGCAAGCAGCTGTTCCATGTCGCTGGCCGCTCTATCTGACGGATTTCCCGTTAAGTAGCGTCGGGTAGGGTTTCTAACGTGTAGAATGGAGTTATACATAAACTAGGGATCGACCGATACCGATATCGGTATCGGTATATCGGCCATATCGGTCTTCTTGGCCGATATCGGTATCGGCCGATATGTAAACCACGATATCGGCCTATATCGGTATCGGCCTAAAAAAATAAAAATTGCTTAATATTTCAGTTGCTAAGTATTTTTTAAAGGAAATTAAAACAGAAATACTAAATAAAAAACAAATCAAGTTTATTCTTATTCAAAATTTAGCAAAAAAAGTCATTAAAAATGTAGAAGTAAAGTTAAACACTTAGTTAAACAAATTAATATTTAAAGTTAAGTTTTGGCAAGTTGTAATGTAACAAAATTATTGAGCTTTCATAAACATTTCCAGCTGAAGAAAATAGCTGTTCACTAGCAACACTATTTGGCGGTGGTGCTAAATATATTATTGAAAATAGTATATTGTGTTATTAGGAGTAAAAGTGATACTTTGTGTGGCGATCATGGAAGTTTGCACGAGGAGCGAAGCGAGTCGAACAATTGCATGCGAGGCACACAAAGACACTTTTATTCCGAATGACACATTGAATTTTTTTTTTTCAAACGCACTACTTTTCTTTTTATTCGCTAATTCTATGTAGTTTCTATGGATATTTATTTATTTATTTTATTTCTACGCCGCCGGCGTAGAAATTAGCTATTTCTACTCCGGCGGCGTAGAAATTAGCTATTTCTATTCCGACGGCGTAGAAATAAAGCTTCTACCTTGTGAATTAAATCACAAAAATGCCATTTCTACGACGTTTGAAAAAAATGTCTTTTTTTGCATTTGCTCTGCATTTTTTTTTGTGATTTATTTATAGTTAATGCCTGTAACGGTAACAGTATATCATTATAAATCACTTTTACCTCACTTATACAGCAAAAAAATTACGACAAAATTTTATGGCCGATATATCGGTATCGGCCGATATCGGCTATGAGTATATCGGTATCGGCCGATATCGGTATCGGCCACAAAAAATCATATCGGTCGATCCCTAATATAAACGAACCGTTTTGTCAGTTTAAAATATATTTGAAGCATCACTTGAAATAGAAAATATGTCTGTTATCATAAGCTGTAGTTTTGAAATCGACGACATATCTTTCTTATACGTTTGCGCGGTAAATTTGCGCCAGTGTGAAGACTGTCAGGCTGTTACTACTTGCGGCTGTTTACTTTCAATCAGTGACAATTTAGAAAATATTCCGCGTTGGTTTGGGAGAGGCTTTAGTTAATATATAATTTGTGTATTTCTTTTACTTACATCTATTTCTTGAACTCTGACGTATACATTGTCTACGTCAGTATTAAGATTACCTTGCGCTTTGTATGGAGTTGTCTCCTAATAATTTATCGTATGTCTAATAAATATTATACAATTAAACATATTACATTGAATAGAATATTTATTTCATAGAAATTTTATTTTATTTTTCATCATTTTTAAAAATGGCACACAGATATGAACTTGTCCCATATCCTAATTTGAATCCAAATATTTTGTTCCTAAGTTATAATTGAACTAAACTTTTTATTTGACAAAATCACAAAATATGTAAACTTTAATACCATGTTATTTGCCTGAAAAATATGTAATCAGATTTTCAATGAAATTTATCTGTACTTTACGACATTCGACGAACTGATACTATCCATTTTTGTCGCCTTCCTGTTCCCAGGCCTAATAAGGGACGGAGTAAAATGAATCCCTATTATAGTTAGATTTGCACTTTACGACACAACAAATTTGACGGCTTTTTACCAGGATTTTCGTGCTGATATTTACGTATGCTTATGAACTGTCATTTAAACAACCGAGCGCTAGTGTCTAAAAAATCCGCGAGTGACGCGACGATTCGTACGTGCTTAATCTATTGTTTTTTACCTCCCGCTATACTTGGTAAGGGAGGTATGGGGATCGTGCTAAAAATCGTATGAGATTTTGGTAAATGACCACGTTTTAAGGTGCATAGAATCCAATTTTAACATTTTCACGATTATGTCTGTGTATGTCTGGATCCTCCGCTCTAACTCAAATACTATCATTCAGAAAATTTTGAAACCTTGTATATCGAACTTTTTCTGTAATCGAAAGATCCCATTATATTTTGGTGAATATCGGATAACCGGAAATGGCACTTTACTAGTAGCTCAAGATAGTTTTTTTTTTTTCGAAAAATACCTTTAAATGTATTTTTTCGGGATTAATGTTATTATAAAAATTAAAGATTATTAAATTTTCTACAGATTTGCATTAATACTTTTTCTATATATTTTATGGATAAATTTATAAACTTATCTATAATTTAAATCCCGGAGCCTACGCTTTAAACAAACAAAACTCCTTGGTTGCACAGTTATTCAAATGTATGACAGATAAATGTCACTGTCACAGAACTAATCATTTCAAATTAATAACTGTAACGTATTTAAAAGAAAAAATCTGATGTGGACACCACACGACTTTCTTGTACGCAAGACCAATATGAAGTATAGACCAAATTATAAAATTGCACGTATTTGACGTAATTTGACATTAACATCTATTTTTTTGTTTTGTTATTTTTTGTCCTAATCCATAGCAAGCTTCATTATAAAAACCAAAAAGTACATAAGTTTTAAATTTACATATCTCGCTTATACAAAGAACTAATTTAATAATACTTAATGTGCTAGACGCATTCTCTAAAACTCTTATGTGAAGCATTTATTTCTAAAATCAAAATGAAACCATTTTATTCAAGAAAAACTGTTAACAACTTCAGGTAATATATCACTTCCGCTTAGCCTGTTTTAACCAAAATCTACTATGTTATTCCAATTGACATAAAAAAAGGGAGGTGCACAACTAGATGTTATAGCAGTCCTAAATACAAAATTTCAACTTCCTTTGGCTTACCGTTTTTGAGTTAAGCGAGATACGTACGTACGTACAGACGTCACGACGAAATTAGTCAAAATGGATTCAGGGATTGTCAAAATGGATATTTCCGTTGAAATCTGAAAACCGAAATTTTTCGCGGTTACAATACTTCCTTTACTTTGTACAAGGAAGTAAAAAGTAAATAGAACAATAGGAAAGGAAATCAATACAGTTTCAGCATATGTAAATATGTAAGTATGTATTTAGATTAATAAAAATTAACGATTCGCAAAAAAGTTTCGGTATTTAAAATTCAATCTTCATTTTATTATCAAAAAAGGTAGTTACTTGGATTAGATTAGACTATATTTTAAGAAATAAACTGCCAAAATTAGAGTAAAATTCGCTAATCCAAAAATAAGGATTAGCTTAATGTTTTTTGTGACTCGGGCGGTAATGGCGGGAGGTATTGTGTTGGCCACACCAGATTTTTTTTTGTGAAATTGATTTTTAATGCCTTATATTAAACCTTTTATAAATATTTCTATATCGAAGCTGAAAATTAATCAAGTAGAACGTAATATTACTATAAAAACGATTTTTATTTCCGATACTGCACGTACTTCATCATAATAGTATGTTGCTACGGAAACTAGTTTGTGATTGACTTACGGTGAGTTATGAATAATAATTCATGAGTTTGAGTGATTAATGGCATTACTTTTATCATGAAACGAATGTACTCGTATTCTGAATGAATTATTCAGCAGAAGATAAAAAATTTAATTTCCTCAAAACAAGGAATCAGTTGCCAAATTTGGTCGAGTAAATAAAGGCTTCATTATCCGATGAAGACTGATATTGATTTCTATCGGAAACAGGAAGTCCCTCAATTCCGAGCTTGTTAATTATAAATTGTTTATCAGGTAATTAACATCACGCTCTAATTCAACTGGTGAATTTGCATTGTGCTTATTTCCACATCTGTGAAGGAGTATATTATTGACGAAAAATTTAATTTTATAACAGTATATGATTTTGACTTGTTTAGCAGCCCTTATGTGAGAGGCAAGATTGTACGTATAATTTAGAATCCAGAAATAAATGTAGGGATTATTGTTATTTTTTACATTTTAATTAAATTTTTAAAAGTGATTTGGATTTATATGAAATTAATTCATTATAAATTTATATTAAAAAACGTAAAAGTCTAAATTTAATTAAAATTAAAATTAGCACGACTAGACTATATTTATTTCATCTGTTGGCGATGTTGCCATTCAATTGTTACTGCCTTGTGACAAATATGTGATTCCTTGAACATCAAGCGGAGCGACACGTAAGTCACTACAAGTATTTTTCAGTCACATCGTAAATTTTAATGAAACTTTGTAGACCCTGTTAGAAATGCAGGACTAAAAGGCAAGGATGAAGATTAATTATATTAATAGGAGAATATCCGTGTATAACTAAAATCGTGTTGTCACCCTGCCTGGCAATTAATTTGACATTTAACAAATTAATAACAAACATAACCTCTTACCAACCACAAAAATCAAATGTGAGATACAAATGCATAACTAAAATTTCCTGTAAGGTTGAGGTCTCAGAAAAGTAGCGTACCTAGATACATCACTTTAGTTGAAAGGCTATTTTGCACTCGTGCCATTACACACTCGCTTCACGGCTCGTGAGTACTTTCTTTTATTCATACTTAGGGCCAGTTGCATACAATGTTGTTAGCTGTTCATGTGTTTAACTACACATTCGGCCTAATTCTCTAAGCAAAATTGTTAAAATTAACAACCATTTTCAGTTGTTAATTTTAATGTCAGTTGCTAAGTTCAAAATCCCAATTCACTATTACAACAAATTGCTAAAATTTAACAACTAGTCGTTACGTCGAGTTGTTAATCTAGCAACTGCATTTCTCTCGTTAGTATTGAACAATCATTGGCAAATAATTTTTCTTGAAAATTTTGTGTTTGGAAATAAACTTTTACTAGAAGTAGAAGGACGACAGCAAAGGTAAACTATTTACAAACTAATACATACCTACATGCCAAATAATTATATACATTATTAAACAAGATTTTAGATTTATGCAAATAAATTTGCGAGATGTTAGTAATCCATTCTGGATCCTGATATCGGGAAAAAAATATTTACAAAGATATTTAAACTGAGCAAGTGTTGTTTAATTCGTGAATTGGATGGTCTCATGCTTCAAGCATACTGAGTCAGTATATGCCCGAAGGTCTCATATTACAAGATGAGGGGTTTACATTTATTCCAAACTTAAATATTTTAAATCTTAATATTGAACAAATTTTTAGATTCTCTCCCGAAAAGATCTAAATTCAATTTTTTGAAATTTATTTTCATTTATCTTACACATTTAAATTTAAACAGCCATTTCAACAATGTCAAGTTTCTATTATTTTTACTGCTTCTAGACGATGGTCATGCGTCGTTCCTGATAAGATTCCTGAAATTTCGAAATCGATCGCATTGAATTGAATAAACGTGTATACTAAACTGGAGAACTTCATCAGATTCTCCTCACACTTAATTTCTACGCCTAGCTATGGGTCTTACAAAGAGATTACAGGGCAAAATTTCAATTTTTCAAGTCAATCAACCATTTGCAAAATTTCTAACTAGCAGTTATCAGAACTGAAATGCAAAACTAGGTTTGTTATTTAATTAGTCCAAAATTATCGTGAAATATACCATTAGAGAATATTGTTCCGTGGAACATCTTGCACCCCAAATTTTCTTATTACTCATTATTGAGAATCGACATGCCTTTTAACTCACTTGTTAATAACTTCACTGCTATATTTAACAACGATTGTTCAGAACGACCATTTTTAACAATGACGTTAATTATGTATTTACTGAATACCAATTGAATGACAGTTGTTACAAGAGTTGCTAAAAATCGTTGTTAACTCTCAGTTGTTACCTAATGACTATGGTAACAACTATCTTAGTGAATTTGGCCGATTGTAACCATAGGTACATTAAAAATACATTGGAAAATAAGCCTTGTCAAAATTAAACAACATGATTAAAATTAACAATGTTTTATGCAACTGGGCCGTTAATACCTTATTGATACTTTCATTATGTATTCATTATTAATATTGAATTATAATAACTTATATCTTATTGTTATTATTCAATCAGAAACTTGTAACCAAAAAAAAAAAAAAAATACTTATAATTGCAGTAAAATTTATGTTTTGCCATATTTATTTTGAATATCGTGATCCATCCACCGAAAACTCCAAATTATTATTGAAAAATTGTACGTATACTGTATACATGTACTTACGGTAAAATTTTTGAAAGATATCCGATCAAAGTCATCTTCGAATTGTAGGAATTATAATTTTGTTCTGTCAAATTCAGTAGGGTCGCTTATTTAGTTTTTATGAGGGTACATAAGATACTACTATTATTACCTCCCGTCATACCGTAGGTAAGGGAGGTAATGTAATTGTGCCAAAAATTCGATGGTGAGTTTTCAATAAATACGCACGAATTATGGTCCCCACAACACGTTTTTACTATTTTTGCGATGATGTGTGTGTGTGTGTGAGTGTGTGTGTGAGTGTGTGTGTGTGTGTGTGTGTATGTATATGTATGTATGTATGTGTAGATCGTCCACTATAACTCAAATACTATCATTCAGAAAATTTTGAAACCTTATATTTCGAACTTTTTCTGTAATGGAAAGAGCCCATTAGATTTTGGTGTAAATCGGATAACCGGATATGGCACTTTACTAAAAGCTCAAAATAGTTTTTCTTTGAAAAATACCTGTAAATGTTAGTTTTTCGAGATTCATGATATTATAAAAATTAAAGAATATTAAATTTGCATTAATACTTTTTCTATATATTTTATGGATAAATTTATAAAATTATCTATAATTTAAATCCTGGAGAATACGCTTTAAACAAACAAAACTCTTTGGTTGCGCAGTTATTTAAATGTATGTAACTGACAGATAAATGTCACTGTCAAAGAACTAATCATTTCAAATTAATAACAGTAACGTTTTAAAAAGAAAAGAGTAAATACTACAGTAGGAAAGGAAAACAATACAGTTTCCAGCATATGTAAATACGTAGGTATGTATTTAGATTAATAAAAATTAACGATTCGCAATAAAGTTTAAACTAATTCTCATTTTTGGATTAGTGAATTCTATTTTTATATAAAATTTAATCTTCATTTTATTATCAAAAAAGGTAATTACATGGATTAGATTCGACTATATTTTAAGAAATAAACTGCCAAACTTAGTGTAAAATTCGCTAATCCAAAAATAAGGATTAGCTTATCTTCTTTGTGACTCGGGCGTTATAAGGCGGGATTTATTGTGTTGGCCAGATTTTTATATTTTATGTTACCGTTTATGTTATTTAAGTAGGCTTTTTAATGTTTGTTGTTAGGGTTAGAAATGTCATTTTATGACGCCAGTGTTAAAAAGTGACAGATCATTGTTACTTTTAACACTAGTGTTAAAAGTGATTTAGTTACGTTGGTAATGACGAATGGAACAATAAATGGATATTTTTTACTCATGTCAAAAAATTATTAGAAATAAATTTAAACCAAAAATTAGTAGAAAAATTAGTGTATGATGTAGATGTTAAGTGATTTTATTTTGTTAGAGGTTTGGACCACTCCATTTCGCGTCGTGTTTCAAACTTTCTTCTCACAAAATAAAATGCCACTTTTAACATTTATATCATAAACACACACACAAACATGTATTTTTGTCGTATATTTTCCGTGTTTTGTGTACTAAACTTTCTACCGGATTAAAAATATTAAAAAACGTCTCTGTGTTTCTACTTGCTTAATTTGGGGATAATCTTGTAGTCATGACCTGCAATGAAAGTACCTGAAAGTCAATTCATAATATCCCTCACTAGCCTATACCGTGTGGGCGTGTTAATTTCGAGTCATAATTGTAAAATTACGTCCTTTTAAGCATATTGTGTATTTGGTAATTAATTTTCATCAATTTGGATTGAATTTGGAAATGAATACTTGTTAATTAATATATATCAAATAGATTTATCATGTTTTGTAGGGTTGACATTGACATGTTATGAAGTGTCAACCGTAGATTAATTTATTCTGGTATATTGGGCGTGAATTCACAACTATGTGTATTGTTGTGTTAAATTCATAAATCAGAAAATAAATTTTAAATATGCATGTTTACGAGTATTATAATAATTTTTTTACCTTCCGTCACCTTTAGGTAAGGAAGGAATTGTCTTTGGTCAAAAAATTCGGTGGTGAGTTTTTAATGAATAAGCACGTTTTAAGGTCCCTAGAAAACGATTTTACTATTTCTACAATGATGTGTGTATGTGCGTGCGTGCGTGCGTGTGTGTAACAAATTTTTTGTCTACGATAACTCTAATACTACAATTCCAAAAATTATAATTCTTTCGTATTTGACTTCGTTGCACCCATATGAAGAACTGATTAGATTTGGATTATAATTGGTCAACCGGAAGTACCTTTATTTGAAGATTTTAACAGTTTTTCTTGAAAAAACGATGTTAGATATCATTTTTTCACATTTAATGTTATTATAAATATTAAAGAACATTGTATTCTCTATACGATTTGACTGCATTCTATACTTCATATTAAATGGATATAGAGTTAAAAAATTATAAAGAAATTAAATTTCATAAATTAGCCAGCTATGCTAGGAACAGCTACTATGTTAAGTAAATTCTGATTGAAAGATGTCAGTGTCAAGTGCAATTGACATATTCGTAGTATATTTTTGTTATAATTTTACTCGAAATATAGGATCTTTTTGCTCGAAACTTTCTGTATGGAATTTGTAGAAAATACATGGGCATTTACGAAAATTCTACCGGTAGATACCGCATCTACCGACTGTGTTCGAAAACGAGTGGTAAAAGTTACTGTGTTCGAAAATTGTTCAGTATCTACCAGATCATGAAGAATCTAATTTCAAAAAAAAAGTAGAGATGCAAAGCGAAGCATACATACATACATACATACATACATACATAAAATCACGCATTTCCCACTTAGTGGGTTAGCACAAACCCGAAAGAATAAAAATATCATCCAAAACAAAAAAAAATCAGTCTCTCTTTCAACAACATTCTTACTAACCTGACAACGTATATTCCTCACTCTTAACACTCACTCTTAACATATTAAAGTGACCGATTTTCGGTAGCGAAATACCGCAACCGGACCACAATAATAGTTACGAAACAATCATCCTTCGCCACACATTCCTGTCTAAGCACACTTCTTTCGCCTCGTCCGCATTCATACACGCTCTTCTTCTCTTCTTACTCGGAAACTTTCTCTCTTTTAGTACCGTATCAATCACATCCATCCACTTACACACTGGACAGCCACGCAATCGAACACCCTCAATTTCACCAAGATATATACGCTTTACAAGACGTTCACTCTTCATTCTCTCCACATGAACAACCATCTCAACTGGCTCATTCCTACTCTAAAATTAAAAGTGGAAATGTGTCAAAATAGGACTCTGCTCAGTTTGTTAACTACGTCAAATTTCTAACCTGTTTGAAATTTTCAATTTTCTTCATAGGTTATGGATCTACCCTGTTTACCACTTGTGTTCTTAAAATATCGAATCCGGTAGCTATAACCTGATAAAAAACTGTTTACCGGTAACAGTTCACCGGTAGAATTTTCGTAAATACCTAATATAACTGACGGAAGGTAATGTACTGGCTACATCAGATTTTTTTTAGATTTTATGAATTTCAGATTTATAAAAAAAGGTTTTTTTTTTCATTATTGTATTAACACAAAATCCATACAAGGTTTATATATAGTCTGTGTACAAAGCAGAGCTGAGTGTGGAGCAATGGATAATATGCCGTGAAGATATATTAATTTATTTATTTATTTATTTATTTATTTATTTTTCCAGGTAGTTATTTACAAAAACTAAAATGGATTTGATGAAAGAAAATGATCGAAAGCAAATCATTGGCATTTTATATTTAAAACAAAAATTAAAGGAAAAAGCTTTTACCGTCACTCATTTTGTTCAATAATAAGGACTATATACCTACCAGAGTATGACACAATTAAAAGAGTGGATAATCACAAAAAAGTGTCAAAAGAAGTGGTAGAAAAGCTAAAAATGGATGAAAACAATAAAAACAAGTTCAATTAAGGTACATTCACAAATGAAAATAAGGTTTAGATTTATGGTGTATATTTTAGATTTAAAGACATTGGCCGCATATTTTGTAATGACTCCATTCACACTTCAGAATTTAGTATCTCTAAATCCATCATAATGCTAAACATTGCAAGGTCCAAACTTTAGGTTTATGATTTAGTTTGACGTCACAAACTTCACCAATGAGAACGAGTCTGAAACGATATATATACATCCATCTTTATTTAGTATTCACTTGACGGATTCGGCTTTTTAAACAAATGCGAGAAGAACAAGGAGACTGTCAAAACTTCATTGCTGAAATTTAACCAATAATCCCAAGCAAATGATAGTTTCACGGCGCACGGGTATCTATTAAGTACTACTCTCCCGATATTTTAATTTTGTTTTTGAAGCATTTACATAGATGTCTGTACATATCAAAACTAAATTACAGTTAATTTAAACTTACATTTATGAATGACTTACTTAAACCTAAACAAAAACCATAAACCTAATTTTCATTTGTGAATGCACCTTCAATAAGGCAGAAAATTCAAAAAATTACTTGGATACGAAATGTCTATCTAACATCATTATGGCCACAGCCTTCTTCCATTCCAGTTTATAATTTTAGTTCAATAGTTACCGCCATAAAATTATGTTGCTAAGCTTTTGTTCAACGGTTGCTATGCGTTTGTTTAGTGGTTTGTATGTAAAAACAAACAATAGGCAGTAAAAGTGACAGTTTACATACTGTTATCTGTCAAAAAAATCGAACTTTTAATGTCATTTGGCAAAAAATCCTTCAAATTAGCAAGACATACAACAAAACTGTGAAGTTTGATGCAGATTATGTTATTTAGTTGTTGTTTATATAAAAGTGAAGTTTTTTTTTGTTTTGTTTAAATAATGAAGTTATAAAGTTCGTCTGGAATATTTGTTAACATGCTCTTCTATCATACAATCCGGATAAAAATGAATTTTGTTTACTTATTTGAAAATATGTTTTAACTTATTGTATATTTATCTATTAGAAAAACTATAAAAGCTTTGAGCTAGTACTTCATATTATTCTATCATAAAAGTATTGAAACATTTCTTGCCTTTGTAGAAAGGCAACAGCTTTAATTCTATCCGCATCTACTCAAAGATAGCGAATGCTTCAATATTTAATCAGTAAACAACAACATCTCCCTTGCTCACTTCTCAATATCAATAATTAAGTTATGTTACCTTCCCTTTTGCTTTGCTCTCTGCTAAATTCAGGACGAAGTTCTCAGCTACGAGTTCAGAGTTCTAAAATTTGTCGTGCTCTGAATTATTTCAATCTCCCAATGTCTCAATAACAATAGTATATTTTCAGTATAGTCTACAACTGTGTCACTTGATAGAATTTTTACGCTGAGGTTAAAAATAGTAGGCTCTGATGTGAAGAAACAGCTGCAAGTTTTCAGTGAAATTACGAGCACATGCCAAAGGCATCTATAAAATGTTGTTTAATTTTTTTACAGTTGTAAAGTGAATTATAAAAACAATACGTTAATTAATATTAATTCCTGATTAAAATAATTAAAATTATTTGAATGAAAAGTATATGGGTACTAATAATCTGTGATTCTATATTAAAGTTTTGTATCATTTTAGTATTTAATCTGATTTATTTTATTCTATATTTGAGAAATTGAAAGCGAAATAAAAATAATATTAGTATTTCATTATTAATTCATGCTGTATTTACATTAAAATATGCTCAACAAATTTACTATATCGGTGCAGAATTTCCTAATTGTCGAAAATATTCTTTTCGACACAATAGATATTGATTTGATAATTATAAGTTAGTTTTTTTGTTATTTATTGAGGTAATTGATTAGTGAAATTATTTAACGACTTTCTAAAAATTAACCACTGGGTTAAAATAAAGTTTGAATAGGACCAAATATCTCGTAAACTGTATATGCAAATTATGTACTTTATAGGACATGTGTTGTCTACATTTATGCTGAATTAACAATTTATTTTAATAAAGATTAGTTTGTAGGTAAACGTGTATTTACTGTAAACTGTAACATAAAAATCTGGTGTGGCCAACACAACATCTCCCGCCATTTACGGCCCAAGTCACGAAAAAGATTAAGTTATCCTTATTTTTGGATTAGCGAATTTTACTCTAATTTTCACAGTTTATTTCTTAAAATGTAGGCTAATCTAATCAAAGTAACTACCTTTTCTTTAAGCACCTCAACAGGATTAACTCCTAATTACAGAGTGGGTTCACATTCACACACATCCATGCCTTAGAGGGATTCGAACCCAGAGCCCCGAACGCACTCATGACGTATGAGACATTGCTCTAACATTTGAGCCACTGGAGCTACAATAAAATGAAGATTATATTTTAAATACCGGGATAGAATAGAATTCACTAATCCAAAAATGAGGATTAGTTTAAACATATTTGTAAATCGATAATTTTTATTAATCTGAATACATACCTACATATTTACTTATGCTGGAAACTGTATTGAACTCCTTTTCTATTGTTCTATTACTTTTTTCTTTTTAAAACGTTACTAATATTATTTTGAAATGATTATTTCTTTGATAGTGACAATTATCTTTCAGTTACATGAATTTGAATAACTGGGTTTTGTTTCTTTAAAACGTAGGCTCCAGGATTTAAATTATAGATAATTTTATGATTTTATTCATAAAATATGTAGAAAAAGTATTAATGCAGATCTGTACAAAATTTAATAATCTTTAATTTTTATAATAACATTATTCTCGAAAAAATAACATTTGAAGGTACATTTCGAAGAAAAACTATTTTAAGCTTCCAGTAAAGTGCCATTTCCGGTTATCCGATTTACACCAAAATCTAATGGGTTCTTTCCATATTAGAAAAAGGTCTAAATACAAGTTTTCTGAAGGATAGCATTTGAGTTAGAGTGGAGGATCAACACACACATACATACAGACATCATCGTGAAAATGTTAAAATGGATTCTAGGGACCTTAAAACGTGCTCATTTACCAAAATCTCGATATGCGTTTTTTAGCACGACCCCTATACCTCCTTTACCAAGGGTAGCGGGAGGTAAAAATGCATTGTGGCTCTCATTTGAAGATAGGTACATACTGTCGCAGATTTTTGGCAGAACTTTTTTATATATTTAGGCCTTGAATACAGCTGTCGCCGTTTACCCTCCAACCGGACTCACCGAACCGCAGTGTTTTACCACTGCCGTACTGCCGGTTGGATTTCATCCATTGCTACATTTATTTAAGATGTATAAGTGGCCAGCTTATAGCATCCGAGTGTGATAAATACAAGTAGCTGTATTTATTTTTAAGACAAATCGCACATTGTCGGTCGACGGGAATCAAACGCACGAAACATGGTTCGGGTGACGTCACTGCCCTTTTAAATACTGCATGAAATGAGCCTAAATTTATTGATACAGTAGGTTCTTGTCATGAGATAAACGTAAAATATAATATTTTTCTTAAAGCTATTTACAAAGTGCTATGCAAGAAAAAACATGCAATTCAAATAGTCGTATTATTTGACTTTGACATATAAGTTTATTATTGGTATTTAATTGTTAATATTTTTCCAGTGTGTTTTTTATTCGATGGTAAATGTATCCATGCTTACTGATAAATAAATTAATGAATACAATAATTATAAAAACGATGACAGATGTCATCTACCAAACTCAAGCAATATAACTGTTAAAAATAGCTAAAAATTATTGCTTTTATTTTGCCTCTCTTTCCCCAAAGAAACACATGTAATCAATAATTTTGAACTTGTTGGATGCTGTTTTTAATTCTGACCATTTCTGTTCTTTTGTTTTCAAATTAACAAGGCAGAATTTTAAACGCTCCCAATGCCGTTTTCTCGACGACATATTTCACTAAACTCGCCATTGCTCAGCTCCATTTTATGATAGATCAATGTTTCATACACCTAAACCTTCACTAAGTACTGCCGAAAACGAATCGCAATATTCTCAACACAAGCGCCAACAAACCGACAGTCGTCTCTACCGAAGAATTTATTATCTACTCTACTCTACTCTACTCCACTCTATTCTACCTCTACTCTACTCTAAGAGATATCGATTCTTATAAATAATTTTTAGTCTTCTCCTCGTACTCGTTCTGTCAGAGATCTTGACACGGTATTTAATTAAGTAATAATTATGTCACTACTCACTAGAGGTAGAATTTTATAAAGAATTTATTTATTAAAAACACTTTAATCTTAAATTTTTCATAAACATTTTGCGAAGAAATGCGAAACAATGTCACACAACATTGCCTGTATTAAACCGTGGTATAAGTAATAAAAATCCTATGTGGACACAATACCTCCCGCCATTTAATTTTTATTAATTCAAATATACATATCTACTACATATTTACTTATACAGAAAACTGCATGTAATTATGGTTCTATTTATTATTTTCTTTTTAGAACGTTACTATTATTAATTTGAAATTATTAATTCTTTGACAGTGACATTTATCTGTCAGTTACATACATTTGAGGTATGAACTGTGTAACCAAGGAGTTGTGTTTGCTGTTTTTTTATCAACTTGTAGAAAATGTACTAATCTTTAATTGTTATAATAACATTAATCTCTAAAAAATAACCTTTAATGGTATTTTTCTGAAAAAAACTATTTTGAGCTTCCCGTGAAGTGCTATTTCCGGTTATTTGATTTACAACAAAATCTAATGGCTTCTCTCCATATTATAATAAGGTAGCTTCTAGTAAAGTGTCACTTCTGGTTTATTAATTTTAGCCAAATTATAGTATGTTGTTCCCCTTGATATAAAAGTTTTAAATACCTACTAAAATTGAACAGTTTTGGATTATATTTTAATATAGTTTTTCATTAAAAACTGGTATGGGCTTCAAGTAAACAGTCACTTCCGATTACCCAATTTTACCCAAAATCTAATCAACTCTTTATATGAATGCAGAAAGCTTAAATACGGAAAATAGAAATATTTGGAAGTTTGTTATAAGAATTATCGTGGACGAAAAAATCGTCACACACAGAGACATCCTAAAAATAGTAAAAACGTGTTGTGGGGATCGGAATTCGTGCTTATTTACTGAAAACTCACCATCGAATTTTTGGCACGATTACATTACCTCCCTTACCTACGGTATGACGGGAGGTAAAAATGTTAAAGTGAATATTTTTTTAGGTTACTTGTTTCACTTTTCTAGGCACTCTAACAATTTTTCTAAAAGAACATTAAATTTTATCTCGTGAAATATTAATGATTATGTAAGTAATTTTTTTATAGGATGCCTTTTTAATTTCTGAACACTAGCTTCTTTTTTACATGAAATTTATAAAAATCTAGATAAAAATATTGAAACTATAGGAATTTTTTAGACCTTTCAAAAGCATTTGATTTAGTAAACCACAATATGTTATTGTCAAAATTATATGCAGTAGGTATCAGAGGAAACTGCTACAATTGGCTGAAATCATATTTATGTAATAGGCGACAACTAGTAAATCTGTTTAATACAAATTCTAATGAAACTATTATAAGAACTGGAGTACTTCAAGGCTCGATTCTTGGACCTATTTTGTTTATATTGTATATCAATGATATTAAACAACAAACATCCATAATTAATTTTGTATTGTATGCTAATGACATATCTTTATTTATGTGTAATAAGAACTTACGTGATTTAATACTCAACACCAATTTACAGCTCGAAGAACTGGAAAACTATATGAATAAACACTTACTAACGGTAAACAATAAATCTGTTTTTATACATTTTTCAATCTATAATAAAAATTTTGATGACCGCAGTTTGCTAGTGAAATATAATTCGACCTCTTTACACCAAGTTAGTAACTTTAAAGTTCTTGGCCTAACTATAATAGAAATGTTAATTGGGAAATACATTTAAACATTCTATGTAGTAATTTGTCTAAAATATGTTATGTTATTAAAAGATTAAGTAATGTATGTAATATAGATATTGTTAAATCATATTACTTTGCAAAATTTATGTCAATATGTATGTATGGAATAATATTTTGGGGTACATCATCATCTTTTATAAAATTATTTAGTATTCAGAAACGTGCCATACGATTCATGTTCAAATTAGAATACAACCAGTCATGTAAGGACACTTTCATAAAAAAACAAGTTACTCACATTACCATCTTTGTGCATATATCACACTTTAATTTTTGTAAAAGAAAATCTTTGCAGCTATATTAAAAGGTCCGATGTACATAAATACAAAACTAGACATAATCATCTGCTTCAAATTCCGCAACACCGCACTGCTTTCTTCGAGGAGTATCCATATTACTGGGGTATCCTATTATACAATCAACTATCTGAATAAATTAAAAATTCTAAGACCCTCTTAGCATATAAATCAAAATTGAAAGAAAACTTATTAGAAAATGTTGATACGATGTACACGATTACTTCGATGATCCTTGTTAATTGTTAATATTATGTATGTACAGGCCTGGATTACCCATAAGGCCAACCTAGGCCATTCCCTAGGGCGCAGGCACGAAGGGGGCGCACATCAAGTAGTTGGATAAATGAGAAAACGGAAAGAGAGAAGTGCCTGCAGTTATAGCCGTGTCAAATCTCAAGAGCTGTTGCGCAGAAAGCAAAACTCTATCTTTCTCTTTTTCTCTCCCCTATTCCCCCTGCTCTTTCTCTAGCTGTCTCTCTTCTTGATCTGCGCATTTCATAGCTCATGATATTTGGCACCACCTCTACTAGACGACGTAAACAGTCACATTTGCTTTAAATATACAAAATCAGTATAGTAGAGTGATTGGTAAATCCTGTTGAGCTATGAGAGTTGTCGAAGATTTTAAATAATTCTAATGTTTATATACCGGGTGTCTACTTATGAATCTTAACAAATACAATAGTAAAATTTTCATGACTGTAATACTGTAAAACTGTTCAGAATTAAAAACTGCGTCTAATAAGTCCAGAATTATTGTTTACATGCGTTCTATTTGAGAGATAGAGAAGCAAAATAAAAGTGGTAATCTTTAGCTAGTTATAAAAAGAAGGTAAATGTAGCCTTGATGACTAATAGTAGGTATATTGAAAACAAATTCTATTAGATTTTTAATAAATGTGACTAAAATCATTTACGTTGGTAGCACTTCTAACAAATTGAACTTGGTATATATTGTGAGAGAGAGGGGGGTGCAGTCATGAATTTTGGCATAGCGCGTAAAGAAATGCTAATCCGGCCCTGTGTATGTACCTGCATTAATGACGTGTCTTATATCATGTATATGATCTATTGGATTAATAAATTATTGTTATTATATTCTTACCTTTTTTGCTCTAAAATGAATAGGTAAAGAGATATAGCAGTATTAAAAAAATAACATTGAAATCGTTATGCGCCACTTTTCATTTCTACACCTTGTATAAATTTAATATGTTCATATAATACAAGTGTATGTTCTTGAATATAAATATTCCTGTGAAACATAATCATGAATATTCCTTCGTGAAATTAGTTTAAGATCTTCTATAAGCACAGCTTATAACTATATTTGCAGTATTAATCTATATGGAAAATTATTATAAAATAATTTGTCTACATATAAGAAAAAAAAGTACCTGAATATTCTATTCAATATATTCAAAATTTCTTAGAAAATTGTATCAATATAATTATTCTAATCTGTAAATAAATATGCAAAATCAGACTACTTCATTTCGCTTGAATGAACTCAAAAACCAGCATAGAAATTCCCGCTTGAAAAATCACGAGCCTGATGTAAATTTCATGAAAATTTTAATAAAATTTTCACTGATTGTGTGCACTAAAAGCCAATCGTAGTTCGCAACATGGAATTGAATTTCGTTTCCCTTTGTGCGAGCCATTTTACTCCAAGTGGGTATATTTAAATATTCTCCTACGGAACAAGTATAATGAAAAGTTTTCTTGCGACGTGCAGGATTTTAATTTGCTGTACTTGTTCCTACAATGGGAATTGGTTTTTGTTTAGAAGTAAAAGTTTTAAAAGTAAGTAAGGAAGATTAAAAACTTTATTGCGGAACTTATCTTGACAAAACACATTATTAAATAAACTTATTCTGTTATTTTCTTGTCAAATGCATGTTATCGATTTGGCAAATCGATAATTTCCATTAAAAGAAGTAGGATCTTGTTGACAATACTCGGAAATGTTTGTATAAAAAGTTGAACTTGTTTCTTAGCAACCGTTGTCAAATTTAAGCATCAATTTGTATGACCTCTTCATTGATACTTTATATTTTAAATTTATAATCGTTACAAAGGGAAGTGTACTCACGCAAGAAATTTTATATTATTCAATTCACGGGTAATATTTATAGAAATATATGAAATCGTGTTATATAACCAAATAAAATCAGGGATATAGGCGTATTCAAGAAAAAAATTGGTATCAAGGATCAAATCCCAACTAGATTCTTTCATACGGCTCGATGATCCCGGCACCGAATTCAAAAGGTATTGTTGAAAAGAGCTGCTGCAAGAATTTTTTTACAGGGTGGGACTTAGAAACTTTCCTTTTTTAAAGCAAATAAAATAAAAAGTACTGCTGATAGAATTTAATTTTGGATAATTTAATAAGTATCTAATATACACATTAAAATATACAGTGTGGGCTTAACTCAACCGGTTTCTTTTACCTCCCGCTATCCTTGGTAAGGGAGGTATAGGGATCGTGCTAAAAATCGCATATCGATATTTAGGTAAATGACCACGTTTTAAGGTCCCTAGTATCCAATTTTAACATTTTCACGATGATGGCTGTGTGTCTGTGTGTGTATGTATGTGTGTGTGTGTGTGTGTGTGTGTGTGTGTGTGTGTATGTGTGTGTGTGTGTGTGTGTGAGTGTGTGTGTGTGTGTGTGTAAATTAGATAACCGGAAATGGCACTTCGCAAGAAGCTCAATTTTTTTTTCGAAAAATACCTTTAACAGTTTTTTTTCGAGATAAATGTTATTATAAAAATTAAATATTATTAAATTTTCTACAGATTTGCATTAATACTTTTTCTATATATTTTATGGATAAATTTATAAAATTACCTATAATTTAAATCCCGGAGTTTACGTTTTAAACAAACGAAACTCCTTGGTTGCGCAGTTATTCAAATGTATGTAACTGACAGATAAATGTCACTATCAAGGAACTAATCATTTCAAATTAATAATAGTAACGTTTTAAAAAGAAAATAATAAATAGACCCAAAGTTATATGGAATGGATCTTAATACAGTTTGCGCAATAACTAAATATGTAAGTATGTGTTTTTAAATTAATAAAAATTAAATAGCGGGTGGTTTTGGTGTTGGCCACATCAGATTTTTTTAAATGCTGATGTACGTCGGTTTTAGTTTTTGAAAATACACATGAATATGTGCGATTCAGCTTCCGATTTTCATTTGTTTTTTAGTAGTGGAATCCGATAGTGATTTTCTTCCCTATATGAAGATGCAAATAAATCATAAGCCTGCATAACAAAAAGTCCTGAGAAAAATCGAGCTGAACATTTAATAATAATTTTATAAACGAAAAATTTTAATCTGAAACTTGATATCTAGGTATCTTGATTATTCATTCGTATTAAATGTTGAACTCGATTTTTTTAGAATTTTTGTTATGCAACCTTATAATTAATTGAATAATTATAAAGGAAAGAAAAATCACTATCGGATCCACTAGTAAAAATCTATAGGTATAGTTATTTAATTTTCTGTGATGACGTCATAACTGAAAAAAAACAAATGAATGTCTGTAGGAGTATCGCAAATATGAATGTGAATTTTTAAAAATCGGCGTGTTTCAGGGTTTTAAAAAATACCGGTTTAGATCGCTTGTTTTTTTAATATTACGTACTTTAATCTCACACTGTATAATAATAATCAGGAAACCTTGAGAAATTAGTGCAAAATACTTGTGCGGGGCATCTACGTAATTAACAATTAAGGAAAACTTTGCGACTTTGAAATACTCATTGTCTAGCATACATTTCTCTGACATTTCAATTTGCTACATAAAACATTATCTCCAACTATAGTTAATTACTAATTCCTTTCATCTCGCATGACTCAGTGTAGAAATTCTATTTCCATTGCTATTTTTACAGAGGCGTTAAATTTAATCTTACCTTCATGTACGTAATATCAAATGATAGACCTCAAAATAAATATGTCCATCTCTCAAGCTTAGCTCCGTGGTCTAAAACGGCGCGACACGCTTCAAATATTCATAACTAGAGCTTTCAGCAGTTTCAGGCGAAATGACACGGATCTGAGTGCAGCGCCGGATTTAGAGTCGTTGAGGCCCTAAGCTATAAAATGTTTGAAGCCCTTTGCTTTGTATAGAATAAGTTAATTTTAATAGGTATATGAACTGAAATTCGTAAGTACTTAAAAATTAAAATAGGTAAATGTAAAGAATTTTTTAACATACATATATCCATTTTTTAACAAAAATAACAATTCTTTAGTTTTTCGATTAAGGACAAAATAAAATAATACACTATACATTTTTAGTTTTTGCTAAGAAAAAGAGTTAATAATAAACTAAAAAGCAAGAATACAAATCATTATATAGAAATAAACATGATTATTTACATTTTTTTTTTCGCGACTTCATTAAAGCAAAATCAGATATAACATCTTTAAACGATAAACTTCGAAGCTTGTCACTCTCGATACATAAAATGCTTAAGGAAGAGAGTTTATTTTGAAGCATTGTTGTCCTGTATTAATTTTTTATTCTTTTTAACCTGCTAGATGATCTCTCTCCTGAGCAATTTGTTATCATAAGACGTAAAAATAATCGAAATATGGTTTCAACGCTGGGAAAAACATCTCTGATTTTGTCTTGGATTATAATATTATACATCTTTTGGTATGTAAATTCAATTTGCTCAGAATAATTTTTAATATATAGATGTGTGTATTTATTTAAATGCTTCATTTCACAATTTTTGTTACATGAATTACATGTATAAAGATCATAGTGAACACACACATTGTCCCAATGTCCAAACACCGCCCGGTTCATTTGCTGTTATGTAGGGATCGACCGATACCGATATCGGTATCGGTATATCGGCCATATCGGTCTTCTTGGCCGATATCGGTATCGGCCGATATGTAAACCACGATATCGGCCTATATCGGTATCGGCCTAAAAAAATATAAATTGCTTAATATTTCAGTTGCTAAGGATTTTTTAAAGGAAATTCAAACAGAAATACTAAATAAAAAACAAATCAAGTTTATTCTTATTCAAAATTTAGCAAAAAAGTCATTAAAAATGTAGAAGTAAAGTTACACACTTAGTTAAACAAATTAATATTTAAAGTTAAGTTTTGGCAAGTGTAATGTAACAAAATTATTGCGCTTTCATAAACATTTCCAGCTGAAGAAAATAGCTGTTCACTAGCAACACTATTTGGCGGTTGTGCTAAATATATTATTGAAAATAGTATATTGTGTTATTAGGAGTAAAAGTGATACTTTGTGTGGCGATCATGGAAGTTTGCACGACGAACGAAGCGAGTCGAACAATTGCATGCGAGGCACACAAAGACACTTTTATTCCGAATGACACATTGAATTTTTTTTTCAAACGACTACTTTTCTTTTTATTCGCTAATTCTATGTAGTTTCTATGGATATTTATTTATTTTATTTCTACGCCGTCGGAGTAGAAATAGCTAATTTCAACGCCGCCGGAGTAGAAATAGCTAAGCTTCTACCTTGTGAATTAAGTCACAAAAATGCCATTTCTACGACGTTTGAAAAAAATGTCTTTTTTTGCATTTGCTCTGCATTTTTTATTTATGGTTAATGCGTGTAACGGTAACAGTATATCATTATAAATCACTTTTACCTCATTTGTACAGCAAAAAATTTACGACATAATTTTATGGCCGATATATCGGTATCGGCCGATATCGGCTATGAGTATATCGGTATCGGCCGATATCGGTATCGGCCACAAAAAATCATATCGGTCGATCCCTACTGTTATGTTCAGTTCCATAACGTTCAAATCTAAACCATGAAGTTCGCGCAGATAAACTTCGCGCGCTCACAATTTAAAAAGTATACTCCAGAGTACAAATTATATATGAAAATAACAGTGAACTCTATACATATAGTAGTATAGAGTTCAATGGAAAATAATGTATTGAATATTGAATCGGAATAGGTTGAGTTATTGGTAGTTTTTTTTTTTGTATAATATGTACTGCGCAGTGTACTTTGTCTAGATTTGAGTACCGAAACATTATCATACAATTTAAAAAAAATCTTCATCACTGACGTTCGAAGCGCCGAGGCCCCTCCCTCATAATGTGAGGCCCTAAGCTTCAGCTTGTCCAGCTTGTACGTAAATCCGGCACTGTCTGAGTGACTCCAGGGACAAATAAGCATCGGAATGACCTCGCATATCAAATGAGAAACGTAAACGTTGTATTGATTTTCAGTTTTCTTTTTATTGCGAGCCAAATACTCTTCAATGAAATAATTGAAGTTTCCACTGATTCATATCACGTTACTTTCTTTGTTACAGACCTTTAATTCGATATTTCACGAAGAAGTGGTTGGCGTAACCTTTTAACCCAATTAGATGCCCTTGAGAACTTCACTGTCAATTATCGACTAATTTTATTAATAATTCTTTTTAAAAAATACTCAGAAGAGGTATATCCTACCCTAATGTTAGATAAAGAATTTCATTATTTGGCTCCTATTTTGATAAAATCATACGTATTATAATATGTAGATGAGTTGAGAGGGTGTAAATTAAAAACTTAATTTATTTGTCGTAACATAAGCAATAATCTTTTTTTTCGTAAGCTGTGAGACTCTTACTTAATTTACTCCCAAAATAATGCTGCTTTTACCTCTTGCCATCGTAAGTAGGGGTGGTATAGTAATTATAAATTAAATAAAAATTACTTCGAGATTTTGATTAATCAGAATTTTTTTATGATCCATGGAATCTACTCGTATATTGCAATATTTTAGAAATTGTAACTATTTAATATAATAAAACCTGTGATAAGTATTTTTATATTTCATTGAAATATTTATGTTTTCAGTGTTACATTAAAATATTTTTTCTACAATCTAACACAGGATGTTCCCTTTAAAACAACCTGCGATTTTTTGGGCGAAATAACAACTTTAGAGAAAAATGTTTTATACCAAAAATGATCAAGAATAAAGGGATAATGCTTTAACCGAATATTTAACCAGTGGTTCTCAAACGGTAGAATAAAATTATATTTTTTTTAAGTGGCACCCTATATAGTTGTTTAGCCCTTTAAATAGAATATTATTTTCTGATTTCAACGATATAAATATAGTATAGCGTTGTAGAACAATTATTTAGAGAAAAATGGTATTAAAAACTAGAAATAATGTAATAAAAATGAGTTTACTACTAGCGTAACTAGGCAACAGACGTATCAATACCTGTGTATTGCCAGCCTATTGGAATATTATAACATTTTTATATTTTGCGTTCATAATGAAGTCATTTCGATACGCATTTTTTTGTTTTAGACGGTTGGTGCTAGATGACGTTTCTTTAACCCATTTTGACCTAATTTATTTTTAATTAATTGCCAATTCATTTTAATAATATTATGTCGAAATTATTATTATTTTTTTATTTAGGGAAGATTATTTACATGTAAATGTACAAATGGTTACAAATATAATCACAAATTGAGTAAGTAAATGTTATTGTAAAAGGCGCAAAATATAAAAAATAGTGTAAAGAACTCATTTTATAAGACTTTCTTTCGCACTTGTCAATTTTGACGCGTGCGAAAAAAACATGTCATAAAACACGTTCTTTAATATACTATTTTAATACCATTTTTCTCGAAATAATTGTTATACAACCCTAAACCATATTTACATCGTTGAAATCAGAAAAAAATTATCTATCTAATGGGCTAAAAAATTATATATACCATTTAAAAAAATAATTTTGTTCTGCCGTTTGAGAACCACTCGTCGAATTTTCAGTTTGTTATTATTAATAAATTAGCTCCTTATTCTTGATCATTTCTTGTATATAACATTTTTTTCTAAAGTCATTAGTTCGCCCAAAAAAGCGCTGGTTGTTTTAAAGGAAACACCCTGTATACAAAGTACCCATTTGCGCTCTCTTTTGTCAACGGCAAATGTCACTTTGCCGCTCATGCGCGACAAAGTAGAAAAACGCTCGCTGTGCAAATTTCTAACTATACAATGTTGAGAAATATTAATTGTCTACATTCTTAATAGACACATTTAGTCAAGAACTAATGGCACTGTAGTTATACATTTGCCACGTTCATAAGTCAATCTGACATATAACTGCTCTGTCGGTATATTACATAACCAAACAAAGTGCCGCACTGCTGTGAAAATAAAATAAGGCATTCAATTACAAAAACGAAAGTATAAAATTCTTAGATTAGATTGAAGCAATAGCGCAAGACGAATGGAAAATAACGATAAATTAAATATAAAATAAATTGTGTGGACAGTTGTGCTGCCACCTGCAAAAGTTTGGCGTGGACGCTCGCAACGGACATCCACTTTTTCAATGCACTAGTTTATTGTACTTGAAACAAATTAATTTTTGATATGGTGGATCCCATTGTGGCGACTGTAGAAAAATTCTTGTGTGTGTTTCGGGCGCAAATGGACATTATCGATTTCGAGAGAATGCCGCGCGACAATGTCCCATTTTGCTCTTTTAATACACAAATAGCTATAAAAACAAGGTGTTCAGTTTAAAAATTTATTTTACGAATCCATCATTTATTAAAAACTAAACACATCTGGACATGTTTAGTTTTTGTAGAAATACTACAATTACCCAATGAAAATTCTGAAAATGAAGAAGTAAATGATATTTAAAACTAATATTATAGACATATTTTTCCACTTTTTGCAAAAATAAATCGTTGAATCTGATCCATACTTCTCGTAGGAGATTTTTTTTTATTAATGAACGCTTACATTGTAATACATTCGTTACATTAAAACTGGTCTGTCAGACCAACCATTAATTTTATTCTAATCTTATATAACTACTTAACTATATCTACTCGTATAGTTTACCCATCGGTATTCTATAGTTTCACTGCACCAGCTCGTAAGGCTTGATTCTTTTAAGTCTTCTTTTTATATCATTGTTGTCCAGAAGTTGGATTGCTTCTACGTTGATGTGATGGTAGTGTCTTGCTTCATGTTTGGCAGCAAAACTTTTGATCACCGTGTTAATATCGTCGATATCAAGGTCTCGACAAATATCGCTGTTGCGGGCAAATCGCGGATCATTTACTATGTTTCGCAATACTTTGTTTTGGAATTTTTGAATATTTTCCTTATGGCACTGTTTGGTACAGCCCCAGAGCTGAATACCATAGGTCCAGATGGGTTTTAATATCTGTTTATATATTAATATTTTGTTGGGTATTGATAATGCAGAATATCTTCTCAGGAGCCAGTACATTTTTCTATATTTTATATCAAGTTCTTTTCTTTTCACATGTTCCACCCATTTTAACTTTACAGCTAGAGTCATCCCGAGATATTTAGCGTTATTCGAGTATGGTATAATACTGCCATTTATTGTTATTTGTTGATTTGCACACTTTTTGTTGGTGAAATTGATATGTACAGACTTCTGTTCATTTAATTTAATTCTCCATATTTTTGTCCAGTTAGTGATTTGATCGCAAGCTTTCTGTAGGTTATTTGTAGCTGTTTCTATGCTTTTTGCTGTAGATAAAATGGCAGTATCATCTGCAAACGTGGCTATAGTAACACCTTCCGTTTGCGGTAAATCGCTTGTGTATAAGAGGTAGAGTATAGGACCCAAAACACTGCCTTGCGGGACACCTGCTTTTATCTCTTTTAGTTGGGAAAATTCATCGTCTTGTTTTATTCTGAATAATCTATTCGAAATGTAAGATTCTAATAACTCTACGTATTGCTTAGGTAGTAGTGAATCAAGTTTTCGGATAAGGCTCTTGTGCCACACTTTATCAAAGGCCTGTGCAACATCCAGAAATATGGTTGCACAGCCCTTTTTCTCTTCTAATGATTTCTCTATTATGTCGGTGACTCGGTGCAGTGGCGTATTCAGCGGGGGGCTTAAGCCCCCCCTTTAAAGTCCAGTATATAGTGTATTTAAAGTAATCATTTTCTACATTTTTTACTTTAAAATATTTGAAAAAGAAGTAAAATGTTGATAGTTAGACTTAATGGTTTAGCTCACACGTATAATATAAAAATTTACCTATTGATGCAGAGAAAGTTTTTAATTTAAATATCATTTTATAATTATAACGAAATGTTAGAAGCCAATCATTCATTTTTCGCTTGAATGTAGTGCGTACGTGGTGCGTAAATAGTTATTAACGTGAGTAGGCCGATATAAAGCAAATAATAGAAGGGGCTGACATTAACAGTAGTGTCCATTATAAATCTTATGGGCCGGCGGCTGTTAAGGATACATTTTTACTTTTGTTTTTAGTTATGGTAAATCATAGTAACGGTATGGTATCAGGAAAATGTATATTCTTCTGTTCACAGTGATTTTTTTCATTAATAAAGAATGAACAAACTGTCATCTTTTATTTGGTTTTATTATGTACATTCTACAGTTAACCATCTTTATTTTCAATTCAGAATAGACCAGAAAAGTGTAACGGTCAAATTTAGGCGCCAAATTCAAACTCAGTTCATAACGCTGAGAACATAATTTTATTCGCCGTGTATTTCTTACCAAGGAAATTTTACCTCAACTTTAAAGGCCGAGAAATCTCATAAAAGTAAATTTCTTATGCAAAACATTATATGTAGGTACCACCTAGAATGATTCTTTATCTCCAGATTCGTACAATAATATTCACATGAACTGTGCACTATAATTATTTAAATAAAAATACAACACTACATAATTCAATGACCGTATATTTCGATTGGTCCTACAACTTCGGTTGCACTTGACGAATTTATAGGCGGGTGAGGGACTATCCACGACATATGGGATTTTAACTTACACGTAACATTTTATTTTCTAATAATTTTATTACTCTACCTTTTCAAGGATTTTAAACAGTTGCAATCTATTAGTGAATAAACAAACTATCAAGTCCTTAACAAGAGCTGCTTAATTTCTTTTACAAAATATCTTTTTTGGCTGTAAAATCACACTTCCATAAGAAACCTATACTAGGGAATTCAAACTATGAACTCGCGCCAAAAGCAAATTCTAACCTTACTTTTCTGCTCTATTTTTTGAAAATATAATTTACATATTATGCAACTAGGCGAAGGCGGTGAACAGTATACCTATACGTATAAATAATAGGTACATGGCAGCCCCCCCTTACCATAAGTCCTGGATACGCCACTGACTCGGTGCACCTGGTCTATTGTTGAGTGCTTGCATCTGAACCCAAATTGGTGATTTGGGATTAAATTCTTACTTTCTATTATAGGTTTTAGTATTTTTAACAGGGACCTGAACCGTAACGAAACCGTAACCGAAAACCGCACCGATATTTGACTTTTTAAGAAACCGTAACCGAAAACCGAAACCTATATTTTATTTCTTCAAATATGGAAACCGAAAACCGATACGATAAATAAGTTCGTTCTGTAACCGAAATAATATCGGTACTAAAACCGTAAATTTAAAATTAGGTATTTTTTATTAACCCGCATTTTTTCGTAGAAATACTTTGCATACCTTCGAGGTCATAAAAAAGTAATTTCTTATTTTAAAAAAATAAGGCATTTTATTCCATTTTTTAGTTATTTTTTGCAATTATAATAAAAAAAATTACTCATATGTTGACATTTTTCATTCATACCCATTTAGTTTACGTATTTCTATTGGAATAGAATTATTATTATAACTTAAAATTAAAATATTAATAGTTTACAAAACGTATTTACTTTTTGTTGCAAAAATAAATTAATTATTTACAGATTCTTTTCGAATTTTGAATTCCGAACAAGCCGAATATATCTATTAGTACTAGTTGTTAGTAAAACGTGGAATTAAAATGTTATTACATTACGAAATAGGTACTAAATGTATTTCATGTTGCAAAAAATAAAAACAAAGCTAATTTTTCATTTAAACCGAAACCGAAAAGAACCGAAACCGTAACGAAAACGAAATTTATTTGTTTTTTTAACCGAAACGAAAACCGATATAATATTTTCAAAAAAACCGTAACCGATAACCGAAACCGAATTTTTATTAATGTAAAAACCGTTAACCGTAATCGAACCTCAAAATTTTTCGGTTCGAGTCCCTGCTTTTTAATAATAATTTCTCAAATACTTTTGAGATTATCGGTAGTAACGATATCGGTCTATAGGATTTAATTTCATTTGGAGGTTTTCCAGGTTTGGGAATCATTATTACTTCAGCCACTTTCCAGGCACTGGATACATGTTTCAATCTGAATACTGCGTTTATCAGATAAGCATCACTATACCTTTTTTGGCAATTGTTTAAGTATTTCTCCGGTAATTAGGTCAAATCCTGGAGATTTTTTCGAGTTTAGGTTGGTCGTAGGAGACGAGGAAACAAGTTATTATTAAAATGTTTAAGTTTAGTGTTAATAATATTATACATACAAATAATTGAGACGGGTTTGTTTGTTGTTTAATACGAATTTAATTGTGTGATGTTGCTGAGTACTTTGAATCCCCAAACTTTTGTGATCTAATTTAGCAAAGCAGCTAACTCCAGTTCCGAAAGTCTGCTAATCTTCAGTAAATAATGCTTTTGGTTAACTGTCGTCTCATTTAGCACACAGTTTCCCTGATAAAATAACTCTATAAAATTCAAATTATTTTGCAGTTTTTGCATACAGTTTACAACAAGCGGATGCAGTGGAAGTTTTATTTTGAAATACATCCGATTTGAAATGCAGTAGATAAATAGTATCTACAAAAAATTACCAGTAGTACAGTCTATAACGAATAGAATGTAATAGAGTGTACTCGTAGATTCAACAAATAAAAAAAAATGTGAATAGTGCGTTCGCAGATTAAGTTAAAAATAACAAAACAATATCACTATATTTTTATGAATGTTTTACTTTGAATAATGTAACTAAAATCAATCGACTTTGATATACTTCAGAAAATAAGCTTAATTTTCATTTAATTTTAGCTTCAGCTTTAGAATTCATACCTAATAAATTCCAATTAAAAGTTTTGTGTCAAGATTAACAAAAGAAATATTTATTTTGCGTTAAACTTTATTCTTGTATATAATATATTGTTAAGTTTATATTTGTAGAATTTAAGATTAACAGTTTGTTATTTATGATACAAGTAAAGACATATTTCATCAACAAGTGAAAAGTTTAGCATTAATGAATTTAAAACATAACGAAATTTAACCAATCAATTAAGACTTATTCGAAGACATGATGAGACTGGATCATCTGTGGAAATTAAATAACTTTCAAGATAAAGTTTGAGATAAGGAAAAATATTTCATTTTTGTAGGTAGGTATCAGCGCAAATTTTGATGGTTGCTATGTATAGATATACAGGCTGTTTCCTTTAAAACAACTAGCGCTTTTTTGGGCGAACTAATGACTTTAGAAAAAAATGCTATATACAAGAAATGATCAAGAGTAAGGGGCTAATTTATTAATAATAACAAACCGAAAATTCGTCCATTGGTTCTCAAACGGCAGAACAAAATTATATTTTTTTAAGTGGTATCCTATATAATTTTTTTGCCCAATAGATATAGAATTTTTCTCTGAATTCAACAATATAAATATGTATAGTGTTGTACAACAATTATTTCGAGAAAAATAGTATTAAAAATAATGTTATAATATTACAATAGGCTGTGCAATACACAGGTATACGTCTGTTGCCTAGTTACGCTAGTAGTAAACCCATTTTTTATTACATTATTTCTAGTTTTTAATACCTTTTTTCTCGAAATAATTGTTATACATCCCTATGCTATATTTATATCGTTGAAATCAGAAAATAATATTTTATTTAAAGGGCTAAAAAATTATATAGGATGCCATTTAAAAAAATATAATTTTGTTCTACCGTTTGAGAACCACTAGTTAAATATTCGGTTTGTTACTATTAATACATTATCCCTTTATTCTTGATCATTTTTGGTATAAAACATTTTTCTCTAAAGTTGTTAGTTCGTCTAAAAAAGCGCTGGTTGTTTTAAAGGAAACACCCTGTAGAGCATCCAGCCAGTCAATGGGTTTACGTCATAAATATAATATCACTAGAAACAATGACGTCATGTGTTAATAAATAAGTTATTATATATCGATTACAATTACTTGAGCTCACGTCATTAATTTCTGAACCGCAAAATAACAAGTAATTGTATATTTATCTCTGTCTTACTTTTGGTTTTCTTCATTCTTTCTTCGATAGGTATGTATAATAGCTTCTTCTTTGTCTTATGACTACATTTAGTGCCGTTATGGCTCATCATGTTTACCTTAACTGTCGCGAAGTTTCATTTTGGACTAAAAATGTGAAATATCTGAAATTTAGGTTTGACGTTTTAGATGTGTCAATGTCATTGTTGTGTTTATATTCATTGGTGATATTTACCCTTCTTAGAATGATTTTTGTTCTTCGGTAAGTATTCGCAATCGAAATTAACGATAGAGGCGCTGATTTTCGAAACAAGATAGTTAGTTCACTTTGTTTCGTTGACTGTGCATACAAATCGAGTTTTAAAACTTATTTTTCTATTTTGGTTGTTTAATATGTACTTTATGAAACCCATTTGGATGTCGTAAAGTACTTCTTTATGACATCCAATTGAGTTTCATAAAGTACACATTAAACAACCGAAATTGAAATTCCTGTACATGAAATAACGTACATTTTTTGAAAAAATTACCAAAATAGAAAAAATAGTATAAAATACACGTTTCATAAGACATTTCAGCGCACTTGTCCGCTTAGAAAACTCGCGGCAAGCCGCTCGTTTCTAAGAATGACGCGTGCGCTAAAATCATGTCTTATGAAACTTGTATCTTAATGTACTATTATATGAAGGCGATAAGTTTAAATATTGAATTATTAATTACTACACACTCACTCAGCTGTCACTTATTCAATATGGCGCTTGTACGATTGCTTTCCGTAGTACGGATTGCGAATAATCTTAGAAATAACTGTAAAATGGAGTAGTATTTTAGTTTAATAACGGAATAATCCAGCCAAAAATCACAACAACTTAATCTCAATACAGGTTGATAAGTATACTGTAGACATATAATATTTAGTAATATGAATGTTCAGAAATGCCAATAATAAAGAAAATAATCAAACATCATTTTACAAAAATTAGCAAAATTTTACTTAATAATAATATTTACAAATGTAATTATTTCTATTAATACTTTCAAATACATAATAATAAAGAAAAAAGCAATAAAATACCGTTAATAACATATATTTAAAATATATATAAAATTTCAAAAATCCCTAAACGCTGACGTAAACCCATTGATTGGCTGGATATCCTATACTCTTATTCACTTATAATCAAAGAAATGTTTATCCATCCTCATCATAAATATTGCTTTAGTTACAATATTTCAACAGATGAAGTACCACTTTTAAAGTAGTTGCTCATTCGTCTAAAAGATGTAACGTGGTAATGATGTAACGCAATTTTGCACAGGTGCTCAAACTGCTAATTGGACTAATACGGATTATAACTACAAATGTAGATTTAGCTTGGAATGTCAATATAGCGTACAATAAATTTTCGAAGCTCACATATGCAATTGCATGCAATTACAATTTACAGTTTCCAAGTTCTAAATATACTTCTTGCTATTATAGGTACTGTTCTATGTATGGAGGAAGCGTTGTAAACAATATTGCATTATTAAGAAACAAAGAAAATGGAGAAAGAAACTAAAACTAACTAAATACTGGACGAGTTCGAATGCTTTTAATCTTAATTTAATAAAAACTCCTTTTTGAAATATAAAATTCTCGTTATAACTGGAAATTTAGTTATAAAATTAAAATGAGTATAAATATACTATTGTGACTGCCTTACTTTTTCAAGAACTGATAAATTATGTACATTACATTCTTACATTCTGTAGTAATAGACCTCATTTATCAGTTCTTGAAAAGAGCTAAAATTTAGGCAGAAACGATAAATTTCTTGTAATATAGATTGATTGATTCTACAGTAGACTGAGTGGTACTGGAAATTCGTTACATAGTTTTTCCTTGCGCGTTGCCCCCCAAACTATTTTTTAAAGAAATTGTTCAAGTAAAAGTTGTAGAGCATAAAATTCTACTTATAAATTAGTATACAAGATTCATTTCATATATTTAGTAGCTCCATAAATAAAATATTAAAATTTTAGTTTAATAGCAAATGGTTGATGGTTTAACTGTCAAATACTAGGTTTGTTCTTTTCGCTACCTTGCGTCTACGGTTTACTGCCACGCCTATATACTTTGTATGGAGGCGGCAATAAACCGTAGACGCAAAGTAGCGCAACGAACAGACATATTGAGATTTTTTCAGACAGATAAAAAAATCTTATGTTTATTATGCGTTTTGTTTTAATTCCATAGCTATCACTATTTTTGACATGATTTCCGACATTTTCATATCAAATTTCTGCCGTTACAAAGCATGCAAAATTAATTTTGTATATTAATTCAAATGCAGAATTTCATGATCTGCAACTGTTATTTCAAGTATTTTTTTCTAAAATAATTTGAGAAGCAACGCGCAAGGAAAACCTGTTCCCATGTTATGTGCCTATATCGAGCGGCACCTGGAATAGTGATCAGCGATAGTCTATTACATTTTTACAGTAAACAAAATGTGACAGCTAACCTCTATATGATAACAATTCATTATTTTTTTCTTGAAATGTTAAAACTAAACGGATTTACAATCATTTTATATTATGAAAATATTTTCAATATTAATAATAAAAAAATCTGATATGGTCAGCATATTACCTTCCGTCAGTTCGTGCGTCAGTTCTACGTATTTTAAATAAATTACATACAGACAATTTTTTGTGAAAAATTCTATATTTCCAGTACATTACCTTCCCTCAGTTATGTGCATTTTGTACAAATATCATGCAGAAAGTTACTAGGAATTAATTGTAAAATTATAACACAAACATGTCAATCGCACTTGACATTGACATCTGTCTATCAGAATTTTTTAAATTATATTAGCTGTTTCCAATATCTATTATTGCATAGCTGGCTGCTTTATGAAATTTAATTTCTTTATAATTTTTTACCTCAATATCCATTGTATATGAAGTATAAAATGTAGTCAAATCGTATAGAAAATAAAATATTCTTGAATATTTATAATAACATTAAATGTGAAAAAAATTATATATAACAGCGTTGTTTTCAAGAAAAACTGTTAAAATCTTGAAATGACGGTACTTCCGGTCGACCAATTATAACCAAAATCTAATCAGCTCTTCATATGGATGCAACGAAGAGGAATATGAAAGAATTATAATTTTTAGAATCGTAGTGTACACACACACATACGTACAGACATCATCGCAAAATAGTAAAATCGTATTTTAGGGACTCTAAAACGTGCTTATTCATTAAAAACTCATCATCGATTTTTTTTGACCCAAAACAATACCTTCCTTACCTAAAGGTATGATGGAAGTTAAGAATATAAATAAGAAAATATATCATCACGGCATATGTATTATTGTACATTGCTGGGTGGCCAATCTGCTTTGAACACAGATTTCGATAATGATGACGCCATATTTGTACTTTGCAGGCGTTTATCATGCGTCATTTCACGGGCACTCATTGCTGATGTTACTTTTGTGCCATTTAATATTCCCCAGATTTGCGAACAGACACTATAATTTCATATAAATTAACTGAATTCGGCCATAAAGCTGAAATTTCGGTTCCGGTCGAATTTCATGATAGAAAACTGGAATCTGTCAACAGTTTTGTTGAATAACCTATTGTGCGTTCAGGGTAACAGATTGTTAAATGATTGGGTATAGTTGTTACATGATATTTTCCACAAAACTAAATAGTAAAATATAGATAAACGCAGACCCGACCTGAAATTAACAGATTATGAAAAAAGTAATCTATGATTCAGCATCCGGAATTCGATAATCCGATCTATCGAAGACTACTATCTAATGCAAATTGCAATAAAATTTTATGTACATATAGTTCTTATTTATTGTAATTGTTTTCACATACTTTTGTAACATCTACCGTCTACGGTAACCTTAGTTTTATTTGAATTTTTTTATCTAAATCTAGTATAGAAACAGCTTATCCGATTGCTACCGCTACAATCGAATCTTTTCGTTTTCATTTCAACTCTTCCTATTGCAGATGACAGCTCTGAATACCTGCAAAGCGATCTTGTTGATCGGGAAAACGTTTTTCAATTTTTCGTGCGGACGCATCCTGAAATAAACAGACGCTATCGCGCCTATAGTAAATCCATTTACCGTGGAAACGAGAACACCTGCAGGTCAATCTCGCCACACATATAGATTCATATACCAACTACGATCGAACTCTATTATAGACGAAATTACAGAATAACAGCTGACTTTAACTTTCTGTTTATAGCAATGGTCGCTCAGAAGGTCGGAAGCTTTGAAGTACTACACCTAACCTTTAATTCTTTGAAATTTTCTTTGGGCTTTAATGAACATAATTACTTGAAGCCACCAGTGCACTTGACATACTTTTTAGAAATACATTTAGGTACATACATAATCTTACGAGTTGTAGTTTTGTTATAAAACCAGATATTGATCGTACAGAAAATAACAAAATATGTAAAAGTCTTGCTGAAACAAAAACGAAACACTTACAATGTACAATGGATAAATAACACAGGATTGGAAAAAATCATGCATACTATAAATAACCCTGCAGCGGGCGCGCCACTCAGAATTACGACAGCGGGCGCGCGGCGCACTTGGTGCGCCAAGAAGTGCGCCAAGTAAAAGATATGAGGCGACGGAAACAAATGTGTGTTTGTAGGAAACATGGAATAACCAAATTCTGGCGACGAACTCATGACGTCATGTTAGTAATCTGTCGGATTCTATGGATGCAGTTAGCGAGCAACTTCCATAGGTCTGTCTTTTTCTTATTATAGATCCCTCTCTTTCTCAAGCAGATGTTTATATTTGTGTTGTCAGTGCACAAAATAGGTTAGGTGAAAATGAATACTGAAATGACTGATACTAATATCGAAAATTATTTCTTCGTTGTAATTTTGTATGCTATTATGTTTTTCTTTGTTTAATATAACTGTACTTGATACAGCATTAATAAATTGTCTTCCACGATTCATTTTATTTTAAATGCTGTCATATGTAAATTTTTTATCATCAGAAGATAATACATCAAAAGATGATACCAGAACATTAGTTATCGAATCTATAACTTTACAATATTTTCACTTGTTATTAACCTCACTCATTTCATGGAATCAAAACATGGAATTATTCATTCATGACGTATGAACGGATTCATGACGTCATTGTTTGGCAACAAATTCATGGATTCATGGATTTGTGTTCGTCGCCAGAATTCGCCTATGGTTTTTATAACTTTTTATAACAACATAACGTATCATATTGTGACCAAAGGTCTAATGAAGGATTAGCTTGAGTGACAATATTTTAATTAGGAATTAATCAAAATTAATTAAAAACAACACTTATGTAATATAATTTATAGGTGTAAAAATGTCGATTTTAATTTAATTTTTCTTTAATTCTCAATTAAATACTAGTGCAACCGGACATTAGACATATAGATATTTAAATAAATTATTTATACATTACGGTACAATGTCCTAATGGTAAGTCAATAAAAGATATTTGTGTTTAAAAATTAATCTTTGTACATCTTATGATACGTGAATAATTTTAAATTTAAATCAGGTCAGCCCTGAATAAATATTAACAACGGCTCTATTATGTAACTGATTTGTTTGATTAGTATATAGCAAATCGTTAAAATATTATCATTGAAGAAAGACTGACGTTTTAGTTATCTAGTCTAGTCCTCTAGTCCATCTACTTGCAATTACTAAAAAGTAACCCGAATATCAAGGTTCATTAAAAATATTCACTGTATGAAACCTCTTTTTAGTAAATCACAAATTAAATTGAAGTTTGTTTTCCAAGGCACTTGTTGATACTTAACTTTTTATATATAAAATAAATTTTTGTTATACTTCTATTAGGCTAATCAATTTGACAATGATACATGCATATCAACACAATTTATTTAAAATATAATAATAATAGATGGAGTCTAAAGTCATAACTAAAACTATTATAATTAGGTACCCTTCAACCTTAAAATTAATTTTAATAAAAACTAAATACGTATTTCGAGAACTAAGTTCTCATCATCAGTAGTACAACAATGGAAAGTTACACAGAGTAATCTTGACTACTTTGTTTAACTTTTCCTTGTACTTCTGATGATGAGAACTTAGTTTTCGAAATACATATTTAGTTTTTATTAAAATTAATTTTAAGGTTAAGGGGTAATTATAATAGTTTTAGACAATTTATTTACATATATTTATGCTTCATTTCACTATATTATTAATTTTCCATTATTGTTGCTAATTAGTTAGTTATTGATGAATTTGCTGTATCGGATATTTGATAGACGACAACTGATTAAAATTACCTCATTGCTAGCCTATTTAAATATCAATATAAACAATAAATATTCGATAACATAATAAATAAATTCACCTCTAACTTCATTTCGAATATCTACCATAAACTTTGAACAAAAAATTATCATTATCATTAACAAATTTTAATGATCAAGTGACTTACAGAATCCCAATTTAAATTGCAATCGATCATTACCTCAATAAATGATATTGATAGAGTTACAGAATAACCCCGATTATCCAATCAAACAACAAGATCAAACTGCACTTATCTTCCCACCACTCTATAGTTAAAACGCATAGAGTATAAATGAAATTTAAAAAATGTCGACCTGTTTCGGCTTATTAAACTTGGCAAATTTTCAGGACCGGAGACTATTGCAAGACATTACAAATGTACAATAAAAATAAACTAATTTTATAAAAATAATAAAACATTATTATTCGATATTGTACAATTTGTAAAAACGAAATGGAATTAATATGAATTATAAATACTGTAGTACACAATATCTAAAGATAATATAAAACTTCACATATTGAAGAACACTATAAATGATGGCTTGTACCATTTTGTATAAAAGGAAAGTTGTAGTTAACAAGAAAATATTTACTCCTGACCTTCATTTAAATTGCTCGTTCTGAAAACTGTCACATATATTTCAATTTCTAACTAAAGTCGCCATTTCTTTCTTATTGAGAAATTAATACCTGAACAGATCCCTTAAGCAATTATTTTTCTTTTTGAATAGATCCTTTGAAACCAAGAAAATTGGTTTACCAGAATCATAAATTTTCTCCAAGATTTAAAAACAAATGTCGCTGGAAAAGCAAATGAATTTCTTAGCCTCCTAATTAAAAATCTTAGGAGGGAGATGTACAGGGTTTTTGTTGTGGATTACTGAGGACGGTTCAATGAAAAGGGGTGTTTTGTTGGAAGCGTGCGGCGAATAATAAGTATGGAGGAAGAAGAAGATAATATCAGAACAGCTAAAACAGTAACGGGAGTTCGTCTCATGCAGAAGTCTGTTTCTCAGAGTTCGAGCTTCGTACAAAAAACCCGTGTACAGTCTCGAGCTGTCATAATGAACCAAAGTTCCATTGCTGAAGAGGGATCATCCACTTCTTCCAGAAAAGTTGTTCCACAATGTCAAATAGTCACCCATCAAGCTTCCGGCGATTCAGTAGAGCTCGAAGAAAGTGAAGAAAGCGTTTCGGAAGAACACAAACTCCTGAAAAAAGTTACCGCCCGGTATGGTATGCTCAACAGAAGCCCTAACTCCAGTTCGTCTCAGGAAGACTATGAGCCTGAGATCAAACATCTGGGAAAAACCAGCCAACTGTTATCGGTAGGAGGGCGAGTAGAAGTTGCTCGTTCGATGGAAAGTTTAAGAAGTACCCAACAAAATCGATCCTTCCTTACATCCAGTGATAGAGACGTCCGAAGGAGCACTGAAAGCCTAGATATCAAACTGAAACGCCGGGCAGTTTCAGGCGAGGAAATGTCGTTAGGAATAGATGAAGCCATAACAGCCGAACGTAGAAGAGGGTTGTTCGCGGGAAGCAGTGTACCTCAACATCTTTCGCTGCCACCTCCCGCGAATTATTTGAATCTCTCGCCTGGGGATCGTAGGTTGACAATCTTGTCGCCTCATAGCCCGCACCACTCACAAGATATGCTCCATTTTTCGTCTATGTTCTCATCGAAAGCAAGAAAGAAAAAGAATATTGTACTGCCGAGACTTGTTCTTCCGAGGAGTGATTCGGAGATCAGTGACGTCTTCTTCGACCACAGTATTGAGTAAGTAAATAATTTGAATTTTTACACACGATAATTTTAAATTCAATATGTATACACTTAAATTTATGCAATAGAGTATTTCCAAACAGTGCTGAAAAAACAGACCATAATCCGCTTCAAAAGATTTATACGCGGAAGAGATTTTCTGAAGCCGTCTGAAGCCGTCCTAATTACATTTATACCTTTGCACTATATATATATATATATATTTATGACAGAGATTCACAAAGTTTTAAACCAGATCCATTTTTTTTATCCCGCGGTAACAAAAAAAAACATCTTTATGACAGTGTATCTACTTAGCTACGATTATATATAAATTTGAATAAATAATTCATTTTATTAATAACTGAGAAAAATTCTAATGGATATGATATTAAAAATATTTAAATATTTTACGCGATCCAACATTTTTACTTCCTTGTACAAAGTAAAGGAAGTATTGTATTCGCGAAAAATTTCGGTTTTCAGATTTCAACGGAAATATCCATTTTGACCATCCCTGAATCCATTCTGACTAATTTCGTCGTGACGTCTGTACGTACGTACGTACGTATCTCGCATAACTCAAAAACGGCAAGCCGTAGAAAGTTGAAATTTTGTATTTAGGACTTCTATAACATCTAGTTGTGCACCTCCCTTTTTGGTCATTACATAATTTCCAGAAATGGTACTTTATTTGAAGTCTAAATAGATTTTAATGAAAAACTATATTAAAATATAATCCAAAACTTTTCAAATTTGGTATATAAGACTTTTATATCAATTAGAATAACAACAGATTTTGGTTAAAACAGGCTAACCGGAAGTGATATATTACCTGAAGTTGTTAACAGTTTTTCTTGAATTAAATGGTTTCATTTTGATTTTAGAAATAAATGCTTCAAATAAAAGTTTTAGAAACACAAGTATTATTAAATTAGCCCTTTGTATAAGCGAGAAATGTAAATTTAAAACTTATATACTTTTTGGTTTTTGTAATGAAGCTTGCTATGGATTAGAACAAAAAAATAAAAAATAGATGTTAATGTCAAATACTTGCAATTTTATAATTGAGTCTATACTTCATATTAGTCTTGCGGACAAGGAAGTCGTGTGGTGTCCACATTAGATTTTTTACTTATGAAATTTGAAAGATTAAAGTGTTGTGTTCGTTATAAAATTTTGCGTAAAACTATGTGAAGATATTATTTATTAACTAATAAATTTATTAGAAACTTTATTACACAAATTGAAGAATTAGAAGTGGAAAACGTAGACAAAAAAAAATGTTGAACGAGAATGAGCAGACGTGGATGGTTTTATAAAATCGTCCTCCTTCATGACGATATAACCACCGATATAACCACTTAAGTGTATTGCCTTGTGCCATATATGGTTACACTTTGAACCTCGGACGGAGCGACGCGCTGGATCAAATATTTTTCACTTAAATATTACATCTGTATAAAAGAAACAGTGCCGACCCTTCACAAGTAATGTGACATAACAACATGACTATCATTTCTGATTTTGCATTAAATTTTCATTCATAGTCATGATTATTTATCTTTGAACAATCCAAATTTGTTTTTTTACACAATATATTATACAGTATGTTATGTAGGTAAGTAATGTGCCATAGATCAAGTTATGATAAAAGGTTTGTTCCTACACGATTTTTTGGATGCGTTCATGTACGCATTCATGATCCCTTTTGTGCGCATGTCTTGTTCATTTACTTATTCAGGCATGTGTAAGAGAGTTCGTATCGTTGGAACGGACATCGGACTTGACCTCTGCAGAAAAAATATCGGTCAATAAATTATCGGGAAACAAATATTAATTATTTATATTATATACCTAAATAATTACTATTTTTTTATTCGAGGTTGGCCAAATACAAATCCATTTCTGAGTCACATAACAATGATTCTGGATCAGATTAAAATTCCAAATCATTCATTATGTAAAACCGACCATTTACGAACCAATTTCTTAATAAATTAAAATCTAAAAGTCAAATTGTTCCAAAATACAATATTTGTTGGTTGTGGCATAGTACTTAGATATTTAGAAATTCCTGTTACTTGCACCAATCAAAAATACACCGACATGCGTTTGGTTTACGGAGAAGTGCGCCAAAACAGTGGCCAATAATAAAAAGTGCCTTATCCATATTCCGCATCTGACTTCAATCCTTCAAAATTGATAAATATTGTTTTAATTTAAACTATTGTGATTTTTACATAATTCTATATTGAAATAAATAATTGTTATTGGTCTATCTTGAATTGCTTTTACAATAACTGCAACAAGCATATTACATTCCAACCTTGTTTATTAAGTGGTCACGTATGCCACGTTACTTATATAACACCCTGTATAATTCAGAAACTACAAACATAACCTTTGTATACTTTGTGTGAAGATAAATGCACATTGAATTTTTTGCCCATTTCAACATGTATTTGCTTAAGAAATTTAGGGATAAACTAACAGATATTCACAATTTTTTCCAATTACCAATTTTAAATCAGTAAGCACAAATCAGCATTAAATTCATAATAAAGATACTACAATTTATTTTTCAATAATATTTTTATAATTTTTCCTGTTTACAAATATTAAAAATATGTTCTTAAATTAACAATCATCAATAATGTTGTAAATTTGGTAATCCGCTCCTGACCGCTCAGGTATCGAAATACCCCGGGGTAATGGATTGAACGAGCTTAAGAAATTGATGTTACTAACGTAATAGCGTTTCTACAATTATGGTAATAGTATTTTAAAGGTCTCCATAAAGCAAATTTTACAGTCATAATATGATACTACGAAGGTAAATCGGCCAGAGATAATACTTAAAAATTCTCTTTTATAATAGTAATTGCGCTATCGGTGTTTCCTAATTTCTTCTTCAGATAAAGCAAATTTCTTGGCAAATAGTCATTGTGTTGACGTCAGTAATGAAAATCCACTGTTTGTGTCCCCTACACTATAATTTACCTGATGAGTGTTCCATGTCCCAAGCGCCAAGGCCTACTATGACTACGTGACAATTGTTGGTGTCCCAGTAAGCATGGCATGCCTGGATTATTTATTCGATTTAAATTGCTGTGCGTTGATGTCTCCCATGGAACTCGCGCATATCCTCTTGAATAAATGTCAGGGAGTTTAAATTGCGCGTTTCATCGCAGGGTCCATAATTTACTTATGAACATCGCGATTCCCTGTTCGTGTATTTCAAGTGACATATATACGTGTACAGTACGTGCCTAATATGAAACGGAATTAAACACATTTGATAGTGTATTATGTATCCATGTCCTTACTCAACAACCAGAAATGATATTATACATGTATAATTGTATTTGTTTACGCATTGTGTTAATTTTAATGAACAGTAGAGATTACTTTAATACAATCATATTGATTGATCATTTGTAATTATTGTCGGTAATTAATTGTTGTAATAATTGTACGCATCAATGATAAAAGCCTGATATTCAGTAATTATTTATTTATTTAATGATCAGCTTCTTTGTTTTAGAACTCTGAAAAGTATATTTAAATTTATATTTTCTACTCGAAGTAGATCTGTGCGAGGCCACACGAGAATACAGGCTTGAATGCTCAGTCCGTGACGTCACAGCTAGCCTCTTGCTGTCACTCCACGCCTTGAATGAGAGCAGTGTAACCATAGGAAATATACGGAATTTTAAATAAATAGGATTGCAAAATGTGTTTTATAAAGATATAAAATTCGTAAATAATTATTCAAATATTATATAATAACTATTTTATATACATAATTAAACAAATTAAATAAAAAACGAATTATAAATGGCCCAAATATACAAACAAACTCATGTTTTACTTTAAATTATTTATTGTTGTTTAAATAATACAAGAAATAATAAAAATAATAGAAATAATAATAATATTAATAAATCTTTAGATCTGGAGCTAACAAATGAAAATAATATAACGGAACATAATATGATAATGATAATGAAACTAAAATGAATGATATACGTAGGTACGCATATTATATACTCGTATTTAAAATAACCATTACTTTGGAATAAAATACATTTAGGTGCTGCTGCTTTTTATTACAAATTTGTTCTTTACAGTTTTTTCTATGATTATTTAGTAAAATGTTGCTGAATATCCCTTAAAATTTTTACATAACAACTAAATTGATGTTCTGCATGATATAAATATATATATATATATATATATATATATATATATATATATATATATATATATATATATATATATATATATATATATATATATATATATAAACTATTATTCACGAAAGATGACTATTCAAGGTCATTTATGAGCCGCCTGATATAATATTACTTGCAGATAACTTCATTGCACTTCGTGTGCATAGGCGTGCAACATGAAGTATTTATGGACACATTTTAACTGAAAAAATAAGAGTAATTTATTTCAAAATTATGTTTCTTTCTAAATAATGCCTTTCTGAAAGATTTATGTTCTTCACTTTTGTGTTTGCCAAATACAAAAACATTGACTTAACTTTTAAACCAAGGAATAATAATTTGATTTACACGTCAACGCCACTTGGTAAATATTAGCACAGAGGGCAGTGTAGTAGATAATTAGGTGTCTATAATTCTACGACATACGTCATTATTATTTATAGTAAGTTAGAAAGTAATGCCACTATTTACGTATATCTGTCACACCACATAAATTAAATAGACATGGGTCAAATAATCTTTCTCTTTCTAATACAAAATGTTGCTAAGCTGCTGCTATAAAGTGATGTGTATTCTTTCTTCGAACAAATGTCCTTGAATAGTCATCTTTCGTGAATATATATATATATATATATATATATATATATATATATATATATATATATATATATATATATATATATATTCACCATATATTAGGAAAACTTGATTAGCTCCTAATTTCGCTAATGTCAGGTATATCAATTTAGCCGGGTTACCGTAATTGCTCCTGCACATTGGCACATAGCATTTTAAAACCATTTTTTGCAATATCCTTTAACGAAAAACAATCGAAATTTGATGTTCCGTGCTGCGCTGTGCCGTGCGTCCACTCGCAATGAAGGCTGTAGTTCGACTGTTTTTAGAAGGCTAGAAAAGTACGCTGGCCTTATAGTTTGGCGTAACACATTAAGCAGGGATAAGCATTCTGGCCTATATTCTCGTGTGGCTTCAATCTGTGCTTTTAAGTTTTGTTGTATGATGGTTGCACATTGCTTTATTATTTAGTGTTCATCAAGCATAAATAGAAATATTTATCTGTTATAAAATTTGTACAAGACAGTATTGTCCAAGTTTCTCATCAAATAATTAGCAATAAAATTATTAACAAAGCGACCCTAAATGATTTATTTATTATTAACTGTTTTTTAAAAAATAGTGTACAAGAATATCAAAAATTGAATATACATACTGTTGTACAGTCGAAACGTCAGCCAAGAAATAAACAATCTATTATAAGACTGCGTGCACTGGCGGATTTCCGGATAGGCGCATGAAGCGCGCGCTTGGGGTCTCTAAAATCAAGGGGGTCTCAAATTTCAAGTATCAAAATAAAAAATTGTTTTTTATTATTATTATTATTATTATTATTATTATTATTTTCCTAATAAAAACAATTAATAATTTAATAGTATTCTCTAAATTAAATAGACAAATGAATAACGCCATCTATGCCATATGTTTTGTGGCGGCCTAGCGTTCAAATACAAATTATATGCAAGTTTGCTCTCTACTGACAAGATAAAGATCAAATACCCCTACGACTTACTTTAAATTTGGCGCTAGTACGGTTCGTTCACAACTCTTTCAAAATACTCGTACAATTAAAAAACCGGCAGCTTACTTTCAACTTTTGTAATTCCCGCTCGATTTGACGTCATCGCTTTCGGAGTCTATTCTAAACGCTGTATTTGTGAAAATTATAACGTCATCACTTGCAAATTTTCAAAAAATACTTTAGTCTAACGGTAATCTAACGCACAGAACTCAATTTGAATTGGGGTCTCTGAAGTGCTAAATCCGCCACTGACTGCGTGTGCGACTATTTTCCATTCTTCCATAAAATTTATAATTTAATAACATTAGATACCCCAAATATTTGCAACAGGAGCAGCTAATTTGTAATACAATACAAAAATTGCAAGCCTATGGACGTTTTTTGTCTTAAGACGATCCTGGACGAACGAAAGAAACGAGTGGAAGATGCTCTGAGCTTTATCTGTATTTGAAAAATAATTCGCCAATTTGATAGCGAGGAGAACGGATGGATGGCAATCGAATGTACGTCATTAGATATTCACCAATAAAATCTCTGCTAAAATAATTCTCAAACACGCCTAAAATCTTTTCACTTATTTTTCTTTCTGAAAGATTTAATGAAATGATGAATTTTAGCGTTTGTTACACTTTCTAAATGTTTATAGTTTTTGAAATATATATTTTTTAAATTTAATTAATTTTGTGTGACGTCATATCTTCAATTTTACTTCACCGAGCGACTAAAGTTAATTATAACTGCAAATTTTTTGGTTAAAAAATTATCCAATTAACCTGTATTTCTGATCACGTGTGCGAAAGTAACCAATCAAAACAAACTTACACTGATAATTATCCTAAGACAATTATCATATACGTCACTAAGTTGCTAAGTGACAAACACTTTTTGACAGTTAATTAAATATTAATTTTTTAATTTGTAATGACGTTTTCACTGTATAGTAGTGAAAATAAAGATTCAATTAATAAAATTATTACTATTAAACCTTTGTATAATAAAACTGAATGTCTCTTGTCTTATTATCTTATTATCGTTACACGCCTTCGGCGTCGGGCGGTTACCAAGCAACGCGCTTTCGGTAACTGTCATAAAATTATTTCGTAATATTCAATGTCCTCGGGATATTATAGCTGATAATAAATTAGATTAGCGTAGGTTATATAGCTAATTTTTACCTTCCGTCACCTTTAGGTAAGGAAGGTATTGTCTTTGGTCAAAAATTTCGGTGGTGAGTTTTTAATGACTAAGCACGTTTTAAGTTCCCTAGAATACGATTTTACTATTTTTTACGATGATGTCTGTATGTGCGTGCGCGTGTGTGTGTGTGTGTGTGTGTGTGTGTGTGTGTGTGTCTGTGTATGTATGTATGTATGTATGTATGTGTGTCAGTTTGTGTGTATGTGTGTGTGTATGTGTGTGGGTGTATGTGTGTGGGTGTGTGTGTGTGTGTGTGTGTGTGTGTGTGTGTGTGTGTATCAAAATTTTCGTCTACGATAACTCTAATACTACAATTCCAAAAATTATAATTCTTTCGTATTCCTCTTCGTTCCATATGAAGAGCTGATTAGATTTTGGTTATAATTGGTCAACCGGAAGTACCATCATTTGAAGATTTTAACAGTTTTTCTTGAAAAAACGATGTTAAATATCATTTTTTCACATTTAATGTTATTATAAATATTAAAGAACATTGTATTCTCTATACGATTTGACTGCATTTTATACTTTATATTAAATGGATATAGAGTTAAAATTATAAAGAAATTAAATTTCATAAATTAGCTAGCTATGCTAGAAACAGCTACTATATTAAGTAAATTCTGATTGAAATATGTCAGTGTCAATTGACATATTCGTACTATATTTGTGTTATAATTTTACTCGAAATATAGGATCTTTTTGCTCAAAACTTTCTGTATGGAATTTGTATAAAATACATACAACTGTTGAAAGGTAATGTACATACAAGAAATTTATATTTTGCAAGGAACTTTCTGTGTAGATTTTATAGAAAATACATAGGAATTTACGAAAATTCTACCGGTAGATACCGCATCTACCGACTGTGTTTGAAAACACGAGTGGTAAAAAGTTACCGTGTTCGAAAATTGTACAATATCTACCAGATTCCTCTTCCGGATTCATGAAGAATCTAATCTCAAAAAAAGGTAGTGATGCAAATCAAAGCGCGCGTGTTAAAATTGGAAATGTGTTCAAAGTAGGACTCTGCTCAGTTTGTTAACTACATTAAATTTCTAACCTGTTTCAAATTTTCAATTTTTTTTATAGGTTATGGATCTACCCCTGTTTATCACTTGCGTTCTTAAAATATCGATTCCGGTAGCTATAACCTGATAAACAGCTGTTTATCGGTAACAGTTCACACGTAGAATTTTCGTAAATGCCTCATATAACTGACGGAAAGTAATGTGCTGGCCACATCAGATTTTTTAAAAATATTACTGGTCCAGTTGGATACTAAATAAAATTAAATTGACAAACTTTGAAGCAAGTAAATATTAAGATATCAACCACGAAATATACAAAGATGAAAATAATGTTAAAATGTACACACTTGCAAATATAATTAATGAGAAAAATAACAAACGAGAAATCGAGAATAGAGATCTCGGCGTATACAATATCTCATCTCAAAAAATATTTTTCATAATTCTGTATTGTCGCGTCGAGAAAAGACGAGACTAGAATCGAGAAATTTCTCGTCTCTACAGAACCACAAACCGGATCTCATTTTGTTACCAGTGAAGCTACAAAACACTGTTTTAAATTAATATTCTCCTTCTAGTTTAAAATCAGGGTAAGTATCACGGTATGTATTATAAAATCTTTGATTACAATGTAATGTAACGTACGAGGTAACCAAGGTAACATCTAGTATGCTTCAATGCAACCAGCATTACAAGCAACTAATCATGTTAATGTCCAAATGCGATTGGCATTGTACTATAACTACACGCAAATCATAAACATGGGAAATTTCGGCGAATTCATGTGCTAAAGCTAAGCTCTTCGCTGTGGTAAACATTAGGATAATGAATTCTCATTTTGAAATTTAATTAAATAAATATAAATTAATATACGGGGTAAATACTTGAAACCCGAACATAGCCCGTTAATACGGCAAATCGTACTCGAAATTTGTGCGGTAATTTAATACTTCATAGAGAACTCCATATTTCCTTTACAAACTATTGTATAGTGATAGCAATAACTCCACTTGTTTAATGTACTTTTAAAACAACAACTATAAACTTAAAAATATCTTTGCGACAAAGTGTTTGCGAAACTTCGAGAAACACCCAAACAAAAATATAAAGACAACTGTCCGAAACATATGCACAATATCCCAAGCTCAGTATGGCACTTTAAAGAAAACAAGACAAGAATTATCTGAGCTAAAGTCAATAGCAAGTTTTATTGACATTTGTTGCACTAAGTAAATTCAGCTGGTTCTCAATTTATATATTTGCTGAGATTTAAGAGATTTTTATTCTTATTTTGATGTGAATTGTTCCTGTTAGTTTTATAGAACTAAACTATATTGGTAATTATAAGGTTTATCGTAGCCTACGTTATTAATACAACTCTAGTTCCAAATTCGCCGTTTTTGACGCATTATTAATAATATTATAATAGTATAAATATATAAAAATCAAATATTAGTTACACTTACATTTTTTGTACTTTTTATTCGTTTATATTTTTGAAAAACCGTATAACAACTTTATAACCATTTTTGACAGTCATTACTCATGGTAAATTACTGCAAGTAGATTTTTTTATAATAAAATAACATAAAACAGTAAAGCACTCTTTTAAATCAAAGTACAAAGTATTTATTTGTAGGTTCGTAACATAGTAAATATAAATTTAACTCCAACCTAACTTCTTAATTACTATTGTCAAAACGTAAATATAAATTAAATTTCAAATGTTTATTGAAACTAGCGGTAGGTGTTACCAACCTTCAAATTTATTTCAATCATAGTTTTGGATATTGGATAAATAGTCATGCCGACGTTTCGACCATACTATGGTCTTCTTCAGTATGGTCGAAACGTCAGCATGAATAAATTTTATTATTGACTGCTAGTCCGAATCATTGTTACTTCTTGTTCCATCTCCATCCCAAACACAGTCGAACATCGTTTTCTTTGAATGGATAAATAGTATTAAAAACACGTATTAAGGCCTGTGTCCACGATGCTAGAAATCGTTCCGAGTTCTCGATCACGTTTTTTGATCATAAACATTGAACTTGTTTGATTACAGATGTCAGGTTGGTCGAATTTATGAAGTTTGTTTCAGCCATTTCTACCAATACTAAAAACTAATAAAAAATAAAAAAATTAAATTATCCCGACAGTAAGTAAATTAAATTTTTACAACGAATATATTAATTTATTTATAAGTAATTATATATAATCAATATCAGAAATGAGTAGATTTATATAATATTTTATAACCTTATCATTTTCAAGCTTACCAAACATCAAACGTCAAAATTTTAAATTGGTAACAGTTAAATGAAATTAGCAACTTGTACGAAAAAATGGGACAGAACGCATTTTTCCATTCTAGTTTTCTATTTGATTTTTGCGTCCGAGTTAGTAGTGTCCACGATCCGATATATCGAATTGCGAACTATATTCGAGATCTCGGATCGATTTCTAGGATCGTGGACACAGGCCTTTACAATGTCCGTTTGTAATACTTGTATTAAGGATCATTGTAATATGTACTTATCATTCAATATATTTATATTACAATTTCTAATATAGAGTGAAACGTCGTGTATTACAGTTTTACATTAAAGAAATAACCTTAAATAAAAATGGAAAAATAGGTTTCTTTCCAAAATTATCTCGTATTTGGCCTGTAATATTTTATAGAGTACTTTATACATGGAATTATATAGGATAAGATTTTGAATTTGTCAAAATTTTTGAATCTACGACTTTGACAACCGAGTATAGTTAATATAAAGTCAAGGTAAAAATAGATCTACTTCTATACATTTTATTATACAAATTTTTAGAAAAAGTACTTCATTTTCAGAAAAAGTAAATTCAATTTCGACAAGGTAAATTAATACTTTAATATAATTTTTCTGAAATTGTTTACTTTTACTGATATTGATGTTACTTTTTCTGAAATTGAAGTTGGAAAGGTATTGGGACCCGCAGAATAACATGCGACATGAGCGGAATTTTAGGGAACTAAATTAATGGCGACCACTAAGACATGTCAAATATGTTTTCACGCTTTGATTTAATAATTTTATTTAAACGAAATATAGAATATACACATAAGACACATCAATAATTGTTGGATAAGGTGTACGAATATAACAAAAATTGATGACATATTGCATAATTTTTGGCAAAGAAAATTATCGATCAAATTTCAAAGAAAATAAAATTGATCAACTGAATATATGGAAAAGAAATTTAAATATATTGCAAAACTTTAATCTGATACGTAAATATCTCTCCTCTTTGCATTTCACAAAAGGAGATTATAATAAAATTTTGCAGGAATGTAGTTTTAATACAAATATTGACAGTATTGATAAATACAATTTGAAGTCTCATTGATTTTACTAATATTTGTCCTCGTAGACTGCAGTTCCAATTCAGAAATGCCACATGTCAAGTTACGCCTCAAGTAGTATTTAAACCCGAATTTAGGAATTGTTGCCGCTCCACTATGTTTCTTGGTGAAGGATTTGACTGAACAAACTAAAAAATCGTGTGGAGTTGGACTGTTAACAATATTTTTGGTCAGAAAACTCTGATTCAAAATGTAAACAAATTTGACATGTCCTACTGGCGGTCATGAAAGGTGCGCTTACAGCGCCGCCAACGGATTCTGCGGGTCCCAATATTATATAAATATACATACTTACATATTTAGTTATTGCGGAAACTGTATTAAGATCCATTCCATATAACTGTAGTTCTATTTACTATTTTCTTTTTAAAACGTTACAATTATTAATTTGAAATGATTAGTTCTTTGACAGTGACACTTATCTGCCAGTAGCATACATTTGAGATATGAACTGTGTAACCAAAGAGTTTTGCTTGTTTAAAGCGTAGGCTCCGGAATTAAAATTATAGATAATTTTATAAATTTATCCATAAAATATATAGAAAAAGTATTTATGCAAATCTGTCGAAAATTTAATAATCTTTAATTTTTATAATGACACAAATCTTGAAAAAATAACATTTGAAGGTATTTTTCGTAGAAAATCTATTTTGAGCTTCAAATAAAGTGTCATTTCCCGTTACCTGATATGCACCAACATCTAATGGCTTCTGTCCATATTAGAATAAGGTAGAAATACAAGTTTCCAAATTTTCCACACACACACACACACACACATACACACAGACATCATCGTGAAAATGTTAAAATTGGATTCTAGGGACCTTAAATCGTAGTCATTTATTAAAATCTCGATATACGATTTTTAGCACGATCCCTATTCCTCCCTTACCTAGGGTAGCGGGAGGTAAAAATGAACTTTAAATGTCAAACACCTTTTTTACCTCTTTTACTTAGTTTGACAATTAAGCGACGTTCAATTTCTTATATGATAGCATAACAAATCCGTTTTGTTCATGATTTAAATAAAATAAATAAATAAATATATCATCACGGCTTAGTACCCATTGCTGGGTGTGCCAATCTGCTTTGTAAACAGATGCGGTAATGATGAAATATTTGCACCGTGCTTATTCGATTACCAAAGAACGTGTAAGGCATCCCATAAAATTTTACAAAGTAATTAAAATATGCAAGGAAATCACTGAAATAAGAATGAATTTCTTGTCATTTACTTCACAAACAGTGGCGGTTCCTCATTTAGTCAATGACCTCCCAAATTTATCAAAGCAGAAAAGAAAAAGCGAAAGAATAAAAATAATAAAATATTTTGAATTTAATAATTTTTAGTCGTCAGTCCATTGTGTCTCTAGCGTTGCTTGCACACGACAACATTATGCCGAAAACAAGAAAACGAATTGCGCGAGTGCGCGCGCTTCTTGGGTCACATCAAATTTTTTACCACGTTGGGTTATATGCTGCATATAATTACATGCGTCAGACAAACATATTGTATCTTTCCCAACACCACCCTTTACGCTTACACCCGGTCAATGACCAAGGCATCAGTCTAGTAGCGGCGTTGGCTACGCTAAGCATCGAAAAGACATTTTTTTTTAAATATCTCAAATTTCAAAGATCTGGTGATAAATAATTTTGTAGAGCCTAAAAGTACATTCACAAATGAAAATTAGGTTTAGATTTATGGTTTTTACTTTAGATTTAAAGATCTTTGCTGCATATTATCTTATGACTCCATTCACACTTAGTGTCCCTAAATCCAAATCATAAAGCTAAACATTGCAAGGTCCAAACTTTAGCTTTATGATTTATTTTGGCGTAACAAACTTCACCAATGAGAACGAGTCTAAAACGATATAGAAATATACACCTATCTATATTTAGTATTTACTTGGTGGATTCGGCCTTTAAATCAAATACCAGAAAAACAAGCAGATGGCAAAACTTAATTGCTGAAACTAACTAACCAATAATGCCAAACGAATGACAGTTTCACGGCGCACAGGTATCTGTTAAGTATTGCACGACCGATATGTTAATCTTGTTTTTGATACATTTACATAGATGTCAGAACAATCAAAACTCAATTAAGGTTAAATTAAACTTGCATTTATGAATGACATTTAAATCTAAATAAAAACCATAAACCTAATTTTCGTTTGTGAATGCACCTTTAGGGAAGAAAAATAGACTTATCATTTAAAAGTCCTTTACATCACATAGCACGAGACGCCCCTGTATGCCACATACCACGAGTTTAAAGTTTCTGAAAGTTAAATTAAACTATCAAGTTCCCTCCCATGGCTTCGCAGCCAGCTATCAGGAAAAATCCGAAATATTCGGAAAGCGTCTCAGTGATTCAAAGGGATTCGGATTAGGCTGTAAATTGCAATGCTATCGACCGATGCAGAACGGAAGTAGCCGGAAATAGCTTCGCGCACCTCTAAATCATTTATCACGTGCAGATCTTCCAGATAATTATAAAGCTTTTAGCATATTTGTAATTAAGCGAGCTATTAGTGGAGAATCCTTGCATAAATTACCAAAGGTTCAAATGATATAGAGCATGAGATGACTTTTATAAATACGGGATTTAATCGGTAAATAAATGGATTCATATTTACCCTTGAAATATTTTTCCGTTAAATGAACTAAGTGTATGTAAACAGCTTCTATGATTCTAATTACTAGTGATGTTAAAAAAAAAATTAAAATATTTATGAAGTTTGGTGTAGCAGCAAGTTGAGTGAATCAAAAAAGATTAAGTTAAATCATAACTAAATAAACAGTGCTTTTTACTTCCCTGTACATGGTAAAAGAAGTACTGTAATCGCGAAAAATTTCTGTTTTCATATTTTAACGGAAATATCCATTTTGACTAATTTCGTCGTGACGTCTGTACGTACATACGTATCTTGCATAACTCAAAAACGGTAAGCCGTAGAAAGTTTAAATTTTGTATTTAGGACTACTATGACATCTAGTTGTGCATCTCCTTTTTTGGTCATTACATAATTTCCACTAAATAAACGACACTATTGAATTTGTTGAAATCTTGTTTCATGCAATTCGTAGATGATCTTGATCAGACATCTTTAATGTTTTTTATCCAACACCGACCGGAGCCTCCGAGATACTACGAGCCTACAACTGGCGCGCGTGACGTCACACTAGTGGCCCAACTTTTGTACAGTGTTTAATGGGAGATACACAGTTTTTTCAAAGTATTGCGAAAACTGTGGCAGATATGAAAAAATGTATATAAACAATATTATAGATCATAAAATTATTTATCAAAATGCGTTAACAGAACATATTTATGTTCTGTAGTTTAGCTGTAGGAAGCGTATAAAATAACAAGGTCAGATGACACATCTTAACTTTTTTCAAAATTTTGCGAAAACTGTGACAGATATAAAAAAATGTATATGAACAATATTATAGAACATAAAATTCTCTAACAAAGTGTGTTAATATAAAATATTTATGTTAAGTCATTTAACCGTAGGAAGCGCATAAAAGAATATATGTAAAGATACATATTGACTCTTTGTTTTCCCACTTAGAAATTTGTAAAAATTCTGCATGTTTCGGTGCTAGAATGTAATTACCAAATAAAAATAAACGTAAATAATTGAAAAACATTTTTTTTACCAAAATAAGCCACAGGGAACTTTGAAAATTAGAAATAAGTTACAATTTTGACTTGATTAAAATATAATGCATAATTATATAAAATAAAACACTAATATTAAACTAGAAAACAAAATAAATGTATGTTCTAAACAATGATAATTACAAACCTTAAACATTTAAATAAATACAAATAAAATGGCATTTTTTAGAAATATTACCTACTTAATAATAGAAAACTGCGAGAAACAGTAAAAATAGAAAAGTTTATAAATATAAAACTGGTACAATACATAATTAAATTTGAAATACATAGAAAATATTTCATATATAGACTAGGAAATAATTAAGGAAAGCACCGAAACAGGCAGAATTTTTACAAATTTCTAAGTGGGAAAACAAAGAGTCAATATGTATCTTTACATATATTAATTTATGCGCTTCCTACGGCTAAATGACTCAACATAAATATTTTATATTAACACACTTTGTTAGAGAATTTTATGTTCTATAATATTGTTTATATACATTTTTTTTATATCTGTCACAGTTTTCGCAAAATTTTAAAAAAGTTAAGATGTGTCATCTGACCTTGTTTTTTTATACGCTTCCTACAGCTAAACTACAGAACATAAATATGTTCTGTTAACGCATTTTATGATCTATAATATTGTTTATATACATATTTTCATATCTGCCACAGTTTTCGCAATACTTTGAAAAAACTGTGTATCTCCCATTAAACACTGTACAAAAGTTGGGCCACTAGTGTGACGTCACGCGCGCCAGTTGTAGGCTCGTAGTATCTCGAAGGCTCCGCACCGACTCATAATATATTTGTTACTATTGTTATTTGAAATAACTAATGTAGAACATTAGTCACTCCGTGAGAGAATATTTTAGAAGTCACGGAGGAATAATCACTGTTTTTATTATTATAAATAAAAATCAATTTCACAAAATTATTTTATTATTGAAATAATTTAACATTAAAAAAAAGGTTACTTATCTTTACACATTGACAGCTGTCATGTACGGCTGATGATTACTTGCTTCAGAATTAAATTCAAGGATGCTGTTTGTGCGTCTAAGTGAATACGTTTAAAAGGAAGGTCCTCATTTTTACCCAATTTAAGGTATTTTTCTTTCACATAATTCCCAATGACAGAAAATAATTATTACAGAAATGTAAACAATGTAAAATGATAAATGAAAACTTAAAAATGATTTGGAGCATATAATAGATTTTAATGAAAAACTATTTTAAAATATAATATAAAATTTTTCAAATTTGGTATATGACTTTTATGTCAATGGGAATAACGTAGTAGATTTTGGTTAAAATAGGCTACCCGTAAGTGATATATTACCTGAAGTTATTAACAGTTTTTCATGAATAAAATGATTTTATTAGTGATGCACGCGAGGCGAGACGAGACGAGAAATATAAAATGTCGATCTCGTCTCGTTTTCGGATCTGCAATCTCGATCTCGCTCTCGTTCTTGCACATTTTTTTGGGTCTCGTCTCGTTCTCGCACGAGAGTCTCGCGAGAGTCTCGCTTTAAAAATAAGCGCTTGCGCACTACATATTTACCTCGATATTTACGTATCAGTTGAACTACAAAAGACAAGTTCGCACCAATCGTTCCGTCTTCCGTGTATTTACAGTCGTATAACTATAATAAAGAGACGAAACACTAAATTCTAGCCACCGAATTATTTCAATACGAACATCTGTTAATACATTCTGCCATCAGTAAAACTAATTAAACATTAAAAAATATTTTTTTTTGTAACTATAAGTTTCTACATTTTATCATTAAATATATGGCACTATTTAAGTAAGATTTAGTCATAAAAAAGCGCTACACTGGGAACCCGCTGGCAACAAATCACTCCGCTTCACTCCGTGTTGGCTCCTATCGACAGTTAATATAAGATCCTTTACTTTCCAGGGACGACAAGAATTTTATTAACCGTAGTTTTAACTGCGATGAATTAGGGGCTGAAATTTTGGAGAAAAACTAGTTCTATTAGATGCAAAAACGATTTAGTCTTTATTTTGCATTTCTTCGCTCTGCGACCGATATCATTCGACTCTAGTTAGACTCAAAAAAATATAGTCAATTCATATAATTTTCACATTCACCTGTTCTATGCACGAATTACCGTTGACTCCATTCCCTGTACGGTGCATTTTTCATTGAATTTATAAATCAAAGCTATAAAGTTACAAATACTTTTTATTGCGAGACTCTCGCGAGAATCTCGCGAGATTTCTCGCTTCTCGCAGTTGATATATCGATCTCGCCTCGAATTTTAAATTGCAATCTCGCTCTCGTTCTCGTCTCGAATAATGCAACGAGACGAGACAAGATGCGAGAGTACTCTCGCCTCGTCGTGCATCACTAGATTTTATTTTGATTTTAGAAATAAATGCTTCAAATAATAGTTTTAGAGAATTAAATTCTGCGTGTAGCACAACCAATATTATTAATTTAGCCCTGTGTATAAGCGAGATATGTAAATTTAAAAATTATGTACTTTTTGTTTCTTGTTATGAAGCTTTCTATGGATTACGACAAAAAAGTACAAAAAAATAAAAAAAATAATGCTAATGTCAAATTACGTCAAATACGTGCAATTTTATAATTGGGTCTATATTTCATGTTGGTCTTGCGTACAAGGAAGTCGTGTGGTGTTTAAATCAGATTTTTTTGAAGAAAAAAAGATGCCGGTACTAAGAAAAAATCTGATGTGGACACCACACAACTTCCTTGTACGCAAGACCAATATGAAGATGAAGTATAGACCCAATTATAAAATTGCATGTGTTTGACGTAATTTGACATTAACATCTATTTTTTTTTAATTTTTAGTCCCAATCCATAGCAAACTTCATTACAAAAACCAAAAAGTATATGTTTTAAATTTACATATCTCGCTTATACAAAGGGCTAATTTAATAATACTTGATGTGCTAGACGCAGAATTTAATTCTCTAAAACTCTTATTTGAAGCATTTTTCTAAAATCAAAATGAAACCATTTTATTCAAGAAAACTGTTAACAACTTCAGGTAATATATCACTTCCGGTTAGCCTTTTTTAACCAAAATCTGCTATGTTATTCCAATTGATATAAAAGTCTTATATACCAAATTTGAAACGTTTTGGATTATATTTTAATATAGTTTTTTGATCAAAATCAATTACAGGCTTCAAATAAAGTACCATTTCTGGAAATTATGTAATGACCAAAAAGGGAGGTGCACAACTAGATGTTATAGAAGTTCTAAATGCAAAATTTCTACTTTCTACGGCTTACCGTTTTTTAATTATGCGAGATACGTACGTACAGACGTCACGACGAAATTAGTTAGAATGGATTCAGGGATGGTCAAAATGGATATTTCCGTTGAAATCTCAAAATCGAAATTTTTCGCGATTACAATACTTCCTTTACTTCGTACAAGGAAGTAAAAAGGTGGCGGAACGCATATTTTGTTAAATTTTTTATTGACAAAACAGAACAGTATGAACACATGTAATGTGTGAATCAATATATCGTTGGCGGAATTTATATTTCCATCATTTCGGAAAAATATCAAAATAAATAAAAGACTAAATAATTTTCAAAAAACCGTCGAAAATAGGTGCCGGAACACCGGCGCGTTACATTACAAAAATAATTAAATGTAAATATCAGCGTATCATATATGACCGCCATCTAGCTTGCGTTTTATGCTACACATATACAAAATTTATGAGAAAAACGTTAGAAGGGAAATCTACCAGTGGCGTGACTAAGAATTCGGGGGCCCGCCCGCAAAAAGTTTTTGGGGCCCGTTTTTAATTGTAGCGTTTATCATGAAGAACTACATACCACAAGAACTTGTGGAAATTGTGACTAGGCTCACTTTCATCTGAATTGACACGTTAAGAAGCAAAATAACCAATATTGCAGGCCTGAAAATCCAAGATTAGGAACTTTTACATCCCACCAAAGTCATTGTATGTTGTGGCATTTACTATGAAAATGTGATTGGCCCGTATTTATTATTATTATTATTTTTTTAAATGAAATTGGTGGCACAGTCCACTGGTGAAAGTTACAGGGAATTGATTCATACATTTTTGGTATCCCAATTCCCAAATGGTATTAGCAAGATGTATCAGTATCATACAGTCTAAATCTAAATAATAGCAATTTGGCGAAAATAATTCTCTTATCGTTATTTAATCCCACGTTTTGGTAATATACATTGACCGTCAGGTGTCTTGATTTGACAGCCCCAAACTTCTTTTTATTGGGTTATTAAAGGAAAACTCTGGATCAGTTGCAGGAAAATATTTGCCAAGAAATCGAAATTCTACCAGCCGAAATGTGATGGAAAATAAAGAGCTTGATTTGATAAGGGGCACCTTAGCCAATATTAGTTTTGGAAATTGACATTTAAAAAATTAAAGGACTAAATAAATTTGTATGTTGCTACAAAAAAAAAAAAAATGATTAAATTCAAAATTTCGCAGTACTAACAAAATTATAAATCATGTAAATTGGGGCCTCTCTAGAGCCAGGGGCCCGCCCGCAATGCGGGCCCTGCTGGCCCGTTAGTTACGCCACTGAAATCTACATGAATGTTATAAGTTTTACCCGCTAAACAATACTTCATTACTCAGTTTAAAACTTTCCGTGTAAATAATGGTTTTGAGTTGTTTGAGTTTTATTTATTTATTATCCCAAAATTACTGTAGTACAATTTCATAAATTATTGAATGGTGGAATAATTGGAATACAATAATAAGTTTTTAATTACTTTTAAACCTTGTGAAATAAGTTTATTTTACTTATTGTTAATTAAAGTTAAAATAGAAAATTTCAAAAGTATTAGAAACCAAAATTATTAGATGAATATAATTGACAATTTGGAGTGTTGAGAAATAATCAGAATAGCAGTCAAGATTAAGTTGTTAATTCTCTTGCCGACGACATTTCGATTATTACAATAATCTTCACGACTGGAATTAATCAGTGGTAATTGCAATTTTTCACTGAATAATTCCTAACCCTGAAGAAGATTATTTTGGTAATCGAAACGCCGGCAAGAGAGTAAACAACTTAATTATGACTGCTATTCTGATTATTATGCAACACTCCAAATTGTCAGTTATATACATCTAACGATTTTTATATTTTATATTTAATAGTAATTATTTTCATTACTTTGTTAGTCACACTTTTTAATTTGATAGATATTATATAATTAATACGAGTGCAGTAAAATTATTGAAAGATGTCCTATCTAGGTCATCTGTATCATGAACGAATTAACAAATTGACATTATTTTATCTCTCTCATTACAAGTGTGTGCGATAAGGATGGATATAACACGCTTGTCTTTCAAAAATTCTTATTGTTTCGACTAAGTTAGGACATTCCATTTTAAAACGATGCTCGTTGTTAACAATACTTTCTCTGTAATGTAAGTTTTATTTATTAATTCAGATATATTACCTTGATTCATAGCCGTACGAATAACTTTATTTTTGATCACTCACACTGACACTGTGTCGGTATCTTCTTTTTCACATGTTTGGTTTTACATTTGCTAATAAACTTACCAGTTGACTTGGTTTTGAATTTTGAATGCCTTTATTGTAAAATATATTTTTCTAATAATAAAATAACAGTAGTATCTTATGTACCCTCATAAAAACCGAATAAACGACACTACTGAATTTGAAAGAGCTAAAATCTTGTTTCATACAATTCGTAGATGACCTTGATCGGACAAGTAAATTTACTGCATCTTTATGTGATATTCACTTGTAAATTTCATTTATTGATACCGCCTACTACTGTTGAAAATTAATCTTTACCAGTTTCTAACTTCTAAAATTGGTTGGTAACTTGTTAAAATTTTACCACGTTAGTAACGTTATTGATATGTAAAAATTGTGTTTTGTTACTGCCATACGTATTAAAAATGTGTCAATTGCAACTTGCAACTGACAGGTTTAGGTTATAATTTTAAATTTGATTTACATGTGAGTAACAAATAAAATATTGTACAATACACATCAGGTGACTATTTTACTACCTCAAGGAGGTGACAAGCTCGCATGTTCGGCTCGCCAGTCATTTCCTTCTTTCAGCAGTAAAATCCGTTTTACCTGTCTTGTAATAAAAAAATCTGATGTGGCCAACACAATACCTCCCGCCATTTACAGCCCGAGTCACAAAATAAGATTAACCTAATCCTTATTTATGGATTAGCGAATTTTACTTTAATTTTGACAGTTTATTTCTTAAAATATAGTCTAATCTAATCCAAGTAACTACCTTTTTTTAAACCTCGCAACAGGATTAAATCGCAATTACAGAGTAGGTTCACATTCACACACATCCATGCCTGGGGATTGCTCTAACCATTGAGCCGCCGGAGCTATAATAAAATGAGGATTAAATTTTAAATACCGGGATAGAATAGAATTCACTAACCTAAAAATAAGGATTAGCTTAAACATTTTCGTGAATAGTTAATTTTTATTACTGTAAATACATACCTACATATTTACTTATGCTGGAAACTGTATTTAATTCCTTTTCTATTGTTCTATTTACTTTTTTCTTTTTAAAACGTTACTAGTTAATATTATTTTGAAATGATTAGTTCTTTGATAGTGACATTTATCTGTCAGTTACATTTGAATAACTGCGTTTTGTTTGTGTAAAGCGTAGGCTCTGGTATTTAAATTATAGATAATTTTTTTTAATTTATCCATAAAATATATAGAAAAAGTATTAATGCAAATCTATAGAAAATTTAATAATCTTTAATTTTTATAACATTAAACTCGAAAAATAACATTTAAAGGTATGTTTTGAAGTGCCATTTCCGGTTATCCGATTTTCATCAAAATCTAGTGGGTTGTTTCCATTATAGAAAAAGTTCGAAATACAAGGTTTCAAAATTTTCTGAATGATAGTATTTGAGTTAGAGTGGAGGATCCACACATACATACATACACACAAACATGTAAATAATGTTAAAATTGGATTCTAGGGACCTTAAAACGTGGTCATTTACCAAAATCTCGATATGCGATTTTAGCACGATCCATATACCTCCCTTGCCAAGGGTAGCGGGAGGTAATACTATATCGTGGTGCATTTTATCAATGGATCGGAGTCTATACTCCAATTATGCTATTCAGCATATGGCGCTCGCATCAATGTCAGTTTTAAGTAGCCGAAATTACATTGGATAAACTTGTCTCTTGTCAGAACTATTCCCTGTACTCTGCAATACTGAATGGCTTAAATAGAACAAGGTATATAGTAATGTAAAACTGTCAATATACATGCGACGATGTGATCAGTTTCCCGTGTTAAACATATGTAATGCTGGTTGCGTGGGATAATTCCCATTGCCATATTTGACTATAATAGTTACATTTACCCACATTTACCAACTGTTCTACTACGAATCGATCATAAAACTATTGAGCCCATAATTTTATTTAGGCTGTCATATCACAAATAATAAAGATATTAGGTTTCGATAAAAAACGATTTTTTCTGTTTGCCGTTAATAAAAAGAAGTGTCATTTGTCTCGTAGCAGATTTTCGTGCTTTGTATTGATGTTCATATCAAATAATCTGTTGTGTATAATTAAATATACAAATACTAATGTTTATTTTTTGTTCAACCATTCATTTCTTTCTAAAATAAAGAAGAAAAACTATTTTGAGCTTCTAGTAAAGTGCCATTTCCGGTTATCCGATATTCACCAAAATCTAATGGGCTCTTTCCATTACAGAAAAAGTTCGAAATACAAGGTTTCAAAATTTTCTGAATGATTGTATTTGTGTTAGAGTGGAGGATCCACACACATACACACAGACATCATCGTGAAAATGTTAAAATTGGATTCTAGGGACTTTAAAACGTGGTCATTTGTCAAAATCTCGATATGCCATTTTTAGCACGATCTCTATACCTTCCTTACCAAGGGTAGCGGGAGGTAAAAAAGTGAAATTGTGGTGTAGGCAATTTTAATGAGGATCAGGAATCGATTGAGGGTGATTCAAAGAATGGAATGCTTATAGAATTAAGAACGAAGGAAAACATAAAAAAGATTGAACATTAAATTTTAATAGAATGAAGGATGAAATTAATTCCAAATTTGGATGCTAGAAATAACTAAATAAAATATTACTTTGGTATAAATTGTTTTTTGTGCAACCGGGCGTGAACTAATAGAGGCCGCAAAAATCCAATTTCGCGGCCGTTTTGTTATGGTAAATGGCGCGAAATTGGATATAACCTAAAATCACTTTGACACTTGAGAATTGACATGACGTACCATATGGCAATGACAGTGAGGTGTCTAAAATGTAACAACAATAAGTTTCTTGTTTTTCTTTTTAATAATAAATACAATAAATATTGTAAAATAGTTACCTATTTTAGAAATAAATTTTTCTTTTCAACAATTTTTTTAAAAAACGAATTGTTTTCTTTATCAAATCTCAATCCCACTAAACCCACCTTTCTGTTCCAAAAAATTAAACTATTTAAAAAACAATAAAATTTGTAATTCCATCATTTTATGATTGCACAAAAAAATAGTGTGTACACCTTGTCTGCGAAATCCTTTAACCAGTCCCTCGAGATTGTCCCGCCTCGACTGCAAGCGGCCTTGGCGACAATTTTTGTCTTTGAACGCTAAAGTGATTTCCCGGCCATGATATCCAAATAACTATTTATTCATAAATAAATGAAGTTCATAAACTGATTAATATGAAAATATGTTGTATTACAAATTACACTATGCCTTTGTAGTCCAGCTTTTACTTATGCCAGTCATTGTCAAATCCTGGTGATCCTGAGATACTAATTAATAAAGTTTTGGATAGAATTCTAACGAGAGCTTTCATTTGAAAGCTTAATTTGTCAAAGTATAAACTTGTAGAAACTTGTGATTTATACGATTAACGCTTATCGCACCAAATCGCAGCTCGTAGGTCTCCTCTACAAAAGGGCCAAATTGGATTGACATGAAGTGCTAAATTAAAACCATTGTTGCTTTTCTTCTACTGTTCGAGAAATAGATAATTTAATTGGATGTCTATAACGCAATATTGTACGCCGTTGATTTTATATTCAGTTAAGTTCCAATAAAATATCTGTTGCAAAATTTCACAATTACAATTTTGCTGCAGTAATTTAGCTAATTTTTCCAATTTATTGAAACATGTAGAGCGTTTACAAATAATTTCGCTCTAATTAAAATGTGAAGAATTTGTTGATTCAATCAAAATTTAATAACGGTTTGTTGTCCTTTTGTTTTCTGAAATCTTTATAATTAACGTAACGTAAATAAATTAAATACGATGGTAGATTGAAAAGTTTGCGACCTAACACTGAGAGGACAGCAGTACACGCACAATTATTTTTTGTGAGGTTCTACAGGTGTCCCAAGGACGAGTTTGCGCTATCGTTATTATATTGGATACGAGATTTGGTATCTATGGGTTTTCCGATATGCCCGTTTCAATATTTTCAATGCAGTAGCACTTTCGGTTTACCCAAAGTAGACTCTAACTTACTTATTTTAAATGGAATGCTATATTTTTACCTTCCGTCACCTTCAGGTAAGGAAGGTATTGTCTTTGGCCAAAAATTTGATAATGAGGTTTTAATAAATAAGCACGTTTTAGGCTCCCTAGAATACGATTTTACTATTTTTACGAAGATACCTGCACGAGCGCGCGCGTGCGTATGTGTGTGTATGTGTGTATGTATGTATATATATATATATATATATATATATATATATATATATATATATATATATGTGTGTGTGTGTGTGTGTGTGTGTGTGTGTGTGTGTGTAACAAAAATTTCGTCTGCGATAACTCTAATACTACAATTTCAAAAATTTTAATTCTTTCGTATTCTTCTTCGTTACATCCACATGCACAGCTGATTAGATTTTGGTTACAGTTGGTCAACCGGAAGTACCCTCATTTGAAGATTTTATCAGTTTTTCTTGAAGAAATTATGTTAAATATCATTTTTTACATTTAATGTTATTATAAATATATATTTTATTCTCTCTACGATTTGACTGAATTTTATACTTAATATTAAATAGATATAGAGTTAAAAAATTATAAAGAAATTAAATTTCATAAAGTAGCCAGCTATGGAAACAGCTACTATATTAAGAATATTCTGATTGAAAGTGGTCAGTGTCAAGTGCAACATAGTGTTTTTGTCTTATAATTTTACTGGAAATATAGGATCTTTTGCTAAAAATTTTCTGTATGGAATTTCTATAAAATACATATAACAGCCGGAATATAATGTACAAGAAATAGAATCTTTTGCAAGGAACTTTCTGTATGAAATTTGTTCAAAATACATAGAACTGACGGAAGGTAATGTGCTGGCCACATCAGATTTTTTTATTTTACTATTGAATTCAGCAAAAAAATTTACATATGAAACAATAAAGACATTTAACGCATGATCCACACCCTTTGTTAAAAAAATAGGGGTAGCTTGCGTAGCTTGTCCTATCTTAAGAGTTTATAGATTTTAATGAGGTGTTCATTTAAAAACCTTGATTTTTTAACTTTTTAAACTTCAACTTTACGTTGACGTAGAAATTACATTTTTCAAAAATCGTCGATTATTAATTTATACCAGTGTAAACAAAAGCTTTCTTTATAAAACTGGTTTACAGATTATAGAAATTCGATTCCATTCTCAAAATATAGAGTGACAAAGAAGTGGCCGTTTTTAGATAAAAAAATCTAAATAATTGAATTCCGCCGGAAGTGGCTGGTGGTTGACCATGAGTAAAATATTTTTACGGTTTCATATATATATATATATATATATATATATATATATATATATATATATATAAAATTTTCTGCTGAATTTAATGGTAAAATAAAAAATATAGTATTCATTTAAAATAAGATAGTTATGGTCTACTTCCGATTAAACCGGAAGTGCTACGTCTTTGAAAATATTTTTGTTGAAACGGGCATGTCGGAAACCAAATTTCGTATAATAATATTGAATAGTTTTTACACTAACGATAGCATAAGCTCGTCCTGGAACACCTGTATAAACTCTACCTGCAAGTTTTACGTTAATCCGATAATTTGTGTCGTATTTGAAATTTTTGAAGAAACCTGTGTTGTTTACCTTTTTTAAAAAATGGAACAAATATAACACTGCAGTGATCAAGTACCTGTATTAAAAGGGCTTAACACCGGAACAAATTCGCGAAGACATTGAGTAAGTTTATATCGAAGTCCTTAATCAGATTTCTAATCAAATCGGATTTAAATAAATCCTAAATCTTGACTGTTCATACCAGAAAAAAGCGATCACATACACTCCAAATTATTATAGATTTAATTGGATTTATTACTGACACTGTTGGCATAGCAGCATAGAATGCGTAGAACATTATTGACTATACCTTGTTCCATTTAAGCCATTCAGTATTGCGGAGCATAGGAAATTGTTTTGACATCTCTGATTGGCTGAAATTAGAGACAAGAGACAAGTTTACCCAATGTAATTTCCGCTACTTCACATTTGCGCAGTTGCTAGTGCCATCTACTGAATGTCTTAAATGGAACAGAGCATAGTATTAATTTTGACTTTTGACCATTTTGACTTGAAATTTGCTTAGATTTGTCATCTAACATGTACTTAGTTTTTTCATCTAACAAATCAATTATTTTTCTTTCCAGGATTAATTTTTAAAATATTCTGTTTCTTGTTGCGCCCACGGATTTCACATTGCTCTTCGAATAATAATTATACTAACTTATCGTTGACACATATTAACTGTCAAATAGGGAAAGATGAATAAATTTTCTGTTAAATCGCTGTTTATATGTATAAATCTCGTTGGTAAAGTCGATTTAGAATCCGATCCTAAATCCAATCCAGATCGTTTACATCATTGTTTTAAATACGATTACTAATACTAAATCCACTTAAATCCGATTAAGGACGTCGATATAAACTTACTCATTATTTTGTAACATTTAACATTACTGATTTACAGGGCTATTCGCCTATTCTGCTAAAAACATTACAATGTAGTTATTGTACGACTGTCGTTAAGCATGTGGTAGATCGACGTTAATAACTATTGTACTAATCATATCGTTACAAATTATCGTTATCATTATTATAACGATGTCTGTTTATTTTGACAGAATAAATTTGCATTTGTTTTTCAATTTAAATTTATTGATTCATAATCAAATATTAAATGGATTTACGTGAAACTCTAGAAATTTTCGGCAAACCATGACTAATAGGCCTATTCTGTAAAATATTCGTTTACAGAATAAGCTTATTAAACGATTTTTGTTATTATTAACGATATAACGTTTTAACGATTCGTTTTGGCATAAGGATGCTTACAGAATAGCCCCATTATTATTGAAATCCTCATATATGAACATATTTGTATAAATAAATCTCTGCATGCGTCTTTTTAAGCGATAGAAATCAAGGTTCGAGAAATGGCAAAGGCAGCAGAATCTTTGAACGGATTCAAAACATTCTGACCAATGAGTTAGGCACAAAAATTTCTACGACATGTGTCCTGATGGTCGATCAAAGTATTAGTTACGAATGAAAAGAAACAGATGGAACATGGGGTTACCACTTCCCAAAAAAGTCAATGCAAATAATTCCAATTATGTAAGTCAGAAATTAATGGATTAAAGTAAAACTTCGTAGACACTAACTACAGTTCACATAACCTCACAAAAAATAGAGCCCGTGCATGTGACAACACTGATTTTTAAAAATGGCAGCCTGGTGGACCAACAAACCAGACTGACATATAGGAATATGTTTAAAATGCCATAGTTTTGTGCTATGATTTGATATTTAAAACGAGTGACACTAGTGACGGATTATCAATTTATAAATTTGCATCAGAAACAGATTTTGAAGATGGAATTATAGCTTTAGGAAGCTAAAATGGTTAGGTACGGTAAAGAGAAGTGATCTTACGAAGGTAAAATAAGAATAAATATAATATTGTAGGTACTCTATTGTTGATATTTATTAAGTATTTTATCTGATGCGTAATATATTACCTACCTACAAATAATAACTAAAATACATCATTATAATGTAAATGAACGTAGTCTGTAGCCATAATATTTTAGTAATTTAATTGCGTATGTTAGAAAATAGGACAATAAAAGTGTTTTTATACAGATATTAAAAATTTAATAAAACTATGTTAAGAGTATTCACATTGTCACAATCACAGTGAGCACACACAATACTTATAAGATAATATGTGTGCTAGTACTTTTGGGAAATGTAAACCTGTAATCAGCCAAAAAAATTTATAGTTATAATTTCTAATGCACTAAATCATATTACTAATATACCTTGTCTTTCACGTCGATAGTCGATGTCTTTCATTCTCAAAGCAGGATAGATTTAACTGATCCACAACGAAATGACGCGTGTACATTTGTATAGGCTTTAAATACTTGTAATATATATGAACTTCTACTATGTTCAAAGCACACTAATATCTGAATATAGGGTTTGGGGAAATTTTCCGGGCCTAAACATTATAATGAATATAATACGGTATGGATCTAGGTTATGATTATAAATAAAAGATACGTATTTTTAACATTTTCTGGGAGAAAGTAACAATGTTCAAGTTAGTTGAGCCATAATAACACAAACCCCACAAATGTTATGAACAACAACTGAAAAACGCACAAAAAAGCATAGAAAAGGCTAAACATCCACCAAACTCAATGTAAACAAAGGCACTTTTAAAAGGTTTGTTGGTCCACCAGGCTGGCGGGTTGCCTAGATCCAACCATGTGATGCACGCGCCCTATAATTATACAGGGTGTCCCATAACTTCAGGTACATATTAGAAGGGTATATAGTTCTTAATGTCCTGATTACGGAACAAAAAGAATTTTTTCAAAATTCAAAAATGAGTTTTTGAGGTTTTTGAAGGAAACAGTTTTGGGACACTGGTTGAATAGGTAGTTTTAATATTAAATATTACGTTGTATTATATCTAATTAATAAGAAATGTTTGCATAATACAATCATTTCATTAGGTTTCTAGTAGCCGGCCACATAAATTGTGTTTCTTATAACAGTTTTGATATTGCTCTTCTGATTATTGTTACAAATATGAATGGTTACAGTAACAGTGAGTTAGTGGATATGTTGCTATTGCTAATGTATGGCGAAGCAGGGCAAAACTGTAGATTAGCTCAGCGTTATTACGCTGAACGTTTCCCAGGACGACGGCATCCGAATTCTCGCATATTTGTAAACCTTACTCTGGTTCTTTGCAACCTAATCGGGGAAGAGACGGCTGGGCTCATCGGAGACCAGTAAATGTTGAAAATGCTGTCTTAGATTTGGTACGCAATGACCCAACAATCAGCATAAGGAGAATATCTCGTCAACTACCAGGTGTACCACGAATGACAATTTGGTGAATTTTAAAGAATAATAATTTACATCCTTATCATTTTGAACGGGTCCATGCGTTAATTGAACCCGATCATTACTCTCGAGTAAGGTTTTGTGAATGGCTTCTAAACCAACATGCTCAGGATGGCAATTTTACGTTAAAAGTAATATTTTCCGACGAAGCGATATTTACTCGTGATGGTATACATAATATTCATAACTGTCACTACTGGGCCGAAGAAAATCCACATACTGCTGTCAGGAGTCATTTTCAGCACAGATTTTCACTAAATGTTTGGGCTGGGATGGTAAACGGATCGTCACTGGGACCATACATACTTCATAACAGAATGTCTGGGAATGATTATTTACAATTTTTGCAGAATAATTTGCCTGAATTATTAGAAGATATTCCTCTTAATGTACGTCAAAATGCATGGTTTATGCATGACGGTGCGCCGCCACATTTTGCTAGAAATGTCAAGACATCATCCTGACAGAGTAGTTGAGGACAGGTGGATTGGTCGAGGAGGTCCCGCGTCTTGGCCTCCTAGATCCCCGGATTTCAATTTTTAGTTGTGGGGTAATTTTAAATCCCTCGTCTATGATAATCAAGAGGCACCTGAAACCCTTGAAGAATTACGGCAACGAGTTGAAAATTGTGCTGAAAGAATTAGCCAAGAGAATGCAATTCATCGGGCTTGTTCAATTTCTTTAATTAAACGTGCTGCATTATGTTTAACTGTTAATGGAAATAATTTTGAACAGTTTTTGTAAAAATAAAGTAAATAATTTGATTTTACATTGCATAAATTAATTTCATTGTTAAATTATTTTATGTAATAGTTATAACTAATTTCACTATTCCAAATATTACAGTATCCAGGGGTACAAAAAATGTTCTTAAGTGAACTACCCTTAATTATAGGAATTTTGAAAAAAATCTTTTTGTTCCGTAATCAGGACATTAAGAACTATATGCCCTTTTAATATGTACCTGAAGTTATGGGACACCCTGTATACGCCTAGTGCTGCCCTCCTTTTGTTAGGCTACGAACTTTTCGATCTACCCTTGTCTATAACATTGTAAATCACTCTGGTAATTACATAGTAACAATTGGAATTTCACGTAGGAAGTACTCATTCTAATTAGATTACCCTCAGATATGTCTTGCTACAGTAAAGTACCTATACCTTACATCTATGTATGCTTTGACCCACTTATCATTCAATAAGATCTCCTGCGTCATCCGCAACTCAACATACGTGTCTACAATCTGTCTACATGTAGATAATACCTACACATTTCTATATCGGCGTAATAGGAAACTCTGCATTAAGTAATTATGGGGACTCTCAACCCTTCAATCACGCCATCTGTTTAAATACCATCATCTACAGGTAATTAATTGTAATTAACTGCTCGCGTTGGTGGAACTAGCGGTATAATTAATAACTAATTTACCACCATGCTCTATCGATCTCTTCTCACAAAGATGTTTATACATAATCCATTCGTAATTCGTAAGCACCGAAAGCAATGCCGCTCCGTGGATAAAAGGTGTCCTTCAGCAAACTGCAAAGTTAGGTATGTTTCAGTGCCCCAACTCCATAATGTAGTTGCAAATTAAAAAATTATAATTTCATAAATTTAGTATACAGGGTTTCATTTTAAATGGGCCACCATTGCTATTTCGAGAACTATAAGAGTTGTTACAAAGACGGTTAAATGGGCAAACAATTTCTATTTCGCAAGACAAATTTAAAGAAAAGAAAAATTATTTTTTTGGTCCAGTGGTTCTCAAAATACGGAACTTAACTTTTAAATTTTAAATGAGATCATGTATTTATTTACTTATTCGTTAGAGAATATAATTCTGAATTCAGTGATATAATATTTTTATTCCCTTACATAATTATTTTTTTGAGAAAAATACTTGTAAAGTTTTATCAATTTGATTAAAATATGGCTATAATAAGGGTGTCGTGAATGGTAAAAACGAATACGTGTTAATTTTTTTAAACATAGAATTAGATTGCCATGAAAGAAATCATAAATAAATTTTGTTTTCGTTGACATTTTTGATCACTTACAAAATCAAAACATTCATTTCTTTAGGTCAAGGCACACTATATAGTGTATTTTAGATTAGAATAGACTTGGTGGCGCTGCTGCGCCAGTCTGTTTTACACACATATAGAACTAGTTTTGTTTCGTGTATGACATACTTGACAGCTATAAACGTCAAAATTTGATAATTTTTAATTATTTGGCAAATAAAAAATTACTTAAAGTTGTTAAATAGGTAGATTATAAAGTCAAAATGGAATAAATAATATACCTGCTTTACATATTGTCATTGTAAACTTGGTTTGCTTTTAGACCAATCAAAAAGTTGGAATCGTAAGCCCTATCTTAATCAAGTCTATTCTTATCTGAAATACAGTATAATTCTATGTAATAAAAATAGCACGTAGTCGTTTTTTCCATTCGTGGCACTCTTATTATAGCCATATTTTAATCGTTTTGTATAAAACTGTACATGCATTTTTGTCAAAATAGTACATTGTGTTATTAGGAGTAAAAGTGATACTTTGTGTGGCGAGCATGGAAGTTTGCACGACGAGCGAAGCGAGTCGGACAATTGCATGCGAGGCACACAAAGACACTTTTATTCCGAATGACACATTAAATTTTTTTTTTCAAACGCACTACTTTTCTTTTTATTCGCTAATTCTATAGTTGCTATGGATTTTTGTTTATTTTATTTCTACTCCGCCGGCGTAGAAATTTTTAGCGGCGTAGAAATGAAACTTCTACCTTGTGAATCAAGTCACAAAAATTTTCAATTAAATTCTCTAACAAATTAGTAAATAAAAAATGTATGTTCACATTGAAAATTAAAAAGGTATGGTATTTTGAGAACCACTGGCCCCAAAAAAAAATAACAGAGATTGTTTGCCCATTTAATCGTCTTTGCAGCTCTTATAGTTGTCGATATAGCAATGGTAGCCCATTTAAAATGAATGTGTGTGTGTGCATGTGCATGCGTGCTTGTGTGCGTGCGTGTGTTTGCGTGTGTGTGTTTGCGTACGTGCGTGCGTGTGTGCGTGCGTGCCTGTGTGTGTGCGTGCGTGCGTGCCTGTGTGTGTGCGTGCGTGCGTGTGCGTGTGAGCGTGCGTGCGTGCAAGCGTGAGTGCGTGCGAGCGTGCGTGCGTGCGTATGTGTGTGTGTGTGCGCGTGCATTCGTGCGTGTGTGTGCGCGCGTGTGCGTGTGCTTGTGCGTGCTTGTATGCGTTTGTGCATGTGTGCGTGTGCGTGTATGCGTGTGTGCGTCTATGCGTGTGTGCGTGTATGCGTGTGTGCGTGTGTGTGACAATTTTTTCGTCCACCATAACTCTTATCACAAACTTCCGAATATTTCTATTTTCCGTATTTAATCTTTCTGCAGTCATGTAAAGAGTTGATTAGATTTTGGGTAAAATTGGATGACCTGAAGTGATACTTTACATGAACCCCATAACAGTTTTTAATGAAAAACTATATTAAAATATAATCCAAAACTTTTCAATTTTAGTATTTAAAACTTTTACATCAAGAGGGAACAACATATTAGATTTTGGCTAAAATTAATAAATCAGAAGTGATACTTTACTTGAAGCTCTGAATACTTTTTAAATTTGGTATTTAAAACTTTTATATTTATGAGAACGACATACTACAGGTTTCCTAAAATTGATAAACCGGAAGTACTACTTTACAGGAAGCTATTAACAGATTTTCTTGAAAAAATATATTAAAAAATGATTCAAAACTTCTCAAATTTGGTATTTAAAACTCGTGTATAATTTGAAACATAATATTTTGACTATACCTATATGATAAACCTGAAGTGGAACTTAATTTGGAGCTCTTAACTGATTTTCGAGGAAAAACATAATAAAATGTAATCCAAAATTTGGTATTACAGATTTTTCTATTTATTGGAACAACAAATTTGATTTTGTTTACAAACGATCAACCTGAAGTGATACTTTACTTAATAGCTCATTGCTATTTCAAACATGGAATTGACGGGAGGTCATGTGTTGGCCACATCAGATTTTTATTTATATGACTAAAAATTTTAACTGTTGGTATTGATATAATTATTCCATTTATAATTAGTTTTTTTAAATAAAATGTTAATTATATAATATTTAAATAATTATATTTACAATGCAATCGTTCGCCTCTCGCTGTGACGTCACGAAATCAGCATTCAGGCCTGTATTCTCGTGAATCTTCGCTAAAGCTCTAATGCTATCAAATTAAAAATTATTGTTATTGTTATATAAGGTCGTGTATATATATATATATATATATATATATATATATATATATATATATATATATATATATATATATATAATTTTGTAATTAGGTATTCTTATTTACGATTAATGACCAGGCGTCTTTGTGCGAAGCACAACCTGCAACCTGCCTAGAAGGGCGTGGCAGAAAGAGACTCGACTATTGTCTTCAGTACGACTTGGGGCACAAAGCTCAAATATTAGTATTATACAGTATAATTAAACAATATTGATTTCTTCATTATACCCAAAAGTTTCCAAGTTTAATTTAAAATATAATGTATTGAGGAAAAAATAATTAACCCTAAAATGAAAATTTGAATTTTAATGGGAAATTTATTTGTTTAATTGGCAAATGTTGTTTTGTGTATTTAGTTTACAAAGTAAACAATATCGTATACATATTTGAATGTATAAATAATTAGATGTAATATGAATACATTGTACTGTTTTCTACAAATATTACTTATACGAAATGTATTATATGAATATGCATGTCTTATTTTTATTTAATTTTGAAAAAATAGCGTTGAAAGTATTTGTAGGTAGATTATAAGAAGTTGGAATGATAACTTTTCTTGATTTGGTAATTTATTTTATTTGTCATATTCAGTAGAATATTACTTAAAAATTAGTAAAAAGTTTATCCTTACACTTTTTGCTCTAATAGTATATTAAAGAACTTGTTTTATAAGACATGTTTTTTTCGCACGCGTCAAAATTTAGAAAACGAGCGTTAGCGAGTTTTCTAATTGACAAGTGCGAAATAAAGTCTTATAAAATGAGTTCTTTATACTATTTTTTATATTTTGCGCCTTCTACAATAACATTTACTTACTCAATTTGTGATTATATTTGTAGCCATTTGTACATTTTCATGTAAATAATCTTCCCTGAATAAAAAAAATAATAATAATTACATTATATTATTAAAATGAATTCTCAATTAATAAAAAATAAATTAGGTAAAAATGGGTTAAAGAAACGCCATCTAGTACCAACTGTCTAAAACAAAAAATTGCGTATCGAAATGAAGGTCATTACGATACGCAATTGCGTATCGTAATGACTTCATTATGAACGCAAAATATAAAAAAGTAATTTAATTATTGTTTTATATTTCATACACGCTGTTTCTGTATAAAAATATTTAATGAAAAACTGTTGACCACATAAATGCATAAAATTATAGTTACTTTAATAATGCAATAATATATTTGTTGGGTCACTGTTGCGAGTACTTTTTTGGATTAAAATTAAAAATATTAATTACCTCCCATCATACCGAAGGTAAGGGAGGTAATGTTATCGGTCCAAAAATTCGATGGTGAGTTTTCAGTAAATGATCACGAATTCGGGTCCCTACAACACGTTTTTACTATTTTTACGATGATGTGTGTATGTGTGTGTGTGTGTGTGTGTGTGTGTGTGTGTGTGCGTGCGTGCGTGCGTGCGTGCGTGCGTGCGTGCGGCGTGCGTTCACGATAACTCTTACAACAAATTTCCGAAAATTTCTTATTTTCGTATTTAAGCTTTCTACATTCATATAAAGAGTTGATTAGATTTTGGGTAAAATTGGACCACCGGAAGTGATACTTTACTTGAAGCCCATAACAGTTTTTATTGAAAAATTATATTTAAATATAATCCAAAACTTTTCAAGACTTTCATATCAAGGGGAATAACATATTAGATATTGTCTAAAATTAATAAACCGAAAATGATAGTTTAATTGAAGCTCTGAACAGTTTTCGTGAAAAATATATTATGATATATTCCAAAACTTGTCAAATTTGGTATTTAAGATTTTGTATGAAGGAAAGCAACATATTAGATTTTGGCTAAAATTGATCAACCGGAAGTGATACTTTATTTGAACTTCTGAACATATTTTCGTGAAAAATATATTGATACAATCCAAAACTTTTCAAATTTGGTATTTAGACTTTTATATTAATGAGAACGACAAATTAGATTTTTTTCTAAGATTCATAAATTGGAAGTTGTAGTAATTTACAGAAAGCTATAAACATATTTTCTTGAAAAATATATTAAAACATGGTCTAAAACTTATCAAATTTGAGAAATATTCGTATTTGGTTTTTAAAACTCGTGTATAATTTGAAACAACATATTAGATTTTGACTATACTTATATGATAAACCGGAAATGGTACCAAAATTGGAGCTCTTTTTCGAAGAAAATCAATAAAATAGAATCCAAAATTTCGTATTACAGACTTTTATATTTATTGGAACAACAAATTAGTTTTTTTTTACAAACGATCAATCGGAAGTGATACTTAACTTAAAGCTCATTGCTATTTTAAAAATGGAATTGGAAATGGATTATGTACTGGCCACATCAGATTTTTTTTTAAATCAAATTGTACGATCCAATTTAATGAAAAAGATACTTATCTAGTATTTAATTTACTTACCGAAAGATTTCTTCATGATCGCAATTTAGATCTTGCCTTTTACGCATACTAATATCCAGAATTCCACATTACTCAAAGGTAATTATAATTCTACTAATCGATGATAGATATTTTGTTCAAGATTATCTACTTTTAATAGAACAACTAAATTATGGCCTAACAATTTTCAAAATAATAAATATATTGGGTTTTAGACTTTTATCTCTCCTTCAATAGATAGAAATTATTTTCGTACGGAGATATTTTGTATCCTGTATATTTCAGATGTCAGCCTATGTCTTCTGACCTGTCCTACCTACTCATCGAATTTATAAGTTGTGACATACACAATACACATTTCAGCCAACCCTAATTCTTATAATCAGTTTTTTGTGCGATTTATCATTTTCTTTTCTTTGTTGAGATCAAGCATTATATTATTGTAACCAAAAAAAATTATTTACGTACAAAACAGACTGGCACGGCCAGCAATGGGTAATATGCCGTGCTGATATATCTTATATATCCCAAAGGGATATAAGCAGCGAGCTATATTTTAAATACCTATAATCTTGGTATTAATAATAATAGGAATACTTAATATAGGTATGTGTTTCCTAGCTTGATGGGACTAAACTGTGTAACAAAAAAAAAAAAAAAAACTGGTATGGCCAACACAATACCTTCCGCCATTTTCAGCCCGAGCCACAAAAAAGATTAAGTTTTTTGGATTAGCGAATTTTACTCTAATTTTAACAGTTTATTTCTTAACCCCTTATTGCATGACTTTTTTTTTGGTTTTAAAAAAATTAGGGCAGGTAAGGAATAACATAAGGATAACTGAAAAATACTTAAAAAAATTTATTGTAATATAAGCGTACAAAATTTTCAAAAAAAACATTTTGTGACATATTTGGCACTACATGCAAATATGACATTAAATTATTCAGAAGGAAATTTGTAAAAACAATTTCTATCTTTATTTAAACAAAGCTGTAGACCGCATTTCACACATTTAATGTAACTTTTTCCTGGACATCCTGGATATTTACATCTCTGCCTTTCATCACACCATATTGGCAAATGATCTAATCCATCAGTTCGTACTTCTTCCGTAGGAAAATCAGCTGTCGGACCTCTTTTCTTTTTGGCTTTTAGCTCATTTTCTAAAGATTTACTTCGCCGACCTTTTCTTATTGGTTTATCAGCTTTGCAAAGGCATTCAGCGATGGCCAATTTGAAATCAGCCAGAGCCAAATTTTCTTCAGAATTCCTTCTCCACAGTATCCATGCATTTACACACAGTAAATCTATGATGTGGAAAAATATTCGCATATACCATTTTCTGGATCTTATTTTTATTCTATGATACCCTAGCATGGAGTCTAGGAGGTCAACACCCCCCATGTACTTGTTATAAATAGTTACTGCTTTTGGACACGTTATTGTTATCCGAGATTTATCTTTTCTGCAGTAACGTTCAACTTCATTTGTTGGAATACTACCAGCATATGTAGACATCATATTGACAACTTTATTATCATACCATGATATGACAGAGACCGATATTCCGTCAATATTTGCGACCTTTTCAACCATGGCACCACGACCTTTTCGTTTGAGCTCAGCTTCTCGTGGCATATTACAGTTTGGTACTCTATTTATTCTCACGGTTCCAATAGGAAGTATTCCTTGCTTAGTAAGATAAATTTGTAATGATAAACTGGTAAACCAGTTATCAAAAAAAACTTTATGATTTAAAAATTTAGGTACAGTTTCGGTCAATCTGCAAACGACATTTGAACTACTTCCCAAATTGGGAGCATTAGCTGGTACTGTATTACTTTGAGCTCCAGCAAAAATTTCATAATCGTATGAGAAACCACTTACACCGCTGAGAACAAAGGCTTTATAGCCCCATTTATGTGGTTTTTTAGGATTGTACTGTTTTAGGGTTGAACGACATTTCGTGGGTATGATTTGCTCATCCACCGCCAAAAATTCTTCTCTAGGAACTTTCAATAATCTTTGACGTACATGATTGAGTAATGGTCTTATTTTGAACAATTTATCATGGCCTTCGTTACCTGCAGATATAAAGTCTGCATTATTGTTGAAATGTAAAAACCGTTTTATATCCTCCCAACGATTGCATGACATAACATCAGAAATCAATCTATGATTTAGACTCGAACTCCAATAACATCTGGCAGACGGCAGTTGCACTACTGACATATAGATACAAGTCCCTATGAATTGCTCTAAATCTTTTACTGTTAGATGGAAATTTTTATTTGGACATGTCTGAACGGAAAACAAAATGCTTTGGAAAACTATATCGGCTAGTATTTCATTTGTCATAAAAAATTTGAAAAATTGATAAGGTGAATGAAGATCTTTTATTTCCGGTGGTAAATCCATATTTCCGAGGAATTTTGTATCTTCATCTGGAACAATCAGGTTATCTTCTTTCCACGTGACCATTGTCTTTTCTTTTTTCTTTTCTTTCAACAATTTTTTAGCTAAATCACTAAGAGGTACATCATCTTCACTGTCTGCATATTCAAATTGACTGTCACATGTGGTTTCTTGTGTGTTTTCCTTTCGTCCTTCATAGTCTTCAGGTTCATTCATATTTTCATCAAAATCGTCATCCGATTGAAATTCTTCATCACTGTTATCGGGAATATCGACTACACATTTGTTTTGTCCGTAAAATAAATTTGGATTCATTTTTCTGGTAACGATAGAACCCGACAAGTAAATCTAAAAAAGATAAAGTGCATTTTTAGTACCTTGTCACGATGCCATGAACGCATATTGTGCCATATAAGTCACAAACAAACTTTCGTTACTAATTACTTAAAAATGAAAATAAAATCGTATACTTACTAAAATATAGTCTTCTAGAAGATGAATGTGTGCCGCCACTATTTTTTGAAGTTTTAAAATTCATTAATTTTACAAGTAATAAGCGTCTCAAGATACACAAAATTATAAACAGCTGACATCGTTGGCTCTCATATTATTTTTCGGTTTAGTTCACTATATTTAATAATAGATGTCTCTAGTAACACCAAATACAGTAGGCATGTGCCAGATATGTCCACCCAGGCAGTTTTGGAACAGTTTTAACAATTTTCAGTCAATATTATATTTATGAAATAGGTTTGTGACATATATGTCACAAAATGCAGGAAGGGGTTAAAGTACAGTCTAATCTAATCCAAGTAACTACCTTTTTTAAACCCTTCAACAGGATTAAATCTCAATTACAGAGTGGGTTAACATTCACACACATCCATGCCTTAGTGGGATTCGAACCCAGAGCCCCGAGGGCACTCATGACATGAGGCGTTGCTCTATAACAGGGGTTCCCAAAGTTTTTCTTAGGCGGGCCAATTTAATATTACCGAATTTTTTGGCGGGCCAAAAAAAACGGAATAAAATCAAAATAATAACCACGATTTTTTTTGTTTTAAATATATTTAACTATTTCTTATTTTAGCACATGTAAACACTACTGCATTGTCGTCTCAAATAGAAATAGAACTGCGCGAAAGACGCATTTCGTTCATAATTTGAGCAACCAATAAGAAAAGACGACTCTAGTGAGTTGGAGCAGTGCATTTTTGAATATTCGTTAATATGGCATAGGCCTGTATTGCTCAGGGCAACTGGGTAGGCAGGGCAAGGTCTGGTCGTACAGTTGTAGTGTGCGGCACGGCACAGCGCACATCATTGAAAAAACGATAAATTCGTCACTGACTCCTTGAAATTGTGTGTTGCATTAGATGTGCCAGTTCTGTATCTATTTGAGACTATTATATTATATTTCTGTACAAATTTGTAATAACTAGACTAGACATACTACAATAATTTTTTAAATATAAACTAAACAATATTTTATTAATACAAACGCTTATGGTTAAAGTTCTGTAAGAATTTTTTTTAAAATATTAAAATATTTTATTGTTTCTTATTTGTAATATTTATTATTTATTTTACTTTTTACTTATTTATTTTTTAGTAAAAATATAATATATTGTATCGATATCGCGGACCGAATTCACAGGTTTTGCGGGCCGCATTTGGCCCGCGGGCCGCACTTTGGGAACCCTTGTTCTATAACCATTGAGCCACCGCAACTATAATAAAATGAAGATTAAATTTTCAATACCGGAATAGAATAGAATTCACTAATCCAAAAATGAGGATTAGCTTAAATATTTTTGCGAATCGTTAATTTTTATTAATCTAAATACATACCTACATATTTACTTATACTGGAAACTGTATTGAATTCCGTTTCTAATGTTCTATTTACTTTTTCTTTTTTAAAACGTTACTAATATTATTTTGAAATGATTAGTTCTTTGATAGTGACATTTATCTGTCAGTTACATACATTTGAATAACTGCGTTTTGTTTATTTAAAGCGTAGGCTCTGGGTTTTAAATTATAGATAATTTTATAAATTTATCCGTAAAATATATAGAAAAAGTACTAATGCAAATCTATAGAACATTTAATAATCTTTAATTGTTATAATAACATTAATCTCGAAAAAATAACATTTAAAGGTATTTTTCGAAGAAAAACTATTTTGTGCTTCTAGTAAAGTGCCATTTCCGGTTATCCGATTTTCACCAAAATCTAATGGGCTCTTTCCATTACAGAAAAAGTTCGAAATACAAGGTTTCAAAATTTTCTAAATAATAGTATTTGTGTTAAAGTGGAGGATCCATACACACATAAACACATACATACACACATCATCGTGAAAATGTTAAAATTGTATTCTAGGAACCTTAAAACGTGGTCATTTACCAAAATCTGGATATGCGATTTTTAGCACGATCCCTATACCTCCCTCACCAAGGGTAGCGCGAGGTAAAAAATGATAAATTTTATGCTTTATAATTTTATAAATCATGATTGTAAATTGTAATATAAAACAAATGAGTTCTGTTTGCATCGTTTTATTATGCAAACTCTCATTAAAAGTAAAGAGAAATATGAAGAGCCTGATTTTCATATCCCAAGTCACTCATAAACATTCCACTTGAGCACATTAAACCTCCTACTCTTTATCTTTATGCTCTTTTTAGTTTTTTGTCAGTTTTTTCTGAAAGTTCAAGAGTTCACTATTTCAACGTAATCATTCATCGCAGAAGACTCTCATAGAATTCTTCTGAATTTTGATTATAAGATACTTTCTAAAACTGGATGAAACATCTGAAATTTTAATAATTATTCGGGAACGAAACGAAAACAGACATAGACGAAAATAGATACCTGAAAATGGAACTACTAATGGAAATGAATTTTAATGAAGATAAAAGGTATAGTGTAGGTAGATGAATGGAAGATTGCAAATGCGTGACAGTGCAACTTTCAGCGTAATTAAAATATGCAATTAGCTGACAATATTTTGCGATCTATATTGAATTCATTCATTCATACATTCATTCAATGCGTAGCGATCACCAGAATTGTCCCACTCTTGATACAGATATACATAGGTACATGCAGAGCTGAGCAGTATTTCAAATACAAATATTTGAAATACGTATTTGAAATACTTTCTTTGTATTTGGTATTTAGCCTAAAATACTTTTTAAAAACAAGAATGTATTTTGTATTTGGTCAACTTTGAATATAAATATTGGGTATTTCAGAGTATTTGAAATACGTTCAATCAGTATTTGAAATACATAAATTGTATTTCAAATACATAAACAAGTATTTAAAATTCAATTAGATATATTTGAAATACAATTAATTGTATTTCAAATACAATAAAATGTATTTGAAATGCTTTCTAGTGACACCATAATTTAAATTACCGACATTACCAACTGACTGAAGCTGTTACTAGCTTCATTCGTATTGCACTCAGCTGAGTCGCAAACGTGTTTTTTTTTTTGGATTTGTTGTGTTGCAGTGTCATCAATTCATAATCATTAGGTAAGTATTAAGTAAGAACTTTGGCTTCTGTTGTTTTCAGAAATAAGTATTTATTATGTTTCATTACTGATTGAATAGTTTTTGTAGATAATCATTGTAAATGTTTTTTAACATTAATATCTGTAGAAGGGGAATCCCTGAAGTTAATATATTAATTTGGTTTTAATTTTTTTAAAAAAGATGAACTTGTTTGTTAACAATATTTTCATAATAGATATTTTATTTAGTATTGCATTATAATAAATACATAATTAAATAAAACACTGGTGTTTTTTAAATTTCAGTTTTTCAACATGAAGGCCGCAGAAGAATGTACTACTGATACTGATACAGAGAGTGTTGATAATGATATTGAAGACCCAGAATAACCTTTGTGCAATATACAATCAATATATAATGTATGTTATATAAGTATTTCTTTATATTTTTTTTTTTAATAAACTTTATTTAATAAATTAACAGTGTTTAATCTTGTTTTACCATATTTTGTATTTCAAATACTAATCACGTTAAAAATACTTGTATTGGAATTCCAATTTGTTGTATTTTGTATTTAATACCAACAAAATACTTTCGGTATTTGGTATTTCAAATACTTTTTCAGATTAAATAGAAAAAAAGAAAAACATTTTTTCTACAGTCTATATACAAAGTAGCCATTTGCGCTTTCTTTTGTCAACGCTAAATGTCACTTTGCCGCTCATGCGCGACAAAGTAGAAAAAACGCTCGCTGTCCAAATTTCTAACTAGGTATACAATGTTGAGAAATGTCACTTGTCTATATTCTTAATGGAAACGTTTAGTCTGGAACTAATGACACTGTAGTTACACATTTACCACCTTCACAAGTCAATCTGACATATAACTGCTCTGTCGGTATATTACATAACCAAACAAAATACCGCACTGCTGTGAAAATAAAATATGGCATTTATTTACAAAAACAGTATAAAAAGCTTAGATTAGATAGAAGCTATAGCTCAGGAAGAATGGAAATTAACGATAGATTAAAATTAAAAATAAAATAAATTGTGTGATCAGTTGTGCTGGCACCTGTAAAAGTTTGGCGTGAACGCTCCTAGTGTACATCCACTTTTCCACTGGACTAATAACAAACAAATTATACAAAACTTATTACAAATTTTTTTGTAAAAACGAAAGCCAAAACAATATCTTGAAGTCATATTTGAATACGTTTCTATCTTCAGTGCAAAACTGTTGAGTAGTACTGTAAGTACAAAATGTACATTTTATTATTTTTTTATGGTGGAAGACTGTAGAAAAATCTTGTGTGTGTTTCGAGCGCAAATGGACATTGTCGATTTCGAGAGATTGCCGCGCTCCTGCATCGCGCATCAACAACCTCTCTATCGACAATGTCCCATTTTGCGCTTTTAATACACAAATAGCTATAGTACTTTACTCACTGAAAACAGTGTAAGAGTAAACGAAAATCGTTTTTGCACATACCGAGCTACCACCATCAATAGGTACACGTGTGGCATTGAAGTTGTTTTACCTAAATTGAGTTTTTTCTGTACATTCATGTGGTAATACTGACTGAGTACTACAGTATTCAATTTCAGATGTTATCTATCAAATGTGAACTCGGTAAGCCCCGTCACGAAATACTTGACCTCGTGACATAAAGCTTGTGTTTACACTCTTGTTGCATAAATTATATAACTATTACTTTGTGTTATTTTTAAAAATATTATATTTATCTTAAATTAAATAAAAACACCTTAAAATTTAATATTTATGATTCAAGCAAGAGGCAATTTCAGAAAAACAATAATATATATAATATATGAAACAGTAGTAAAATGTGGTAAAATACCTCATTATAATCCTTGCGATAATTGTATTTATAATCATAATTGTGAATTTCATCAATGGCAGAAAAAGAAATAAAGTTTCATTTATAAATAGTTTGCGTGATTTATAGTTCACACTATTTGTTTCTTCTATTTTGAATACATATTAATATATTTTTCATTTGTTTTAGGTAAGTTTCTACTGCAGTCTACATAATTTGCTGTGAGAGCTTCCCTTCTCAGAGGTTTGACATTTAATTTTATCTCCCATATCCTCAATATTATGTAAGAAAGTGAAAAATATCATTATATATCAATATTCTTTATTTATAAATTTTGTTCAATTTTTAAAATTCGAAGTCGACAATCATTTTGATATACTAATAATTAGAACAATAATTGTGTTAATAACACCTTGGTCGATTCAATAATTACTAGAAAGGGTTTTAATTTTGCAAGTTATCTGCTTACAACCGCAACAAATATATACAGTGTATAGTTAATTTGTACAATTACTTAGATCATAACAATATTAATGAAATACACTTGTTGTATGATGATGCAGAATGTATTGTTTATTTATTTTATTTAAGTAGCGATCGATTTCGGACGTTAGTCCATCATCAGGCCGACGCGTCAAAATATACTCAAAATTTTTGACTCTGTCGGGTCTAGCAATAAAACTAATTATGACAAAGCGGCATATTGCCGCTTACTACTTGTATTATAACATTGGATATCAACGCCGCTCTGTTGAAATTCTTGGGTTCGCCACCTACTGTGAGTCCTAGAGTATAGTAAAATAATCTCACTGTTCCTTGAACATAAATGCTATTTTTGTATGCTGCTATAGTTTGATTACTAGACCCGTCAGAGTCAAAAAATTTGAGTATAGTAAAAATATATATCGTAGAATAACTTTAAATGTTAAAGACATCTTATATTGATGTCGAAAAATTAATGAAAATATAAAGATTACATTGATAAACGAAGAATTGTAAAGATAACGTGTGTTACTTCCCAAGAAGAAAACCACAAATATTTTCATTAATTTTTCGACATCAATATAAGATGTTTTTACCTTCCGTCACCTTTAGGTAAGGAAGGTATTGTCTTTGGTCAAAAAATTCGGTGGTGAGTTTTTGATGAATAAGCACGTTTTAGGGTCCCTAGAATACGATTTTACTATTTTTACGATGATGTCTGTATGTGTGTGTGTGTGTATGTATGTGTGTGTGTGTGTGTGTGTGTGTCTGTGTGTGACAAAATTTTCTAATGCGATAACTCTAATACTACAATTCCAAAAATTATAATTCTTTCGTATTCCTCTTCGTTACAGCCATGTGAAGAGCTGATTAGATTTTGGTTATAATTGGTCAACCGGAAGTACCCTCATTTGAAGATTTTAACAGTTTTTCTTGAAAAAACGATGTTAAATATCATTTTTTCACATTTAATGTTATTATAAATATTAAAGAAGTATTTATTCTCTATACAATTTGAATGCATTTTATGCTTCATATTAAATGGACATAGAGTTAAAAAATTATAAAGACATTAAATATCATGTATATTAGTCAGCTTTGCTATAACTCTGGAAACAGCTGCTACATTAAGAAAATAGAAAATTCTGATTGAAAGGTGTCAGTGTCAAGTGTAGTTGACAGTATGTTTATGTTATAATTTTACTGGAAATATAGGATCTTTTGTTAGAAAGTTTCTGTTTGGTATAAAATACATACAACTGCCTTAAGGTAATGTACAAGAAATATAATCTTTTTCAAGGAACTTTCTGTATGACATTTTTACAAAAGACATAGAACTGACGGAAGGTAATGTGCTGGCCACATCAGATTTTTTACATTTAAAGTTATTCTACGATATATATTTTTACTATTTTGACACGTCGGCCTGATGATGGACTATCGTCCGAAATCAATCGCCACTTAAATAAAAAAATAAACAATACATTATGCATCATCACACAACAAGTGTATTTCATTTTTAACCCTTATCAACATGCAAAACAACCTGGAGAGATTTATCCATTACATAACAATATTGTTTGAATTAATAGTAATTGTAAATATATTTTTTATGATCGCCTTAATATTACTAAACTACTTTATAGGTATATAAAGCTAAGTATTCGATCATATTGCTTATACATACATATACGAGTATACATACCTACGAGTATACTTAAAATTAAAATAACCAAATAAAACCGATTGCGATTATCTTGAATTATTGCACAATTTATTTCATTATGTATATTGAACTTTGTAGAGACAGCATAAAATATCATTTCACTATAATATTGAACATCTTGGAGCTGTTTAAGTAATACTACATAAATATTTGGTTTGTCACTCTCCATAATAGACCCGCTTAATAATGCATACCTAATATATTATTAAGTTAATAACAAGCACAGCGAGTGAAATAATATTTAGACACGCGTCACATTTTATACTTTTTTTACGACTGCAATCTGCAAATAAAAACTGCAAATATACACTTTTTATTTACCAATGACAGCTCTTAGCATTGTTTACACTAGTATCATCTTTAGCAGATGAAACGAAAACTAGAGGAAACCAACTTCGACCCGTAAATAAATAATTAAAATTCGTGAAACGCATATAAGTACTCCACATTTGACATTATTATAAAATTAATCAAAAAACGGTTGTCATTTTAACCAATCAAACATAAGAATTTATTTCTCGAACTAAACCAACGCTATTTTCTTATATGAAACGAAAGTGGTTTCAAACTTCACGGCTGGGTCCAATACGTTCAATCGTTCGACCGAAAACACAGCTTGTCAAGTTGTGATTTAGCTATTGTTTAGCGCCAATACTGCCAATAGGAGAGAAATGTGCAAAGACCAATATTAGTCCAGTCAAGATAAAGAAGGGGTGTTACGAAATGGTTAGTCTAGTCGTATGTATATGCAGTGGCGTATTAAGGAATATAAGCGCCCAAAGCCCGTAAAATTTTGCGCCCTTTTCGATGATGAGTTTTTTACTTCCTTGTACAAAGTAAAGGAAAAATTTCGGTTTCCAGATTTCAACGAAAATATCCATTTTGGCCATCCCTGAATCCATTCTGACTAATTTCGTCGTGACGTCTGTACGTACGTACGTACGTACGTACGTATCTCGCAAAAACGGTAAGCCGTAGAAAGTTGAAATTTTGTATTTAGGACTTCTATAACATTTAGTTGTGCACCTCCCTTTTTGGTCATTACATAATTTCCAGAAATGGTACTTTATTTGAAGCCTATAATAGATTTTATGGGGTCTCGTGGCCGCGTGCCTGAGTGTCAGGTCGCGAATCTGGGGAACCGGGTTCGATCCCGACCGACGCCAAATATTTCCAATTTTAAATGGCACAAAATTGACCCCTGTGGTACACTCTCCACGCCAGCAGTGAGTGCCCGTGAGGTGACGCCTGGCAAGCGCCCGCACGGTACAAATATTTCATCATTACCGATATCTGTTTATAAAGCAGATTGGCACACCCAGCAATGGGTAATAAGCCGCGATGATATATATATATATATATATATATATATATATATATATATATATATATATATATATATATATATATATATATATATTATACTTATATAATAGATTTTAATGAAAAACTATATTAAAATATAATCCAAAACTTTTCAAATTTAGTATATAAGACTTTTATATCAATTGGAATAACATAGGAGAATTTGGTTAAGACAGGCTAACCGGAAGTGATATATTACTTGAAGTTGTTAACAGTTTTTCTTGAATAAAATGGTTTCATTTTGATTTTAGAAATAAATGCTTCAAATAAGAGTTTTAGGCAGAGACCCGAACCGTAACGAAACCGTAACCGAAAACCGCACCGATATTTGACTTTTTATGAAACCGTAACCGAAAACCGAAACCTATATTTTATTTCTTCAAATATGGAAACCGAAAACCGCTACGATAAATAAGTTCGTTCTGTAACCGAAAACATAACCGAACCGAAATAATATCGGTACTAAAACCGTAAATTTAAAGTTAGGTATTTTTTATTAATCCACATTTTTTCGTAGAAATACTTTGCATACCTTCGAGTTCATAAACAAATAATTTCTTATTTAAAAAAAAATTAAGGCATTTTATTCCATTTTTTAGTTATTTTTTGCAATTACTCATTTGTTGACATTTTTCATTCAATTTTTCATTCAATTACCCATTTAATTTACGTATTACTATTGGAATATAATTATTATTATTATAACTTAAAATTAAAATATTAATAGTTTACGAAACGTATTTAATTTTTGTTGCAAAAATAAACTTAAGAACTAATTACTTACAGATTTTTTTCGAATTTTGAATTCCGAACAAGCCGAATATATCTATTAGTACTAGTTGTTAGTAAAACGTGGAATTAAAATGTTATTACATTACGAAATAGGTACTAAATGTATTTCATGTTGCAAAAAAATAAAAACAAAGCTAATTTTTCATTTAAACCGAAACCGAAAAGAACCGAAACCATAAAGAAAACGAAATTTATTTGTTTTTTTATAATTGAGCCTATACTTCATATTAGTCTTACGTACAAGGAAGTCGTGTGGTGTCCACATCATATTTTTTTAGATATAATAAATACACAAACTTTATACAAAATAAATGTACTAATTTAAAAAAAAATAGTTGTATTACTTACTATAATCAAAATGAAAGCATTCAATCAACAAAAATTAAACATTATTTCAATTTATTCAATAGAGAATATACGTCGGTATTTAGTAACAGAAACTCACAAAAAAAACAATTTATTTTCATCATAGACCGTACATAAGGAACGAGGAAGTTAAGACATAAAACTAAACTAAAATAGTAAACGAAACTTAAACAAACACCGGTTAAACAGTCTGTTAACTTAACTGTCAGTTAAAAGAAAAACGTAGCATCGATATTATATCATAAGTTGTAAATATTACACATGTGTCAAATTTTTGATGCCACATTGTTCTTATAAACAACAGTTAAGTTAATATACTGTTTAACTGGTGATGAAAATATCGGACCAAGTAAATTTATTTTTTCGGGCTTTGTTATTAGTAAAAACTTCAATTATCTCTGTAAAATCGATTATTTAACAAATCATTTTAAATAGCCATTATGGCTAAACTGTACAATCTTGTGTTAGAGAGTTTTGATCTTTCTTAAAACTCTTAAATCTTTTAAGAGTTGAAATGTTGAAAATGACCATTCTCCCGAACAGTTGGTAACTGCTTTGCATAACACGGGTCTTTACTTTCAATTGTACTTTAAAACTTAGTATGTTATTTGTTATTTGACTCATGCTGTCCACCGTCCCGGCGCCCCTAAATATTTTGCGCTACAAGCCTGGGCTTCATGGACTTGTAGGATAATACACCACTGTGTATATGCCGCGTCCATACGAGAGAACCAATATGGGTTAGATTACATATCGAATTAGATCGGGAATAGGAATAGCGTTTTTACGTCTTTGCTACCAAACGTCAGTGATTATTTATCACAATTATAGTGACGTCAATCAATATTGCTGTTTTTTTACAAGAAAGTTTTTAACTCGGTTTTTAATTATTGTATTATTATACGTATAAAATGCGAAACATACCTGTATTACCGATTCAGCTAACATGACTAAATTTGCTTCCCCAGTAAATTTAATGGAATTAAATTCGAATCATTTTCCCTGTACCCTTTCAAAAAATTCATTTAATTTATTTAGCTCATTAAATTTACTGGGTATACGGACCTGTTGAATAATCTAATTTGTTACGGTTATCTCAACATTTCTGTTTCTACACTGTACATTTTCCGCGCTACTATAACAGCTTCACTATTTCTAATGTACGTTTCTGGAGCAATGATATCCGAAAAACGCAGTGAAGAATAGTATTGGGGAAACTCGAGTAATTTTCAGAATCGAATACTCGGTATTCGAATACTTTCAAGAATCGAATACTTTCCGAGTACCGAGTATTCGAATGAATTCTAATAATAATTGCGTTATAGCTTACTGCATACAAGCTAGCGTTACTATCTCCTATCAATTGTGATTTTATTTTTCCATTCATTTCAATAATTCTGCTGGCTTACATCAATTACAAGTCGACTGAAAGTATTCGAGTACTTGACTACATGCCGATTCTTTGTATTCGAACACCCCATCATTAGTGAAGGAAGCGAAGTGAAGAAAAGCAATACGTTGTAACTTGTAACGTATTTCCTTGTTTATAATGGGAAAGTGTGATAAGATAGACGCGCGGTCGAAGAGCAATAAGAGCGACGATGACGATAATTAATATTTCTTTCCTCGCTAGCCATGCCATGATGGATGTCTAGAAATTGATTGCTGAAGTTTTCATTTAGCACCTTTGTGGGACACTAGTCGCTCCTCGTATAGAATTGGCCAGGCATGGCAATTATAACATGTTTTTTGTACGACCTCAGCTCTTCAGCAATATTTGATAAGATATAGGTAATCAAAAGTCTTATTTTCATTCTCGTATATTCAGAATATTTCTCTGGATATACTTCCTTAAGGCACACACAGTGATGGAACTTGCCAAATTCAAACCGTTTGGTATAAATTTGGATGAGCAGTATATGCATTTACGCACTCCATTATACACACCTAAACGAGCTTAGATACGTTTACGTTTCGAGCAAACGTACCCAGAGCACCCATTATCTTACACCCCGCACTCACTCTCCCCTTTCAATTTCTCTATCAATTCGACCATCCCTTGACATCATACAAATATACAAACTCATTCAATTGCTCCAGTTTCACTCCATCCGCCAACACATTGCACACACACCAATATACTCCTTTCAAATACTAATACCTTGGATTTATCAACATTCAACTCCAGATTCATACTTCTTCCAACTACATGTATTCTCTCTATCATTCTTCTGAGTTGCTCTTCATTTTCACCTAAAACAACTACATCATCCGCATACGCTAACGCAGGCACAATACTTTCACCAATTTGTACACCATCCATTTCACTCAATGCTCTACACAACAACACATCCATATACAAGTTAAACAACCACGAAGACATACCACAACCCTGTTTCACACCAACAGTTATACGAAAACAATCACTCAACCTACCATCTATTCTTACAGCAGTCTCACTACCCTCATACAATGCTCGAATCGCTCCCAGCCAGTTTCCATTCACACCGTACTCCCTGAGTATATCCCACAAAGTATCTCGAAGAACACTATCCATAGGCGTGCGCACGGTGGGTGCCATGGGTGCCACGGTATCCCCTAATAAATTAATACGAGGGCTGTTATCTTTCAACTGAGCCTATCTAGCAGGCTATGATATTTTGAAACAAATTTTGTTTGACAATTTAATCTAGTTGTTTGCAAGAAATCAATGAATTGAGCAAAAAGCATTATTGAGCTGTGATTTTTTTACAATTTCAAGCGTGGATTAAGCCATCCATTTGAGGAAATCAATGGAGTGTTCGGTGACGTCGTGTTCCTTAGGTACCGTAAAGCGGCGGTACGCAATGAATTTCAGCGTGGCCGACTTTCCTTAAATAACAGTTTTCGAGCTCCTAAACCAAAAACGGCATAGTTACCGAAAAGAATATTGGTCTTGTTCAGAACATGATTAAAGAGGACCGACATGTTACTGTCAGAAACTTTAAAGATTGGTGTGAAAGCAGCTGAAACCATTTTAGACCAACATGGTACGTAAGCTTTGTTCTCGTTGGATTCCCCACAATTTGACATCAGTCAAAAAGACAACCGTTTGAGATGGTGCAGATCTACACTAGATCTCCTTGACAATGAATCGTTTCATTTGGTATATACAACTTCATAAGAGGTGACGAAACATAGGTATACTGCTACGATCTCAAAAAAAAAAGCATCAGTCCGCAATTCGGGTCTTTGAGAATGAGTCGGCCCCAACAAAAGTTATTCGCGAAAAAAACCGAAACAAAAAAATAGTCGCCATATTTTTGGGAATTATTGGACATGTTTGCACTGAAACACTGGAAGATCGTCGTACTGTTAATTTTGAATGGTACGCTACCGTAAAATGTTGGCGAAAAGCGTCAACGGGAAGGATTATCTTGCATCAAGACAACGCTCGGCCGTACACTGCTGCTCGAACGACTGATTAAATAATGGGTCATTCGCCATATAGTCCAGATCTGGCACATAATGATTTCTTTTTATTTCCACTTGTAAAGGATAAGTTACGGGGTTTACATTTTACATCGGCCGAAGAAGATGTTGACGCATTTAAAAATGAAATAAAGAAACAAACGCAGGATTGGAAAAAATGCTTTGATGGAGATTGGTTTTCACGGATGCCAAAAGGTATTGATTGTGGAGGGGAATTGAAAAATTATTAAAAAAATGTGTTTTGCAAGTAAATTGTGTATTACTTTACTAGGCTTAGTGGAAAAAGAACAGCCCTCGTAATATGGAAAATATTAAGTTATATATTATTATTTTATTTAAGACTACGTTTATCTCGATAATTCAAGCGGCTTCAAATATATTGTGACTTGAAAAATCCTTTTGGTTTATCTCAGCGGATTGAAAATAGGATTGAGTTATTTTCAATCTTCTTTAAATTCATATCCACTAAAAACAGATAGTTAAATACTCAATTATGCAGACAGACAGGGAGAGGTATATAATCTAATTTCATCCTGGATATATAACCTCAAAATCAACAAATGATATGAATTTAGTAACACTGCAACATATTGCGGATGTGCGCATGCGTAGTTACATTATTTGAAGCATCACTGTTTATTTCGACAAAAGTCAAGCCGCTTCGTAAGTTCAAGCCTGTTATATTATAGGCTTGACTTGACATTTTCAAGCGGCTTCAAATATTAAACACGATCGTTTATTTCGAAGATTGAAAAGTGATTTACTAAATTCAAGCGGCTTCAAACGTCGAGATAAACGTAGTCTATGTTACTATAATATTTTTTTTATTTATTTTTTCTCGATGTTTTGAAGTAATAATGGTAAAATAAATGACTTCATTTACATTTATTAGTTTATTTGTAATAATAATTATATATATATATATATATATATATATATATATATATATATATATATATATATATATTCATTTTGGCACCCACAAAAGTAAAGTTCTGCGCACGCCTATGACAGTATCATACTGCTATAAAGTAGGAAAATTTGGTAAATACCATTTAAGTTGTTATCTAGAGCAACATTTTTAAATTCATCCTTTATAAAAAACTCAAGTGAAAAATATATTATCAAATTCTACCCGTGTAAGTATAACATTCCTTATTAGTTCCTTTAATCCTCTTGCGGAATACCTGCTGACAAATCCATCGTCAAATTATGTTAACCAAACTATACCAAACACGTTCATGTTCACACATATCTCTAGAGAGAGCTTACATGTGATTTTGATCACTCCACGTGTCAATATCTGAAAATGGTTAGTGAATGATGCGCCTGCTTGTTGCTTATGCATCGCTCGATAAGCTTTGTGGTCTGGCCTTGACCCCACTCAGGACAAAGGGCGCTGAGCCGTAAACCCCGGGTGCTCGACCTGAAGATGGGAATGTACAGGCATAATGACACGTCATTGCTCCAAATGCGGGAGAGACTCTTTAACTTTTAAAGAGATTTTCATGCAGCAGTAAAGGCTGTAATTAAAAGTTTTGTTTATTTTATGGTAATGATTATTAAAAGTGTTTGAATTCTGATGATGGTGATACTGCAATTTGAGTGGTATAGTATGACTAGCGAATGAAAGTTGACGTTTAGATTATTTAATAGATGTGGTTACTTTTAAAATCATTTCCCTATATTTGATTTGAAAGGAAACTGACCCTTATGTATTCCGTTACAGAAGATTAGAATTGTACTCAATAGACCATTTCAAAATGTCCGCGACCTCTACGTGTTTATTTTTTTAACTAAAACCTTAGTGCCGTTAAATGGCGGCGTATGAGAAATGTCAAAAAGAATTTAAATAAAAAGTAAGTAAGGGGTTGTCCTTAAATTACGTAACGCTTCAAAGGGGGGGGGGGTCAAGAGTAGCGTTACGCAGCGTTACGAGGGGGTGGGGGAGGGTTAATGTGTGCATTACGTAACGATAAAATATAAAAAAATATTGCTAAACTTGCTTTAATAGTTTTGAAACATTCAAATTTCGCAGTGCTAATTCGTATATGCAGACAGTCGTTTGTTTTCAATAACAGTCAACAGATGTCGGGCACAGTTCAAATTCGGGCCAGTGGTCTTTCATTCGTGCAATGCAATTCATATTAAATCATGAATTCAAGTAGTGTTGAATTTTAATTGTATATTTATTGATGGAAATCACCTCATTCAAAATTATAATAAAAATAGGGGGGTCAAGTACTGCGTTACGTAATATATGGGGGGGTTCATGTTTGCGTTACGGGTGCGTTACAAGGGCGGGGGAGGGGGTATCAACAATTGCCTAATTTTGCGATACGTAATTTAAGGACAGCCCCTAAAATGTTTATGCTGAAAATTAAAATTTATCGTAATAAATGGAGTATATTCATTAGTTATTTATAAATTATGTTAATATGATAAATTTGATGTAATAACCTATTTTCTTTCCAGTAATATTAAAATAAATTAAATTTCAACATATTTTATCAATTTTTTTGGTATTCATTACTGTCTATTTATTCTATGTGATCCACTCTTTTCGTCCGTTCATATTTTGAAAAAAAGAATTAAATCAAATGGTTTTTTTTAAATTATTATTACAACCCGGTACGCAACGTATAGTACCCGTCATAATTACTATTATTAATTATTTTTCCAATGAAGAAACAAATACTATTAACCAAAAAAAATAATCGAACTGTCCCCTGTCATATCGTAAACAAAGATGCGTATACGGCACTAACTTCTGTTCTGTTATCTTTGTCTAAAGTTTGCAGATGCGCATTGAATTTTTGAAATGGTCTGTGGTCAGGATGCATTTAAAATTACCTTAGCAACAGGATTCAGGGATGTATTTTAAAAATTTAATACCGCAAATTCTAGTTCTTTCGTCTCAGGTGTAAGCAACCCTCGAGTCGGAATTACTGTTAGAGGAAATTAAAAATAATCCTATTTCATAGAATTGCCAAACTAAATAGTTATTTTGTTACAATGAACATAACCGAAAAATGTTTAAAATATATTAAACGCACTCCTGTTTTGATATTCAGTTACTCTAGTCGGCCATCTATTTTCAGCCAAACATAGTAATGTATTTCTGTGCTTTCCTAGTCCAGTATTTAAATGGGTTCATTTCATACCTGAATATTTATACAATTCTATTCTTCTCTAGGGTTTCAAAAGAAACCACATCTATAAAATAATTTAAACGTCAACATTCATTCACTAGTCATACCATAATAAAACAAAACTCAGAGGGACTGGGTTCGGAACCAGCCTGCAGCAAAATTTAATTTTTAGTATTTACTATTCAAAATCTTTTTTATTATTTATATATTTTTAATATTTTATTGACTTTTAATAATATATAAACATATAAATTATACGTATATTGTAAAATCTGAATCACATTGATTACAACATACAATTAAATAATTACAATAAATATTTATCATAAAATATAACGTATCCATTTTATTAAATTTCAATTAAAAATTAAAAAAACATATAACAATAAAAATTATTTTGAGAAGTACATATTTAAAATTAAATTATGCTGCTGGTTGGTTCCGAACCTAGTCCCTCGGAGTTTTGCTTATTGCCAAACGCACACGTTACCACTATGCTATTTAAGCTGTTACTTGGTAACAATTTTTTACGGGATATGAACAACAATCCTGGATATTCTACAAATTTCTTTATTGTTTTCTGATATTACACACTTAAATTTCCTAATTTGGACTGTGATCCAAAGAATTAATATCCCCCAATACGTACATAAATTTTCAACGTAACATCTTGCACTGAGGATATACTATTCACAATTAAGGGGGACTTATACAATTCAAACTTTTTGGGCGCCATCTAGTGAGCAAAAATGTATTTAATAAGTAGTTATGTAGTGAGCAAGATTTAGCACTACAGTTTGACATTTATCATGTGATCCAGCACGTGATCACAACAACTGTTCTTTGAAAGGAAACGTAAACATTTTTATGTAATTATTTAAGTATATGATCTACTCAGTGCATACCTTGCAATTAATTCATGTTTATTTCCACTTTTCTTCAAACCCCGGCATTCTAACCATCTTTTCAACTGTAAGACTGAATGATTTAAATGTATTTAAACACAAATCGTGCCTCCGGTACATCATTTGTGTTAAATTCATTATTTATTTGTGAACTTGTTTTTTTTTTAGAGATATTTCACATTCCAAAGAACACTACACTTTAGTACAAGAGAATTAATAACAGAAACTACACAAAATAACATAACCAAACTTTGCTGACTATATAACAAACAAATTGTAGGATCAACGAGGCGAAGTGCTGAAGGAGAGAGCATGCAATTGAGTCGGCCGTGGTATATCACCTCGCTTTTTCTAAAAATTTGTTGTCTTTTTCTAAATTGTGAGGAGGGAGGTCTGCCGCCGATCCGCCGCGGGTGACGTCAAATTTATAAGTCCCCAGTGATAATAAATCTCCTATGCGTCGGTCGGCCTAAGACACCCGGTATATAATCAGTGCATTATTCTGACTTTTATTGTTTAATTTAAAAGTAGACGAATAAAATTTCTTTAGACATTATTTTTTATTGTTAGTTGCTTAAATTTTGTTAATAATAAAATGTATTCTACCATTCTGAATTGTTTTGAAGCCATTTCAGACATTGAACTGCTTTCATTTTCATTCTGGAGTCATAAGACCAAGGGGGTTTAATAGACCCCACCAGACAAATATTGTCGGTTCTTCTGGATTACCATCATCATCGAGAAGAACCGACAATATTTGTCTGGTGGGGTCTATTAAACCCACTAGGTCTTATGACTCCAGAATGAAAATGAAAGCAGTTCAATGTCTGAAATGGCTTCAAAACAATTCAGAATGATAGAATACATTTTATTATTAACAAAATTTGTAATGTAATGTATGTAATATATTTGTGTTTCAATATTCCTACATTCATATCTTACGTTATTATGCTATCATATCTTTCTCTTACTCGGAAGTTTGAAATAAATGGAGTGATTGTTTTCTAAAATATTGGGAATATCGTGTTATTTTTATTTTGAATCACTCTTGTACATTTTCAATAATTTATATTTACAAATAACCTTTCATAATTTTTAATTTTTAATGTTACAATGAATTTTGGTAGTGACAGCATGACATATCGTTAATATCCCATGCATGATACAATTTAGTTAATTATTTTCAAATTCAATTATTTCATGCTTTTAACTATTTATTTTATACGAGTATTTTATTGATATAATCAAACATAGAAATAATAAATAATCTATTATAAATTGTTATTTAATTATATACATATGTATATTGGTTTTCATAATTTATATAACATACACACATTTATTATTATTAAAATCAATGAGCAACAAGTGTTAGGTTGACAAATACTCTATATTATTATATTGCTTCTAATAGTACATTCCCTCTCTCTAATTTATTGTAGGTGGAATATACGTACATATTTGAAATCATTAGGTACATAATTATACTCATATTTTATGCATTATAATTAATTTAGTCTATACATACTTGGTGTCTACTTTTTTTCCAAACATAGGAAATTCAATGTTAAAATTTTAATTTGGCGATATCTTATTACCTATTGTAACGTGGAACGCCCGCCATCGCCGCCACTGTCATAGCCACTGTCGCAGCCGCGTCGCAGCAATGAGCGGGTGTCTATTTATAGCGATGACGGAATCGCGCTAGTAGCCGGGCGAGGTAAACAGACGAGTAGCGACCTGTTTAATTACTTCCGGTCGCCTGAACCTTTTGTGTTCATTGTTATTATGTATTTGAATATTCTAGAGCTGTTCTAGAAAATAATGGCAGTTGTATAAAAGGGACGTAGCTATGCTCGAGACACAGTTAGTTCAGTTGAGTCCCTGATCACACAACATTAGTTATGTGATCGGGGGTTGACTTACATAGTTCAGTTCCATTAGTGAAGACGGAGAGACACTTACATTAGTACAGTCAGTTACAGAGTCATAGAAATATTGACATGGAGTGTTAGAGAGTAAAGTGTTAGTGAGAAGCACAGTCGTATCATAGTGAGCGTATGCAGTTGGTGTCGAGTAGGTACTCGGGAAGTTACTGGTATATTGGGAAAGCTGTGGATATGAATACTCGGTAGTGTTGACGAGTATTGGGAAGTTATAGTGTGGAAGGAAAGTAACGGCGAGTCGGGAAGTTACTGGTATACTGGAATAGCTGTTAAAGAGAATACTCGGTAGTGTTGAAGAGTATTGGGAAGCTAGGTATAGGGGGACAGTAACGACAAGTAGAAGTGAATACTCGGCAGTGGTGTTGAAGAATTGTGGCATACGGAGAGTCGGTGATACTGAGGCTGTGGAAGTTAGACGTTACATAAATAGACAGATAGTGTTGTGAAATAGGTGACTTCTGTCCGAGCAGTTGAATATATAGACGCTGTGGAGGTCGGTAGGCGGACAGTTGAACGTGATATAAGTATATAGTGATATAAATATAGGGATATAAATATCGCGTAAACAGTCTACAAGAGTCTGCAACAGACCGGCAGTCTTAGATTGAAACGCGTAGTGAAATAAATAATTAGTAATATCGTGGAAATAAATAGTATGTTCATTGGTCAAATAAATAAATAGTGTTAGTGTTATCTAGTTAATTATAGTTTTAGTCTTAATTAGATGTTAATAATTGATTAATATATTAGTAATAGTTACTTTCAATATAGTTTAATAAACCTTAATTTTAATTAATAATAATTGTCAAATATTTACACTTCACCCAGATAAATAAAATCGTTACACTATTAAGAATGAAAATATGCATCGATCTGATCCAAGTTTGTTGTCTATTTGTTTCTTATGTACGAGTTAGAAGCAAACGAAAATACTTGATTTAAGGCAATTATCAGAGCGCCACGAAAAAGAAACAATAATGTAACGTAGAACGTCCGCCGTCGCCGCAGCGATGAGCGAGTGTCTATTTTTAGTGATGACGCAATAGTCGCGGACGGTTGTGCGATGTAAACAAACCTGTCCAGTAGTGGAACTTCGCCGAATCGATACTGACATTGACTTTGACAAGTGGTAGCGATAGCTTCATGTCAAGGCAATACAAATTTGATACTTCACCAAATCGTTATATTAAAATCGACATACAGTTATTTAACTGTCAAAGAATCTATAAATTTGAAAGTTAATACTTACTGTACCTAGGTAAAATACTACCAGCTAATATTTTAATGCTTTGTAGAAGTCAAGTGAGAGAAAGGCGACGAAGTTTAAAGGAATTTATTAAAATTAGAAGCGAAATACGAAAACAGCAATCCATCCGTTCTTGATGATTTTTGAATATTTATTTCGTCTTACAAAAAACTTAGTGTCAAATTTTATCAATGAACCTATTCCCCATATGGCTTTTAACAATAATCCAAAATAGATACCACCCGAAATGGAAATTTTCATTGCTCTTTCATTTTACGCAACAGATAATAATGAAAAATTAATTGGTAAACGTTTTAATATATCAGTGAGTCAACAGTCTGTTTCAAATTAGTTGGTTTCATTATTTACAGGCACTTAAGAAACCAGTACATAATTTTTTTTACGCAGATGAAGAAAAAATTAAGATTAAATTATTTATGCAAAAAAAAAAAACATTTTCCTGGAGTCATCGGTATGGGAAATATTTTATTATTAACTACTGGCCAGTGCCGCAGGTGTACCGTCATTCGTCCATCTAATAATTTATACTTTTTACTTTCAACACATAAATAATCTGATCAATATTATTTAATTTTGAGACGTAACTTATAAACACAGCTATGAGGTTAGGAATATTATTTTTAAATTTAAAGAAGAAAAAAATTCTTACATTGTGTCAATCTTTTAACAATGTAGCAAAATTTGTCGACGTAAATACTATTTAACTTAATTTTAAAAAGATTTACAATAATTGCTACTCAAGCGACAACTTTCAACCCCTGGACAGCATGTCAAGTCAATGTAGATTATTTTTTGTCAATGTCAATTACGTGTACTACCGAAAAATTTCAAACTATGGTGGGGGATACAAGAAGAGAGGGGAATATGTCAATGTCGATTCGGTGTGGTTGCACAACAGACTTGGGCGACGTGGTCTATTGTAGGTATTTGATATTTTTACATCCCGCTACCATTGGTAAGGTAGGTATAGAGATCGTGCTAAAAATCGCATATCGAGATTTTGGTAAATGACCACGTTTTAAGGTCTCTAGAATCCAATTTTAACATTTTCACGATGATGTCTGTGTGTATTTGTGTATGTGTGTGTGGATCCTCCACTCTAACTCAAATACTATTATTCAGAAAATTTTGAAACCTTGTATTTCGAGCGTGTTCTGTAATGGAAAGAGCCCATTAGATTTTGGTGAAAATCGGATAACCGGAAATGGCACTTTACTAGAAGCTCAAAATAGTTTTTCTTCGAAAAATACCTTTAAATGTTATTTTTTCGAGATTAATGTTATTATAAAAATTAAAGATTATTAAATGTTCTATAGATTTGCATTAATACTTTTTCTATTTATTTTATGGATAAATTTATAAAATTATCTATAATTTAAATCCCAGAGCCTAGGCTATAAACAAACAAAACGCATTTATTCAAATGTATGTAACTGACAGATAAATGTCACTAACAAAGAACTAATCATTTCGAAATAATATTAGTAACGTTTTAAAAAGAAAAAAGTAAATAGAACAATAGAAAAGGAATTCAATACAGTTTCCAGCATAAGTAAATATGTAGGTATGTAGATTAATAGAAATTAACGATTCACAAAAATGTTTAAGCTAATCCTCATTTTTGAATTAGGGAATTCTATTCTATCCCGGTATTTAAAATTTAATCTTCATTTTATTATAACTCCGGTGGCTCAATGTTTAGTGCAACGCCTCATAAGTAATGAGTGCGCTCGGGGCTCTGGGTTCGAATCCCACTAAGGCATGGATGTGTGTGAATGAGAACCTACCGTGTAATTGGGATTTAATCCTGTCACGGGTTTAAAAAGAAAAGAAAAAGTAGTTACTTGGATTAGATTAGACTATATTTTAAGAAATAAACGGTCAAAATTAGAGTAAAATTCGCTAATCTAAAAATAAGGATTAACTTATTCTTTTTTGTTACTCGGGCTGTAAATGGCGGGAGGTATTGTGTTGGCCACAGCAGATTTTTATCTAGAATAATGTTCTAGTAATTTCTCGAATACAAACTTCGGATTATATAAGCCCTGTTAGCAAAGGCATTGGACAGTCTAATATAAACAAGCGTATAAATAAATGTAATTGTATAAATAAATAAGTGAGATAAATATTGTTTAAATAAATAATATTAGTGTTTAAGTGTTTTATAATATGTAAATTAGTATTTAATATTTGCTTAACCATAGTCATAGTTAATTTAATTATCTTTTTAATATTTATCATTAATATACTTCATTTTAATTAATAATAATTTAGATTTTGATACTTCACCCATATAAATAAAAACATTACTATAATTTATGTACCATACTTATTAGAATTAAATAATAAAATCAAATTTTGAATTTTACATCCATAATTTTAATTTCCTTAGAATTAAAATGGAAATGTGGTGTAATATTCATACGAGGATTACAATAAAATTATTATTGAGAATGAAAAATCAGGGGCCTTGAAACACAAAATTTGCGTTACCATATTAAGCAGTTATTTATCTGTCATTTGAAATTAAGTTAAAACTTAGTTAATCAATTTTTTTAAGTAGGTACGTGTCCTTGTAAGTCAAAATATGGAATTAACCAGAGAGCATATTCGAATCAAGATTTATTAATTTAAAATTTTGACAATTTTTAAAGCAGCCTGAAATTAATTTAACAGTTTTTAATTTTTTCAATAATTAGATTGACAGCTTTGGCTTTGGTAGTTTTTTAGTCACCAGAAATTAATTTGTCAGCCTATGCCTTGTTCCGTTTAGTATTGGAGAGCATAGGGAATAGTTTTGACCTCTCTGATTAGCTGAAATTGGAGACAAGAGACAAGTTTACCCAATGGAATTTCGGCTACTTCAAGTTTGCGCTGTTGCCAGCTCCATCTACTGAATGGCTTAAATGGAACAGAGTATAGACAGTTTTTAAGTCTCCCGGTTTAGTTTGCAAGCATTCCAAACAAATACTGCTGAGAGCTTTTAAAGGTGGAAGGAAATAATGATGAAGTGTATTATTGTTGAACAAATTTAAAATAATTTGTTTTTATCTCAATAATTATCGTATGATATATTACAAAAGTTTGACATTAAAATATAAAAATTGAAAAACGTTAGCATAACAAATAACTGAATTTTTCTCGAATTACTATGTTGTTTTTATTACATCGTGAAACTGTATACTCGCCGTCAAGTGAATATGAACTGATGCTCAACTTTTTCCCCTTTCCGCACTTTGTCCCTTGCCATGCCGTGTTACCGCTTCTTCATAACTTGGCATTTAAAATATTGCCCATATGAATTGGCAACAGAGTAGAAATTTCCAGTTCATACTTATTTGATGGCAAGTATATTTTAAATTTGCAAAACTACGAATTTATTTATTTACGCACTCCGCACTCAATTTAATTAATTTCGTGATTTCAAATATGTCTGGTAAGTTTAAATTTAGACCTTTTCAGAATGAGTACCCCACTCTGTCGACAAACACCAAAATTATTCACAAATGCCTTCATTAAAATTTAAACTCTGTTCTATTAACTTTCCCCGGAGTAAATAAAATATCGGAATTAAACTGGGATTTCAAATATTATAAATTGTATTTGTATTAATCAAGAAACAAGTTCAATAACAGTTAAATTTCTCGTTTATATGTAAGATTTTAAATAAATATGTAGTAAACGGTAGATTAAAAACACTAGAATGGACCCATAAACCATAATCGAAATACATAGAACAAATTTGTATAAAAATCGTAAAATCCTTACTGATTATTTATTTGTTCATTCACCTGTTTTTAGTTATTTCTGAAAGGTAGTATTGTAGTATAATTTTTAATTCAACTGTCTTTCTTTAACAATCCGTTTTAATAAATAATTATTCACCAAAAAAAATGTATTTTTCTTACGCTATGTATCAATTTAAGTCTCCTGAGAAAATCGTGTAAAATATATACATATAATATGTTTTGATTCACAGATGCTGTTATGAAACACATAGAAATGTTATTTTAATATTGTAGAGTGCTGTATGCAACCAACTCAAACAAAAGGCTGTACGGGTTGCTGTTGAGTGTCCTCAGGCAATGTGCTCGAATATTTGCTGAATGTGTTATTGTATATTTTGTATGCTAATATTGTTTACTTGCCTCTAACAACATTTTCGAAACAATATATAATGATATATAGCTGGGAAAATGTACATCGTTATAACCAATAATAATCGGGTATTTTATTAATTAATATTTTTCAACTTATTTCGGCAATATAAATATAAAGGGATAGTTATAGAGAAATGTATACCAAAGTAATATTTTTTTTAATATGCTGGTAGTTCTATTTTATGATGCAGATTATTTTCACTTTTTACTTTTTATCTATAAAGTTGAATCATTTAACTAAACTATTATTCACAAAAAATGACTATTAAATGTCATTTGTCCGAAGAACAGTAGCTCAGTAACATTTTGTATTAGAATAAGAAAGATTATTTGACGTATGTTTATTTGATTTATGTGTTGTGACACGTACAGGGTGTTTCAAAGAAAGTGTAAAAAAATTAAGGGCATATATTACTGACCAAAATGAGTACAAAATGCTTAATAAACATAGGTCTGATCTCCGAGAAAAACGAAAAATCGAAGAAAAACTGACAAAGATAGTGATCAAACAAAATTTTGTCTGTCAGTAAATAGACTACAAAAAAAAAACAATAAAATTTTATATGAAACATTTTTCTCAATTTCTAATAGTTATGAAGTTATTAGAAAATTAAATATTGGTCCAGGTCGCCGCAACATTTAACTTAACTTAAAATCTCGTTCAATGAAAGTTTTAACCCTTATAGTTTTCGAGATAGCAGAGGTAAATCCCGTAAAAACTAATTTTTCACTGCCTTATATCTCGGAAACTAATGAAGATCGGACCCATGTTAATTTGCTTTTTTTGCTTATTTTGGTCAGTACTATATGCCCTTAATTTTTTTTACATTATTTCGAAACAGCGTACGTAAATAGCGCCTTTACTTTCTAACACACTAAAAATAGCAGTGACGTATGTCGTAGAGTTACAGACATGTAGTTATCTACTACACTGTCCTCTGTACTAATGTTTATCCAGTGGCGTTGACATTCAAATCAAATTATTATTTTATGGTTTATGTCAATTTGTATATCTGCTTTGTGCAAAAACGTAGATGAAGAAGATAAAATTTTAAGAAAAGCATTATTTGAAAAGAAACAAAATTTTCAAATAAAGTGTATTTTTGTTCAGTTAAAATGTATCCATAAATATTTCGCTTTAAATGCCTATGGGCACGAAATACAGAGAAGTTTTATGCAAGTAATATTATATCAGACGGCTTATAAATGACCTTGAATAGTATCTTTCGTGAATAATAGTTTACAAACATAATCTAAGTGCTATTTTAATGTGTTTAGAATATATTATGCAACGAGTTTATATTAATAGTCATTACACATGAGTTGCATTCACTATTTTTTTTATGACTATTCATAATAATTAAAAGAAAAAACTATAAACCAAAAAATTGGTTATAAAATTCATCTGTATCATAATGTTAAGCTGTATCGAAATAAAAAGAAAATCTGTATCATTATGATAATCTGTACTGTGACGAAATGAAAATAAAATCTGTATCATAATGAGAATCTGTATCGAAATGAAAACCTGTATCATAAAGAGTGTCATTTAAGTACAGATGGCACGTATTTAGTAAGCATATGAGTGGAAACGACGCTCTCTAGTAAACTTTTTAATCAGAATTTCTTGACGCCCAAAAAAGTTTATCAGAAAGTTTTCTTTTTGTAATGCATCTGTCCAAGTCTACGGCTTTTTAGTTATTACCTACATATTCCACATGAATTTTGAATTAATATTTATGTAAATAAATGAAAATAAAATTTTGCAGAGTTTCTGATTTAGAACTGCCACCATTGGGATCTGGAGAAGTATAAGAGTTACTATATTTTAAATGAAACTTTTGTTCACCTTTAGACGGCCATCTCAGTGTGCTTTTGTTTTTTTCGTTCTCATAGGACACTGAATAATTACGAAAAACTGGAATTTCGTTGTTTTTTTCCTTTTTCAACTAACTTTTAAACCATTAGTAATCAAAAAAAATGTATCGAATATAAAAGTTAGATATTTTTAATATTTAAGAAATGGCATACAAAAAAATATATCCGTAAATTTTTGAGATATCACACTTACATTTTTACCTCCCGCTACCGTTGGTAACGGAGGTAAAGGGATCGTGCTAAAAATCGCATATCGAGATTTTGGTAAATGACCATGTTTTATGGTCCCTAGAATCCAATTTTAACATTTTCACGATGATGTGTGTGTGTGGATCCTCCTCTGTAACGCAAATACTATCATTCAGAAAATTTTGAAATATTGTATTTCGAACTTTTTCTGTATTAAAAAGAGCCCATAAGATTTTGGTGAAAATCGATTAACCGGAAATGGCACTTTACTAGAAGCTCAAAATAGTTTTTCTTCGAAAAATACCTTTATATGTTATTTTTTCGAGATTAATGTTATTATAAAAATTAAAGATTATTATATTAATGTGAACCCACTCTGTAATTGGGATTTAATCCTGTTGAGGGGTTTAAAAAAAAGGTAGTTACTTGGATTAGATTAGACTATATTTTAAGAAATAAACTGTCAAAATTAGAGGAAAATTCGCTAATCCAAAAATAAGGATTAGCTTAATCTTTTTTGTGACTCGGACAGAAAATGGCGGGAGGTATTTTCTTGGCAACACCAAATTTTTTTAAATGGAACCAATATCTGATTTTAGTTTAAAAAAATTATTTTTCAGTTCTATTACAGAATATCGAGGCAGTCAGAATAATGTACGTCTAATGCTTGAATGTTATTATGTACCTCATCCATTAAACCTACCTTAGCTTAAGCACGCAACAATAACTTGACTACAACTTTCCAAATATTTATTTTGTAAAGCACTTCCATGTCATCGAAAATCTTACAAAACCGCGAGTCTATTCATAGAGGCAAAAATAAGAATGAAAAGAAACTCTGAAAATGCTTGAAATGTTCTTATATACTCGTAAACGTCCTACATACTTGTAGTTGAAAACATCAAAACTATCTTGAATATGCACCGCCATCTATTTCCTTTATATAAACAAAACAACAATGCAAATATTTCCCGTGACCTACATTGATTCCAATGTTGGATTCCGGTGCATGCAAGACTATCAAGAATCCAGGTGACATGGACACGATCCAGAGCCTGCTTTATGTCCTCGCCGTTTGCGGTAACCTTTGTATTACTTACATGGCAAGCTACGATGTCCATGCTGTGCGGGTAATTGATTGTTCTACGCAGCTGGGAGTTGTCAAACAATAAAACAATTGCCTGGACTGAGAGATGATTGAATGGAAACAATTGATGGGTTTTTCATTGTTTAGTTGTTGATAGGTATTTACCTGGTTAACAGGAAGAGAAAATTGGCTAGCATTTATAATAGAGGAAATGTCCATCAGATATTTTCGATAGTAGCCTAATGGCCGTTAAGTCTTAAATCTATAAATACTGAACAAAATCGCAACGAAAGCTGCTACTCTTATGTATAATATATTAATCACCAAATACAAACTTGTTTTTAATTCTGTGAGTCAAATAGTGAGCCTGTATGTTTACATTGTTATACCTACCCATTTTTGAATTATTATCCTTAGAAAATAGGTATGTACTCATATTTTGGTAAAAGAGTCAAGAATTCGAGTTTATATTTTTGAATATTTCTTAACATACAGATTCCGTATTTCGAAACAGTAAATCGATATATATATATATATATATATATATATATATATATATATATATATATATATATATATATATATATATATACCGTGTGTCTGTCTTAAAGGTGTACATAGGAGATTAACATGGGAAATCAGATTTTTGCAATTTCCTGCTCCCCTAATTATTTTAAGCAAAAACGCGTCAAATAAATGTTTCAGGGCATAAAATTCTGCATCTTAATCAATAAACAGAATTACCTTCACATGCTTCGTAACGACAGAAATTAATTATGAAAATGTCGAAAATTACGTTGAAAATATCGACAGCCATGGATTTGAACAAAATAGTATATTAAAGAACGTGTTTTATAAGACATGTTTTTTTCGCACGCGTCAAAATTTAGAAAACGAGCGTTAGCGAGTTTTCTAATTGACAAGTGCGAAAGAAAGTCTTATAAAATGAGTTCTTTATACTATTTTTTATATTTTGCACCTTCTACAAACTAAAATATTTTTAAAAAACTGTTAATATTAAACCGAGTTGATTTAGGGAAATTTGTAAGTGAAATGTTGTAGTTGGTAACATTGAATTGACCACATTCAATTATTATTTGAAAGTTAATGTCATTTCAATATTTACGAAGAAATTTAAGTGAATTTAGTGTAATCATGGAAGATGAAATCAGTTGCACTCCGCCTGAGCTACGTAATATAGCTCAGACTACAGGAAATAATCTACTTCCTAAAAAATCGCGCGAGATTTATGAGAAAGAATTTGCAAATTTTGACACATGGTGTAAAGAAAATAATGTCAAGGGCGTAACAGAGAATGTTTTGATTGCTTATTTTGAAATGCAAAGTAAGACGAAAATATGTATTATTATTATTATTATTATTATTATTATATTCATTAAATAAAGTGATTAATTAAGTAAAAGAAATTTTGAGGTTATATTGAAATTTCTTATCTTCCAGCTTTGACGTTTGACAATTTAACCCTTTCAGCCTCAGTGTACAGGAACTTTTTATTTTTTCTTATATTTGAATTAAAACTTGCTTTAAAATTAATTAAAAATAATTTTCTATCGTTCAAAGGTTCAATCTACAAATTTTTAGTACTACTAGGTCCATCTATGTGGACTAATTCGAACATTATATTAACATTTACTTACTGAATTTGTGATTATATTTGTACATTTTCATGTAAATAATCTTCCCTAAATAAAAAATAATAATAATAACGACATTAATTATTAAAATGAATTGTCAATTAACTAAAAATAAATTAGGTAAAAACGGGTTAAAGAAACGTCATCTAGTACCAACCGTCTAAAACAAAAAATTGCGTATCGAAATGAATGTCATTACGATACGCAATTGCGTATCGTAATGACTTCATTATGAACGCAAAATATAAAAAATAAATAAATGCTTGACGTTTTATCTGTCACAACGTAAGTTAACTTATTTGACGTTTCTGACATTTTGATAAAATGTCAAGCATTTATTTATTTTTTGTTCAATTCCATGGCTGTCGATATTTTCAGCGTCATTTTCGATATTTTCATATTTAATTTCTGTCGTTACAAAGCAAGTAAAGGTAATTCTGTTTATTGATTTAGATGCAGAATTTTATGCCCTATTTGACGCGTTTTTGCTTAAAATAATTAGGCAAGCAGGAAATTGCAAAAAACTGCTTCCCCATGTTAATCTCCTATGTACACCTTTAAGATAGACACACGGTATATATATATATATATATATATATATATATATATATATATATATATATATATATATATATATTTATATACAAAGTGTTACAAAAAACCATTTCAAAAAATTTGAAAACATTTTCTTTGAAATTATTTAGTAGCTGTTACGTACCCGCATGTTGATTCAGCATTTTGTTTTTTACGATTAAATATTTGGCACAATTTTTTAATACCCTTCCGTATACTTTTTAGAATTTTTAATACACTAATGAATGCAATGTATAGAAAAAAATCTGATGTGACCAAAACAGTACCTCCCGCCATTTAATGTTTATTAACCTACAATAATTTATTTATGCTGAAAAATGATAACAGTGACATTTATATATATACAGGCTGTAAATGAAATAAGTTCATTAAATTTAGCCAGTAATATAACTCGGCGAGAGCAACAATATTTCTTAATAACTTTTTCTCGAAATCGCATATTTTTTTAGCATTTTTACCACCCCGTAAATTGACGAGTCGTTCCAAATATTTTTGTGATAATTGAATGCAGTAACAATAGCTATGAAAAAATTGTTTTAGCAATTGACAGGCCTGTCAATTGTTGCAATTAAATTTTGACATTAGTAATAAACTTGTTTATAAGGTAAAATTCTGTCAAAATGCGAGTACACAGACATTGTAATTACTTACCTATGGTTTATTTATTTATTTTTTTACTCGTATCTGTACTATATTTTACTTGACATCACGGTTGACATAAAGACAGTGTCATGGAGTTGCCAACGCATTTACACGGAGCGTTTCCAAATCATTCTGTTCTTAATATTCGCACATTTGTTAATCTTGTACATCTTTATCACATCACAATACGGAGTGTCACATACGACAATTTTAAAAAAAGCAACAGTTATATCCATAACATGTGCAAAAAGTTTATGTTTTCAGCACATAACAGACTTCAATTTTGGGAATGGCTCATAATGTTCATTAATGAGACTGAATTTACTTGGAAAGGTGTATTTATTATGGACAATACACATTTCGACAGACGAAAATGCTGTAAAAATTTTCATTAAACATATTTGAGCGGGAACAATAAATGCACGACTAATTATTGGTACTAATGTACCTCTTTTAAATGAACAAAAGTTTGTACTTACTTTATTTGAATAACGTATTTAAACTATTATGATTTATCGACGATAAATAATCCTCTCATAACCTAAAAACTATGCTTTTGATCTTCCTCTCGTTACCTCGCCCCTCGTTGTCTTCCAATATTCACACGTGATTCAAAAGCCTGGTTTAATACATAACTTTATAATTTTGTTATCCAAAATTATATTTCTTTATTTTAAAAATTGCACTATTACGAATTAATAAATAATAAATGTTATTCCCGTTGATTCGTTTATTAATTACTGTGACTGCAAGTGTAACCGATAACCAACAATTTTTGAGCTGTTTGTATCTCACTTGATTACGACAGCAGTCATTTGTTCTCCATGGGCGCGCGCCGAAATATGCAGTAAATCTTTAAAGAATTTTAACTCAAAATCTAAAAGACTTAGAAAAAAAATTTATTAAGAAATATTGTTGCTCTCGTCGAGTTACATTACTGGTTAAATTTAATGCACTTATTTCATTTACACCCTGTATATATATATATATATATATATATATATATATATATATATATATATATATATATATATATATACCGGGTGGAACATCATACCTGTGTACATAGGCGATTCATATGAGAAAAATAGTTTTTTCGTGCGCATTGCTCCCCAAATTATTTTAGACAAAAATGCTTCAAATAAATGTTGTAGAGCATAAAATTCTGCATCTAAATCAATAAACAGAATTACTTTTACATGCTTTGTAAAGACACAAATTAAATAAGAAAATATTGAAAATTACGTTGAAAATATCAAATAGCCATGGAATTGAAACAAAAATAGAAACAAATAAATGTCTGACGTTTGACAGATAAATAACTAATTTGACGGTAAAATATCAAAATGAATTCAGTTTATTCTAACGAAGAAAGGGTTTTTATAATAAAAACTTTTTATAGTGGAAATTGTTTACGTATAGTTAGAGATTTATTCGCCGTGAAATTTCCAAATAGGCCAATTCCAAGCGCTACAACAATACGCGCGTATGTTCAAAAATTTGAATCCACGGCAAGTGTTGCGGCGGAAAATAGTACAGGTAAATTTAAATTTGAATATTTTTTAAGAGATTTACAAACAAATCATATCTTTATTTATAGGAAATAAAAATAATCGCATTAATTTAGAAAACGAACAAAGAGTTCTGGAATTAATAAATTTTAATCCTAAATTAAGTTCAAGAATAATAGCGCAGGAATGTGAGATTGCTCATTCTACTGTATTGCGCATTCTTAAAAAACATAAATACCACCCTTATAAGATGCAATGCCATCAAGACATTTCGCCCATTGATGAAGAAAGTAGGCAAGGAAATTCATTCTACAATAGACTTGGTTATTGCTTGGCTGAAAACGGAGGATTATTCGAATATTTGTTATAATAATAAATTGTAGTGATTATTTTATTCAGAGAATTACTGTTTGAAATTTGAATTGTAGTAGATAGGTCTTAATGTTTACATGAATTATTTCCAATTTAAAAAGATTTTCAATAAAAATCCTATAAAACATAAATATTTCATTGAAATGTACAATTGTCGTAATAATAGGTATGGAGATTTTTGTATGAATTTAATTTACCTATTTATTTGTTTCTATTTTTGTTTCAATTCCATGGCTATTTGATATTTTCAACGTAATTTTCAATATTTTCTTATTTAATTTGTGTCGTTACAAAGCATGTAAAAGTAATTCTGTTTATTGATTTAGATGCAGAATTTTATGCTCTACAACATTTATTTGAAGCATTTTTGTCTAAAATAATTTGGGGAGCAATGGGCACGAAAAAACTGTTTTTCTCATATGAATCGCCTATGTACACAGGTATGATGTTCCACCCGGTATATATATATATATATATATATATATATATATATATATATATATATATATATATATATATATATATATATATATAAGGAAACAAATTTTGAAGCGGGATTTAGTCAGTAGAATGAAATTTAGTGGGCAGAAATAATTTTGACACTCTTTTTAATCAAGTCAAGCTTTCGGTTTATTTAGAACCATCCTCAGGACTCTAAAATGTGTTAAAAATATTGTTGTAAAAAGATTTTTTAACAATTTTAGTGTAATACTTACATTAATTTGAGATTTTGAAGTAAAATTTTCACAACCAAACATAATATGCGAATTTTGAGTTGGACTTTAGGTCAGACATTGTCATATATAATAAAATTATAAATTTTGTACAAAATATACGTCGTTTTACATTATAAAACAAAAATTATTAAAAATTTTGATGATTGTTGCGAACAACAAGAAAAAACCAGAAACTTTTCAAAGACTGGTGGCGCCGGATGAGTGGAGTAGGGAAAAAACACCCAAAGTTGAGTTTAGGCGGGAATGTACGAATGAAGGTCAAATAAGATTTAAGAAAAACCGAACCTCAAAATAATATAAAAAAAATATGTATGTTTTAAGAAATTTTGAAAAATAAAGCAATTAACTTATCATGTCGGTATTTGAATTGTTTTCATCTGGTGGATATTTCTTTTTCGATAAAAGCAGCAAAAAACTGTAAATATGACTCAAGTTACCAACATCACTTCGTTTGTTCATACTATTTTCATTATTGTAAATATGTACCATTTCTAGGAAATTTCGCTTTGTTGAATTGTGTTCTTTGTCTAAAATTTTGATTTCATTATAAGCAGCAGAGTGTTTGTTCTGTATATATATATATATATATATATATATATATATATACCGGGTGTCTTAGGCCGACCGACACATGGGCGATTAACATGTAAAATTAGTTTATTGTGAATAGTATCTCCCCAGTGCAAGATATTAAGATGAAATTTTGCATGCTTATCCGGGGATACTATTTCTATGGATTTCAATTCAAATCAGTCAATTTACAAGTGTAATATTAGAATAAATTAAGAAAAATTGTAGAAGTACCATGAATGTTATTCATATCTTGAAAATAATAGTGTCTAAGCAACAGCTCTGATAGAGTAGGGGTAACGTGCGCGCTTCACAATTTAGAGAGTCGGGTTCGAAACCAACCGACAGCAATATTTATTTTTTAATTTTTCTTTTCAAAATAATTTTTATTATTAATATGTTTTTAATCTTTTATTAATATTTAATTTAATAAAGTGGATACATTGTACGTAACAAGATTTATTTATTTAAAAAATATTAAATCGTACCTTCTAATTACAACATTAAAATTTAAAAATTATAATAAATATTCAAAATGGCCGCCGTTTTGCGCTAAGCAAAATCCGAGACGATCGTAACATTGCTGTCTCACGTTGCTTAGCTGTCGATTAGAAATAAGCCTACATTCATTCCTTATTGCCGCTTTCAGGTCTTGTAAAGTGGTCAATTCATAATGGCCGTAAATTTTTGATTTTAAATGACCCCAAAGAAAAAAATCTAAGGGGCTTAGATCAGGAGACCTTGCCGGCCAATTAATTGGTCCATTTAAACCAATCCAAGAATCTGGAAATGAATTGTCCAAATATTCTTTGACAATTTGCACGTTATGCGCTGGACACCCATCCTGTTGAAACCATATCCTCTCCATATTTAATTCTGTAAGTCTAGGCCCAACTACTGTTTCCAATAAATCTAAATATTTTGGACCGTTCAATGTCCCTTAAAATAAAATATGGTCCAATAATGTGTGTTCCCAAAATTCCCGCCCAAACATTAACCTTCTGGGGATATTGGGTTCTTGATAAATTTTGAAGAGTTGGTTTATTTTTTGACCAGTGGCGAAAGTTTTGCACATTCGGTTCGTTATGAAGAGTAAATGTGCATTCATCGGTATAACAGAGGGAGTACAAAAAGTTTCTGTTTTCATTGGCTTTATCCATAATTGTTTCACAATAAGTTGCTCTTCTTTCTTCGTCGCCGTCTCGCAATTCTTGATGGTTACCTACTTTGTAACTTCTAAATCCATTTTTCTTAAGTATTCTAGCAATTTTTGTTCTACTTATTCCACATTCCATTTGTAAACTTCTTAAACTAATAGTAGGCTCCACTTCAACCCGCGCAATTATTATTTCTTCAAATTCATTTTCAATTGGTTGTATTTCCTGCTTTGTGTGATTAGCAACACACCCAGTTTCTTCAAATCTGTTAATAATACGCCTTACACGGGATTTATTAACTACTTTTTCTGGATTTTCGGCAGAAAATACATCAGCAGTTTGCTGTAGGCTATTACCAATGTGAAATAATTTCACAATACGAATTTTATCTTTTGTAGTTAAATCCATATTATTTAAATAACACTAGCAACAAATAAAGATAGTACAATACAAATCTGCATTTGACGTTTGATTATTCAAATCAAATGTTCTCGTTTTTTTGTTTTCGTCAGGGCTAACTATAATTTGAAGAAATTTAATTTATAATAAACCAATAAAGCAAATAATAAAATATTTTTTAAATAAATAAATCTTGTTACGTACAATGTATCCACTTTATTAAATTAAATATTAATAAAAGATTAAAAACATATTAATAATAAAAATTATTTTGAAAAGAAAAAATTAAAAAATAAATATTGCTGTCGGTTGGTTTCGAACCCGACTCTCTAAATTGTGAAGCGCGCACGTTACCCCTACTCTATCAGAGCTGTTGCTTAGATACTATTATTTTCAAGATATGAATAACATTCATGCTACTTCTACAATTTTTCTTAATTTATTCTAATATTACACTTGTAAATTGATTGATTTGAATTGAAATCCATAGAAATAGTATCCCCGGATAAGCATGCAAAATTTCATCTTAATATCTTGCACTGGGGAGATACTATTCACAATAAACTAATTTTACATGTTAATCGCCCATGTGTCGGTCGGCCTAAGACACCCGGTATATATATATATATATACATATATAACAAGAAATATATCTAGTATGTTTTGGTTAGTTTTAGGAATCATAGAATGTACATGTCATAAAATGTTATGTTTCATAGTATTGAAAGTTGACATTCTAAAATATATACTAAAATGAATGTAGTTTAGTTTTCTTGAAATCAGGCCAGAATCCACGTACTATAACACAACACCTCGTTATATATATATATATATATATATATATTAGAGGCGTTTTTTATTCCTGTAACCGGGTTACACATTGTTAACCGCACGTAACCGGTGTAAATAAAAAATGCCAGGTTGCTATACAGACGTTTCCGTCAAATTAATTATTTGACATTTGTCGCATATTTATCTTGTTCATAGTGTGATACAATTAATTAAAGCGTATTGATCTAATACAAAATAAGATGACAGAAAATGACAGATTCCATTTTTACTTTTACTGAAAGTTGCCTAACTGCCAAAATGTCAGCGTTTTGATAGCTAGTAAAGGATAGCAATAGTAATCTGACATGTAACCGCTTAGTATACCGCGGTTACATGTTTGACGGAATTACAAGTAGGTATGCTGAATAAAATGCGGTTACCATGTAACTGGAGGTAACGTCTAAATAAAAAACGCCTTTGAAATCTGAACTGTGTATAACCAAAGAATTGTGTTTAAAGCTCCGAGATTTAAATTATAGATAATTTTATAAATTTAGCCATAAAATATATAGAAAAAGTATTAATGCAAACTTGTTAAGGTTAAAAACGTGAAAAAATATCTAAAAGTCGCTAAAGTTCTAAGCGTATAAGGGTACCTACCCTTTAGGATTTTTTCTTATGGTAGCCATTTTTAGGGGTTTTATACTTTAATTTCTTTAATTGTGTCAGCTCCTACATGGTGAAACTTATTATTCATTTTAATTATTGAAATTCTTGGTTTTTAGTATCACAATTATTTTATTTGATTACTACTTTCGCTACAACATAGCATCATCAGATCTTCCTTATCGTATAACTATAAATATATATGTCTAATTTATATGAAATAAATATAAATGAAATGTCAGTATGTCAATATGTCAATAAATGTTTTTACTTCCTTGTACGAAGTAAAGGAAGTATTGTATTCGCGAAAAATTTCGGTTTCCAGATATCAACGGAAATATCCATTTTGGCCATCCCTGAATCCAGTTTGACTAATTTCGTCGTGACGTCTGTACGTACGTACGTAAGTACGTACGTATGTATATACGTATGTACGTACGTATCTCGCATAACTCAAAAACCGTAAGCCGTAGAAAGTTGAAATTTTGTATTTAGGACTTCTATAACATCTAGTTGTGCACCTCCCTTTTTGGTCATTACATAATTTCCAGAAATGGTACTTTATTTGAAGCCTATAATAGATTTTAATGAAAAACTATATTAAAATATAATCCAAAACGTTTCAAATTTGGTATATAAGACTTTTATGTCAATTGGAATAACCTAGTAGATTTTGGTTAAAACAGGCTAACCGGAAGTGATTAACCTGAAGTTGTTAACAGTTTTTCTTGAATAAAATGGTTTTATTTTGATTTTAGCAATAAATGCTTCAAATTAGAGAATTAAATTCTGCGTCTAGCACATCAAGTTTTATTAAATTAGCCCTTTGTATAAGAGAGATATGTAAATTTAAAACTTATATACTTTTTGGTTTTTGTAATGAAGCTTGCTATGGATTAGGACAAGAAATAACAAAAAAATAAATTGGTCTTGCGTACAAGGAAGTCGTGTGGTGTCCACAGCAGATTTTTTAAAATTAAATTAATTTTTAATTATACCCTTAAAATAATAAATAAATTATGAAAAAGTATAAGTGCTTACTTATGTAATTGAATGCCTGTATCTTGTTTCGTCAAATATGTATCTCTACGTATTTTTACTACCCAAAAATAGGTATTTGGGGCTGTGACTGAAAAATTATGTTAACTTACCGATCTTATTCAATTTTTATGTTACCTATATAAAATTTCTACCTTATCAATTTAAATCTAAATCTAAAAGAATAGGACATAAACTTCTATTTGTATTCCTATAATTAATATCGGATGATTTGATCTTAATTAAGATGTCAATTGGAAATCAAAAACCTGAAATGACTATTTTTTGATGTGGTAATTAATTCGTAAAAAGCAGTGAGTACAACTAACAAACAAAAAAATTGTTTTTGAGAATAGTAAATAGAAAAGTTAAAATTTTTAAATTTGTTTTAATTAAAATTTAAATGCTGCAGTCAGCTTTTGAAGTAGTTTTCAATTTTAAATTCTTTTTCATTAATTATTATATTTAAATAGCCTTTTGTAATTAAAAACTTTAGTAGGATTAAGTTAATGCTTACATAGTTTATTTTATTCATTCTTATAAAACATCATAAGTTATTAAAAATAGATATCTAAAGCAAGGGTAGGATTAGGATTAAAATAAGTAATTAAATAAGTAACCATACACCTTTGGAAAATGTAATAAACTCCAAAATTCATCATTTTATTCATATTCAGAAAAAAATACATTGAAAAATTAAAAACGGACCACATTTAATGGTTAACAAGTTCACTACGGATAAATATTTTCGAGTTTTACTATAAATAGTGCGATTACATATACGACTGGATCCTAATATTCGAATTAATTTCTTTTGGGAGTGATATTTTGTCCCTTAATTTGAATTTAAATTATTTTCATCTAACGACATATTGATTAGAGAAAAATGTTTTAAAAGTTGGGAACTATTGTTCATGTTTATATTGTACTTTCTTTAGCGTCGCCAAGAGACATTAGCTCCCTTAAGGCATACATTAAAAAATATAATGTTTTCATAAAGTTTTTATATTTAACGCTGCCTGTGCTAAAAACAGATTTTTTTTGTTCATCTTTGTATAAAGGCGAATTCGAATGGGGACGTATAAATTTGACGTCACCCGCGGCGGATCGACGGCGGACCTCCCTCCACACAACTTAAAAAAGGACAACAAATTTTTAGAAAGAGCGAGGTGAAATACCATGGCCGAGTCGATCAAATGCTCTCCCTTTCAGCACTTCGCCTCGTTGATCCCACATTTTGTTTGTTATTTAGTCAGCAAAGTTTGGTTATGTTATTTTGCGTAGTCCGTGCTCTTGTACTAAATTGTAGTGATCCTTGGAATTTGAAATATCACTAAAATACCAAGTTCACAAATAAATAATGAGTTTAACACAAGATGATCCACCGGAGGCAAGATTTGTGTTCAATAACATTGAAAACCATTCCCTCTTACAGTCGAAAAGATGGTTAGAATGCCGGGGTTTGAAGAAAAGTGGAGATAAACATGAATTAATTGAAAGGTATGCACTGAGTAGTTTCATATACATAAATAATTATATAAAAATGTGTTCAATCTGACATGTTTACATTTCCTTTTAAAGAACAGTTGTTGTAATCACGTGGTGTCAAACTGTGGAGAGAGCTAAATCTTGCTCACTACATAACTACTTATTAAATACTTTTTTATTCACTAGATGGCGTTGAATTGTATAAGTCCCGATTAACAAAATATTTACGAAATAAGTTTTAGTAATGGTGAAAGCAAATTACGATTCGAATTGGTTCAAAGTACAAGGAACTAATCGTCTCTAATCGAAAAGGTATATTATTTATATTTTTCATTATTTGCGTTGAGAGACTAAACGTTTCAAACAAAGTAAAATTTAAAAACGTATTCGGTTTTTAATAATCTTCGAAATATTATATCTGTTGACAGTTTATTAATGGGTTCATTAACAAACCCTATTAATGCATGATTTTTATTACAAAATGATATTAGTGGGTAACCATGGATACCAATACTACTCGTATATACCATTGCTGAAAAATTGTCAAAACTTGTGTCAAACGTTACTAACCTACATTTTTTTGTCATGGAAAAAATTAGATTTTCCAATTGAGTATAGATACGGTCAGCGAAAAAACGAAAAATATTGTATCCAATACGTGTGTTAATTGGCGATTAATGATCTCAACAATTAACGCGTGTGCGTAGCCTCATTAACACACTTGATAGTTAAATACTATTTTAGAATTAATAATTAATTCTCGTGTCAGGTTGCGAATCTGGGGAACCGGGTTCGATCCCGACCGACGCCAAATATTTCCAATTTTAAATGGCATAAAATTGACCCTTATGGATCACTTTCCACGTTAGCAATGAGTGCCCGTGAGGTGACGCCTGGTAAGCTGCCGCACGGTACAAATATTTCATCATTACCGATATCTGTATACAAAGCAGATTGACACACCCAGCAATGGGTAATAAACCGTGATGATATATTTATTTTATTTTTTAGAATATGTAGAAATTACATTTTCTGCAAAATCGTAAATATGTATTAAATTTTGCTCAACTAGAAAGAATGAAAGAACAAAAAGGGACTAAATGACCCATATATGCAGTGATTGTGTAAAATAAAATATTTATTGTTATGTAATACACTCATACGTAACATCACAGTTTCAAGCGCCATCTACTCTTTCTTTAACCTATAGTTATTTAACTTTTAAGTGTGTTAATGAGGGCGATTAATTGTTGAGATCATTAATTGCCAATTAATACACGTATTAATCATAATATTTTTCCGTTTCCCGTAACTTACTGAATTGAAAAATCTAATTTTATTCCGTGACCAAAATTTTTAGGTTAGTAACGTTAGACACATAAATTTTGCCAATTGTTCAGGAATGAGCAATGGTATGACTGATATGAGGTATCTATGGTTAACCACTAAAATAGTTTATTAAAAAAAACATGCAATAATAGGGGTCATTAATGAATGATTTTCTATACATTAACATTACCCATTAATAAACGATCAACGGAAAAAGTCATTTAACGCACTCAGCCATGATTACGCTTACTATTTTATTTATACTAACGTTATTCTCGTACATAAAATAATATACTAGTATAAGTACATTCTTTACTTTCAATAATTATTCGTACAAATAAAATAGAACATAAATTACTTCTACTTAAAATGGCTGTAAACATTACTTACATGAATACATCAAGTACAAAAATAGACTTTATATATATCATTTTATATGGGGTAAATTTATGCGTTGCGGGTGAAACTCATATATGAATATTAAATCAAATAATTAAATACAGTAACTCATGAATTAATATAGCACCTACCCTCCGACTGAATGTATGTTACGTTTATGATAGTCGCTAACTCATACATATTTAGTATTACAGTAAAGTATTACGGTAATCAGCGTCGGACTGGCCATAGTGGCGATGTGGCGATCGCCACAGGCCCGGTGAGCGAAAGGGCCCAGTCTAAACTTGTAACTATCATATCTAGTACTTAGTTAATAGTTTTCAATATGATAATGAAGAAAAAATCTTAAATAACTGATTGTAGATATAATATAAACATAATTCAAGAGTCTGACCTTAACCAGAGAACAAGCGTAGCGTGTCAAAGAAAACTAAACGCCAATATAGGCTTACTTCTATCCCTGTCTACACCCCAAACTCCATCATCACCCCGGCCAGTGTATTCTAGAAATACGTGCTCAACGGGCATGTGCAAAATCTACTATGTAGTGGATATAAAATTTAGATTTAAGTTCTGTGTGGTTTGATGTGACGTTTCACTTTTCACATAGTAGACTTTCATTACCAGACACATAAAAATGATTAAATTCAGTTAACTAACTCCATTTTTATTCCGGATTAAAAATTTTAATATGAGATCTTTTCACGAAACAGAATACCTAAGGTAGGAGTTAAATTCTGCAACTGTCATTTTAATAACAATTTTTGTCGCCTTAACTCTTGGAATTGTACTTAAACTTAAGTATTCCCAATTGCTTAAATTTTAAGCGTCCCATAGACAAAAAATGTAAGTCGAAACAACAGTGCATAGTAATTCATTTAACATTTTATATCGACGTAACATTGTCAAATGTGAAAGATAGCACTAAAATGAAAATTACTTATAAACATTGCACCTACAAAAAAAAGATTATCTTTAATAGTATTCACCATTCACTATTAATATGATTTGATTACAACAAAGAAAATGTTCCAAAAATGATTATAACAATATATTTATAATTTTAATATTTAAATTCATTAGCTTCGTAATGCATACTTCGCATATGCGTTATTTAATCTATGTGCCAAATCTCGGCCAAAATATACGTCTTAGAGACGCGATTTTTATATTAGATTACTGCTAATTCTATACAACTTGTACAATTATCTTTGGTAATAAATAAAATACTTTAAATTTTTTTTGTAGTTATTCTCAAAAATAAACCATTTCAAAATTTACCGTTTTCGTCTATATGTATGTATTTTTTCTCAAATAACGATACACCATTAAAATGGCCTTCTGATGGGGTAACTGTTGTCTGATTTACCCGACACCAAAACTCTTATATTTCTTGAGATCCCCATGCAAGGATTTTTTCAATAAATCTGTTTTCCCATGTTAATCGTCAATGTCACGGATTTTTGGGTTCAGCTTGTGTCTTTACTTAATGTTTTCATTCATTAATGTATTTTAAAAAAACCTTCATTTATAACCATCTTTGTTTCATTAATAATATTTTGAATGGCCCAGAATAGGGGGCCCGGTAATCCAAATCGCCACACTCAGAAATATGTCCCAGTCCGACACTGACGGTAATCAAGTAAATACAGAGAAAATGAATTTATAAACATGGTCTATATATTAATAATAATTATTGTCAAAAGTTTATTTTTAGAATACAGAATAATAGCTGTTAAAATCTGCATCTTCGAAAAAGAATATTATTTTAATCCCTGTTAAGTTGCTAAATTTACCTAATAGTTAAGTATACGAAACACACATAACTACATTCTTATCGAAAAGGTATGTATAGTTATAGAGCAGCGTTTCCACAGCGGTCCACAGAAAATACTTGCAGAATTAATGAAAAGGATGACCCGCTTTCACGGAATCCTGAAACTGAAAAAGTCGAGGAATTTTGTATTACTTGAAAAAGTGTTGGAATTAACATAGATTTTTTTTAGCCTTTAACATGTGACGGGATTAAAATTTATCAAAACTGGTTACCTGGGAATAGTTAGGCCTCCGTACTCAATTGGTTTCACTTTTAGAAAAGTGATTTGCTTTAAATTTTATGCTGTTGGGCGAAAATGTAAAATTCATTCAATTAACGGGTATAGTAATTAGTAAAAAAATATGAACTGTGTATAGACACAGGGTGTAACAGCTAAACGAGCTACCTCAAATAATTTCTATATATAAAAGATACAATAAAATACTATAAGACAATCTTATATAAGACCAAAGCGGACTTTCGATTATAGAAGAATATATATATATATACCGGGTGGCGCTCGAAATCCGTTACATAGGCATTTAACATGGGAAACCCGTTTTTCCTAGCGCGTTGCCCCCCAAATTATTTTAGAACAAAATTCCTCAAATAAAAGTTATAGAATCCAAAATTCTGCATGTAAGTCAGTAAACAAAATTCATTTCGTATGTTTAGTAATTCCAGAAATTGAATATGAAAATTTTGAAAATTTCAGTTTAATAGTGCTAGCCATGGAATTAAAACAAAAAACTCAAACAAATGTGAAGATTTAAATGTCAAATATTACGTTGTGATAATTTTATTAAATAAATAAAAAGTTAATTACATTTTATGACAGATAAACACACGTTTGTTTGTTAAGCTTTTTGTTAATTCCATGGCTATCACTACTTTTGAGTAGATTTTCGACATTTTCATACCTAATTTCTGCTTTTACAAAGCATGCAAAATTAATTTTGCTTATTGATACAAATGCAAAATTTTATGTTCTACAACTTTTATTTGAAGATTTTTTTCTAAAATAATTTGGGGAGCAACGCGCTAGGAAAAACGGTTTTCCCATGTTAAATGCCTATGTAACGGATTTCGAGCGCCACCCGGTATATATATATATATATATATATATATATATATATATATATATATATATATATATATATATATATATATATATATATTTCTCTCAATATTTTTATTTTGTAAAAATATAAAAAGATTACATAGTTGGAAGAAGAAGAAAGAAATACTACCGAATGGACCTAAAAAATATACATTCTCCCATTAGAAAACTGAATCAAACTCACATTTACCAATAATATTGTATTTAGTACCGTGTGACCCTATACCTGTTTTGAAATTATGTTTTTAACAATGAAAATATTGTAAAAACCTTTTTTTTATAATATAATTAGAAATTAGAAAAAAATATTATAAATAAAACTATTTAGAACTTAAATAATAGTCGAGTCAATGAAGCGGAAAAATCGTTAAAACTTCTAAACCCCCTAAATCAGATCCGATCTTGATAATTTCTTTTATTAAATGTTTGTATATTCAATTATTCAAAATCAGAAACATTTCAGATGGGGCACTCAGTTATTTATACAGGCTGTCCGGATTTTGAAAGCCACCATTGGGGTCTCGGGAACTATAAGAGCTTCGAATTCAGTTATATGGAACTTGTGGTGCACCTTTGGGAGGCCATCTTAGATGTGCTTTTGTTTTGCCAAAAATTCTCATAGGTTACTAGATAATGGGGGAGTACTGAAGTAGGTCGATTTTTTTCATTTTGAAATTATTCCTAATAATTGAGCGCCCCAGCTGAAATGTTTCTGATTTTGAATAACTGAATAAAACAAACATTTAAAAAAAACATCATTAAAATCGGATCTGTTTTTGTGGGTTTAGAAGTAAAAACCTTTATTGCCACGGCTATAAATAAATAATTATATCATCACGGCATATTACCCATTGCTGGGTGTGCCAATTTTCTTCGTACACATAATTCGGTAATTTAGAACTTCAAGTACCTAAAGTGCTACTTCTGGTTATCTAATATACCTACATCAAATTGATTTCTTTCCAAATGAATATAAAATAGGAATACAAAACTTTCTGAACGACAATATTTAAGTTAGAACTCTCTTATCAAGGGTAGTGGGAGGCGAGGTACAAAATGTAAATTTTAAAATTGTTTGTTAGTATAATACCATTGTCTCAAAATAGAAAAATCTCATTATATCTAATTTTTGTAACATGATAAATGAACTGTATTCATGTAAAATTCAAATCAACGATGATATATTTATATTAAATTATATTGTCTTGCGAAATATAAAAAATGGTTTACTTCATATATTTTTTTATATTTAATAATAATTTTGCTAATTATAAAACCCTAATCACTTGTTAGTTTTGGGATTTCGGTATATAACATGTAAATATTTTCTTCCACATTTTTTTTGCAAACATTTTAAATAAGTCATAATTTATCCTTCTGAAACCTAACGGTGGCGCCAACTGTATTCAACTGCTTTCAACCACTTGTTGACGTTCTTAACTTTGAACTTTGGATCGAATTGAAGCTCGGTTGTAATTCAGGGCTTGCCCGATAGATGGCAGCGCGTACTGGCGTCCAGCCTCCATTATTGAACGAAGAAGTAAGTTTTGAGCGTCTTCAGATTTAGCAAATACACTTCATGTTACATGTTACCATGTTGATGATTTCCTTGTTAGCTGGATATTTGCTGATGTATTATCTTACAGTCTTCATGTTTGAATTATCGAGATTTTGCTTCGATAAGAGTTACAAGTTGATGCTTTTAACAGAATTAATATATTGTAATACGTATTTTCACTAATTAATTATGGTAGGTACTTTTATTAATTAAAGATTAAAGGATATAAAATGAAAATTGAATTTTTATTGTGAAATTAATAACATGTTGTGTACATTAAATATAAAATAAAATTATGAAAAGGATAAATTTCGATATTTATTTTAATTAAAATATTATTCATTTAGCTTGAAATATTATCTTTTAATTGCTATTACTTTTTTCAATATTTATTGCACTAATATTTTATCAAATATATTAATTTTAACAATTATCATCATCATCTTCTTATCGTTGATTGATGATGAAAACAAAAATGATTACTTTGTTTTATTATTTAATTGAGGTTCAAAAAAATAATATTATTTCCTATAAATGAAATTAATTAAATATGATATAATATTTCATTGACAGTAAGGTACCTACACAGACTTTAAAATTATATTTTGATTTGTTTATTAACAGTGCTTACAAAAGCATTTCTATTTTATTAAAAGAAAGTAAATAAAATTATCATTACATTTTTCTCAAACCCGGATATCAACTCGGGTCGTTAAAACTACAATATTTCTTTTAATTTAAGTTAATGAGTACGATTACTTTCTAATATTCTGAAAGATAGTATTTACTAAAAATTATAGTCAGCTTAAACAACCCTGATTAAAAGTAAATACTATCAGTTTTTAACTGTTATTTTATATTACTAATTATTTAATATACTTTTTTATACTCCGATGTGTAAAGTTCATACTTTACTGCAGACAACGTGTAAAGTAAACGATTTCATATATTGTAATATGTACATTACAGCACTACCATCATCAATACACATACATATGTCGTTTAAGTTATCTTACCTAAATTTAGTTCTTTCTGTACATTCATTTTGGTCATAAAATAATTGACCTCATGTTTTAAAGCTTGTGTTTACACCCTTGTTGCTTAAATAACTATTATCTACGATAGTGCGTAAAATTGACGCTTATTATGTTTTAAATTTGTAAATCGGTTGTTTACTAACGAGATTTCATTAGTCACGGATTGCCGAGTATACCGAGCAACGAGTGATTAAAGTTTTTAAACACACAGAGAACAAAATCGCAACGAAACCTGCCACACTTATGTATTACATTAATCAACAAAAATAAATGTTTTTGTCATTTTTTTTAAAAAATTTAGACTTACAGTTTTGATCATAATACGGTCATAAATTTGCAAAAAGTATGAAATCACCAGGAAATATTTTGTTATCATGGAAAGTTTAATATTTTAATCCTAAATCATGAATAAAAGTATTTTTATACATATATATTGGTTTTCAAGATTCTATCGTAGATAAAATATTCTGCGATACACATACGTAAAGCATCTTTAGTCACTCACGAGGCTTCTGACCTATTCGTGACTAAAGACTAACTTTACGTACTTGTAGCATAAATAACTATTACAATATAGAAGAATTAATTTAACAGATATTACACACAATAAAATATGTACGGAATAACAATATTATTAGTATATAATGATTATAATTGCTATATTTAATCTTTCGAGCAAATAAAATATTTATTAATTATCAAATTTCACTCTCGAATATTCAATTTTTATTTCTTCCGTTCACACTTCCTAATCCTTATCTCCCTTTTCTTACCAAAACTTTCTTCCCATCCTGTGTGATGCTGCTTCAATATGGCGACGTAGCACGTGATTCCCGCGAAGGCCGTCGCGGCGCTCGCCCTTTAAACCACCCGCCAGTGCACGCTCGTCTAGTGCTGCGCCTTCCAAAGGCTGCAAACTGCAAGGAATGTTTACCAAAATGTAGTAAAACAAAAAGTAAAGTAATATTTCATAGACATTATAACCTATAAGTGAACTGTCAGAGTGTTTATAACCTAACATAGTTGACTGAATTGAAGTTAGTTGTGTGTGATATAACCTAATTGTTTTCTCGTATGTCATCTGACGGACGCGGAAAACAGATGAACTTGTACCTGTCAAACAAATAATAATGGGTGTTATAAACTTTATTTTCTTTTTTAAATATTTGTCTGATTAAAATTTTATTTAAGAAATGTCTTAACATGCTGTGTTTATCTTCTCTTGACAAAAATGTTTTTCAAATGTAGTTCTTTAAATGTCTTCTGTAAAATATAAACTTTTGTATACGATGCTTAAATATGTCGTACTGAATTTAATATTTATTACAATGTAAATTTCTTCTGTTGTGTATAAACTGTATTGTGGCTACATGTGGTTTTCTATGTTCAAAACTACTAAGTTTTATTTTCCATAAAGTTTACATTTATCGTTAAAATTAGTGGTGTAGTGCATTCTATAAAACGTATAGTTCTTTTACCGTAATATACGTAAAATATGTGTAAAATGCCCCGTGTATCCTTGTGAAAATCTTTTCTTATGACGTATTTTACTATAGTATCCAAACTTTTCATACATAATGGGACGTAAAATATTTACATATGAATAGTTTTCTATTATCTCTTCTGTAACGATTTAATATCTTCTCTGCCTCTGCAATTCTAAACCTAAACTATAGTTCAAACTATATTTTTCTAACCTTCTACTAAAATCTATGATCTAAAATTGTACATACATAATCTGCCTTCCAATTTCAGTGAGGAAATTATCTTCTAACCTAAAATTATAGTAAATATTGTGCGAAATCTTCTTCCGGCATAATTCTGAGTTCATATTGATTTAGCCAACGAAGAAGCCTTGTAAATATTCAGTCTTACAAAATGAATGGTGCGTAAATGTGGGTGTTAATAATCTCTGTATTAAATGTTGTTCCTGGCGTGTAAAATCGATGTATAAACGTTGGTGTTGTCTTCCTATACAATTTCTACCTCTGGAGCGACAAGTCTTCAATAAATAAATCTGCCTATACGAGTACACCTTTTCCAATTAATAAAGTAGAGTATAAATAAATAATAAATAGGGTTTTAGTAGCGTCAGATGATAAATGTTGTCACATTAAATCGTCAGGAGATAATAATGTTCTTTCAATAATGTAAATATTATCAGTGTGTATTTATGAGCAACGAGCATGTTATTTTTAGTGAAAGACAGACAGTCGTATCAACGCTATGACATTTCATTTGGGAGGTAATGGAAAACTCGTGGTGTATTGCGAGCTTTCGTGAGGGGCACTTGACGTTTCACTCCAGATAAAATAAGTAGAACGTTGTATAAAAATTATAATTTTAAATGAGGCGTGCGTACAACAGTGCAGAAATTGATTGGTGTTATGGCACGTTCGCCGAATGGGTCTGCAGATTCCAAGATGTGCCCATGAACGTGAATGTGAACGTGATGCACAGGTGTTTACCGATTGATCAGTAACGCGATGGGGCAGGACTGGTGCGTCCGCCGGAAACGGAAGAGAAATTCCGGAAGCTGCTGCCCTTGTGGACCTGGCTTCCGGGTTTTTCCGTCACGGTAACTACTTTGTATTATACTAGCTACTTGTTGTTAACTGCTTTCCCTTTATCTTCATCCTTTACTCTTTATTCTCCCAACCTCTAGTCTGTAGTAATTTTGCTCTTTGTTCTCTGCTCTAACGTAAATTACCCCTACTATACTTAATTGTTTTATTTTACACAACAATATATAGTATTTATCAGGCTCATTGACGCAAAACGATTGTAGCCGCTTTTATCCAGTCATCTAGCATTCTAGCAATGTTCACTAGATTATAAAGATATGATTAAATAAACGCTGTGCATAGAGTTCCGATCAAGGGACCGCAGTCTGGCCCTGACTTCAGTTATGACATCTCATTTTTGACGACCCAGATTGTAAAACCCATATTTTAATTAAATATATTAATTTATGCGTTAGGTTATATTATTGTTATTTTTACTCAAAAATCACGCTTGGAAAACTCGGGCCGAATTTTGTGCATTAGGTTATGGGTTCTATTATTGTTGTTATGTACACAAAAGTCGCGCTTACAAAGCTCGGGCCTAGTAAAAATGAGTAAGGTTATTGTTCTATTTAGATAAATATACCATCTCTGTCGTCACAAATGTTACATTATAACTGAATTCGGGACTTCAATCCCCTTGTCGGTACGATAGGAACATTTGTATAATTCTTAAATTTGGAATATTACAATTAGTATTTTTCGACATTTGTTACAACCAATGAAATGTTCCATTTTTTGTCACGTGATTGCGTTTTCACCAATCCTGTCATTATTTTACTGAGAATAAAGCTCTAGAGATTATTCCCGGAAATAATAAATATAAGATGGGTTTTTAACTTGCATTGCAGTACATTTATTTCTATATTGTTAACTAAAAAATTTTATCGACAATTTGTTATTTTACAATGACCACTTTTTATATCACAATTTGTAATATATGTTTAGGGATTACACTTTTTCTGTATTAATTTTATGTTTTATTCATAAGTTTGTTTGTAACAAATAACGATTTTGTAGCTGATGAATCACTACGGTTCGAAACGTCCGTTGTTTTGAATAAACAAATTCGGGATCACCAAGGCCTTTTTCATTTTTTCCATGAATATGAAATAGAAATTTTATTGGCAACTAAACTGAATTAATTTTGTAAAAATATGTCGATAACAATTAAAAATAGATATATTTCAAATATAAAATGTTATTTTAGAACTTGAAAGTTATTTTCTTCTCTCTTTTGTATTCAATTTAACGTTGTGTTTTGCGTGATGTGCGATTATTACAGCCGCGCAAGATGGCATTTTGAAAAAAAAACTTTCTATGATAAAATATAAAATAAAGATACACGAAATGCCGAGCGAAATGCTATGCCATAAATGAGAACTTGGTCCCTAAACAAATGGCGGACACTAGGCGGCCAGCTGATAGAACTTGGCTTCACTGTTTGCCACCGACACTCCCTATATATACTCTATCTAAGGTTATACTATTTTTCTCTTAATCATGTCTCATTGAACTGTAGAAAATTTTATTCCCTGACAAGTTTTGACATTAATTTAATTGATTAGCATTGGTATCTGTGGTTACTTATACTAAAAGCGATTAATAATAGAAAATCAAAATAATTAATTAATAAGAGACATTAATAAACGATCAACTGAAAATGCGAGGAAATATTATATTTTTCGCACTTCCGAGACTAAAGAGCGACTCTAATCACTCATTTCAGGGACTAAAGTTCAAATTCAGTTCCAGAGGGATTAAATATGAAAAAAATCCCTGGGGGACTAAAGTAAAAATAAACAAGATGTTTCCATAACATCATATAGTTACTATGATTTATTTATTCGCATCTGCACATTTTGAGCAGGTGTTGAGTTTAAACTTGAACAAAAATTTTGACATTTGTATTGTCAAATTGTAAGATTAATTTCTTTTACACTAATATGGTTCCATTTGATACGGGAGTGCGAAAAATAGCGTATATACCACAGGACTAAAGTGCATTCAAACCCTCAACTGATTATTTCCCGAGCCGAAGGGTTTGAATATGCACTTTAGTCCCTGACATAGGCGCCCACAGGGGGGGTCGAAATGGTCGACTGACCCCCCTTTCATTTATAGACTGTATCCATTTTTAAAAATAAAATTATAATTTTATTTTTTCATTTCAATGTATCATTGTATTTTTTAATAATTATTGGTAATATTTTCTTATATTTTAATCAAAAATTTATTACATACTATCTATTATTAGTACGAAATAGCTGACGTGTCAGAATGAGTAAATTATGTTATGTACTGTTATTATATTACATTATCTTCGGTGTTGTATTTTCTTTAATATGCCGTAGTTTATTCTAATCATTTTAGGATCACGTTCTTCTCAAAACTTTCACAATTATCAATTTTACTGTTATATAGAAATAATGAAATAGAAGGGTAAATAATGAATAAACATTGCATATTTATTTATATCAAAAGTACCTACGTATGATTAGGGTTGCCGTATTTTGAGAGGAGCGCGATTTAATTAACATTTAATTATTATACATTTTATTTTGAGCAGTTCAATAGAATAATTATATTGTTACTCAGTAATATATTTTAATTTAATGCAACATTGTATTTTCAGATTGTCTGTTTCTGTAGTTATTGCTTATGCTCGCATCTCGCATCATAAAGCCTAATAGAAGGGGCAATACTACGCTTTTAGAGCGTACATACGCATTTTCGTCATAAAATATTGATTTTAATTTTTTAAGAATTTGTTAAATTTGCTTCACTGTATAGAACTCTATATTATCTTACTTTGCATTAAAACACGTTTGATCTTGAAAATTATTAAAAATTCGCCTGCGGCGCTTTTTTTCTTATAAAAGAAATTTCGACCCACCTTGTAAAAAAGTCTGCGGGCGCCCATGGTCCCTGAGTATATAATATACTATTCTACACTTCTCTTAAAATTGTAAATGACATGCTATACTTCGTTTCAAATAAGAATGTGTGTGTGTAGCATAGGTTTAATTAGGATCATTATTTATGTCGTCTGATTGGTCAAAATACACAAACACGAAAAAATTGTCAACTATCTGCTATCAGTTGTCAAATAAAATCAACAGTAAATTACTAACAATTAACAATCTATTTGACTTTGTTTGTTATCAAAGCGCAATCTATTCCATTCTTAACTGAAACAAACCAGTTTAATAGTTCTGATTTCGTTTCGGTACACAACTTCAACAATTAATAGCAGGTAATATGTAATACTTGTAAACACATGTATTTTGAAAATTGATTCTATCAAAATATTTACCTACCTTGAAGCATGGGCCCGTTAACATTATGAAAAATACATTTCATTAATTACCATTTACAAAACGATGCTATTCTTACACAGAATTGTAAGTAAAATAATTGTAGTAGTTACTAAAACGAAGTAGTTATGGAACTAGTGTACACGAGGTGATCAATAGTATTTTATTTCCCGTCTTGTTTGTTTGCTTAAATTACAATGGTCTATTGATCACTGTTTTTAAAACAAGTGTAAACTCAGAATTTCATGATATCTGTGCTTTTGACTGGCAAACGTTAAACGTTCAACCGTGTGTACACTTATACACAAATAAATTTTGCATCCCGACGTTTAGTAATTTTTTAATAGACTATTAAAAATTATCAGACAAGTACTCGTAAATTTCTTCTTCTAATCCCGTTGTTAAAATGTGACTTAACGTACAGGTTTTCATTTAAACTAAATCTTAATGACAACTTGAAAAATAAGGGATTCCACCTTTTTTTATAATTTCATCTAAACGTATAAATAAAACTAAGACTGTCGGTGAAAATTCGGTGAAAAAGTTCCTATTAACAAGCGAGTTATAGTCCTCCGAAATTTGAAAATGTAGATGTGACGTCACGTATATATGTTTTTATATCAAATTATTTTCTTTGTGGACCTAAATGTTCTTAATATAATGCTATTTCTAAATTATAATTATAAAAAATAAATGAAAATTATTATACTGTACAAGTCCACATGATTTATAATTGGAAATGTATTTAAATTATTAAGTTTAATGCAAAATATTTATATTCAAATAAAAACTGTTTGAGAATTGCACTACTGGACTGATAGTCACGCCTCCGCTATTTGAATTTCTCTACTTCCATTGGTAGTAGGCTCAGCCTCTAACTCGGTATTCGTTATATATTTATAGGTGATCTTTGAGTCGCCAATCAAAATAATATATGTGAATTTCATATGACTGACGAGCTGCTAAAACAGAAACCCCCTTATTTCCGAAGTATTTCAATTATATCATTTTATTTCTTTATTAATATTCATTATTAAGCATATACTTTCACAATTTTTTACTAATTTCTCTTAATTCGATTGAGCTGTAATCCCCTATTGTAGGTTTGATTGTATATTGGACAGTGCGTAAAGCTAATTTCCTGTAACAAAATAATTCATTAATTTTGGACCGAAAGAGATGACAGCTGTCATGCTGTCATTCAGTAAAAATAACTAACCTAAAAAGTGTTATACTTCTGCTGTATTAATTTACAGTCGTAGAAAAAGTATAGTGTGTGGCTCGTTTTGAAAACTCTTTAGAAACGTTTTATAAAACTTGTAATATAATATAATATTTTGTAATATCAATTCTACTATATTCATATTTCATTTGCTCCAACTTTATTTTTCATGTATTTTATGCTCCGACGAGGGTAAATATTGAGTATATTTGTCCAAATTGGGAGTGGAAATTAAATTTTCATCGCGTTTCTGTTCGCGATATCATTATAAATGTAAATTGTCTCCACAAAATACAAAACACTGCCATAGAAAGTTATTGTTTCAAAGTTTGCTCTGTTGTTTGCGCAGTATGAAACTTTTATGCACTGTGGAGTACTCCTAAATATCAGTTACGTTTTCGACACAGTATGCTCCATAATTTAGAACGGTTTATTTGACAGGCAAGCCATCATCAATATTCATTAAGTTTTAGACTTTGTTCCTGACACAATTTGAGCGACATGTTCTAAACAATAATTATGGTGTAGGCTTAAATGATTCATTCCCCCAACTGATTTTAGGGTCAACTGATCGACTGATCCACTTATACCTAAGCTTTTGACATTCAAGAAGCGGGGGTTTCTAGAAACAGAGCTAGTAATTCATAAATTTTATTCTTTTCCGAGTTGTTTTCTTTTTAACACTGTGTTAATATATTTTGTTATAAATTACATAGTGAAATCTAACAAAATTAATTTCTATTTATCAATAATGTAAACAAAATATTCTTTTATTGTTTTTCTGTCTTTAGTTTCATGTTTAGTATAGTTGCAAGGGAAAAATATCCAAATATAAACAAAAAATCGTGTATGAAAACTAAAAATATATAGTATATTACATCCAAGGTGAGATATAGTTCATTAAAGCCGATAGATTATGTATATTACGTACCGAGAAGCGAAGCCTCGAGGTGGGATACAGCACGAGGCTGTGATGAAACTCCAACCGAGGTACCTATTTTTAAATCAATAATTATCAAAATAAGTTAATGAATTATAATCTTTAATTGTATTAATATTTTGACAGCTCTATTAAAATTTGTTTATCCTATTTTATTAAAGCGATCTATGACAACCCCTACATAAACATTTCCAACCCTTAGAGTGGAAATAGGTCTGTTCGCTTGTCTTACTCTTTCTACTCCATGCAGAAATCCGCGTTCATTTGTAACAGATCAATACTTGAATTTTGTTCGTATATTTCCCATAAGAGTAGGTGAAGGAAACACTGTGAAATAGAAATATCATTTCCGCCTAAGTCTATCTCACATAAGCACCCAACCTGGAATTATGCGCATGCTCGTAAATCTTGACTACTATTGGCTAACGCTGACAGCTGTAGCCGGCAGATGCAGAGAGCACATGGTTTAACGTTTGATTACATTTTTTTTTTGTACTTTGTATTTCGAAGTATTTGTGCTCTGTTAGAAGAGAAAGCATATTAATTAACATAAAAAATCGAAGGAACCTCTTATATCCCTTAAAGGATGTGGTATTTATTTATAAAAAGGCTGAAAGGGTATTTACGTAAAGCCAAGAGGAAATGTTCAAAAATAAAAAGTTAAAACAAAGCATGATTATTGTGTTTCAGCATTTCTCTCCTTATGTGTTTAATACAACCGAATTTGTTAACTACGCCAAAGAACAAACTATTTTAGACAACCACAAAACACAAATTATGAAAATTATTATTGACACATTTCTAAAAATTAGATTTTATCACGAAACTAAATTACAGTCGGAAAAAGATGCTTATATTTGAAATAAGTATCATTGAATTGTGCTATTCAGAAATCAATAAATATTTTGTAAATTATTTCTTTTATTTTTCTTTACCTTTACTTTCACTTAAATAAATTAATCCTGACCAAATTGTATTCCTATTATTTTTACAGTACAACAAAGTAAATTATTTAATTTAAATTTAACAATATTTATATTCAAGAATTTGCACACAAGATAAATAGTAGGTACATTGCTTAATAATTTAAATTTTCTCTGGCTAGGTACATTCACAAATGAAAATTAAGTTTATGGTTTTTGTTTAGATTTAAACAAGTCATTCATAAAAGCACGTTTAATTTAGCATTAATTTAGTTTTGTTTGTAATGACATCTATGTAAATGCTTCAAAAACAAGATTAAAATATCGGTAGAGCAGTACTTAACAAATACCCGTGCGCCGTTTAACTGTCATTCGCTTGGCATTATTGGTTTTGGTTATATTTCAGCAATTAAATTTCGTGTTTTGCCAGTCTTCTTGTTCCGGTATTTGGTTTAAAGGACGAATCCAAGTGAATACTAAATAAAGATGGGTGTATATTTCTATATCGTTTTAGACTCGTCCTCATTAGTGAAGTTTGTGACGTCAAACTTAATCATAAAGCTAAAGTTTGGATCTTGCAATGTTTAGCTTTATGATTTGGGTTTAGAGACAGTAAATTCTGAAGTGTGAATGGAGTCGTACCAAAATATAAGGCCAAGGTCTTTAAATCTAAAGTAAAACCATAAATCTAAACCTAATTTTCATTTGTGAATGTACCTTAAATGTGAATAAAGTGCAGGTACCTACCTATACTCCAACTTATTTGATGTCAAAGGCTCATGAATAAGTGGAACATAATAAATGAATAATTTCTTTAATTGTGTCTGCTCTTACTTGGTGAAACTTACAATTCATTTTAATTTTTAATAATACTTGGTTTTATGTTTCACAATTATTTTATTAGATTACTAGTTTCGCTATAACATTAGCATCATCAGATCTTTTTATCGTTTAATTATAAATATATATATATATATATATATATATATATATATATATATATATATATATATATATATATATATATATATATATATATGTCTAAATTATATCAAATAAATATAAGTATTATTAAAAATTAAAATAATAAATGAATAAATATAGCCTAAGCCTAATATAATAGATAATAAAATTAAAATTTATCTCTTTCCGTAAAAGTTAAAATTAAGTGAAAATAAAAACTAAGTATATTTTGAGAACGATGTTATCATCTTCAGGAGTAAAATTTTACGCAAATTGTATTTAGAGAGTAAAGCAGTGGTTTACATGTTGAGTAATCTTAACAATTCTATGAGTGAAGGATTGTTAAGACCTTTGACATGATTGATTTGTTGTGTAATCCTCTTTCACTTCACCCTCCTATTTCGGTTTCGGGTAAAATTAACTACTAAAAATGAGCACATTGTTCTTGAAATACGTATATATTTTTTTTTCTATTTTGGTTCTTTAATATGTGCTTTATGAAACAACCAAAATAGAAATTCCTAAGTATGAAATAACGTATATTTTTTGACAAAAGGACCAAAATAGAAAAAATAATACAAAATACACGTTTCACAAGACATTTCAACGCATTTGCCCCTTATACGCGTGCGTTAAATTATGTCTTATAAAACTTGTGTTTTAATATACTATTTTCTACAAATCTTTTAAAAGTGGGCTTTTTAATTAAAACTATTATGATTACCCCTTAACCTTAAAATTAATTTTAACAAAAACTAAATACGTATTTCGAGAACTTAAACTTTTGGAACATATTAATAATGAAAGATATTTAGATGCATACGAGAGTTTAATAATACATAAATATAAAAATAATTTGATGAACGCAGATCTCGGTCCCATACCAAACTCAAAACTTTTCAATTTATTACAAAGTTAAATTTTATTGGACGATTCAAAATTTTATGACTTATTATTGGACGAAAATTATCTTAGTTTATAGGTAATCATTCACCTGTGACTTCCATCCCTATATAATCCCAGTTCTCTCCCTTGTTTTTCAGAGTTGTTAGGACCTCTGGCATGGTTGACATATTGAGTAATCTTGACTACTCTGTTTAACGTTCACTTATTGTACTACTGATGATGAGAACTTAGATCTCGAAATACGTATTTAGTTTTTGTTAAACTTAATTTTAAGGTTAAGGGGTAATCATAATAATTTTAGTTAAATTTAACCTTAGACTCCATTTATTATTACTGGGCTTTTTAACTATTGTTTTGGCATTAAAAACGTCATTGTATGACAACAGTGTTAAAAGTGACAGATCATTCTTACTTTTGACACTAGTGTTAAAAGTGTGTGTAAAAAAATATTAGAAATACAAATTTAAATTAAAAAATCATGTGTATAGTGTATTATATACGTGATAAAAGTGATTTTATTAAAAGAACTATTTGTATTCACTTACTTTTAAGGTCGGGGCTATTTTATTTTATTATCAATAAATGGATTAGTTATTAGTCTTGACTGTTTGATCAGTTGGGACGTATTACAACTGCACCAAATGTGCAAAATACGGAGGCAAAATCAACTAGTATGTAATACACATATCGTAGTGAATACCGTGTCATTACGTTGTAATTACTGTAATTAGCATAAAAACTTACCAACCTGTTAATATTCGCTATAAATTTACACGAAAATAACGATCCAAGTACGCGGAAACCAGAATTACATGCATGATTGGGTGGTTGCTTGACTACACGAACAGGACGTAAAAGTTCGACCGTTGAAATTTAAATATACACACTCCCAAATGTTGCCAAACAACGCGAAAATTCAATAAAATTGTCAATAATTATTACGCCGCAAAATTTGACACACTTTTGCCAAATTCAAATTAAAACCGTGAACGTGTTAACAATAGAAGGGAAAGCAGTATTTTGCGTTTATAAAACTGAATTTTTACTGCTTTACAAATTACTTATACGTTTTTGAAAATTTTATTCTCTTTCATACTTTTACAATTTTTCTCCGTGTTCTACGTACATACATATAACTCTCGCCAATTATATTTTATTTTAGGTACATACGTATCGTATATGAGTATATCTTATAAAAAGATGATAATTTCAATATAAATTATTTTCTATTTCCGTTGTAAAAATGAAATTTTTATACTAGCGTATTATAACAACAACTTTTCGATTGTCATTTCCGTTGTTAAATGAAGTACTTTTAAGCACTAGCGCTTAAAAATGACAGTTTAATGCGTAAAAATACTAAATACCTATTATAACTGTTTATTTATGTTAAATATTTACAATGCAATTACTTAAATTACTAAATTGAACATATACAGCCGAATTCACAAAATAGGATTAGCTAAATCCAAATTTTGGTTTAGCTAAACTTTTTCTAACTCGGTATTAAGAACTTAATCTAAACCATATTCACCAAAAAAAGGTAATAGACTTAGATTAGAGTTTGTTTAGCTTAATTTATAAACGTCAAACTTAAAATAAAAATGGCGAATAAACGCGAACGAAGGCCAAATTTTACAGAAAATGAAATATCTGTTTTGATTGACGAAGTTAATAATAAAACTAAATTATTATTTGATATTTTGAAAGCTCCTACTAGCTAAATATCTTAACGCCATTAAAACTTGTGTATGCACAGGCAAGGCATGCGATCTTCTAGTGGATCTCTCCAGATTTGGTCTTAATAACGAACATAAATGTTCTATCTCGGTAATCGATAACGTCTGGCAATAAATAAATAATTAAATATTTAAAAAACATTGTGTAACCAAATTGGATATTACTGTTGAAGATGATGGTCCGGTATATCATCTAAATCCAACCGATTTAAAAAAACTCGCGGTCGAATTATACGGTTTGGTTGATGGTATTCATCGTCACTATCATCGTTTACCATTAAATAACGCAACATTTCGTGAAATCTAGAAAATTATAGTACATTTAATTAAAGGTAAAAAATTGTATTTATATATGATATTTCTATTAGTCTGAAGCTATTTAATAAAGATTATTATTATTACTATTATTATTATTATTATTATTATTATTATTATTATTATTATTATTATTATTACTATTATTATTATTATTATTATTATTATTATTATTATTATTATTATTATTATTATTATTCTATTATTATTATAACAAACCTCTATGACGATTAAAAATTACAATTATAAATTTTACACAACGTTAATCCTGCGTTTCAGCAGGTTTGAATATATGGCTTAAATTTGTAAGCGAAAAGTTTTGTGAATAGGTTTAATATTTATTTACACCCAAATGATTCTGTTGCTATGGATACGTAGGGTTAAATTTTAAACTAAACCGGTTTAAGAAAGTATTACCGATAAAGGATTAAACTTTTTTGTGAATATGGTTCAGCTTAACTTGATTGTTTTAATCGGGTTTAAGTGCTAATCTTGTTTTGTGAATTCGGCTGTTGATGTCTTTCTTAATACTTATTTCTTGGTTAACTTCAATGTGGGTAGAAACTGAAGTAGATGTGCTGCTGGATTCTGATTCTTTGTCGACAATTTTTATTTTTTTAATTGCTGTTTCTTTTTCTCCCAAAATTCTTCGTGAAATTTCTTTCTTATTTTCCAAAGAATTTTCAACGTAGCCTTCAGCAACAGAACATGAACGCCACTCTCCATGTCGTTTGAGCACTGTAATGTCTGCTCCCGAATCAGCCAAAAATGTTGCAGAACACCGCCGAAAGCAATGCCCGGTATATTCTTTAGCATTTGGGAGGCCGAGGAACTCTGCAATTTTTTTAGGTATACCATCTATGGTATTTATACCTACAGGAAGCGTGCAACACTTAAAATTTCTGTAGGTTAGAAAAAACCGTTGATGTTCAGTATGAGTAGGTCGAAGTTGTGCGTACTTGCAAAACATTGCTAAACAGTTGATTCCATCGATAAACCCTTCAGTTATCATAAAAAAATCGTGAAATATTCGTTTTAGTATTTGGAATATTAATTTTTATGAAAGAAGTAGAATCTTCAATATCTCCTACACGTAAAAACGTAAGTTCCTCCCGGCGACATGCCCCATAGATTCCAATTATCACAATCTTTGCCAATAAATAATCCTTGTCATCAGCGTCCATCATGAAACGAACTATCTCTTGCGTAATGAATATTTTTGATATTTTAGGCTTATATCCACTAGCTTTTCTTTTTAAGAATGCAATAAGATTGGTAAATTTACTTATATCCACATTCTTATTAAGGTATATCATAGTTCGCAGCATAGAGTAATTACTCCATAAAGTGGATGGCTTATAAATGGATGATAATTTCGAAAAATAGGCTAAAATTACCTTTTCTGTAATGTACCCAACGTTTTTCTCCGCACACCAGCTGTCAAATTTTTTGTAAGTTTCTTCATACAATTTTTTTGATTTTCCTGGAACCAGTGTAGCCAATGCAGCCTCTGCACTATTTTCAATATCAGAGTCAATCTCTGAGTCACTCATTTTAAATAAATTTATTACCAAAAATTCTCAAGAAAAATTATACACCGAGCACGTTGACATCAATGTTTATTAAACAACATACTGAATCCCATAGCCACAAAAAGATGTAACTGATGCTTGCCTACTTTTAAATTTTGAAAAATTCAAAATATTGACATTTGAGAATAAATATAAAATAATCTGTTTTAAAACGCTAGTATAAAAAATCTTGTATGGAATACGTTGCGAAATCGTTTTTTAAGCACTAGACGTGTTATCCAACTCGGCTACGCCTCGTAGGATAATTTTCACGTCGCGTGCTTAAAACATTTCTTTCGCAACTTATTACATAAATAGCTATTATCGTACTGGTTTCCCTGCTGTAAAATAACATCTTAATAACGGTTTGACAAAAAAGAAAAGCAGCTATAATTGTGTGGAAAGAATTAACCAAAAGTATGTTTCTATATTCCTTCTACCTTAATTTACAGTCGTAGAAATAGTATAGTAGTCATTTTATAAACCATTCAGATACTTATGTTTTATATACGCACTTCCAGTTTTTTGACAATATCTTCTATCCAGTATTTCCTAGACAAAAAGTAGTTTTTTTCAAAAATTGTAGCTTTTTATACATACATTTTTTACATAGATATACCGAGGGATAAACTGTCCTCCCAACGAGGTCCATGAATTTGTCACAATTCTTTCTTCGTTTAAATAAATTTCTCATGGATCCTAAATCCCATTTCTACGATTTAAAGATAAGATCTTTTATCATACAGTGCAAAAAAGAACTTGGGTTACATATAACGTAGCCATTTTCTTCTTGCACAAAGCACATTCTAGTTTTTTTGAGAAAATTTTGGCTTCCATGGCCGATTTGGCGAAAACGCTACGTTATATTGAAAAATATTTCTAATAAAAATTGTTGCGTGTTCAAAGAGCTATCGATACATCGGCGTATCTGTGCCTATTAGAGGCACGACACGAAAGTTTCTAAAGGGACGCTAAGTGCGCCGAGCCGCCCTGCGCGAGGGAGATCATTGTTACGTCAATTGGAGCAAGCTGTTTAGTTTGTATGTTGGTGGGACAATAATCTCTGTAGATCCAATGGTTTGCATACCACTGCGATTTTAAGAAAACCGCACCAATGACGTATACAACCCGAAATAACTCATATTTGCGGGGCATTTCCGGGTGGCTACATTTCTTAATCCCTGGGGTTGGTCCTAGTAGCATGTGAATCCAACGGCTTGCTTGCATCACAAAATACAGGGTGGAGGCAAATATTCGCCCTTAACATCCAACTACATCAATATTTCTGTGATATGTGCGTGTTTTGTCATTTCCCAAAAATCTGATAATTTCACTGCTCTGTATTTCAAGAAGTATAACCCATAGAAAAATCATAAATACAAAAGTTGTAGCAAATTTTATCTTCTACAATATTGATAAGAACAATTTTTACTCTCTGATGTACAGAAACAGAGAAATTGATGAAAAAAGGCCGAAAATTTCTCCCCTATTGGGCTTCCAAAATAAGAAAACTCTACTAGCGGCAGAATTTCAACTAAACGTAATGTACATATTTGTTTACATTTGGAACATTTACATTTCTGGATTGAACATTGAAATAAGGTTTTCACAGCGCTATAAATGTTTTATTCTAATAAAATATACAAAATACTGTTAAAATTAGAAGAAATTCCATTTATTATAAGTTTATGTCATGACATTTTCACTGTAAAAACTACTAAAAGTGAAAATAATTATTTTATTTTAAATAGAATGTACAAATAATCGCTAATATAAACGGTAAGTTCCTGTTTCAATTAAAATCAATAAGCAATAATTGAAGAGAAATACAATTTATTAGAGATTAATGTTGTGATGGAGTTTTCACCCAAAAAACTAATAAAAATAGAAAAACATGTGCCGTTTATGGCTGTAAATCTACGGCACACAAAAATAGGAAACTAAGATTGCATCTTTGTCCTAAAATTAATATAAAAAAAAACTTATATGAACTAAACTAAGATACTGTTAACCTACAACTACTTACTAAATATCCTTGTTAAATGAAAATATAAATAAAACTATCATTAAAACTACAACTACGGAAACTTTAAACTAAACTCTACCGAAATTAATAAAAGAATAAACTAAAACACAAATAAATCAAGAAACTCAGTAAATTACTTGAGAGAAATGCTACTCTTACGGAAGCCAGCGTAAAGTGTACCTTAGGTCATGAGTTTAGCATTTGTTGTCAACGCCATCTCTTGATAATTTGGAAGCCCAATAACTGGTAGCACAGGGCTTTTTGCAAAATTTCTTTCTATCACTGGCCTTGGTCCTTACAACATATTCAAAAATTATAATTACCCGACCTTTTGCTTTTATGTTAGGTTATGTGGCTGTACATCCCACTCGAATATTATAAATTTTCTGCACGATATCGCAAACAACGTACATATTTCATTTCAGAAACTTCAAATCTAATCATTGTAACATACACTAACTAAAAATACCTCTAACATGCAACACATGAATCAATTACAACTAAAAATAGCTCTCCAATTATTACAACCTCACTTGCTTTTTAATTATTAATCTCTCATACTCTACACGTGTTTGTACAATTTCACATTTATTTTTCCGCTGTGAGTGTGTCATTGCATCGTCCATCAATCCACACATATGCATTGCATGGTCATTCGCGTGTGTCGGTGTACGTTGAATGTAGAGCAATAACTTCACTCTCGTGACGGTGATGTGACGTCACGGCAGCTTGCTGACGTCACAGGCTGACGCTTGCATGCCAGAGAAAGAAAGATGGTGCTATTACCAAGGTTTGCTTGCCTTGTTTATAGTAGGAAGAAAAAAGTTGTTGGCCTGCTTTGATTTCTAAACATGATAGTAGGAACTCTAATTGGTTTTTGTGTTTGATTGTTTTGACATGACTTAATTATGCTTTATATTTAGATGACAAGTTTCAATTTGTTATTTATTATAATTATTATTAACATTGAGTAGTAGTAGTAGTAGTGTACTTGATAAACGATCAAAGTAATTGAAATATGTGTACTACATGCTACATGTTCACATGTAGTATCAAAGTGATTAAAGCGATTTAATTATGTGCAACTATGTGTAATAGCGTAATTGATAATATTTGTACATTATAATGTGGAAGTAGGTACTCCATTCTCTATTTAGTTTGAAACATAGAACATAATAGTTAGCATACGAGTAACGACATTAGTAGAGTGCATTGTATTATTTTTACAATGAGAGAATAACACATACATTCATCACAATATGAGTATACTCGTATGTATGTACTATTTCACTTTGATATTTAAAATAAATCTGCACATACGAGCCCCGTTCCACATCAGTTGGCCTACTCGCATTTTTTAAATTTTATTTATTTACGGGGTCTCGTGGCTGCGTGCCTGTGTGTCAGGTCGCGAATCTGGGGAACCGGGTTCGATCCCAACCGACGCCAAATATTTACAATGTTAAAAGGCACAGAATTGATCCCTGTGGTGTACTCTCCACGCCAGCAATGAGTGCCCGTAAGGTGACGCCTGGTAAGCGCCCGCACGGTGCAAATATATCATCATTACACATATCTGTGTACAAAGCAGATTGGCACACCCAGCAATGGGTATGGGTAATAAGCCGTGATGATATATTTATTTCATTTATTTAGTTTATGATACGAATTATAACTAACAAAAAAATCGCCATTTTTACCTTTCGTCACCTTTAGGTAAGGAAGGAGTTATTGATGAATAAGCACGTTTTAGGGTCCTTAGAATACGATTTTACTATTTTTACGATGTGTGTGTGTGTGTGTGTGTGTGTGTGTGTGTGTGTGTGTGTGTGTGTGTGTGTGTGTGTGTGTGTTTGTGTGTGTGTGTGTGTGTGTGTGTGTTTGTGTGTGTGTGTGCGTGCGTGTGTGCGTGCGTGTGTGTGTGTGTGTGTGTGTGTGTGTGTGTGTGTGTCTGCGTGCGTGACAAATTTTCTAATGCGATAACTCTAATACTACAATTCCAAAAATTATAATTCTTTGGTATTCCTCTTACATCCATGTAAAGAGCTGATTAGATTTTGGTTATAATAGTCAACCGGAAGTACGCGCATTTGAAGATTTTAACAGTTTTTCTTGAAAAAACGATGTTAAATATCATTTTTTCACATTTAATATTATTATAAATATTAAAGAATATTTTATTCTCTTTACGATTTGAATGCATTTTATACTTCATATTAAATGGATATAGAGTTACAAACCTAAAAAAAATCTCTCCATCATTTTTGCATTTATCCAGTGACCTATGAATTTTTCGGGAAAAAAAGAACAAATAAAATAAATGCCTTGGAATTAATTAGTTCATTCATAGGGTCATTCGAACTAATTAATTCTAAGGCATTTATTTTATTTTATTTGATCTTTTTTTAAGATCATATATTATAGTTTTTAGATCTAGGTCCAGATGAATATCTGAATACATAAAATGATCTAGATCAAATCAAAAACCATACTACATGAACTAGATCAGTGATTTAGATCAAATGATCTAGATCAGTCCCAACACTGATTATAATATTAATAATTGCCTATATCGCTTTATTTTTTATTAACAATGATATATATTTAGACCAATAACATTACAAAGTTGTAAAAATTTGTTGATATAATAAGTATAAAGACACAATGTTCGTCTCTTGAATAATGATGGTAGAATTTTACAATATGTAAGCGAACATAATACAAAATATAATGCCGTTGCCGAAATATGTAGTATAACAAGGGTAGCGTGCTTATAATATCAAAAAGACAGAATTCCCTTTCACTGCGAACTTTCTGCCAGACATAGATAACAACTGTCCTCTTTACAAAAAAATCCACAAAGATTTGAATGCATTTTATACTTCATATTAAATGGATATAGAGTTACAAACCTAAAAAAAATCTCTCCATCATTTTTGCATTTATCCAGTGACCTATGAATTTTTCGGGAAAAAAAGAACAAATAAAATAAATGCCTTGGAATTAATTAGTTCATTCATAGGGTCATTCGAACTAATTAATTCTAAGGCATTTATTTTATTTTATTTGATCTTTTTTTAAGATCATATATTATAGTTTTTAGATCTAGGTCCAGATGAATATCTGAATACATAAAATGATCTAGATCAAATCAAAAACCATACTACATGAACTAGATCAGTGATTTAGATCAAATGATCTAGATCAGTCCCAACACTGATTATAATATTAATAATTGCCTATATCGCTTTATTTTTTATTAACAATGATATATATTTAGACCAATAACATTACAAAGTTGTAAAAATTTGTTGATATAATAAGTATAAAGACACAATGTTCGTCTCTTGAATAATGATGGTAGAATTTTACAATATGTAAGCGAACATAATACAAAATATAATGCCGTTGCCGAAATATGTAGTATAACAAGGGTAGCGTGCTTATAATATCAAAAAGACAGAATTCCCTTTCACTGCGAACTTTCTGCCAGACATAGATAACAACTGTCCTCTTTACAAAAAAATCCACAAAGAGAATGTCAAAACAGTAATCATTTTCTTTGATACTGCTTATTCTCAAGCATCACTGCTCACCGTCTTGTTGAATATAAAATTAGCGTAAAATTGTCCCTAAAAAGAAGGGTAATAAATCATTAAGCTCTAATTAACAATTCTTTGAAAGAAAAGCGTAATTTTCTACTCTTGATGTAATTACAGTGTTCCAATATTGCATTTTATTTCTCCCCAATGACATTTGCATGGTAAAGGTGTCGAGGAAGAGTGAGAACTCCCACGCTTTGGGATTCAGGCTCACCCCCTCCCTTAGTAAAGGTTAATAGGTCAATCACGAACGGGGGTGGACATGATATATGCTTGAGACTGCTCTGCTGACTATAATTGATAACAACCAAAAGTTGGAAATTGTTAGTTATTAGTTTGAGTCAAAGCTATTATTTTGGATTTATGATTGCTGGCAGATAAGGCGATATTTACGGATTTATCGTTCACGAAATTAATAGTTGAATTTATGTAGTGTCATTTTCTACGAACCATTTATATTTTTCACCAGAAATTATACTTGCTTCTATTCGCAAATATCGGTAATTTCATTGTAACTGTACAGCAGAGCTGGGCAATTCTTGCAAGAAAAGTACTTTATTAAGCTTGCAAGTACTTTCAGTACTTCAAGTACTGTACTTGAAGTACTTTCTGTTTATAGTACTTTGTACTTGACAAATCGGTAATGATGAAATATTTGCACCGTGCGGGCGCTTACCAGGCATCACCTCACGGGCACTCATTGCTAGCGTGGAGAGTGCACCACAGGAGGCAATAATATAATAAATAAATATTGAACTAAATGGTACAAGACTACAACGTAGTACTGTGGTCAAGAGTTTGGGCATGTTAATAGATGAAAATTTATTTTTCCGCGAACACTTGACTAAAAAATTAGTTGCAGCTAAATTAAAACTACAAGTACTGTATCAGTACCGTCAATTACTCTCTCCAGATGTTAAATTTCGCCTTGTCAATTCATTAATATTTCCCCTACTAGATTATTGTTCATGCGTTTACGTACCTAATCTAACTAAAGGTGACAAATGCAAAATTAATCTTATGCAAAATAGCTGCTTAAGATTTGTATTTGGTGTACGTAAATTTGACCATATCTCCCTGTACCGTTCTAAAGTTAATTTGAATTTTATTGAAGATAGAGTAAGAATATTTTTTCTCCGTCTCATACACAAAACAATAATAACCCGATGTCCACAATATTTATATGAAAAACTTGAATTAAAAAGACACAAGTACAATTTACGTGAAAATGATATATATGTTGTGCCATCCTTCAACAAAATTAAATATAAAGGATCTTTTTCATATTTAGCTCCTACTCTGTATAATAATATTCCAAATAATTTAAAATCTCTATCATGTAGTTCTTTCAAATGTCATATAAAAAAATATTTTTCGGTAATTTAATTTGTGTACTTACTCTCATTGTCAAAATTGCCTGACTTCTTCTCTTAGATATTATTACTATTAATTATTTTTGGTATTATTACTATGTTTACTGTTTTTTTACTTGGTTGCTAGTATAAGTTGTAATGTACGTTTTTTCTATTTCATATGTATTTCTTTTGTATTTCATATATATATTTTTTTTTTTGTACTGGTTAGGTGGAAGATCAGCCTTGGCTGAACCTCGCCATTGAGATTACCTCAATAAAGCATATTATTATTATTATTATTATTATTATTATTATTATTATTATTATTATTATTATTATTATTATTATAATTATTTTCTTGATATATTTGTAAACTAGGCATGGTATTTGACGGTAGAGCTTCCGGCTTAATTGGAAGTAACATTAACTTTCATATTTCAAATGGGACACCTGTATATTTTTACATATTTGGAATCTATAAAAAATTGAAGTGAATTTTTATTGACGAAATAAATTACAAAAACGTAACAGAAAATTATGAATAATTAACCTGGTAAGCCATATATCAGGCAGACTTACATATTGATAATGTTTTTTGTAATATAAAATTTTACAGAAATAACTTACTATTTGTGAAAAAATTCAAAGTGGGTGACGTCTGGCGGCAGATTTGTGAACTAGAGGGATAAGGAAACATTGACAGCATACATACATACATACAAGTATGTAATTTTAAACAAGTTTAATTAATATTTGTTGTAAAACAAAGTGAGTAAGATATACAGTGTATATTACATTTTCAGAACCACAATGCAGTAATTACAAGTCGAAAAGTGTAAGTTTACACTATATCCCAAGTGACAAAATATATGATCTCCAGTCGGTTCTATATTTTCTTTCTGTAAAACGGCATGGCAAAATTAATCTAATTTTATAGCCAAACTACTGTTTATCATCCTTTTTTCCCTTACTTGTTCCAAATCGGTACATCTTAATTTTTCTGTTTCTTCTGCTCTGTAATACACAAACCCATAAACACATAAATTAATAGCATAATAATAATGATAACTTTTGTTGTAAAACAATAAATATAGTTTTGATTTTTACTAACCTGTTTATATGCAACAAAGCTGCAACAACATGTTTTCATTTACCTCCCAATCGTGCTCTACAACTAATTTAATAAAATTTCAATCATATAAAGATTTCTACTCAAATAACTTATTTTTAAACAAGATCGCAGTATTGTACCTGTTCCATTATCTTTTATTGCAAAAAGCAATACATATCCTGCCTTAAAAACTGCTTCGCCTTTCTTTATAAAACGGAGCAATGTATTCAAAAATATCACGTAACTTTATTTTAATTTTCTCCAGATTAAATACTTTGCACTTTGAAATGCATATTATCGACAATAAGGAATGAGAGAACTCTCCTTATTCCTCCGCCATCTTGCTACTGTTCAGCCTGCCACCTATAATTCAGCTTTTTCACCAATTCCCCTCATAGGTATCATGACTTAGCAGGTTTATTATTCATTATTTTCTCTTCCGTTTTAGTAATTTTATTTCTTAAATTTAAATTCCTGTTTAAGCATATCATTGTATTCGTAATTTTACATAGATTCCAAATATATAAAACTAGTAGGTGTCCCATTTGAAATATGAAAGTTAACATCACTTCCGGTTAAACCGGAAGCGCTACCATCAGGCCAAATACTATGATTTGTGAACCTTTATGCCTAGTTTACAAATATATAAGGAAAATTAAAAAAATAATTAAAAACAAAAAAGTTATTTTGAGTGGCCCGTTTTTCTGTATCACCCTATATAGTATTTTTTATCTCTAATAAACAAATTATCTAATTATTCCTCAATACTTGCGTAGAAATTAATTAAAATAATGTGGCAATTTTTTGCTTTCAACTTAATTATATTTGTTTGTTTACTTCCTTTAATTAAATTTAAAAGAGGTTTTCAATTTCTGTGAAAGTTTAATAAGAAAATAATAAATGGAAGCAACGTTATACTCGCAAAGTTCTTGACGAAGGAGGGCAATGGGCCAAAAATAACCGATTTAGGATAAGCCAAAGTGCGGAAAATCTGTGGAAGAAAGAACGAAGGAAAAAGATTGAAGGTTTGGTTTTACCAGAACGAAGGATGGAAGTTTCAGAGATTGATATATTAAGCAACGAAATAAAATATTACTTTATATTTAACGTTTTTTCGTGGCTAGATAGATTAAATAAAATTCTGCCTCGTAATATTGCCAGTGTGCACCATTGTGTATAGATGGTGCAGGTGTGACAATTCTATAGATAACTAGGCCAAGATTCTTACCTTATATGCAGCGACAGCACATAATATTTTGGTACTAAAATGACAAGTTAAGGGGCCTATTCAGAACTCATAATTTGTGTAGTCGTTATGGTCTTTATGGTTGTTATATACTATAAAGATTGTTAAAATCGAATTTGGTATTCTCAGTACTGAAAGTCAACAATTGTTAAGCGTTTTGACAGTCTGTATCATATAACGATTGCTATAACTACGTATTTATGGTTTTTATCACGTTGTTATTTGACATGTGACAGGTTATTATATCAATCAAATATTATTAATATTGACCTTTCTGCCAAATATTTGTGTTTTTATATTTCAGCATGATGCAGTTTATTATATGTATAGATTCTGCTTCGACTTGAATAATGATCATAAGAACGATAAAGACTGTGGTGGAAGAAAGTTACTTTTGACATTCTGTGGTATTCTGGAAAACTCTTTGTGATGTATGATGTTTCTCTTACATATTCAGTCAAAATAAAAAAATTAAATCTTCACATAAATTTTCAAGCACGTTGAGGTCATTTATAGGAATTAACAAAGCCGTTCTAAATAATGTAGAAGTTTCCAAATATGACATAAATATCATATTGTTCTTTAGTTGTTTTGGCAAAACGTTTGCGTACTAAATACAATTAGCAATTCATTATTAAAAAAAAAATTAAAGTGCTGACAGATAAGATTAAGGTTAGATTAGGTTCATATATGTATAATGAAGTTAGCCGTTGTCAAATAATCTGGTTCATTCACAAGTATTATTTTGTAAAGATTGTTAATAATACCGACGTAGGTTCTGAATTGATAAATTTATAAAGATTGTTACAAATGTCTTTATGATAACAATCTTTATATGCATTTTTAAGAAATTTAAAAAAATAAAATCCTGACAAAAACAATACCTAACGCACACCAGGCACACACATTCGACATGACATCGCTCGGCCCACTATCTTCATGTTAGTTTACAATAGTTTGACAGATGAACGCAAAATTATAAATAAAAAATGTTATAAAACGTAGGATAAGAAGGAAAATAAGACATGATTTTGCAAATATACATGAATTGAAACAGTATTATTCGTATGAAAGCGTAAGTACTTACCTACTTAAACATGAAAATATATGTAGTTCATCTAACCTAATTATTTTCAGAAAAAATGCTAAAATCTCTATAAATATAGCTTTCCGCACCCAATTTTTAGCGGTATTTAATCTTTTTAATGGTTTATTAAGTATATATAACCATTAATATAAAATTATTAAATTCTGGATAAACTGCAATTTAGCCGGATCATCCTGTAACGAATCTCTGCCCCATTGAAATTGTTTACACCAAAAATAACTTGGGGCATCTTGCCCATACACGGCCACCACTCGCTCTTGAATAATTTTTGTACCATTGCCTTCTTTTGTTAAGAATTTTATCACACTCCGATGCTCCAATTTAATTTCACTCATTTTTTAACCCAAAATTTTACACTAAACTGTAATAATAAATAATACGATTTGAATCCAACTTACTGTATGAACTTATGTCACACAAATCTGACCACGGATCATGTATTCCTTTTATAGATGTCTGACAACCATTATAACAGTTGAGACAATGTTGCACTTATCGCCGTCTGGCGCTTGGAAGAAAAACTAATTGTGAAGTAGGCAACCTGGTGTGTATATAGGCAATATCAAGGAGAACCAGCGACCAGCAATACTTTGGAATACACTTAAAAAAATAAAGTAGAAAAACGTTTAAATAAAATATGACCACAATTAGCGGAAAATTTTATTTTCTGGTTTCATCAAATTTTTGTTTACGTAATGATTGCACTGTTTGGTAATAATCATAATACTTTCATCGATGTAACCCAATTCACCGAAGAATAGCATATCTGGAGCATATGACATGAATGCTTGAATTTTTGAAATGCTAATAGATCAGAATAATAAAGAATGAAGAATAATATTGACAGCCGACCAAAATAGCGTAGGAGCAACGTAATCGCAGAGCAAAGGTTCCGGGCTTGAATCCCTCTCAGGCATGAATGTTAGTATTCGGCTGCATCATTTCCATTAATTTATAATCATCAAAACCAATTCGCTGCACATTATCAAATGCATAGCATTAAAAATATTGAATATCTAAAAGAAATACTTAAATTCTTGTATTTTATTGTTATTAAAATACAAAAACATTTTACATACCATTATCTTTATAATAGTCGTATAAGAAATCGTTTAATATTAATCTATTCGCTTTCTTTATTTTAAGTCAGACATAAATTTCACATAAATGACTAAAACACTTGTTATACAAATTTAAATTCCGCGGCTTTCTACAGATCTATTTGAAATATGTAATTTTTACCTCCCGCTACCCTTGGTAAGGGAGGTGTAGGGATCGTGCTAAAAATCGCATATCGAGATTTTGGTAAATGACCACGTTTTAAGGTCCCTAGAATCCAATTTTAACATTTTCATTATGATGTCTGTGTGTGTGTGTGTGTGTGTGTGAGTGTGTGTGTGTGTGTGTGTGTGTGTGTGTGTGCGTGCGTGCGTGCGTGCGTGAGTGAGTGTGTGCGTGTGTGTGTGTGTGTGTGTGTGTGTGTGTGTGTGTGTGTGTGTGTGTGTGTGTGTGTGGATCCTCCACTGTAACTGAAATACTATCATTCAGAAAATTTTGAAACCTTGTATTTCGAACTTTTCCTGTAATGGAAAGAGCCCATTAGATTTTGGTGATAATCGGATAACCGAAAATGGCACTTTACTAGAAGCTCAAAATAGATTTTTCTTCAAAAAATACCTTTAAATGTTATTTTTTCGAGATTAATATTATTATAAAAATTAAAAATTATTTTAATTTTCTATAGATTTGCATTAATACTTTTTCTATATATTTTATGGATAAAGTTATAAAATTATCTATAATTTAAATCCCAGAGCTACGCTTTAAACATACAAAACGCAGTTATTCAAATGTATGTAACTGACAGATAAATGTAACTATCAATGAACTAATCATTTCAAAATAATATTAGTAACGTTTTAAAAAGACACGCCCAGCAATGAGTAGTCAGCCGTGATGATATATTTATATAATAAATTGTCAAAATTAGAGTAAAATTCGCTAATTTGAAAATAAGGATTAACTTAATCTTTTTTGTGACCCGGGCTGTAAATGACGGGAGGTATTGTGTTGGCCATACCAGATTTTTAATTTTATCGCGTCGGCCATAGTGTACCTGGCACCATCTAGCGCTTGGAAGAAAAGTACTATCCATAGGATACTACATGGTCGCGACATTTTGTTTCATGGCTAGGTAGATTACTTAGTAAACTGCCCTCGTATTAATTTCTTTCTTTATCTTTCGAGTTTCACAACCGGATTGTCCTGGAATTATATGTTCAAGTTTCACACCAATTTCCCCTCGACTTTTCTTCCTCGAGTTACCGTTCTATTTAAATTGAATTTTGTATGGAAACTAATTTTCACACCTGCAATACCACTACTTATTGCTCGTTATGTGTTCGCTCATGTTAGAATATGCAACAACCCGTTACAATTCAACGCAATGCAGTTATTGTATTATACCCGTGCGAGCAGTACGTGGTGTGTACGATTGACAGAACTTGTTGAAATTACATGCAGTATTCAATGTTAGTTCAAATATGAGATATATTCAGAACACTGCATACATTGCTTTTGATAGGTGCTGCTTATTTGGATTCAGATGAAATATACCTGCAATATTTCAAATTAACGTTGAGAGTGACATCATGAAAACATTTCAAAATCAGAACAGATTATATCTACGTATTAATTCGGAATATTATACCTACATAGAGTATATTTACGTGTTACCACCTAACATTTCAAAGGAATTCCCACATTGTTTGCGAATATGAATAATGCACTACACATGAATCATTTTATTGAAAGGAAATGTACCACAACGCTTTGAATTAGATCATATACTTAAAGCAAGTACCTATACTGTGTGTCCAGTTAGTAGGAAATTCAATGTTAAAATTTTTGTTAAGAAGATCTATTTCCGCACTGTATTTGGCGTTTTCCGTTTTCTAGATTTGGTATAATCTTTTTCAAAACTGACGGATGAATGATATATAACCTCAAATTGCTTTCAGTTAGCAACGAATTTTTATTTGTAAAAAAGGCGATTTCGGGCGACAACCACTCACTTGCGGTATGTTGCGTTCAGGTACGTTCACACATTCGGGCACTAGGAACAACCAGGCCGGGAAACATCACAATATCTGTCGAATAAAAACTCTAGTTCCAAACTTGCCGTTTTGGCGCGACTTATTTTCGCTGTCATTTTTGACGTATGTGTTTTGTGATTTCGTTTCATAAAGTTTCAACGTAGATTTCATTTAGCATTCGTTATTATATATTATTGTATTATTTAATAATTATTGTTGTATTGTAATCATTATATTATTCACTTATTTCTGTTGAAATTAAACACAATAATGAAACAATATTGTGTATCTCAATGTTTAAATCTTCTTTCTATGCCATATAAGAATGAAGCGTTATATAGTTTAATTAAGAACATAGACAGAGATGAATTGAATTACCCTTTAAAAAATTTGAACTTGCAGCCATTCCACAAAACTATAAATTCTTGCAACAATTATTATCAATCGTTGTTCCTGTAATATCAGAAAAACTTCTACGTACATAGTGTTCCAAATTTGTCAAACCCTTATTAAGTAATATAGGTCACAAAGCCAATGACATACAGTTTAAATATATGAACAACCATTGTCTCGAAAAGTTTTGAAATTATAAGAATAATATGTCCAATCTGTAATAATAATTAATAGTTTATATTCATTATGATACATTAGTTATCATAATACCTGTTTACGACAATATCCAATATCTTATTTACTGGATCGGTTTTCAAACTCAAATGTATATCAATGGCTGGTACCTTCTCCCTTTTGTGGTTTGCTGGCTAATCTTAAATCTTGTTTATAAATACACGCAAACACATTAACCAGTTGAACATTTATTTATTACTTGGGCTACAATAGAATAGAAAATATTTTTGTACAAAGTGCTTTTTAGTCTGTGAAGCGGTTAAGCACATGTTTCAACGCTGAGGGATAGACTGGTTTCTAATTCGCGCGCAAACACCTTGTATCCCTTTTACAGCCTTTTCCAACATATTTCTTATATTAGTTCAAGTTCTGTTATGTTAATTCAATTTATGAATAGTGTAATAGTAATACAACATTATCTAAAGAAATATTATAAATTATATATTATTTACATTTTTATTTGTTATATTTTTTATTCATTTCTATAGTTTAAAAAACCGTAACATTGGTTATAACCGCTAAATTAATAATATCAATATATTATTTTGACAGTCTAAAGATGACATTTGAATGACAGCTGGAATAAGTCGCGCCCTCATTAGCGGTTTTGGAACTAGAGTTTTGGCCAGATTTTTCAACAAAATTTGAGTTGTTTCCCGGCCTTGTATTAATAACGTAGGCTACGGAACAACATACCCGGTATGCTTGGATCAGTGCTCACAGCTGAACGGGTTTGCCAGTCGGGTCAGCTCTCTGTTCACTATTTCTATCTCTTTTTATCATGTCTTTTTTGAAATGTCAAAAGTCAAAACAGTCGGAGTCGTAGTGTTATGTCAAATAGGGTGACATTATTTTCGTAGACTCTTTTTTGGACAAATATGGAAAAAACTATCTTTCTCCGTTAATACATTTTAATTGTCAGACACTATTTTTGACAGTTTTAAATGTCGCAGAATATACATAACCACCAAGCACGTTGTCAACAAATGAACCAACAATTTTTGGCGCCACCACTAACCATATCATACCGTAACTAACCGTAAGTAATCCGAAGAAGTGAACGGGTATGTCGCCCGAAATCGCCTTTTTTAGCGAGAACCGCTACCAACATAACTGATTAGACAACACTGTCATATTTTTGACAAGTTGCATTTTATAAAAATCTAATAAAATTATAAAATTAACTCAATAGAAACAATCTGATGTGGCCAGCACATTACCTTCCGTCAGTTCCGTCAGTTCTATGTATTTTATATGTACAAATTCCATACAGAAAGTTTCTTGCAAAAGATTTCCAATACATTACCTTTTATCTTTTGTCAGTTCTATGTATGTATTTTGTATAAATTTCATACAGAAGGTTTCCACTGGTATTTATGAAAATTCTACCGGTAGATACCACATCTACAGATTGCGTTTGAAAAACGAGTAGTTAATAATTACCGTGTTCGAAAATTGTACCATATCTACCATGATCAAGATTTGTGGATCGAGTAATTCAGCCGGTAAATGCGGTAAATGGGGAATCTAACCTCAAAAAAGGTAGTGATATCAAGCGAAGCACGCGCGTTAAGAGTGAAAATATGTTCAATGTGGAAATCGGAAGTAGGATTGTGCTCAGTTTGTTAACTACGTCAAATTTCAAATCTGTTTCGAAATTTAATTTTTTTTTTCATAGGTTAGAAATCTATCCTATTTATCACTTGCGTTCTTAAAATATCGATTCCGGTAGCTTTAACCCGGTAAACAGCTGTTTACCGATATATACCGGTAACAATTCACCGGTAGAATTTTCGTAAATTCCTTTATTTCCAGTAAAATTATCAAACAAATTTTATGTCAAATACTCTCGACACTGACATCTTTCAATCAGAATTTTCTTAATCAATGAAATCATATAGAGAATAAAACATTCTTTAATATTTATAGTAACATTAAATGTGAAAAATGATATTAAATACGTTTTTTCATGAAAAACTGTTAAAATCTCTAAATGCGGGTACTCTTGGTTGACCAATTATAACCAAAATCTAATGATTTCATATGGATAAAAACTCTAGGAATACGCACGCGTGAAAATTATAATTTTTGAAAAGGTGTTATTGCAGTTATACGATCCGGAAGAATGATCACACACATACATACATCCATCCATACATACATTGAGACATCATCGTGAAAATAGTAAAATCGTATTCTATTGAGCTTAAAACGTGCTTATTTTTTGACCAAAGATAATACTTCCTGACCTATAGGTGACGGAAAGGACGAGTCAATATTTGGAAAACGAGCTGCTTCGCGAAGAATTTTATAAAGGACGAATGCGTTACAGATTGCCTCATGAAACTTATTGTTTAATGTACTATTATACTGTATGGCATAATACACAGAATACTGAATCCAGTTAAAACTTTATTAGTAAACGCATACAATTACAAATTAGGTACATAACAAAATAATTGGAGTTGGAGAATCCTTAAGATATTATTAAATTCCTACATCAGGTCGCAAGTGGTTCTTAGAAGAACAATTTGCGTCTCTCCGTCTTTGCATACAGTATTCTTAAATTCTGAGAAATCGTCTGTGAAGATTCACTATCCATGTTGTAGATATTGAATCGAAATAGAAACTCGTTAACTTAAGTCGCGTTCTTTTTACCACTTTTTACATGAAATCTTAGTTCATCTCAGCTCACCTCAGTTGCCTCGTTAATTCTGACCGTTCTTTTTATCCTAACGGAGATGAGATAAAGTGAGACCGAAGTGAGAAGAGTTCCACCCCCCTTCCCGATTCTTAGTCACCTCTGGAGGTTGTGCTTGTTGAGTTTTTAATCTTAGATGAATGGTGGGGATAAATGTTTTGCTGTCACGGGCTGTCACATACAATTAGTCTGGTTATTATGATTACTTGTTTATTCCTTTAATAAATACTATTATTATTTGAAGAATAATTAAATATGCAGACAATTCCATGGAAAATGATATAGCAAAGAGACGTAAACTTCATAGAATTGAAAATCATGTGGAAGTTATAAATTTAAACATTTTAGAATATGTCACACTATATGTTATTATGTAATCGACGGAATAATAGAAGCCTAAATAATGCCCACTCATAGTGGGCGATCCAAAATAATACCTGAAAATATCGTGGTTGACCGTTGAAAAGTATCACAGACATCAGTCGTTCAAGTTACCAACAAAATTTGTCTTTTGTCGTTCTTTTTACTTCATAAAAATCTCACTTGATCTCAACTCATTTCATGTCAAACTCATCTCATTTTGAGATTAGATGAGATGAGGCAAATGATAAAAAGAACGCGACTTTAGTTCTCGAAATACGTATTTAGTTTTTGTTAAGAATTATTTTAAGGTTAAGGGGTAATTTTATTAGTTTTAATTAATGTTTTTATAACAGAAATTTATTTATTAGAGTTGTCCAGAACGTAAAGTGACAAATTGTGATTAGTTTTACGTTTGAGTTATTAATAATAACTGTATTCTTTTTGACTCAATTGTAACTCAGCTCAGTGCACAACTGAGTTGGGATAAAATGAATTGTGATGTGTGCAAAAAGAACAAGTTCAATTCCATTTTATCACTTCCTTTTTTACCGACAGTATTTGCTGTAGCAGCTGTCAATTATTGGATGGATTAATGGATAATGTTGAAAATATATTTCTGTAAGTATATGTGAATATAAAATTTGTTGTATTATATAACCTTAAAATTTAAACTGAGTGTTTCAAATTATTTTAAGTTTTGTAAACTGGTAGTGTAGCATCGGAAAGAGGGGAAGTGAGTTTTCTCATAACAACTCAGATCAGTTGTTTCAAAAAGAACAATGATTTCCTGAGTTTATGTGAAGTGATCTGAGATGTGCTGAGATTTTGTCCAAAAAGAATACAGCTAACGTGATAAGAAAATTCATGGTGGAAGATGTTACGCGGAACAATATTCTCTAATGGTACTCGCTTTATAAGACCCATAGGCGTAGAAGCACAGTATAGAGAATATGCAGTAGCGATACTTCGCTGATTTTCGTTCCAACCTGCTCGGGTTGAAGGGGGAAATAATGAGGAGCGGGACTTTGAATCAGATTCAAATAATATATTACGTGCATATTCATTGTATTTGTCATAATTATCATGTATTTGTTATAATTTTATAAAAAAAATATATATTTTAATATTATGCACAGGTCTTGGAAGTGTTTATTCTATACCGGCTGGCGCTCGAAATCCGTTACATAAGCATTTAACATGGGAAATAAGAATAATTTGAATATTTCCCTCCCATTAAAACTTATTGCAGTAAAACTTTATACACATGTTTGGAAACACTTATTGCATCATATTAATAACAAATTGTTTAAAATTAATTAAGAATAATTAAGTGTAATAAGAAAATGTTATGGCAATTTTAATATGATAATTATTATTTCCTGTAAAAGAAATCTGAACATAAAAGTGATCGTAGCATGATGGTAGCGTACCAGCTTCTAGTTCCAAAGATTGTGGGTTCAAAGCCCCAGCACATTTCTTTAATTCTTAATTCTTATTTTTTCAATTCATTTTTGTGTTTTTATTTGTTTTCATATTTTTTATTTGTTTTTATTTATTTTTATTTGTTTCTATTTATTGTAGTTTTACTGTTTTTTCTTGTTAAAATAAATAAAAACAAATAAAAATAAATAAAAACAAATAAAAAATATTAAAATAAATAAAAACACAAAAACAAATTGAAAAAATTTAAAAAAATTAAAGTGTGCAGGGGGTTTGAACCCATAATCCTTGGAACAAAAAGCTAGTACGCTACCACCATGCTATGATCACTCACCTGTTTGTTACTTGGTTATTGTTTATATTTATTACTTTATTATTAGTATTTCTATAAATATTTGTTGCTTGTTTATTATTTAAATATTTATTACTTTAATACTTTTTTTTATAAATATATAATAAATATATTTTGTATTTAGTACTAAGAATGGATTTATTATTACTTTAATACTAGTATTTTTATAAATATATAATTATTTATAACATTTGGATTTGATATATAAAATTTATTACTTGGTTATTGAATTATTTATTATTATTGGCTTTAAATATATTTTTTTTACATATTTATATTTCACTATTACCTATTTTTACCATATCACACTTTATCATTTGATATTAAATAACATATATTGAATATATATTTTTATGTTTTCTTCAAATTTCGCGCTCCTCATTATTACCCCCTGCACGCCGAGCAGCCTGGAACGAAACATCAAAGGTTCCGACAAGAGTGTCGCTACTGCTTGTATTCTCTATACTGTGGTAGAAGTTAAGTGTTAGGTGAGGTTTAAGTTAGAAATTTATCATTCACTTTAAAATGATTTGGAATAAATGTAAATCTTTGATCTTGTGACAAGAAACCATCCATTTCACGAATTAAATCATACACTAGCACTTTGCTGAGTTGGAATATCATTGTAAATATTTTTTTCCTATATTGAGAATGAATTACTAACATTTCTTTGCATAATTCTAAAATCTAGTCTAAAAAAATGTATATAATTATTGGTCGTGCGTCTATTTCCAATAAAAGTTTGTTTCCTAAAATAAAATATTAAGAAGTACCATTTATCAACGATTGTTCAATACTAACAACGGCAGAAATGCAGTTAGATTAACAACTCGACGTAACGACTAGTTGAATTTTAGCAATTTGATGTAATAGTGAATTGGGATTTTGAACTTTAGCAGCTGACATTCAAATTAAAAACTGAAAATGGTTGTTAGTATTAACAATTTTGCTTAAAGAATTATGCCGATTACCCATTGCTGGGTGTGCCAATCTGCTTTGTACACAGATATCGGTAATGATAATGATGATGACATATTTATACCGTGCGGACTTTTTCCAGGCGTCACCTCACGGGCACTCATTGCTGGCGTGGGAGCGCACCAAAGAAGTCACTTTCTTGCCATTTAAAATTCGAAATATTTCTTTTGGTGTCCCTCGGGATCGAAAAAAAATATCTAGAAACAGCATAAAACAATATACTTTTTATTTGTGTTAAGCAGTGTTGTGATTAATCTAGATCATTTGATCTGAATCACTAATCTAGTTCATTTAGTATGGTTTTTGATTTGACATAGATCCTTTTATATATTCAGATATGTAAAACTATATAATCTATGATCTTAGAAAAAGATAAAATGTACGAGAATATACGGGAAACTTGAATAAACTTGGAAAAGACCAAAATTTATTTATGTACCGTACAGTTTAGGCAATGTCAAATGAGAAAACAAAAAATACAAAAATTTGAAACCTGAAAATCCAAGAACAAATTAAATACCAGTGGGTTGTAATTTATTTAACTCAACAAATCCAATGGCTTATAATGATTGTCCGCCCATTTTATATAGCCTGTCTTAATTTATTACATTTCAACAATTCTAATGTTTAAAATTATTATTTTTGTTTCTGTTTGTACTTCGTTAATTCAACATGGGAAAAACTACGTACCTATCTAATTTTTCTTCGTATGTGTAAAGCACACAGCGAAGTATATTCTTTGTAATTAATTTACTGTTTGTATTTCTATTTAATTAATTAGAAATAAAAAGAATTTGAAAATCGTTACTGATCTGTTTATGATCTAAGAAAAATAGATCCCAAATCCCTGATCTGATCTGAAAAAAAAAGATCCGGTCGCAGAAATTGACCTATGATCTGATCTAGAACATATTAATTGTAAAGATCTTGATCTTGGTCTAGATTCTTTGTGAATTGATCTGTCACAACACTGGTGTTAAGTAAGTTTAATAGTCGGTAGACATATCAAAAATATAATTTTTAAGGAAAAATATACAAACATATATTTAATTTTGCGATGATTGGGATTCATGTTCCGAACAAAGTTTTTTAATTTAATTTCAGTGAAGGCCGAAAATCCTGCTTCGCACAAGTGGGAAGGGTAGAATTGTAAAATTCTTCTAGTTTATAGCTAGCGTCTTCAGAAATGTTCAGAAACAATTTAGAGAATTTTTCAGCGATACATAGGTTGAAAAACACTGAATGATACAGTGCTCGCTAAAGTGCTATATATTATGAAAACGAACACAACTTTAAATTTAATTTAAAGTGTAAAAATGAATATAAAGTTTATTATGGAAATGGCCCTTAATTTGCTAGCCGATAATGAAAATTATTAATTTTTTTTCAGATATATACATTTAATTAATTAACTTTTCTGTAACTGCTATGATTTAGAAAGAAAAAATATAAACTGCATCACAGCGTCGTTAATTTTTAAAATAAATTAAATCTGGCATTCTATTCAAAGGTCAAACAACTAATTTTAAATCACAGTTCTGCGGAGACCGATAGATAATACTAATTAATAATAACTAATTAATAACTAGGTAATGAATACATGATAGTAGTCTTTATAGGGTGGATATTATATGTAACACGAGGGGGTGTGAAAGAGGATGATGATACTAATACTGCTTACTGTGTTCCCCAACGATGACACACTTTATTCTGACTGACTGATGGAAAGGAAGAACACACACATTCACTTTCACTTTCTTTCACTTTACACTTGATGAACACTTAGAATTTACGGACATGGACATTACTTGATATTTACTGACTAACTAATGTTTTATTTACATGATTATTATAGTTACACTACAACTTGCACTAACTTAACTAACTTATTCTTTACTAATTAAAACCAACATAGCTAAATCCTAAAGATACCGTTGCATTCTTAAGCCAAAATACTCGCGTTACGCAGAACGCGAGCCAAAACTTAAAACTTTTACATGTTTACTATCTGAGTACAGACGTCTTCTCGACGTGATAAAGTAATACAGGCTATCTAAAACAAAGCGCTATCTTAAGGACAGGATTATCTTAGGGGTACAGGGTGCATAGGCTAGCGCATTCAAAGTCACGCACGTATGCATAATAAGTTCTAGATCAACAAATAAATGTCGTGACTATAGATACAGAGTCAACGTTGGATACCAATTACCACTTATATAGTGTGACCTAGGTGAACCCAGATGCAACTGTCATAATATGATAAGAATTTCTAAACTGAATTTTGACATTTATAACTTAAATAGATAAACAGAGTTAAAATATGATTATTGAAACTATAATTTTAGAAAAGTTTATAAAAAATTATTTATCTCTTATTGCTCTTACCCTCGTCTTATCACATATAGGAAAGGTGGATTAGTTAGTATTGAACACTAGCGGGTTTTATTATACGAATAATGAATAAAGCATATAATTTGAGTCATTATAGTAATCACGAGTGGATCAAAATAAATAGATAGTATACAGGATCAAGCAGTGTTATTCTTTGTGATTCCCGGCTAGCACAACAGTAAAAATTGAGTTATCAACAATTACTTACTTCGCAATATCCTGAAACTAGTAACATGTCCGGTTGTTTGGCGGAAGAGTATTTTACTGTCAAACTGTCAATCTTATTTTCATCATAGGCGTGCGCACGGTGGGTGCCATGGATACCAAGGCACCCCCTAATATATTATTACGAGGGCTGTTCTCTTTCCACTGAGCCTATCTAGCACGCTATGATATATTGAATCAAATTTTGTTTGATATATTAATCTAGTTGCTTACAAGGTTAATTATAGTGATGGTTGTTAAATATAATTGAAGGTTGTTTAAATACATAATTTTTAAGTAATCATTTTCCCAAGAAATAATCAAATTGAGCATTATTGAGCTGTGATTTTTTACAATTTTAAGCCATCAAAAATATTTTGAGGAAATCCATCGAGTGTTTGGTGACAAGTCGTGTTCCTTAGGTTCCGTAAAGCGGTGGTACAATGAATTTCAGCGTGGCCGACTTTCCTTAAATGATAGTTTTCGAGCTCCTAAGCAAAAAACGGCAGTTACCGAAAAGAATATTGGTCTTGTTCAGAACATGATTAAAAAGGACCGGCATGTTACTGTCAGGAATATTCAAGCAACTTTAAAGATTGGTGTGAAAGCAATTGAAACCATTTTAGACCAATATTTGATTCCCCACAATTTGACGTCAGTCAAAAAGACAAGCGTTTGAGATGGTGCAGATCTATACTAGATCGTACAACTTTATCAGAGGTGACGAAACATAGGTATACTGCTCTACGATCTCGAAAAAAAGTAACAGTCCTCAATTTGGGTCTTTGAGAATGAGTCGCCTCCAACAAAAGTTATTCGCGAAAAAAACCGAAACAAAAAGATGGTCGCCACATTTTTTGGAATTATTGGAAATGTTTGCACTGTATCACTGGAGGATCGTCGTACTGTTAATGTTTGCCTCAAGTTCCCCAAAATGTTCGCGAAAAATGTTAACGGGGAAGGATTATCTTGGACTGATTATTTGTATGCCCAAAAAATTGAAATAATGGGTCATTCGCCGTATAGTTCAGACCTGGCACCTAATTATTTCTTATTATTTCCACGTGTATAGGATAAGTTACGGGGTTTACGTTTTACATCGGCCGAAGAAGCTGTTGACGTATTTAAAAATGAAATAAAGAAACAAACGCTTTATTTATAATAATAATTATACATATTCATTTTGGCACCCAGAAAAGTAAAGATCTGCGCACAGCTATCTCTTTCTATCGCTGCAAATAGTAATAAAATGGCGCGAACAACTGCTAGTTGGGCTGTCAAACGAAAATTCAAAAATATAGCAGTCATTAAAATACCTGTATTCTCAGTGAAAATTTGCATCGTTAGACATTTAAACTTCAATAAAAGCTTTTGTAACTTATTTCGATAAGATTTTTTAAAGTAATCTGAGATATTCTCACATTTTACGTCTAAAATTTTTAGAAACAAACGCCGTAGATCTCAGTTGTTCTTACTATGCGCAGATTCCCCTTGTGCATATCTTCTATCTCTTTAAATTGAAAAGGTCTATTGTTACTGCGAGTAAAAATTAGTAAAAGTTAATTATGTGATCAGGGGAATTATATATTTTTTCCAAATACTTAATAATACGTGATCAGTAATATTTGAAAAATCTACAATGCCTGTGTACTATATATTTAGTTAGTTCTATTGATTCTCCAAATTGTTTCTAGAAGGCAATTACGTCTTCTGATTTATTCTTTTCTATAAATAAATGCATTTTTAAATTGAAGAATATATATGAAATGATACTATCAAAAACAGGATAAAATGTGCATACATACTGAGTAGATCGCCCACAGTATATCAGTTCAAAGAGAATATATCATCCTACAGCTGTATACAATCTACAATCCCTGCAAACAAATAAGAAATAAGCTGGCTATTTGTAGAGGGTATTGCTTTGCACTGCCACAGCCTTAGGATATTTTGAAGTCTACAGAGACCACAGATGGCAGCAGGTTATAATTGTCGGTGGGCTGAAGCGCCTAGGAAGTGGAGTTCGTGCGACGCTCAAGTTTTTCATTTTGAAATGTAGCCAGATTGGAAACGATTTGCATTTATTTCTCGCTACCCAGAGATGTAATAGCAAGATTAAAGTTTGTAATAGCCTCATATCGGAGTTTAGAACACACTTGAAAAGGTAAAATTAAATACGTTTTTCTGTTATCTACGCTGGAATTTGAGAAGATTAAATTTTATTATGGAATCGAATTTTTAATAAGAACCGATTTCAATTTTCATTTAGCGAAGAGGGAAACCATTTAATTTTATTTGTGAAAACAATCTTTAATTGTTCTTATATTTATATTCTCTAATGCATGTGTACATTTTTGTCAACATTATTTAAATTTATGTTTTATACTTTTTCTAAATATTGTTAATTAAAGTGTCAGAATTAATCGTTTGAAAAGAAATTTACTGTAAAACTCTTCGTTTTATTTTATATGTGTATACTTGTCATATAAATTTCAGTTCATATAAAATGAACAAGACTAAATTTCTTTTATATTTTTATAGTTGGAGTTTGACATTTTAGATTAAACTTCTTTTCACTCGCGTTCAAACGTAACGTAGTTTATTTTCTATGAGAAATCTCTTCGTCAGTTTTTCTTTTCATTACATTTCCAGAGGTGTAGTAAATCATTCTTAGAATGGTCACACACACGTTCCCAATATAAATAGGGTCGTCAAAGTCTACAGCTTTGAGAAATATAAATAAAAATTGCCTTATTTTTTGTATTTTTATTTCGATAATAAAATAATCAAAAATTTCAATACTAAAAATAAACCATCCATATATTGTTCATAAATACGCGATTAAGGCCGTAATGTAGCTACCTAAATGTAACAAAAATGGTGCTATAGAATTTGCATTGCCCTAATTGTAATAATAATATAAGAGCATTCGGATTTTTTCACAACAATATATAATATTATTGCTACACGGCGACGCATAGATATTGCTAAAATTTTTCATAGCATTGTCTAAAAAAATATCGGAAAACAACGAAAAGTACTACTTTTAAATGTTTAATTTTGTATAGTTTAAATAAAAAATATGTTAAAATTCATGCGTTGCCTTATAGATATAGTTGTAAACAATATATAAATGCTATTTTTTTTAACAGATAGCCAATTGTTATTGAAATACGATGAAAATAAAATGATGCAATTATAGTTCATATATACGATCTTAGATGTCGCTACTAGCGACAAGAGAGCTGTGTTATTTGTCGTACCGCCTACAAAGTGTTTGATGACGGGGAAAGGGGCAACTCAACTCGAAAGCCAGACATATTGGCCCGTATTCTTGCCTCTCGAAGTAGCGCTACTTCCGAAGTAGCGCTTTTTCGATTTTTTAAATTTTATTTTATTTTATGAATAGATAAGAATAAGAATAAGTTTCATATATTTGTAAATGAAACCTATAACATTTGAAATAAGTGGTATTTATAATTCAATTTACTTTTATTTCTCTAATTTTTAATATTAAATTTGACAGTTGAAGTAGCTCTACTTCAAGAGGTGAGAATACGGGCCGTAATGTTTTGTGTTCTGTGATGTCGACCGCTCTCTTCAATTCCAGAACCTCTCTGTATTATTTATATTACATATTTATTTATTGTTTTCTGTATTATAAAATAAAGTGATAAATTAAAGTAGGTAATTATGGCGAAAGGTAGACGAAATTTACAACGAAATCCTCGTTTAAGTTATAGATTAAACAAACATAACAAATCTAGAATGAAAATGTTGGCTTATAGAAGATGGTTTAACATAGGTGCATATGTAGAATCTGATCAAAAATATTACTTATTTAAATTTTCATTAATAAGCGTAACAAACTGGATGAAGATCCTCCATGCGTCGAACGTCCGTTAAGAGGGTAACAAACAGATAAAAATATATTATATTGCGATTAATATTTTTTAGCATAAAAAGTACAATGTTAGATGATTCTATTTTTGTTGCTAATAACAGTGGCTACAATATTGATAGTCAAATTTAAGTTTTTTTAAAAAATATTTTCCGGTGAATACTACTGAATCTGATCGAACAGTATCTAGTAATTTATGAGAATTTATTGACAAGCGAAAGCAAATTTTGAAGAAATTTAAATGAAGGCGGCGCACAAATATTTGTAGAAATTTGAGAAATATGTACGAGTATATACGCCAGCAATAAGTGCCCGTGGGGTTAAATAGGACATGTGGTACGCCTTTGGAGGGCCATTTTAGATGTGCATTTGTTTTAACAAAAATTCTCATAAGTTACTTGAAAATGGCGGAAAACTGAGTTTGGTCGATATTTTCATTTTGAAATAACTTCTAAACCATCAGTAATCGAGAAAAATGTTTCAAAGGACAATTAGATATTTTTATTGTCTATCCAGTGACATCATACGAAAATAATTTTTCTATCGGTAAATTTTCGAGATATAACACAAACTTACATTTTTTGATTGGAACCAATATTCGATTTTTGCTACAAAAATGCTTATTTTTTTTCTCTTTCGATTGGTGTAAGGGTTTTTTTGTGTTTTAAATAATTTTTTAGATCATAGGTACCTGGTATACCCACTTCTGTAAATTTGAAAATATAAAGTTAAAATTAAATTATGAAACAGGGTAGTTATTAAATAAGTTTTTTAAGTAGAATAAAATACTATTTTAAAAAACTAATGGAATTACTGACAAAAAATAAGAAATTTCATTAAAAATAATAAAAAATCGAAGATTTTAAGGGTTAAATAAATTTAAAAGACAAAAACTCTTATACCAGTCGAAAGAGAAAAAAATAAGTATATGCAAAAATCATTCATGTATATTATAAAGATGTTTTAGTACCTTACACTGGATCATTTGAAACAAATATTAATTTTTAAACACAACTAACTAACGTATTTCTAAAATTACTGATATTACATTCAAAAGAATAATGCCTACTCGTAACTAAATGCAAAACCAATATTCAGTAGATATGTAATAATAGCATGTGGTTGTATTTATAATATCAAATTATTTTATTTTCGCTTGTTACCTCTGCGATCATATACCTGGCGAACTCTGTTCAAAGTTCAAACCATAATATTCTCCCTAATTCATAGAAACTCAAACGGTGGGGGAAACGTTACGGCTACGCCTACTTCTTACCTCACCTCTTACACTTGCAAAACCGTAGATGGTTAGGGATTGATACATTCCGGCCTTCTCTAATTTTTAATAATATAATAATAATAATAATAATAATAATAATAATAATAATAATAATAATAATAATAATAATAATAATAATAATAATAATAATAATAATAATAATAATAATAATAATACGTTTATTTGTCATGAAGCTAGTGCTTATACAAAGGAGGTTGTAATTGACATAATACTTTTAAAATCTAGTTATAATAAATATGATTAAACATTCAAAATAAAGTAAAAAGTTATATATGGCATAAGCTGTAGATTTATTTACATTTGATATCAAGTCGTTTAGGCTGGATTCCGCTGCGCTATTTTGGAGATGTTTAGCGATGTAATGGTTACGAAAGGCTTAGTACATTGGGCATCGTAGAAAGAAATGGTCTAAGTCGTCTTCTTCGTACGTGTGCAGATTTTGATAAAACGAAAGTTCTTCCCTTCCAAAGAGGGAGATCCCCAAAACCAAGTATTAGATATACCTGTCAAAATAACATCATAAAACAAAGCACGTCATATGTCTACCTGGGAGCGAAAGTAATAACAGGGACAATAAGAACAACACTAATGAGAGCAAAGGTTGGAAATTGGAACACCATCACAAAACTCTACAACGCAGTCCTAACACCGTCTGCGCTTTAATATATATATATATATATTGCGGGCGAGCCCCCGGCTTTAGAGAGGCCCCAGTTTACATAATTTATCATTTTGTTACTACTGCAAAATTTTGAATTTATTCATTTTTTTTTGTAGCAACATACAAATTTATTTATTCCTTTATTTTTGTAAATGTCAATTTGCAAAAATAATATTGGCTAAGGAGCCCCTTATCCGCTATGTAAAATCAAGCTCTTTATTTTCCATTACATTTCGGCCGGTGGAATTTCGATTTCTTGGCAAATATTTTTCTGCAACTGATCTAGAGTTTTCTTTTAAAATAACCCCATAAAAAGAAGTTTGGGGCTGTCAAATCAAGACACCTGATGGCCAATGTGTATTACCAAAACGTGGGATTAAATAACGATAAGAGAATGATTTTCACAAAGTTGCTATTATTTAGACTGTATGATACTGATCCATCTTGCTAATACCATGTTTTGTTGCATCCAATTTCTTGCATTAATGATACCAAAATTGTATGAATCAATTCCCTGTAACTTTCACCAGTGGACTGTGCCATTAATTTCATTTTCAAAGAAAAAAAAAATACGGGCCAATCACATTTTCATAGTAAATGCCACAACATACAATGACTTTGGTGGGATGTAAAAGTGCCTAATCTTGGATTTTCAGGCCTGCAATATTGGTTATTTTGCTTCTTAACATGACAACTCAGATGAAAGTGAGCCTTGTCACAATTTACACAAGTTCTGGTGGTGTGTAGTTCTTCTTGAAAAACGCTACAATTAAAAACGGGCCCCAAAAACATTTTTTGGGCGGGCCCCCGAACTCTTAGTTATAAATGTGGGCAACTAACACATTGAATATGCTAGAAAAAATTCAAGTAAACTAACGTAGATAGGATTGAGGAAAAGAATTCTGAAGTTTTATAAAATATTTTATTTCATAAAATAATGCTATGTGGCTATCGATTTCGTCTTATAAGACATCTTCAGGCCTACAGCTGAAAATAAAGTTTACAATAGTTTACATGGTGTTATATCATTTAAAGTATGTAATATAAAAATGCAAAAATTGGAAAAAATTTAAAGTTTTTTTGAAAAGTTTTGAAATTGTCTAAATATTATAAAAATATATCAGTTTATATAATTTTTAATATAAAATGAGGAGTTTATTAAATATAGGGCTGAAAAGCGACATTGGATTATATTAATAATGTAAGATTGGAGATATTTTTGAAAATTTTTAGGTTAAGTGAACGTGACAATCATAAAATTAGAAAAATTTTAATTTTAAAAAATGAAATATATATAAAAAATTGTACTAACCGTCTTGAAGTATTAGTTCGATGAAATAGACATCGTCAAATTTGTAAAACTTGTTGAATTTAAATTATTATAACAAAGATGTTTTTTTACGTCTTCATTGAGCCAGAGAGATGGGACTCATGAGATTTTTGTGGCAAGAAGCCGGAAATTTGGTTATAAATTTAGGAAATTATTGTATTTTTTATTTAGTTAATAAATGGCGGTAAACTTTTGAAAATATGTTGCTCTGGAAAAATTACGTTTTCATTGAGTAAAATGTGTTTATCTTTTAAATGTTTTAATATTTCATATTTTTCTAATAAAATGAGATTTTGTAATTTTGTTTCGGTGTGTAAAAGGTGTATATTTTCTGTAGTAATTTTATGATTTGTATTTAATAAGTGTGTGCCCATTGCAGAAGATGGGTTGTTTTTGAGGTGTTCGTTGAATCTAATTTTAATGTTTCTTCTCGTTAGACCGATATATGAATTATTGCAGTCGTTGCAATCTATTTTATATATGCCACCTTTTTCTAGATTTTCTGTTTTGGGTGTGTTATTTTTAAGAATTTTGTATAGATTCGGTTGTGATTTAGATGTTAAAATTGTGTTATGTTTTTCTGTTATTTCTGCAATGTGGTTGTGAAGATTTTTATAGTATGGGATTGAGATATAATTTCTGTTTTGTTTAATATGTTTGTATATTTTGTTATTTAATAATTTATTGTATTTTACTTTGTTGAAGACATTGTACATAAAAGAAAGTGGGAAGTTATTATTTAAACCTATGGTAAAAATTGTATTGAGTTCTCTATAATAATCGTTTTTATTTAAAGGTGTATTAAAGAGTCTATTAAAAAGAAAATAAAAAGCAGTTAGTTTTATTTGAGGGTTATGATATGAATTAAATGGGATTATTATATCTGTTGACGTGGGTTTTCTATATATATCGTAAGAAATCGTGTTATTGTTTTTAGTCAAAGTTAGGTCTAAAAAATTAATTTTATTTTGTTCTTCTATTTCTGTTGTAAATTTAATGTTTGATAAGTTGTTTATAGTATTATGAAAAGTATGTAAATCTGTTTCGGAACCTGTCCATAAGATGAGTATATCATCTACGTATCTTTTCCAGAACAATATATTTTCACTAAGAGGTGCCTGCATAATTTTTGTTTCTAAATTATCTATGAATATGTTTGCTAATAAGCCGCTTATAGGGCTGCCCATGGGAAGTCCGTCTTCCATTTTATAAGTTTTATTATCAAAGTTAAAGAAATTTTGTTGTGTAGCTGATTTAAACAGTTCTATCAAATTGTCGATGTTTAATTCATCCAAATTATAGTTTTCTGTGAAATTTTGATTATTTTGTAAAATAGTTTTTAGTAAGGTTAATGTATTTCATCGAACTAATACTTCAAGACGGTTAGTACAATTTTTTATATATATATTTCATTTTTTAAAATTAAAATTTTTCTAATTTTATGATTGTCACGTTCACTTAACCTAAAAATTTTCAAAAATATCTCCAATCTTACATTATTAATATAATCCAATGTCGCTTTTCAGCCCTATATTTAATAAACTCCTCATTTTATATTAAAAATTATATAAACTGATATATTTTTATAATATTTAGACAATTTCAAAACTTTTCAAAAAACTTTAAATTTTTTCCAATTTTTGCATTTTTATATTACATACTTTAAATGATATAACACCATGTAAACTATTGTAAACTTTATTTTCAGCTGTAGGCCTGAAGATGTCTTATAAGACGAAATCGATAGCCACATAGCATTATTTTATGAAATAAAATATTTTATAAAACTTCAGAATTCTTTTCCTAAATCCTATCTACGTTAATAATATGAATTCTGATCTGGAGTCATTCATCAACATCAAGTAAACTACTTCAAAACAATTTACCACTTACAAAGAAACACCCCCAATTATTTTATAAGAAGAGAATTTGGCCAGCAAAAAATTGAACTACGAATCTTTGAAAAAATGTTTAAATGGTGGCTCAAACTATTGCTAGCAATGGATCATAGATATACAAAAATATGCTATAATAAACTCATGTCAATTAGTAAGAAGAAAGAAATTGAAGATAATAAACAATTAAAATTCAAATGGTTAAGAAAACTAGAAATTATGCTGTCAATAGCAAATTTTGAATGGCTTTGGGAAACCCAGAGCGCAACCGTTTTAAAAGAGGAAATGAATAATATTTTAATCTCATATCAAGATGTCCTATACAATACAGATACCCAGAGAATTATGTCCTCATCCTACAATTCAAACCTTAAAAATTATAACTTTTCTCAACTATACCTAAATTACAATATCCTATTCCATGTCCTTAAACTAATAACACAGTTACGTTCCAGCTGCCCACACCACACAAAGATATACCATGAAAAACATGAAAAGAAAATTTAATTATGAAACCATAATTTATTATAATTAATTAAATAAATATATCATCACGGCATATTACCTATTGCTGTGTGTGTCAGTCTGCTTTGTACACAGATTTCGGTATTGATGTCATGATGACATATACGTAACCATGCAGGCGTTTACCAGTCGTCACCTCACGGGCACAGATGTTAATTTTGTGTCATTTAAAATACGAAATCATTTTTGGCGTCGCTCGGGATCGAACCCAGTTCCCCAGATTCTCGACAAGATAGTCAGGCACGCGGCCACGAGATCCCATAATTTGTGTTTTGATTTTTGTAATCAATTCTTGTCATTGTTGTAATCACTTTTTATTAAATGGAAATATAAATTTAAATATTAGATTTCTTTTTATTATCATCTACGATTTTTTTATTTTCTAAATCAGTTCCTGACACTATTGTTATCAATTATTAAAAACAAAATATGTGGCTTAAATATTATTTTTTGCACGATCGGGTTATTTTTTATATTTACCGATAGTGTTTCCAAAACAGTAGGTCTTATTTACAAATTACTGAAGGGTAAGTGATGTGACTCACGTGAGTTACTTAAAAAATGACAAATAATTTTTTTTAGTATGTCAAAATCATTTTCAAATCTTATTTTTCTTTTAAATTTTGTGCGTCGATCGTGCAAAAAATAATATATGCATCACGAACGTTAAGGAATTACCGTTCTTAATACTTAATATACTATTAATTAGTATAACGATGTTACAATAGGCTACTTGTGGGGTACTGAAAATCTGATAGTAAAGTTGAATACGCATGTAAAAATATGAATTTTATTTTAAAAAAATTATTTGTTTTATAATAAATTAAGAACGATTTTCTTTGACGTCATTATTTTGAACTGGAAAAAGGATGCGTAGGTATTTAAGAATGTAATCTGTAGATGGCGAGCGAGTGCGAGTTTTAATTTGATTTTGACATTCATTTTTCTGCCACTGTTTCTCTTCTTTATTATTTACAATTTACGTGGTTTCTATTACTTTTATTTACGTATTTCGATTTGTTAAGCAGAATTTGAAGGATTTTAACTTAGCTTATAGTCGTACAAGATTAAAATGAGAAACGAAAATATTAACCTCCAAACTATTGTTGAAACGTAAAACGGATGATCTGTCATGTTTAAATTACCCGCACATGCCGTCGCTATTGGACGTACCGATGTTATTGTTTACCGCCATTCATTGGTTCGGCGTAATTCTACGTCATACATGGCGGTAATTTAAATATTAAAATTTCATTAATTTTTTTTTCTGACCAATTAATGAAAATTTTGCCAAAAGAAAAAATATGAGTAGCAAGTTTTTATTGTCTTTTCAAAAATATTAAATAAAAAACTGGCACGCAAGTAGCCTATTATGAAAACCTACAATATTATATTATGTTAAAGAAAGCGTTAAAGTCATATATGACAAAATCCACTTCCCTGATTCTGATTTTAATTTATGTTTAAAATTATAGTCGTTCTGAATAAATTAAAATTTAACCACTACATCTGTATACTTAAAGTAAACTACACAATATATTATTATATATTTTGAAAGGTCAGAATAATTTTTTGCTTTACTTTATTATCATACCCAAAAGATTTTTGACCGTAACGTATCATAATTCTTTCAACAATTATTATCATATTTTACCATATAATTGATAACATACGTCGGTTCTCTACTTTATTAAGCAATATTTGAAAAAATTAAAATAGAGAATTTTTATTTTTAAAATCTAAATAACATATAAAAACGTTTAAAACGGGCCCATTTTTACATAGTGAACGTGTAGTAAAACTTGTTGATAAAATATGTAACAGTTGAAGCTAAATTCTATGGTCTGGCTGATAAATTCGAAACGGTAGGTTGGCGCACATTTTAGTATCAATTAAGCTCTTATTTGTGTTCCGGGCCGGCAGAACGTAGTGCAGCCACTGCGTCTAGCAAGTGAAGCCCTCAGCGTTGCGGCAATGAGCGACTGAACGCGAGAACGCCGTTCCAATTTGCGAACGGTCCTCTACACATCTCTCGAGCTTTCAATTAAAGCACGATAAAACAGTTGCGTAGTGAGGCGCTTTCAACAGCTCAAGTGGTGGGAGGAGCTTATGTAATGTGTGACGAACAGGCCAATGACTACAAGCAGACTACTTTCTCTCCCAGCGACATTGGATTTTCATTATCGACTATTGCCGTAGACCTTACACATATTGACTTCCTTTCCTTTCGGGTACACCATTGAACGCGTCCGCAATAATAGCCGTGGAGCAGTTAGCAGTTCGCTATATTTGGGTGCGCTGTCCCTGTTAAAACCCTGTAAATATTAATCAATACCTAACTTTGTTAAAAGTAGGTCTGAACTTGCCGCTGAAAATGTAATCTAATGTGTAATGGATCTGTGACAGGTGACGCGTACTTTTCAATTCTCAAAATTGGTCGTTTAATAAAATGGGAATTGTGAATTTGGTGGAGAGTAGTGATCCGTGGTATCATCGAATGACTGTTGGTAATGAGATGTCATGAGACAGGTGTTGTTGGGTACTGCGTATTCATGGTTGTTTGAGTTGATCGGCTAGTGCTTTGATGAAGGGGTTGGTGCGGGTGCAGGTCACGGCGCCGGCGCAACCGCCCACGCCAACCGGCTCAGTCATGGCCGCACCGCCGCACGCTACACACCTTACGATCGTGTAACCGCGTGCTCCGTGCGCTCTATTTGGCATTCGCCAAAGCCACCTAGTGCCTCGCTCAGTCGAGCTTACCTGTTGCCACCCATCTAGCAGTGCTCGGCTGATGCCAGCCTCAGTCAGGACGTGTCAGTGGAAGTGGAAGTGCTGCAGTTTCTGGTGTTGGTGCTCGGTGCCCCCTAGTGCAATTAGACAAGATGGTGTGATTGTGCATCGCCGCCATCCGCCAACAGAAACAGAGACAACAGCCTTAGCGTAAACAAGGACGAGTGCAGGCACAGGCGCATGCGCCGTGTGTGACGCAGTGGTTTGGTAGGCCTGTGCTGTGCCGGTGCCGGAGTCAATACACGTGCGCTGGCCCGCGGCAACGGCATGGCGATACCTCCAGCTCCAGGTTGACCCCCAGCCCTGAGCTGCCGTCCGATGGGCGCCGACAGCGGCGGCTGCCCGCTGGAACCGCTACACTCCCTACCAATCAATAGTGACATGAAGTTGACGGCCATGCAATGCGAATGAGCTGAGCTGAATGAGGTGCACGTGCACGTGAGCCGTGAGTATGCTCACGCTACTCTTGCTGCTGTGGACGTTGATTCGCCGGCTAAAGGCCTCTCCGCTCCCTGCTCCACCCCTGGAACCTACCCCTGCCCCTGCAGCCACGCTTACCCCCGAGCCGCCAAGGGACACCTCTCCCTCGCCAGAACCCATTTCCGAAGAGCCTGAGGACTCTTTCGACCCCGACGACTTAATTGAACCCGAGCTGGAGCACATCAGCGAGTCGTCTATCACCAGGATATCAAGTACCTCGCGTGCGTCAATTACGAGCGTCGCTTCGTCCCGCTATTCTGACTTTGCGGCGTCTCGCACTAGCTCCGTGGAGGTTGGCAACGACTCCCGAGCCTCTATTACCTCGCTTTCTTCCTCGTCCACGTCGTGGAGGCGGTACGAGATGATCGGGCAGCGGTCGATGGATTCGCGCGCCTCAGTTACCAGCATCTTCTCGTCAGACATTTCACGCAGAGACTCTGAGGCCATCCCCGAGATCCCTGATGATGATGAGACAAGTGATTCTCGTGGATCTTATACCTCGGCAGGGTCTGTGGTGACGGAGGCCCGCAAGCTCTCCGAGGCGTCTAAGCGAAGGCGTTCCTCCAGCAGGGCATCGCAGATCCGTCGCACCGCGCGTCGCTTTCCCCTCACCTATGACCGCCGCCGCACCACGGGGAGGTAGGCGACCACTATCTTCCCAATCCAATACGAATAAATATTGTATTTAAAACTTCTAAACTGCTTCAATATTATATGAACTCGTTATATTCCGATGCTCGACATATTGTATGCAAACACGCAACATGCTAGCAATTAAAATGGGTTTACATTAACCTCCACTTTGTTTGTTTACGACTTGTACTTCCTCCACTTTCAGAACAACTATTATTATTTTATTGATCACTGAATTTTATTAAAATATATTTGGTAAACTCTGCCGTTCTGTCGCCATGTCGTTGTCATATGAACGAAGACCTATAACAATGTTTATTAAAAAAAGTAATATTTAAATGTTTTGTTATTTTTCATAGCACATAATTTGCACGAACGAATAAATAGCTGTCTATAAATTTACAAACAAGTCGTTGCTCGTCTAATATCTTTGACCGTTCCTTTATTACAAAAAATAATTTAGATAACACAAACGCCGATATCGTTATCTGTTACTGGCGAGTAATGTCACTTTAGTTTTTTCAAGTGTGTGACTCGTGTAGTGGTTAGTTCATAGTTACTGTTTTGTGTATTGTGCTATTTTTGATATTCTCATGGCTATTAACCTGAGACACCGTCCTATTTACATAACCAACTACTACGGCCGAAGGAGATCTGAATGCCTGTCAACTAGATCGCGACCGTTTCTAATGTGAGCAAGTGATAAACAAGCAAACAACACGTGTGTATTGCTAGCACGTTTATTTTCTATTTCATTGTTATACTTGTTGCGTATCTGTTTTTGGCTTAACTAGGATTACATTAATTTGGTGAGATTGATCATGATAGAATTAGTGACAGACCATCCAAATCCAAACGCATTAAACTATTTGTTGGGTGTTTAGGTACGTACAAAAAAAATCAGAGTCGCAACAATTAGTTAACATATATGACATATTTTCAAATACATTATGCAGCTACGTATATTATTTATATTTAAAAAACCTACAATACCTCGGTACAATACAATTTTTATTCTGTATATTGACCTATTTTAATATAAATAATTGTAGACGTTTCACATTGCATATACATACTTACATACGTATAAGTACACAATTTGTCGTAGCCAGATTGTAAAATCCGTCGTTTTAAAAAGCTCGACCAAATGTAAACCTTCGTTGACTTTGCGATGTTTGACAATCTGGCTTGCAAGTTTTCTAAATACGCTTCAACAATCATCATAACCTAACTTAACGCACAAATCACGTTTGAATAACTCGGACAGAATTTTGTGCGTTAGGTTAGGTTATTGTTGTTATATTTAGAGAAATATACAACCCAAGTAAGCTGTTCGTCGTTTAATAAAACGCCTAAACTGCTAGCCACAGATTGTAAAACATCGCTAAGTCAACGAAGATTTAACAATTTGGCGGCTGGCCACGTTTTATAAAAAGCCTAGATGAATTAAATTATTTTTAAAAAAATTAACCGTGACTTGTTAATAGCAATTTTGGTTACCGTCAATTAAAATTATTTGAAGAATATATGTTATTTTCGAGGTTATTTTATCCAGTAAATATATCATGCGCATTGCATTTGACGATAAACTAGACGATATATATATATATATATATATATATATATATATATATATATATATATATATATATATATATATATATATATATATATATATATGCTGTCCATCTTATAAATAAACCAACAAATATCTCGCTTATGATTATTTTTAGCAATTTCAATTATATAACATAAATTATAGTATGTTAACTCCTCTATGCAATTTCGGAAGTAAATCAATATTATTACTTCCAGTTTTGGAGAAATTGATACCAACTTTTAATTTTCAAATGGAACATCCTATATATTTTTTAAAATTTGAAAAGTACGTGAAATTTGCTATGCAGCTGTATAAAAACAATCGTATGTTGTATTATTTAAAAATAGAATGGCGAATGATTAAATTATTATACTTTTTTTAAATTTAGGAGGCTTTGCATTTCATTTATTTTATATTACACCTTTCAAATATAAAGATTACCAATTAATTAAATATTCAAATTGATGTACAATTACTTTAATATGATATTTAATTATTTTCGGGCCTATTCTGTAAGTCAGTCGTTAATTTTTAACGACTGGTTATAATTTTTAACCAATCAAGCATGTTGATATATAACAAAAATTTGTATTTTTAGTTGTCAAATCAATATCCATTGGATAAAATTTTTAACCAGTCGCTAAAAATTAACGACTGAGTTACAGAATAGGCCCGATCTGTTATTTCATGTCATTAGAAATTTCTCCAAAACCGGAAGTAATAATATTGATCGAAATTTTATAGAGGAGTTAACATCTATAATTTATGTTATATAGTTGAAATCGCTAATAGTAATAATAAGCGATATATATATATAAAACCTAATTTAACCTCAAAGCAATTTGTTAATAAATAAATAATATTTACAGTAGAAATAAGTTTAATGGAACTTTGGACTTATTTATTCAAGAAATAATTAATTGAAATTTTCTTAAAAAAAACTCAATTTACTTGAAACAATTATTATATCGTCTACGTGTACAATTAAATGAACAATATTATATCAATAACGAGGCCATAAAATTGCTGGTTATACATATTTATTTTATAAAATATACATTAGACGTTTTGGGCAAATATTTGCATATAATCGGAAACGGTAGTTAATTTTTAAATTTTTTTGATTTACATCACTCTAATTTTATAGGACTTTATCATGGTTTTGATGAGCTAATATTTGTCTGAAACGTCCAATGTATATTTTATGAAATAAATAAGTACAACCTGGATCATTTTTCCCAAAATATAAATATTTTAAGAGCATTGTAAATTTCAGTCATGTCAAAACATACATAATCTATAATGTACAAATTTAATAGCAAATACCGTATAAAACGTTAGTAAATATTATGATTACTGTCTTATCTATATTAATCATATTTGTAATTTGATAATCAATTTTATGTTTCTTATCTTTCCACCTAGAAACAGTTTATGGGAATATTCCTGGAATAATTAGTAAATGCCCACATTTCCAGAACAGTGTTTCATTTAATTAATATTTCTTGTGAATTGACAATGAAGTCTAGTACTCGTATGTTAAGAATTCCAGTTAGAAAATATACAACATTCTCTTGTAGAATAAAAAAACAGTAAATATTATTTTTATGTGAAAATTTTATTATTCCTCACGTGCTAATAACGTTGAAAATCACGTATTGCGTTCGGGCTACTGTGCGTTATCAAAGTAGGTTATGCTTTTGAAAATCAGTGATAAAATCAGTCTATTGTTTACTGAGATTTTTACTCCTGTATCGTGTAAATCAAATATGTAATCATTTTTTGTTGTTTGTAGGTATTGCGAAATTTAACATTTGCTGATAAACGATAGTGTACACAAAAAAGAGAGAAATATTTACTTTTCAGAGATTTATGAATTTTGTAGTAATCTTGTAATTACACCATTTTTTTAATTTGAAACATTGCATGACACGCGATAATTATAAAATAATAGCTTTGTTTTTTTCACGTATGTACGTAGATATAGATTTGTCGTACACTTACGGCAAATACAAAATTAAAATTCATTTACATTATTTCACGGTAATCAAGATAAATGTTTATAAATATAAATTCGAAATATTAGGCGTCAGTAAAATATGCATGGTAAAAAATTATCTTTACATTACCTAGAAATTTTATACTGTCCACTTTTTATGAATCATGAGAAATACAACATACAGTAACATTTCCATATGTGTGTAATTGTTACCCTGTTAATTTTAGAACCAAAAATTTGTTCAGAATTAAAAACTACATCAAATGAGCCTAAATTTATTATGTAATAAATAGAGTCCGTGTCAAATGTGATGAACTGTGGCTCAGAAAGCAAAACTCGTATTGCGTTGCTACAGACTAGTCTAAACACATAGTGGTCAGCTGTCCGTTGTTAGTTGTTCTTCTGTTTGTTTTTCAGGCTTTATCCTAGTGTCAATATCAATTTCTTGACAATATTACCATAGCAACAACTCATAAAGCCCTTGGACATTATTTGTTATTTAATTACCCTGATAACAAGTTTATTATAATAATAATTATAATATACTAGTTGGACATTAATTGATATTTAATAGACCTTTTAATTTATTAGTTGCCTCTTTCTATCTCTGCACATATTAAGTAATATGTCGCCTTCAACTGTCAGCTAGAGTGTGAGGCGAAAAGTCAAAAATATTGCAGTCACTATAATACTTGTATCCTCGGTGAAAACTTACATCGTTTGACATTTTAGCTTTAATAAAAGCTTTTGAATCTTCTACTGAGAAGTTTTTTTTATATTTGTCACTTACGTTCCCCACATTTTGCGTTCTTTTTACTTAACATTGTTGAATAGAAAAGGTCAATAGTTAACATTATTTTGTTTTGCAAATGATAAATATTTAAATGAAATCAATAATTATTAAAACTATGACAGATGTCATCTGATATACTCAAACAATACAACTTTTTAACACTTTTGTTTTGCATTTCATAGACTCTGTAAAAACAAAAAACCAAATGCATATAAACAATAACTTTGAACATATTAGATGCAGATTTAATTCTGAAAATTTTGGTATTTACATTTTTTTTCTGCAATTAATAGGGCAAAAATTACAGCTATACTATTATTCACGAAAGATGACTATTCAAGGTCATTTGTTCGAAGAAAGAATACACATCACTTTATAGCAGAAGCTTGGCAACATTTTGTATTAGAAAGAGAAAGATTGTTTGAACTATGTCTATTTAATTTATGCGGTGAGACAGATTTACGTAAATACTGGCATTACTTTCTAACACACTATAAATAATAATGACGCATGTCGTAGACTTACAGATACCTAATTGTCTACTAAACTGCCCTCTGTGCTAATATTTACCCAGTGGCGTTGACGTTTAAATCAAATTATTATTCCTTGGTTTATAAGTTAAGTCTATGTTTTTGTGTTTTGCAAAAACATAAGTGAAGAACATAAATCTTTCAGAAAGGCATTATTTAGAAAGAAACATAATTTTCAAATGAATTACTCTTATTTTTTCAGTTAAAATGGGTCCATCAATATTTCATGTTACACGCCTGTGTATATGAAATGCAATGAAGTTATCTGCAAGTTATATTATATCAGACGGCTCACAGATGACTTTGAATAGTCATCTTTCGTGAATAATAGTTTATATGAAAATTTTACATTTGTATTTTTGTATGGTACCTAAAAAAAGTAGACATCGGGATAAAAGCTCGTATTACAATGGATTTTATTCATAAATAAAGAAATTAGAGATAACATTCACATTATTTAAAAAAATTAACATTAAGATATCGAAGAATATTTATGATATATACTTTGTACGGTGACTGTGCTATAATATTTCTTATTTTATTAATATTAAAAAAAACCTTACTTACATGGATTATTTTAGAATCATTGTGAATTATCTTGAATTGTAAAAGGTTTAAAGTTTCGCACACAAACTTTTTACAAATTGACAAAGCATGTCTCTAAATATAATTCACATTGTATCCAATGTAATACGGTTACGGCTTCGCATTGTTTACTTGTCACAATATGAAATGCAAATATTTGTGTTAACGAGTATTATTTGTTTTATTTTTGTTTTATTTCATATGGAGATATTGACAACATATTTGCATAGGACATTTAAAAAAATCGGATGTGGACGACACATTACCTTTCGTTAATTATATGTACATATTTTATATAATATCTGAACAAAAGATTTCTTGTAAAACATTTACTAGTAGTATTTATTCAAAATTTTGCCCTAACTAATTACCATGGATTTCATTTAGAAATACAGAATGTCTCACAACTCGCGCCCCAGAGCGAATGAGGAAACATGAGACAGCAGTCGGATGTGTAATTTCGAAGAAAAAAAAATCTGGCTTAAAAGATATTCGAGAAAAGACGTCTTAAAATTGACCAATCAGAGACCTACACTTTTAACGTGTGTTTGCCGTAATTTTACGTTACTATGGTGTCAAATTAAATTTGACAAGGTGAATAAAAAAGGCAAATTTTTACCATGTAATCAGCCGCTGATTACTTAGAAATAATTATAATATAAGGCAGTATGAGTCTATTCGGAACGTTTTCCGGATAGAAATCTTGTGGATCATAAAGTGATATTGAGAGCCATCGCAAGGACAATAATATTTTCGTTTAACACATTTTACACAGCTGCTACAACACGTTGCACTGTACGACATAAATGATGATCTCATATGACACCTTCGCTAACCTAATTTGTTGACAGTGAAAAGTCAACTCTAAAGTGTCACAATTACAGTAAGTCAAACAAATTTTGTAACTCACTAGTAGTATTTTTAATACCTAGCAACCAGTTTTATTTTGTAATAATATCATCACACCTCAAGATATCCTTCCGGGATTGGTGGATTAAAAAGTCTTGTAACTCCGTTATGCAAGCAGCCGCAAATTATTTTCTTCTATTTGTTGGCAACCTGTTGTCGTCGGCAAGTGTCAGTTTCGTCTGGGGAGCGAATTGTGAGACAGCCTGTATAGGTATTGGTATTATTTAAAAAAAACATTTGAATTTATAATTGAGGTCATCGCTTAATCAACCTTGATTAATTGTAAATAATATTACCAGTTTACAAACCCAAACTCATATTAGTTTGACCGGTTAACATTTTCAACAAACAAATTATAAGACCTACGCAAATGATGAGATTTTTATACATGTACATCGCCTTTATTAGTAATACCAACTTTAATTCTATTAAACATTGTTTCCCTTTTTTACGAAGTTGCTTTTCATTTTAAAATACCGGTCGAACTATTACCACCAGTCATTCGACCCACAGTTTTTTTTTAAGTTCTGTAGAATTTTCTAACCATTTGTGTAGATTTTATAATTTTTTGAAAATATAAACCATTATTATAATTCACGTACATACTATGTTTTATTAAGAGTAAATAGTTTTAAGATTATATTTAAAGTAACCGAAAGAATTTTGTAGAATTTTCTAAACATTTGTGTAGATTCAGGCCCGGATTACCCATAAGGCTAACCTAGGCCATGGCCTAGTGCGCAGGCACGGAGGGAGCGCACACCGACTAGTTGGATAAATGAGAAAACGGAAAGAGAGAAGTGCCTAGTTATAACCGTGCCAAATCTCAAGAGCTGTTGCGCAGAAAACAAAACTCTATCTTTCTCTTTCTCTCTCCCCTGTTGCCTGACCTTTCTCTAGCTGTCTCTCTTCTTGATCTGCGCATTTCATAGCTCATGACATTTGGCACCACCTCTACTAGACGACGTAAACAGTCACATTTGCTTTAATTATACAAAATCAGTATAGTAGAATGATTGGTAAATCCTGTTGAGCTATGACAGTCGAAGATTTTAAATAATTCTAATATTTATATACTGGGTGTCTACTTATGAATCTTAGCAAATACAATGGTAAAATTTTCATGACTGTAATACTGTAAAACTGTTCAGAATTAAAAACTGTATCTAATAAGTCCAAAATTATTGTTTACTTGCGTTTCATTTGGGAGATAGAGAAGAAAAATAAAAGTGGTAATCTTTAGCTAGTTATAAAAAGATGGTAAATGTAGCTTTGATGACTGATAATAGCAGGTATATTGAAAACAAATTTCATAAAGCAATCTGTTAACTCACGAGTCTAACTTTGGAAAACAAGCCGCTTCGCGGTGAGTTTAATAAAGGACGAGTGAGATCACAGTTTTTATGAAATATGCTTTTATATAATTTTTTCTATTGAGGTAATTTTATAATTTTATTAGATTTTTAATAAATGCGATTTTTTAAAATCAGTTACGTTGGTAGCACTTCCCTCTAACAAATTGAACTTCAGGGATGAAAATTCTTTGTTGACTGTCAGCAATTTGATGTTGATATGTCATTTATGTATCAGTTTTAAAAGCAGTAAGTCATACCACCTCTAGAAAACGAAAAGCTCCAAAAAGAGTACGTTTATAGATCTTCTTAATTATTATTATTATTATTATTATTATTATTATTATTATTATTATTATTATTATTATTATTATTAATATGTTTTCAGTGCGTTTATAGACTCATAAAGGCACCGATATAAAACAAGAATTTAATGAAATCAAGCATTATTAAAACTCGGTATATATTGAGGGAGAGGGGGGTGCAGTCATGAATTTTGGCCTAGGGCGTAAAGAAATGGTAATCCGGGCCTGTGTAGATTTTATAATTTTTTGAAAATGTAAACCATTATTATTATTCACGTACATACTATGTTTTATTAAGAGTAAATAGTAAATAATACTACTAGTATTACTCGTACCGGGTGTCTACTTTATTTCCAGAACATAGGAAACACAATGTTAAAATTTTGATTTGGCGATATCTCTTTTAATTTTAGTGTAATGAAGAAAAACATTCAGAATGAAAAATTGCATCGCTGAGTACCAAGTTTGTTGTTCAATTGTGTCTTATGTAGCAGCAAAATAAAATACACGAATTAGGGTAATTATCAAAGTGCCATGAAAACTGAGACAATAGGTGCGTTCAATGAAGTAAGAAAATCGAGCAAATGCTAGGTAAGCAAACGAGACTTGATGCTTAGTACATTGAAAGGTTTGTTACTTATAACCATAAACTGTCATCTATAACTGCCATTGGAGAAATTGTAAGTTTTCAAATATAAGAATATAACATGTGTATCTCTCGTATCTCTTTTCTTGATCTGCTAACTTATGGAAAATGAATTTACACATTTATTTACAGATAGTGGGATTAATTTGGAAGAAGCTATTTTTACTATAACAATATATTTCAAATTTAATAATGTTAATGCTGCAATTCTGCACACAACGATCGTAAACTCGTAACTACGTAAATTCGTAGCTACCGATTGACTCGAAACTGATCTAGTTACAAATTTACAAAAAACGCAATTCTGAGCTCGAATTTGTAAATTTCCTAGTTACGAGTCTATCGTAACGATCGTAACGATTGAAAAACAAAATTAATAAATATCAAATATTTTGTAGTAGTCTTTGCTGAAATATTCATTATTATTTAAAAATTAAAAATGAGGTGTTTTATAGGTATTTAGTGTAAGTTTTGTTATATTTATTTTTTATTATACGAGTATATTTAAATAATAAGTACATTTTTCACACTAATTATTAATTTAAAATTTTCATTTCCCCTTTTGTATTAATATAGAAGAAGGGTGGATTGTTTTTATCACATCTACTGGTGGATCAAGAATTTCCACATGCATTCCATCTATTACCCCAAACACACCTCGAACGCCTCATTTTTCATAGAAACTAATATTGAAAAATCAATAACAGTAATTTTATTAGAACTGATTACGTAAACAAAATATGATATCGTTTATCTGCCGGTTTTATATAATTTTATTCATCTCGCTCTGTGGGAAATTTTACCCATCTAGGTAACAAATGATCAACAACTAAAGAACAATTATTTTTATTTCTCAGGATATGGACGACTTACAAATTATGCAACAGTTGCAATCTAGAAAACTTTGAAATGACCCTGTAGTACTAAAATTTAAAGTAGCTAGAACCTATATTCAAAAATTCGTATAAAAATATTTTAACTTTTTAAAATATTGTAGATACCTTCAAGTAAAGAGGTAAATTACCACTTATATAATTACAACTCATTTATGAAATTATTATTTTATCCAATTGAAATAGACCGTTAATATTTGAATCGAAAATTTTAAAAGGATGCAAGGAGTCCCGTATATATTTTTTTTATAACCTTTACAGTTTCTATAATATTTTTACAAAAAAATTCCTATTTAAATGTTCATGTAAAAGAGCTTCTGTACTATACAAAATTTGTTTAATATTGTTCATTTTATTAATATGTAACGGACATACATACAATCTAAAATATTTTACGATTCTTACAGACAAGTAATAATTGACAGTAAATATTTACGAGAAATCGGAACGTTTTACGAGTACTCGTTTGTTACGATATGTGTCAGAATTGTATTTTTGATCGTAGTGATTTCCGAGTCTTACAGCTATCGTAACTAACGTTACGAGTGTGCACAGAATTGCAGCATAACTTCATGTATGTATAATTTGTATTTCCCGCCATTATATTTGATACTTAGCAAGACAAGCGAGAAATTTGTAGCTTGGATTGCTTGCGAGCAAATCAAGCAATTGCTAGAATAGCAAAGTCGTTCAACAAATTTTACTTCCGGTAGCTTGTTTTGCTGAGCTTATTGAACGCACCTTATAATTTATGTTTATTGTTTCTGCCATATCTGACAGATTTGACATTTATTTTGATTTTATTATTATTAAAGAATAATAGGAAGACAATCTAGAAGTAAAAAATTAATCACAAATTCTAAAAATAATAATAAAATTAAATGAAATGTCAAATCTGTAAGATATGTCAAAACCATCAATTATAAATTTGTTTTATTTTTCGTGACATTCTGATAATTACCTTAAATCGAGTATTTTCTTTTGCTTCTAACTCGTACATAAGAAATAATTGAACAACAAACTTGGTTACTCATTGATGCACGTTTTCATTCTGAACATTTTTCTGCATTACACTTTTTTTCCTAAAATTAATAGGTAGGTAAAGAGATATCGCCAAATCAAAATTTTAACATTGAATTTCCTATGTTCGGGAATATATGGTATATGTGTCAATTAAGAGCATTTGAACATCTTAACAATTTCCATGGTGTAAAGCAGCATAGGTTACAAGTCATTTTGAGTACAAAAAGTTATCTTATTTAGGCATGTCCGGAAATATTGCGTTACAGAGTTACAGCCCTTTGAAAGTGCACCTCAGCAAACACATTTTCGTTAATAACTCTGGTACTAGTTGTACTAAACTTTTGAACCTTGGAATGAGAATACTACTTATTTATATCTTGTTCCATTTAAGCCATTCTGTATTGTAGAGCATAGGGCATAGTTTTGACTTCTCTGATTGGCTGAAATTGGAGACATGAGACAAGTTTATCCAATGTAATTTCGGCTACTTTAAATTGGCGCTGCTGCGAGTGACATCTGCTGAATGGCTTAAATGGAACAGAGTACAGGTGCACATTTATACTGTAAGTACAACTTTGTAAATTTAGTAAAACGTGCTTATTCGTTAAAAACTCATCATTGAATTTTTGACCAACGGCAATACCTTCCTTACTGTAGGTGATAAAAGGTAAAAAACATAAAACTCACGTTATTGTGCATTTGTCATGTTTGTTCAATTACAAATACTTTAATATTTATTGCAGTCCATAACTTAAGTATGAAATAAAAATGAAAACGTTTCAAATATTTGTTTTTAACTTTGAAACTTGTTACGAGATGGAAAATTAAATAATTCCTGGCATAATTCGTTCTTTAAGAAAGTTTTTAAAACTAGTGAGTAGATTGCAGTGCTGGCTCGAGATCGACTTAAAAATTATTTCCATTTATTTGACCGCATAAAAATTATCCTTGTGCTTCTCTCTCCACAAAATTTTTAAAACTCTGTGGGGTAACTCTTGGTAAACGTAATTAATGTCATTATGAAAATCTGTAAATAAAAGCATATTGGTACACCCAGCAATGGATTGTAAACCATAATGATATATTTATATTATTACATCTTAATACTAACTTTACTACTTACTAAATCCAATCGTATTCAGTTTACAATTTTACTTCAATTCACGTTTTCAAATATTCTATTCACAAAATGTGATTACATCATTTCATTGGGTTCGGTGAAAGAAAGCTGAAATTGAATTCTCTGTACGAAATACCTAAGTAAATATTAAGAATTAAGACCCACATTTTCGTTTGATCATTTTGAATCATCTTTATAATACCCTACAGCCGCGTTTTACCTTTTACCTTTTCAAGGTGCGACCCAAATTTAAACTATTGTATTAGTCTCGCAACCCATTATACAGAAAATTATTTTAAAAAATCTGGTGTGGCCAACACAATACCTCCCACCATTAACCACCCGAGTCACAAAAAATATTTAGCTAATCCTTATTTTTGGATTAGCGAATTTTAATCTAATTTGGGTAGTTTATTTCTTAAAATATATTCTAATCTAATGTTGCCTGATAGTCAAATGTCCGAAACATAATTGCGTTTTACATTCCCGTATTTGTCCAATTTGATTTTCAAACATGACTGAAAATGCATTTCTTTAAAATTACAATAAAAAATACGAGTAGCTTAACAAAAATTAATATTAATCCTGACATAAGTGTTGAAAGTTCTTCAATTCGCGGTATTATATTTGAAAGACAGCATTCATTAACATTTTGGAGGCGATTCCTAAAATCGAATTTTAGTAATTGCAAGAACAGAAAAACCAGACTCGCACATATAGATAGGTATAGTAGCAAGACTTAAAAATATTGTCAACTATTTATATTCCAATATAGGTTTTTTTTTATTCGCATCAGCATTTCTAAGTATTGCTAACATTAGTAAAATTTTAGTAAAATTTTCTATACATTTTATAAAAATATGATTGGCATTTAATAATCAAAATTATAAAACTATAGTTTTCGCAACCCACCAACAATCCCTTCGAGACCCATATGTAACGTTTTTATTTGTTTAGACAAGTGCAAAAATTAAAGAATTATTATTAATTAAAATAGATGATTATTAAAACGATAAATAAATATTTAAAACATAATAAAAATGACGATTACTAGGATTAAACAAATATTAAATACTAATTAAGACTAAAAATAGAATTAACTAGTTAAACACTATTACTAAGATTATTTATTTATTAAACAATTAACAACGCACTATTTATTTACGCGATATTACTGATTATTTATTTCAACCCAGTGGACTATTTAGCTATTAGCTTGAACCACGGATCACCAACTACAGATAGGACAGTCAATGTATTTTTCGAAATACGAAATAGTGACATCTACAGATTGCTTGCATGAAGTAACGTACACTGTGATGGCTTGGTCGGCTTGGGGCTTGGTAGTCTGTGACATAGGTGACATGTCATTGCATAAATTGAAATTTTGAAAATAAAATAAAATTGAATATAGATACATACATATATTTCAAATAATCATAAAACAATAACTATAAATTCATTTCTAAATAAATTTAAAATTACTTATCACATAGACATTCACTTCTATTTTAATATGTATTTGTTTATATGTAAGATAAAAGGGTATTGGAAATGGTACATTTCATCATTAAATATAAAAGTAAACGTCTATCTGCTTCTTTGCACTGCACTCTATATCAAACAGCACAACGAATGATCATCAGATTATTGAATTTCAATTCTATAATACGTCAAAAAATAAACATTTAATACACTTTAAAACTGGAGAAATCACGAAATAAATCACTACTGGCACTATGACTAAAACCATAAATTGTTCCATTTTCTTAAAACCACGCCTCTACAATTTGCTTCCTTGTATGATAGTGTTTTGGCACATTCATTTAGCTGTCCGATGCCTGAACCTATTTGAAGGTATTTTTTAATTAGAAAACCTAATTTTTATGTAAATTTGATTTGTATTTATGAATCAGTATCTACATATTAAGATATATTTCACGTTTAATATCAAAATTACAATAAAATAAATTAAATCAATGAAAATAGTTAATGCTGACCAAAAAGCAGAACTTCTTATTGTTAAATCAATATCTCTTGGTAGCTACTTTCCAACCTTTGTGTTAAAAAATAACCCTGTTAATGTAGAATATGCTTGATTTAGCATAAAAAGAATAAAGCTAATACGGTCAACACATTCTTTATAAATTTTCTATTTATACGTATAAAATCATAATGTCACGTCGTACGTAATACATTTCGTAATTTCTGTATTATTATTACAATTATTAATATTATAAAATTCAGCATATGTATACTCGACCATTCCAACTATCTTAAATGTAAAGAATTTTGGAAATAAAAAAGTAAAAATTTTAAAATTATTATGTTCTAATTTAATAGTATTCTTTCATTCCTAACCGGTATTGTACTAAATTATTCTTCAGAACCCATATTATTAAACAAAATATTTTTATTAAAAGTACATTATGCCCCTTGTACAGAATTACCTATTTCATACTAATGTAATCTAGAATCTGACGTGGCCAACACAATACCTCCCGCCATTTATTTTTTATTAATTTAAATACATACCTACATATTTACTTATGCTGGAAACTGTTCTTTTCCATATAACTATTGTTCTATTTACTTTTTTCTTTTTAAAACCTTACTATTATTAATTTATAATGATTAGTTCTTTGATAGTGACATTTATTTGTCAGCTACATATATTTGACATCTGAACTATATATTGTGTAACCAAGGTGTTGTGTTTGTTTAAAGCCTAAGACATGTATAGAAAAAGTACAGAGTGATCCAGAATAATTGAAGGTCACATGACATGAAAAAGTTTTGATTATGATCAAAATTATCTTCTACGGAAAAAAATAGTATAAATTTACCGGTAATGTCAAATTATGATACCTATATTATCGATATTTGGAAAAATCAACGGCGTTATACTGATAATAGACTGAGGAGTAAGTTAGGACTTTCAGGTTTCTGATTGGTCGAAACGCAACCAAAATTACAATAGCAATATGTTAAGCAGGTATATTATTTATTCCATTTTGATTTTATAATCCATTTAACAACTTTAAGTAACTGTTTATTTATTAATAATTAAAAATTAACAAATTTTGAAGTTTCGAGCTGTCAAGTATGTCATACACGAAACAAAACGAATTCATAAGTTTTATGTGTGTAAAACAGGATGGCGCAGCAGCGCCACGAAGTCTATTCTTATCTGAAATATAGTATACGTATTTTGATTTTTTTACATAGTTTGTTTTTATCTTTTAAAATTAAACTGATATTTATTCAAATCGTTACGTTTTATGGTGTTTACGGATGACAACAAGTTTATTTTAAAAGCATATTTTCGTTCTACGAGGAATGATTACAATGAGTGGAAATATGTATGCCAATGCAATTTGTCAATCTTATTTCACTATCACAATGCTGCGCCAAACAAAAAATTAGAACGAAACGGAACCTTCACTTATTCTGGATCACTCTGTATTAAAGCAAACTTGTAGAAAATTTAATAATCTTTAATTTTTATAATAACGTAAATCTCGAAAAAATAACATTTAAAAGTATTTTTCGAAGAAAAACTATTTTGAGCTTCAAGTAAAATGCCTTTTCTGGTTATCTGATTTACACGAAAATTTAATGGCTTCTTTGCATATTAGAATCACGTAAAAATACAAGGTTTAAAAATTTATGAATGATAATATTTGAGTTAGAGCGGAGGATCCACACATACACACGTACATATACACGTACACACAGACATCATTGTGAAAATGATAAAATTGGATTCTAAGGACCTTTAAAATAATACATATAATAATACATAATGACAAATACAAAGTTTTCATGATATTTCAATAAAAGGTACGTTCGGCATTGAAATCTACGGATTGCTCAGAGCTCATAGGTCACGTGACGGATTTCACAGATGTTAATGCTAATGCCGAACGCTCCAGATTCATATGTTAAGCGGGATATTATAATAATACACAAATATGTATCTAGGAACAGGAATAGTACAGAAGTAAAACGTGTATTAATGAATTAATAGTTTTTCACAAAGTGGTAAAATATTATATTAAATAAATTGTTGTTCATATTTAAAACTTTTTGCTATAAATGAGTCAAAATATCTTAGAACTATCAGGCGAGAGCGCGGTACAGAATTCTGAGAACTACCCTCCGCCTGAGTTGTTAGTTTTTACGCAGAAATTAAATTTTTAACTGACCTGCCCCATGACAGTTGAGTTAAAGACTTATACGCATGCTCAGATTTGAGAGCTCCGTGTGCTCGGCGCTTGGTCACCGAGCACACAGAGCGAGCTCAATATGCTTAGCGAGTTTAATGCCGAACGCTACAGATTGCTCTAATGTCAATGCCGAACGCAATCGACGGCTCTGAGCGCTCAAAATGTTAATGCCGAACGTACCCAAACAAAATAACTACTTAAAATTATCCCCAAAATATTCATTAATATTGTAGTAACATTTATCAATTAATAAATATTTTAATTTCCTCTTAAATAAATTAAAACGAATGAATATTCTTTATATGTTCTGGTAAATGGTTATATAATTTGATTCCTATTACAATAGGGTCCTATACCATTTTTTCTTTAATTTTTTTTCTGTAAAAACAGAATGAAATAAGAATTTTAGTGCAAACGCGACTTAAAAATTTTACGTAATAAGCGAGATATGAATTTTTAAAGTTAAGAATTTCTTGCGTGACGTAGCTGGTACTTCCAGTGGTGTTAGTTAGACAGAATAGATTTTTTACATGTTTGCATAGCTGAAATATTTTTATATAAAAACTTATACGTTATATTCACGAAGAAATTATTATTTAACATAAATAATAAGCATTTTTTTCTTAATAAATTATAATACATTGAAACAGTTTGACATTATTATGACACAAAGTACGACGGCGGATGGCGCTAGTGTTTGTTTGTTTGTTTTGATTAGTTAACATTATTATTAATTTAATTAATACATATTACAAATTGATTTAATTATAAATACATTATTATTGTTAATACATATTACTAGATATTATAATTAAACAAATTCATGAAACATGAAATCTTCAGGAGCAAGGGGGATAGTACTGTCTTAAACACGGTTACCCGACGTGTCAACCACGCTAGAGGCCGAGTTTAAGCAACAAGGAGGGAGACTCAGTTTACAAGGTTACCCGACGTGTAAACCACGCTAGAGGCCAAATAAACCAAGTGACGAAAAGAAGGCCGAGAAGACAGACTGCGGGCGAAACGTTGAGCTCTGACTCAAAATATGACACAGTCCATTCCCGGAAAACGAATATTTCTCATGACTCAGACTGTGGAAGCCTACGCAATTATGCCATATGACATTAGATTAGACTATAAAATTTTACAAAATAAAAAGTTTTTGCTGTATGTATTGTAGTATTTTGTGCAAAACGTGCACATTTACCAAAACCTTGTTATGCGATTTTTAGCACGATCCCTATACCTCCCTTACCAAAGGTATTACAGGTTGAAAATTACTATATTACAGAGATGTAATTTTGTTTTCGTAATATCTACTACGTATTTATATTGCATCCTATTTAATTGTAACTAAAATAACAGCCTGAAAATCGCTAGATTATAATTATTATTTGAACTTGATTTATTTATAAAAGTAAAAATTATTGTTTTGGAACATATTTGTAACAGACCCAGAACTCTATACATATTAGGTGTTAAAAATACGCGAAATCACAATCGTAGAGCGTTTATTTTTACAAAACTGACGTTTCGGTATACATTTATACCTACGTCAGGGTCTACAAATATTCAAAAACAATATATACCGAGTACCTACTTCACAATAACATAACATAACAGGTCCCGTATTTTGAGAATGATAACGATCATTGTTGCCCCCGAACGAAATATTTTGTAGTCGAAAATACTTGTTTTTAACTCCACTCATGCATTTCAAGGATTTTTTTATATTTATCCCCAGCTCCAGCTAATAATGATATCTTAATTAAATTACCCTGTCAGGCTTCTATCACTAAGTAAATTTTTCTGTTTTAGTTTCGATGTGGAGAATGGCGCCAGCCCCGGACGTTCGCCGCTGGACGGCGCGGCGTCGCCGTCGGCTGGCCTGGTGTTGCAGAACCTGCCGCAGCGCCGGGAGAGCTTCCTCTACCGCTCCGACAGCGACTTCGAGATGTCCCCCAAAAGCATGTCCCGGAACTCGTCCATTGCGAGCGAAAGGTAGGGTGTGAGATCTGCAACATGTATTTACATATTATATAGAAGGAAGGACTGACAAAATGGATGACACAATAATATAAATACTTACAGCTTCTTGTTATTTGGTTTATTTTATGGTATGCGTTTAATAAATATAAAGTACAACGCAGAATATTGAATTTAACAATTAAATAATACCTATAATAAGAAAATTACCCCTTAAAGTACAGTAAAATTATTGAAAGATGTCCGATCAAGGTCATCTGTATCATGAACGAATTAACAAATTGGCATACATTTATCTCTCTCATTACAAGCGTATGCGGCTATATAGGGTGTAACAGCTAAACGAGCTACCTCAAATAATTTCTATATTATTGAAGATACAATCAAATACTATAAGGCAATCTTTTAGAAGACCAAGGGGGACATTCGAATATATAAGAAAATATTTTTTTAAACCAGTGGTTCTCAAGTTAAAACACAAAGTTATATTTTTGTAAATGGGATTATATATTGTATATATATATATATATATATATATATATATATATATATATATATATATATATATATATATATATATATATATTGTATATATATATATATATATATATATATATATATATATATATATATATATATATACCGTGTGTCTGTCTTTAAGGTGTACATAGGAGATTAACATGGGAAATCAGTTTTTTGCAATTTCCTGCTCCCCTAATTATTTTAAGCAAAAACGCGCCAAATAAAAGTTTTGGGGCATAAAATTCTACATCTAAATCAATAAACAGAATTACATTAACATGCTTTGTAACGACAGAAATTATTTATGAAAATTTCGAAAATTACGTTGAAAATATCGACAGCCATGGAATTGAACAAAAAATAAATAAATGCTTGACATTTTATGAAATTGTCAGAAACGTCAAATAAGTTAACTTACGTTGTGACAGATAAAACGTCAAGCATTTATTTATTTTTTGTTCAATTCCATGGCTGTCGATATTTTCAACGTAATTTTCGACATTTTCATAATTAATTACTGTTGTTACAAAGCATGCAAAGGTAATTATGTTTACTGATTTCGATGCGGAATTTTATGCCCTAAAACTTTTATTTGACGCGTTTTTGCTTAAAATAATTAGGCGAGCAGGAAATTGCAAAAAACTGATTTCCCATGTTAATCTCCTATGTACACCTTTAAGACAGACACACGGTATATATATATATATATATATATATATATATATATATATATATATATATATATATATATATATATATATATATATATATATAGGCCTATTTAATAGAGTATTTTTTCTGAATTCAACCATGTAATCATTTTATATCCTAACATGACAAAAATATTGAGAAAAAAATTCAATTGAAATTTAAATAAATTTCGTTTTTATATTTATATTTTTCAGTAGGCTATGTATGAAAAACAAATGAACTTAAATTAAAATGAAACATATTTGTTAATAACTTTATAAATAATGTTCTCTTTGATTTCCGTCGTAAATAAGTTAAATTAACAAATAGCAGTTATTGTTTTTCATACATAGCTTACTGAAAAATAGCCATAAAAATGAGATTTATTTAAATTTAAATTGAATTTTTCTCAATATTTTTGTTATGTTAGAATATAAAATGATTACATTGTTGAATTCATAAAAAAAATACTCTATTAAATAGGCCTAAAAAATATATATCATCCTATTTAAAAAAATATAATTTTGTATTGTAACATGAGAACCACTGGTTTTAATTTTTTTTTTTTTTTCTATATTCGGATGTCCCCCTTAGTCTTCTATAAGATTGCCTTATAGTATTTTATTGTATCTTTAATAAAATAGAAATTATTGGAGGTAGCTCGTTTACCTGTTACACCCTGTATATACTACGCTAGTCTCAAAAACTCATATTGTTTCCACTAAGTTAGGACATTCCATTTTAAAACGTTGCTCGTTGTTGACAATACTTTCTCTATAACGTAAGTTTATTTATTAATTCAGATATATTACCTTAATTCATAGCCGTACGAATAACATTATTTTCTGTCAGTGTCACTTACACTGACACTGTGTCAGTATCTTCTCTTTCACATATTTGGTTTATTTGCTAACAAACTTATCAGTTGAATTAGTTTTGAATTTTGAATGCCTTTACTGTAACTTACATTTTTATAATAATAAAATAACAGTAGTATATTACGTACCCTCATAAAAACTAAATAAACGACTCTACTTAATTTGACAGAGCTAAAATCTTAATTCATACAATTCGTAGATGCCATTGATCGGACATCTTTAAAAAAAATTACTGTATTCTTTTTTACCTTCCGCTACCCTTGGTAAGGGAGGTATAGGAATCGTGCCAAAAATCGCATATCTAGATTTTGGTAAATGGCCACGTTTTTAGGTCCCTAGAATTCAATTTTAATCAGATGGAAATGGCACTTTTCTTGAAGCTCAAAATAGTTTTTCTCCGAAAAATACATTTAAATGTTTATGTTATTATAAAAACGGAAAATAATCAGACACGCAGTCTAGTGAAAATTATTTATTTCTTAGCCTACGTTTCGACTGTAATTACAGTCTTCTACAGGGCTAGAAATGGTGTATTATAAAATGTAACATAGGGAACCCCCATCCGTCCCATTGGAAATAACAAGTTGTAATATTTGAATATATTTGTATAATTATATATCAAGTCAATTATTTTAGTTGGAACGCATAAAAAACTCAACAACTTTTCTAAAAATTGAAATTTCCAAAAAATGTTTAAAAAACGTGTTTCTCAACGATGTAAGAATTTTTTATATGATATATAATTATACAAATAAATTTAAATATTACAATTTGTTATCTCCAATGGGTCGTATGATTTATATATCAAGTCAGTTATTTTAGTTGGAACGCAGAAAAAACTCAACAACTTTTCTAAAAATTGAAATTTCCAAAAAATGTTTAAAAAACGTGTTTCTCAACGATGTAGGAATTTTTTATATGATATATAATTATACAAATAAATTTAAATATTACAATTTGTTATCTCCAATGGGTCGTATGATTTATATATCAAGTCAGTTATTTTAGTTGGAACGCAGAAAAAACTCAACAACTTTTCTAAAAATTTAAATTTCCAAAAAATGTTTAAAAAACGTGTTTCTCAACGATGTAAGAATTTTTTATATGATATATAATTATACAAATAAATTTAAATATTACAATTTGTTATCTCCAATGGGTCGTATGGGGGTTCCCTATGTTACATTTTATAATTGACCATTTCTAGCCCTGAAGAAGACTGTAGTTACAGTCGAAACGTAGGCCAAAAATAAAAATAAAATCACTAGACTGCGTGTCTGATAATTTTCCGTTTTTCCATTCCGCTACCAGTCGATCGTCGTATTCAACTCTTCATAAAAATTAAAGATCATTAAATTTTCTATAGGTTTGCATTAATACTTTTTCTATATAGTTTATGGATAAATTTATAAAATCATCTATAATTTAAATCACAGAGCCTGCGCTTTAAACAAACTCAACTCCTTGATTAGACAGTTATCTCAAATGTATGTAACTGACATATAAATGTCAATGTCAAAGATCTAATCATTTCAAATTAATATCACTTTTAGTTCCTGAGATATTTGCTTGCAAACTTGGACCCCAAAAATAGGTGGAGATATAATTCAGGCGAATTCGCCATTCGATTTTATGGGAAAAAATACATAAATGTATATATTTTTAAAAAAATTTGGAATTTTGATGCAATTCCTAGAGCAAAATTACTGAACAAAGTCATTAATTACGATTTTGAGATATTTCAGTTTTTTTAACTAGGCAAGCTGAAATAATAATATTAATTCGGCGTTGACTTTTAAACTTTAAACTATAGTTTGAAATTAAAACGTTCAAATTTTTTAGTTTATTGCCAAGAAATAATAAATGTAAATATTTGAATATTACATTCCCACCATTTACACATACTTCTTTTTTAAAAAATTCATGTTACAATAATTGTTTAAATAAAATTCTTTAGTATACAAAATAATTTTCCATATTTAATTCATTATGTGCATTTCTTGCTCTCATGCACAAACACTGCTTTATAATAATTATAATAATTATTTATGTAGGAATAATGAAACTAAATATTTATGTACAGATTTAATTTATTTATCTATATAACTACATGAATACTCCATTTAGTTTATAATTTATATAAATGTTGTATTCAACTGATTTTATAATATGAACATACACTGTAGTGACTAGTGAGTGTAGTGTCTATAGAGTAGCTGTCGGCAAATACAATAATACAGCACATTATAAATATTCAATAATCGACAATAAAATATGTACAAATTATTTCATATTATGTTTGCTGAAAGCTTTTTTATTTGTTATGTTGAATTATTGAAATTATTTCGGTTTCAATCTGATAAGATTCATTTTTAGATTGAATACAATAAGAAATAATTCATATTTTTTTTATTATTATCAAAATAAATCGAACATCATTATCAATAATGTTGTGCTCTACATTTCTCCTGAAATTCATATATTTAATTAATACCTATATAGAATTTTATCTCAATAGATCATTTTTTATTCTTTTTTATGTTTGTTCAGACAGATATTTTAAAAATTAAGTGGAAAAATCAAGTTGTCAAGTATACTTGTACTAAAAATTCTAACTTCATGATATGAAAAAATTAGTTTATTTATTTATCACTCTGCAAATATTTGAGTATTAGATTATATATTACATTATGAAATTCATGTATTTATTTACATAAAATTTTGAAACAATATAAAATATTTAAACTGTAATGCAATTAGAAGTAACTTGTTTAAGTTTATTTTTTATAGTTTCTGTACAAATATTTATTATAAAATTTATAACTTTAATTATATTTTCATAATTTGATCTTTACTGCGTATTTTATGTATTAAATATAAATTGGACTAGTAAAACCGTTGTTGTTATTTCATATACAATAAAATTTTACTGCATTTCAGAAATTTAATAACCATATTTCAAAATATTTTATTCATCGTGAAAAATATTAAAGAAATATTTAAATATTTACATAAAATATTGAAAACTCATAATTTTTATCATACACCGGAAACAGGATTTTAACATGTAAAAGCATACTTTCGTAATTTCCTGCTTCCCTAATTATTTTAGGTAAAAAGCTTCAAAGCTTGTAAAGCATAAAATTCTACATCGAAATCAATAAGCAATAGTATATTACTAACCGAGGTGGAAAGTGTTTCATTGTTGAGGGCGAAGATAGTTAACCAAGGCGCGAAGCGCCGAGGTTAACTATAGCCCGAGACAATGAAACTTTTCACCGAGGTTTGTATACTATTTTATTCACAATCTGAAATAAAAAAATAATATTTGATATTTAAATAATAATAACCTAACATAAATAAACGAATGGTCTGAGATTGTTCATTTGTCACATAAACTGTCAGTTTGATTTCTAACCTTAAATATTGATTGCATTCATTACTTGTATTATTTACAAGTTTATTCCATATTTTTACCATATAAATTGTAAAGATGCTTTGTTTATATGTAAATACCCATCATTGATACGCATTGATTTCTCAAAGCGGGGGGTAGCTATTTCCCGCCTCGAGGTTGGAAAGTATAGCGTGAGTATAGCTGAGTCAACTTTCCAACCCCAGCTATCTTCACGTTAAACTTTCCAACCTCTTGGAATATAAGGTTAACAATAACTAACTTCCCAACTTTTTAAAAGACAGAAATCGTCATATTACTAACCGATTGTGAATAAAATTAATTTTGCATGCTCCATAACGACAGAAATTAGGTATAAAAATGTCGAAAATCACCCCAAAAATAGCAGTAGCCCTGAAATTGAAACTAAAAATTAACAAATATTCGGGCCTATTCTATAACTCAGTGGTTAATTTTTAACCACTGGTTATAGCTATTAACATACCTAGGAATGTTATGTATTTCATAACTGCCGCAGATGTCGGTCTGAAATCCGAACTCGTGGAGCGAGGATTTTAAGACATCTAAGGCTTGTTATGATTCATAACATCCGTGGTTTGTTCAATAGTTTATTGGTTTCAGATAATGAAGATATTATTGATAAATATTATTTTTTTGAAATTCTCTTATTAATGCTACTTTCAGAATGCTATGGTTAACAGAATAATTATTTTGACATAGGTATGTCAATATAACAAATATTCAAATTATGTGCTTTATTCCTCGTTTATTACTTTAGAATAAAGTAGACGGTATTTAGAACGATACGCTAACGTTATCTGTATGTATTAATGAAAAGTATTATATTTTCATTTTATTTTATTTTCATTTTGTAGACCGTTGTTGACAAATCGGTATGGTAATAATATTACCGTATAGATACAGTTCAGCCTACTTTTGTACATGTAAACAATGGAATAATATCCTGAAACCGGTAAAAAAATTTATCCAATAGATATTGTTTTGACAGCTAAAAATCCGTTTTTTTGTTAATGTGTACATACTTGATTGGTTAGAAAATTTAACCAGTGAGTTACAGAATAGGCCCGATTAGCGACTTATCTGTCAAGCTAGGTTAATTTATTTTTTATTATTATTTGTAATTTCTGTTAAAGTGAAAAATTATTTAAATTAATAGATAATTATTTACTTGAACAAATACTACAAGTAATACATTAATTAACATAACTTGACAATTCCATGGTTATCGCTGTTTTTGGAGTTATTTTCGTTAGTTAAACTCTCATAGACTTGTTTGACCCGCATCACATGTAGGTGTGGGGTATTCTAACCACTACTACATTTAAACACCTGTGAATTGCCAGATACATTCACATAACCTTGTCAGGAGTGTACTGCACATAGTAGATGAATGTGGTATTTTTTAAATGATATTAAATCAAGGAAAGAAATTGTGAAAGGAATGCTAGCCGGTGGAATTTAAACCCGCAACCTCAACATTTGTACTGTTGTGTGCTACCACTGGGCTGTGGCTGTGGGGTATTCGAACCATTACATTTAAACACCTGTAAATTATCGGATACATTCGCAAAACTTTGTCAGGAGTGTATTGCAAATAGTAGATGAATGTGGTATTTTCTAGATTAGAATACCCCACACTAAGACAAAGACGACAAACTCGAAGATACACTAAAGTTTTACCATGACATCTTAAATAGAATTTAAAACAGTATTTAAATGTGTTTGATAATTTTGTGTTTCGGTATAATTATTATTTAGAATTTTATAATTAAACTGATTACTCATACATACGTCAAACGCCACGGCAAAATAAAACAGCAAATATCAAATCGAATTAGTTGAAAAGAGTAGAGAGGCCATGGTAATACAAAACTATCTTTTTCTTCGGGCCTGCCGTCTTCTTCTTAAGACACGTAGTACTGGAGGGGAGAATGTGTGTAGTGTGATGTCAATTTCATTGGTCGCACACAACAGTACAAATGTTGAGGTTGCGGGTTCAAATTCCGCCGGCTAGCATTCTTTTCACAATTTCTTTCTTTGATTTAATTTTGCTTATTGATTCGGAAGCTCTACAACTTTTGTATATTTGAAGCTTTTTTACCTAAAATAATTAGGGAGGTAGGAAATTATGAAAATAATTTTACATCTTAAAAATCCTACGTTCTGGTATCGCGATCAACTATCCTGTATATGTATATTATAAAATTATTTTAATTTATGTACTACATTATATTTTATTTGTGAGTGTACTTTTTTTGAAATTATTAAGTAGTTAAAAGTAGGTATATGTATCAATAACCATACCATAAAATATGTAATGTTAAATATTAAGTGATGTTACTGTGTTCCATTTTGTCAATTCTCCCCTTCTATTAACAATAACAACAGTAGACAGTAACCTACTCACCATGTATGTGTATTCGTGAATCTGTGTCTATATCTTGCTGCTTCCATCTTATACACTAAACAATCTATTCGAATAGCGAATCAACACACAATTCACAATAACATCCGATGACAATGTTGATACGTTATTCATCCCTTCGATGTTGCTTACTTTGCGTTTAAATTACGCACTCTTGTACATATTAATACCTGTGTCGCCATCTGTACAGTATATGTGTAACTTTTAATATCGATTACATGAAGCAGCGCCAAGTTTATAACGGTAAACAAACCGTTTTATTTCGTTTCCTGATAAAAAGGAAATTGTTACCTCAATAGAAATGGAAGTTGTGTTTTTCTCTACTGTATTTGTAGTTCCGGTAATAACGTCGTTATGTGTTTTACATTTCCCAACAACGAGAATTTAATGATATCTTTTAATTAAAATAAATTGCTTGGTTTAATTTTAAAAGCAAGTAATATGTTGAATATATTTATCTTCATAGAACCTACGTCATTTTTAAATAATTAACTATTTATTATTTGTAAATTATATTAAATATACAGGGTGTTAAAAAACAAGTGTATCATATTTATAGGACATAAAGAAGAAGTCAAAATAAGTCGTTCTAGATAGTCAGTGAAAAATAAGTTTTTACGATATTTACCTGTGCTATATCGAAAACTATGAGTTACGATTTCGATTAAATGAGACTTTTTGTTTACCTTTGAGAGATGACATATCTTAGACGTGTTTTTGTTTTTCAAAATAAATCAAATAATTGTTCTAAGCAAAATGTGGCGACCTCGGTGGCGACCCTAACCAATATTTAATTTTCAAATAACTTCTTGACTATTATAAAATGAGAAAAAAAAGTTTCATATTAATTATTATTATATTTTTATTGTCTATTTACTCGTTTAGACAAAATTTTGTTGCATCAATATCTTTGTCGGTTTTTCTTTGCTTCTAATACAAATCAAATTGACCTCTTTCTCCGAAATAGTTCATTTTTGAATACATATTGTATAAAACTTTTCGACTTTCTTTGACTTCTTCTCTATGTCCTATAAATGTGTTACGCTTGTTTTTTAACATCATGTATAATAATAAATACAATAAATAAAATTTCATCTTAAAATATAAAAATAAAAATCATATCTTCTAATTCTTCTCAGAGAAATTCTTTAAATATTAATTTATATAACGCCTTACCAGCATCAATTAAGTCATTAAAATATAATGTTTTTAAACATAAAATAAAGACATTTTTGACAAAACAATGTTTTTATAGTCTAGATGAATATCTGACCGCCATTGCTTATGCAGACACTTGTAATTCATTATTATTAATGTAACATCAAATAAATATGAATATATTAACTGAGAATTCATTATCTTCTACGTGTATAATAAAAAAAGAGTTACGTACATAAGTGACAAACTATAAACATTTACAAATAGTAAAAAGTGGTTCATATAGCTTCTATTCCATATTTCATGTAATTCTACTTAAATTATTGATTAGTGAAATTTATAGACACGAAGTTTTTGCAAGAATTTACGTATTGATTTTATTATTAACGTACAAGAAATAATTTATAGTAATTGATAATTCTAATTCTCTCTTTTTATTGTCCGCAATACTTTACTTGATTTCCGTAATTGCTTGTCATATTTGAGTAAAGTAAATCTAAATCTAAACGTGATCCTAGTAGAGTATTGATAAGTGATTCAGAGTTTGGCTAATTTAATTAGATTTGTACTATACTTATAGCAGTTAGTTTAAAATTTAGGTAACACTTACTGTTAAGTGAAAGCAGGACATAGGTACAGTGACTGTTAGCATTCACTAGTACTGGTACATGTTGGTAAAATTGTACTTAACCTTAACATTTTATTGCTTTATGCTTTTATTGTGAAAAGTAAAATGTCACACTATTACTCGAATACTTATATACAGACCATTCAGACCAATATTTCGTTAAGTCTGAAAGTCTATCTTTATCGAACCAAAACGAAAGTTGCAGCCTGAGCGAAGCGAAGGTTGCAATCGTTTGTGTTCGACAAAGGACTTTCAACACGTGTTATACACACTATTTTTTCTACTCCTGCAAGATAAAAAATAAGGAAATAAAGAATTATTTTTTAAAAATACTTTGACATTTATTGTCGATTTTTGTATTTGTGATGCGCAAGTGATGCATATCCATGGCAGCAACAATGCAACAAACATTTATTAGTAAACAAACTTGTCAAACTGTCGTAGCCATTTTGCTAGTGCTTTAAATTTGTATTTGACTATTATTATTATATAAAAATTCTAAAAAATGACTGAAACTGATGAAGAAAGTCAATTTATGTCCACACCTCCTGAAATAACGGAAGCAGCTAAGTAGCACTCAACTTACTACCGGCTAAATCAAAAGAAAGGTACCTGATAGCTTATGAAAAATTTGATATTTGGTGCAAGCAAATGAAAGTTTCTAATATTACCGAGAAGGTTTTGCTTGTGTATTTTCATCAGAAGTCATTAGTACTAAAATCTTCCACACTTTGAAGCGAGTATTCAATGCTAAAGACAACTTTAATAGCAAAGAAGAACTTAAATATTTCTAGAATGGCTCAACTCTGTGCATTTCTAAAACGAAAAGCAGAAGGGTATAAAGCAAAAAAATCAAGAATTTTTAGCAGAAAAGATATGTACTTTATTTTTGACTAATTTTTCGTATTACCAGCCACTGTTTTTGTATTGTAGGTAGTGTTGATAATTGGAAAAGCCGGAGGATGTCGGCTAGAAGAATTAAAAAATTTAACTTTAAATGACATTCAGGATATGTGCTCTCTCTTGATTATAAAAATCCCTGACTCAAAGACTAAAATTGAAAGATCTTTCACTATTACATCCGGTTCTACTGACGATGGATGTGATTTTGTTGAAATATATAGAAAATATGCTGCACTCGGGCCAGTGGCAGGGGATATAATTTGGTGCAGCTCTGGCTTGTTTCTGCAGTTCTAATTTAAAAAATGCAGCTCTGAATCCAAATTTTGCAGTTGCTTTCACTTCTCTCTATATTATTTATTATTCAAATCTGTACCTACTTTAAATAAGAATTACAAAATATATTTTTATAGAACGTGTTACGGCAGACGGCGAAACAGATTCGTAAATATGGAAACATAACTTTATCAACACTTTAAGTTGGCCGAGACTTCATTTTTTAAAAAAGATTGAAGACAAAATTTGTCAAAATAAAAGTGGTTGAATTCTGATTACAGAAGAAGAAAAAGACTAAAAATCTTAAAGCTTATGGACTTATGGTCATTATCATATTTACTAATTTGTGGCGCTGTCATTGTTATATCATTACATATTGTTAAGTCACACATTGTAAAATATATTACAAATAAAGATTATGCTATGAGATTCGTCTAAAAAGGATTCAACAACATTCTTTAAGATTTTTATGTAAAAAGAAATATAAAAAAGATGTCGAACACAAACTGTACGGAATGTGAACGTCCAAACGACGCCGAAGACATGGTAGCTTGCGACAAATGCAACAAATGGTTCCATTACTCGTGCGTTGGGGTAAATGAAGAGATAAAGGATACCCCATGGCAATGCAAGTACTGTACCTGCCAGAGAGAAGAAAGAAATACAATAAAATCAGTTTCAAGCACTGCAAGTAAGAAATTGGCAATTCGAGAGCTCGAACTGAAGAAAATTGAAGAAGAACTTAAATTAGAAAAGCTCTACTTAGAGAAGAAATATAAAATACTAAATGAAAAAATAAACGATGAAATAAGTGTGAAATCAAAAAGCTGCTATCAGGATAGTATTACAAAAGTACAAAATTGGATAGAAAGGAATCAGACTCTGGAACCAAAGAATTCTAATGAAAATAAAGAAAAGGTTACCACGTCAATCTCTAATATTCAAGAATTAAATAACGAACCTGATAGAGTCTCAGCTATATCACACCAGTCATCTCAAGTATCATTTTCTCAATTTTCAAACCAATCAGTACATCATTCATCTCGGCAATCTTCGAAATCGTCATCAACAATACGTAATGAGAAAGAAAAGTCATTGCAAAATATGGGATATAAATTCCCTAACGAAGAACACAAGACTATTTACAATAAGACTTTTAAAGATTCAATACCCAAATCACAAACTTTGAATAGAAATCAAATGATGGCACGTCAAGTTATGCCAAAGGAATTACCAATATTTTCTGGAGATCCAGAAGATTGGCCAATATTTTTTAGTAGTTACGTTAATTCAACGAGAACATGTGGTTATTCTAATGCTGAAAATTTAATAAGACTGCAACGATGCTTAAAAGGAAATGCTCTAGAAGCAGTACGCAGCAGATTACTTCTACCTGCATCTGTACCACAAATAATTTCAACATTGCAAATTATGTATGGACGCCCAGAGATCCTAATACATATATTAATAAACAAGATTCGCCAAATTACCCCACCTAAAAGTGAAAAATTAGAATCCTTGATTTAGTTTGGCTTATCAGTCCAAAATTTATGTGATCATCTTGAAGCTGCGCAACAAGAAAACCACATGACAAACCCTGCTCTTCTTCAAGAACTAGTGGATAAATTGCCAGCACATATTAAATTGGACTGGGCAATATTCAAGAAAAGACACGAAAATGTGACATTAAAAACGTTTGGAAAATACATGGCACAAATTGTTTCAGCGGCGAGCGATGTTACATTATTTGTTGATTCTAATCAATCCAATAAATCAACATACAACAAAGAATATAAAAATAAAGAAAAAGGGACATTATACTATCATAATAGTTCCTCTCCAAATAACAAAAACTATAAGTTCTGCATCTTATGTAAGGATATAAAACATAAGATTAATGAATGTCAAAAATTCAAGAACATGACGATTGAAGAAAGATGGAAATTTATAGAAAAAAATCATCGGTGCAGATGTTGTCTAAATTATCACGGTAAATGGCCATGCAAACTATCAAAGCAATGTCAGATCAACGGATGCGAAATGAAACATCATCCCATGCTTCATTCTTCCAAGATAAACGTGGACGTAACAAAGAAAAAGAATTTAGAAGAAGGAACTAATGCCTTTCATCACCATGATTCGTCCATATTATTTAGAATAATACCAGTGACTCTATATGGGAAGAATTCTTCATTAAACACATATGCATTTCTGGACGATGGCTCATCTCTTACATTAATTGAAGAAAACCTGGCTTCTGAATTAGAAATAAATGGGAAAAAAGAATCATTATGTTTAAAGTGGACAAATAACATAACAAGATCAGAAACAAATTCACAGAAAATAAATTTGCAAATATCAGGAGTTCAAACAAGAAAGAAGTTCACCTTAATAAATGCTAGAACTGTAACATCTCAAGATTTACCTCAACAGTCATTGAAATTTGATGAAATGCAAAATATGTATCCACATCTCAAAGGACTACCTATAGAAAACTACGAAAATGTTAAACCAAGAGTACTTATTGGTTTAGACAATGTAAAACTTATAACTTCACTTAAAACTAGAGAAGGAAACAGAAATGAACCAGTTGCTTCAAAAACTAGATTAGGATGGTGCGTTTTTGGAAGCTGTAGTAATGACAGCCAGAAAAAGATCTCTAATTACACATGTCACATAAGTCAGTGTCAATGTCAACCTGACATTAAACTTCATGATATGGTAAAGGAATATTTTCACTTGGAAAATAATGGGATATCTTCAAAAACTATACTGATATCCGATGAAGAAATTAGAGCTCTAAATATCCTTGAAAATACAACACGGCGTCTCAATAACAGATTTGAAACTGGTCTTCTGTGGAAGTACGACTATTTTGAATTCCCTGATAGTTATCCAATGGCAATACGAAGACTACATTGTCTCGAAAGAAAATTACAAGCCTCACCCAAATTATATGAAAATGTAAGAAAACAAATTGAAGAATATCAAGTCAAAGGATACACACATAAAGCTACAGAACGAGAAATACAAGCCGCAAATCCAAGAAGAGTTTGGTATTTACCACTAGGCGTAGTAATAAATCCAAAAAAACCTGGTAAGGTCAGGCTTATCTGGGATGCAGCAGCAAAAGTAGATGGTATTTCATTCAATTCAATGTTATTAAAAGGACCGGACCAACTTCAGTCATTACCTTCTGTACTATGTCGTTTTCGACAGAAACCAATTGCAGTCTGTGGTGATATAAGAGAAATGTTTCACCAAGTAAGAATAATAGAAGAAGATAAACAATCCCAACGATTTATATGGCGCAACGACTCGAAACAAGATCCAGAAATATATATAATGGATGTAGCCACCTTTGGAGCAACTTGTTCACCTTGTTCAGCGCAATTTGTCAAAAATTTAAATGCAAAAGAATTTTCATCATCCAACCCAAATGGATCCAAAGCAATTTTAGAAAATCATTATGTCGACGACTATCTCGACAGTATGAATACTATAGAAGAAGCCGTAGAACTAGCAAGAGAAGTAAAATTCATTCATTCACAAGGAGGATACGAAATTAGAAATTGGATATCGAATTCATCTGATGTTTTACAATGTCTTGGCGAAAAGAATTCATTAATTAAGAAAAAATTGGATGGAATGAAAACTAGTACAACTGAAAGAGTTCTTGGCTTGATATGGATACCTGAAAAAGATATATTTACATTTTCAACTCTTGTTAAAAAGGAAATGAAAACACTTTTATCCGGGAATAGTATTCCTACAAAACGTCAAGTCTTAAGATGCGTCATGAGTATGTATGACCCTTTAGGTTTGCTATCATTTTTTACTATACATGGGAAAATATTGATCCAAGATATATGGCGTAAAGCGATAACGTGGGATGAAGAAATAGGTTCACAATGTCTAGAACAATGGAATCGATGGACAACTTTATTTAATTATTTAAAAGAAATTAAGATTCCACGCTGTTACTTTCCTGAATTTAAAAGTACTCAACTAAATTCACTTCAGCTACATGTATTTGTTGATGCCAGCGAATCAGCTTATGCCTGCGTAGCCTACTTCAGAGCAGTGGATAAAAATCAAAATCCACACTGCTCATTGGTATCTGCAAAAAGTAAAGTTGCACCCTTAAAACCCATATCAATTCCGCGACTAGAACTTCAAGCTGCCTTAATAGGAACTCGACTGATGAAAGTAATATGCAGTAGTCATACACTTCCAATATCAAAACGTTATCTACATACGGACTCAACTACAGTGTTAAGTTGGATAAGATCTGATCCACGAAAATATGGACAATTCGTTGCGTTAAGAATAGGAGAAATTTTAACAGAGACTAATGTAGAAGAATGGAGATGGGTACCGACGAAGTATAATGTAGCAGATGAAGCAACAAAGTGGGGAAAAGGACCATGTTTTAATATAAACAGTCGATGGTTTAGAGGACCAGAATTTTTATATCTTCAAGAAGATATTTGGCCAAATCAAAACCGAAACATGGCTAATACAACTGAAGAACTCCGCTCATCATATCATGTACACACAGAAATTAAAACCTTTATTGAATTTTTACGATTCTCAAAATGGGAAAGAATTTTAAGAACTGTAGGATTTATAAACAGGTTTATCAATAACTGTCGGCATCGCATAAAACAGGAACAAGTGGTTACGGGAAACTTAAAACAAGAAGAATTGTTAAAGTCAGAAAATACTTTGTGGACTTTAGTACAAAAGGAATATTATCTAAATGAAATAAAAATATTACAAGAAAATAAAAATTACCCGAAAGAAAAGAGAAGAAAATTAGAAAACAACAGTACACTTTGTAAACTGTCGCCATTTATGGACGAATTTAGTGTTATCCTAATGGAAAGTCGTATTGAGAATTCTTTACGACACTAAATATCCAATTATTCTTCCAAGACAACATAGAATTATTTTTCTTCTCTTAGACTGGTATCACAGAAGATTTCTACATTGTAATAGCAAAACAATAGTGAATGAAATAAGACAACAATTTTATATTCCAAATCTTAGGACCACTATAAAAACTGTCACGAAGAAATGTCAATGGTGCAGAGTATATAAAGCATTGCCTACTTATCCACGGATGGCACCATTACATAAAGCAAGATTAAGGCCATTTACACGACCTTTTACTTATGTGGGCGTTGATTACTTTGGCCCCTTATCGGTGAAAATAAGACGTAGTACAAGTAAAAGATGGGTAGCTATATTTACATGTTTAACGATAAGAGCAATTCATATGGAAATCGTTCACAGTTTATCAACAGAATCCTGTATTATGGCAATTCGACGTTTCATCTCAAGAAGAGGATCTCCACTAGAAATATATTCAGATAATGGAACAAATTTCCAAGGTGCGAATAAACAACTGGAAATAGAAAAGAAAATATTAAATCAGGAATTAGAGAGAACCTTTACTGGCAGCCATACAAAATGGTTGTTCAATCCACCAGCAGCTCCGCATATGGGAGGGGCATGGGAAAGGATGGTACGGTCGGTAAAAACAGCATTTAAAGTTCTGCTTACCACCAGAACTCCATCCGAAGAAACGCTACAAACGATAATAATAGAAGCAGAACATATTATTAATTCAAGACCCCTTACTTATATTCCCTTAGAATCGGAGAACCAAGAAGCTTTAACTCCTAATCACTTTTTATTAGGAAATTCCAACGGAATAAGAAAGACACCTGAAGAGACAGCCGGACGGAAAATGAATTTAAGAAAAGATTGGAATTTAATACAACAAATCATTCATGAATTTTGGACTCGGTGGATAAAAGAATATTTACCGGTAATAACAAAAAGAACAAAATGGTTCAATGAAACGAAGTCAATAGAAGTTGGTGATTTAGTATTTGTAATTGACTCAAATACTAGACACGAATGGTTACGAGGAAAAGTAGTAAAGATAATTATGGGACGTGATGGAAGAGTTCGTCAGGCAGAAGTTCAAATAGGAAATAAATTTCTTCGGAGACCTGTAACTAAACTCGCCGTACTGGACCTTGAAAATAAAAGTAAAACTGGTGAACATCACCAGCCTTACGGGGGGGAGAATGTTACGGCAGACGGCGAAACAGATTCGTAAATATGGAAACATAACTTTATCAACACTTTAAGTTGGCCGAGACTTCATTTTTTAAAAAAGATTGAAGACAAAATTTGTCAAAATAAAAGTGGTTGAATTCTGATTACAGAAGAAGAAAAAGACTAAAAATCTTAAAGCTTATGGTCTTATGGTCATTATCATATTTACTAATTTGTGGCGCTGTCATTGTTATATCATTACATATTGTTAAGTCACACATTGTAAAATATATTACAAATAAAGATTATGCTATGAGATTCGTCTAAAAAGGATTCAACAACAGAACGCGCGTTTCCCGTAACACATGTGGGTATTGTCGCGGCTTAAATATATATATATATATATATATATATATATATATATATATATATATATATATATATATATATATATATATATATATATACCTATTCTTTTGTATGTATTAATAATATTAATAATAATAATAATAATAATAATAATAATAAATCTTTTATTTCTGCAGATACATTATACTGTATATAGAAAACGTCACACAATAATAATTCAAGACAAATTCATTCACATTATAAAAATTATTAGCGTATAAATACGTAGTTTTAAAATGTTTACAGAATTTCGAGTTTTTAATGTTCTCTGGTAGCTTATTGAAAAATGATAGACCAATCCTATCTGGAGAATCTTTGACGAATATAACTCTAGATTTAGGTATATGGAAGTCATTTTTGTTTCTAGTTTGGTACTCATGAATGTATGAGTTGAGTTTGAATTTATTTCTATTTTGAAATATCTAAAGACAAATTTCAAATGTATGGAAGTCAATCACTATAAGCAGTTTAAGTTTTTTGAAAAGTGGTTTACAAGAAGAGTTCTTCTATGCTCTTAGTAAACATCTAATTATTCTTTTTTGAGCGATAAAGACAAATTGAGCACAAGTAGAGTTACCCCAAAACCCGAGTCACAACCTAATACCGTAGTTTATTCTTGATTCTACAGATGCATGGTAGAATATTAGATTGTATGTTCAAATATTCCTTCAAATGCCGTACGTATGTATGTAGTGAAATAATTAATTTTGATTTATTTTTTTATATAAAAAAGCGTAAAACCTGTAACTGTTCATTCTATGAAAATATGTAAGTTTCAATGTACTAAAAAAATCGCCTCCCCCCTCCCCCGGTATCCTTGGACAAAAAAGTGCAGCTCTAATTTTTTCAAATTATATCCCCTGGCCAGTGGATACATGTATAAAGCGTTTCTTTTTGTATTACAAAAACGGCAAATGCACAAAACAACCAGTGGGTCTAAATACATTTGAGAAAGTTCCACAAATAATTGCCACTTTCCTAAAATTAGAAAATCCTTCATTGTATACCGGCCATTGCTTTCGTCGGTCTTCAGCAACATTACTGGTTGACACGGAGGGTGGAAATCACAGGTGGAAATCCACAACTGTGGCTGAAAATTATGTAGCCAACTCAATAGAAAATAGAATCAGTATTGCTAGAAAAATTCTTGGTGAAAATAGCACTTCATCCATGGAAGGTGATATCACAGTTTTGAACAATACAAACGAAGATAGAAACGTAAATGTTAATAATATAAATACTTCGGAAGGCCTAAATCAAAATACAAACAAATATATGTGGAAATACGAGTACAAAGAGCTCCCATACCTTACCAGTTAATATTAATATTTCTAGTTTAACTAATTGTAATATAAATTTTAAATGTTTGATATGTTTCTCTTAAGATTTCATAAATAAAATTCGTTGCTTTTGACTTAATGTTGTCGTTCACTTAACCTATTATAACCTAACTCTTTCAATATAAAATTTCTTCTTATGTTTCATATAACAAAACATAGATGGCTCTCATAGCGTCAATTTCAAACGAGTTGCCAATCGTATCCTATTCAAAATTTCGCGAAAAATCTATTTTAGATAGCCACTGTTGTATTTTTTGCGATTCATCTGAGCTTCCCGCGAAATTTTGATTAAGAAATGGTTGACAACTCGTTTTGTCCAAAATTGAAATAGCCAGTGTTGCAATTTACGCGATATACGTTTATAAGTAAAATTAGTTGCTAGGATACCGAAGCGTGCTGCAAAGAGTTACTTTCAGCATGAAAAACAAACCAGAAAATTGTTTTTTCAAAGCAGGAGTAGAAAAAATATATTTTGGCATAGAGAAGTGGTTCTTAAACTTTTTTCTTCGCGATCTATTTTTTTAATCTAAAAATTTATCAACAAAATTTTATAACCTCAAAAGATTAATACTTAATAATCGTAATGAATAAATATAATCGGAATAACAATGACTATTTAAAAATTATTTAAACCCAACCTAAATAGTTATAAATTTCTATATTCAACGTGATTCATTTTTTGCTCGCGACCCATAGCTTAAGAATCACTGGTCTACATTTTTAAACACACGATCAATATTTCTTATTAAAAAATACTTAGCAAAATTCTGCTTAAGTCAGTTAATAGCTATGTAAAGATTAAAAAAATCAAAGACAATTAAATAGTAAATAAATAGTACATTATCAGATTATCACGTATTTATACATACTTCAAGTCTGGTAGGCCTATTCTTAGACAGATTACATTTACTGATAAATTTAGTCTTTGTAGCATTTTTTATCAGCCGACAAGAAATAAGTATGTATAGTAATCCAAACAGTTGAGTATACGAGCATCTACATTCAGAATCTGACTATGTTTTTTAATTGAGCGTAGTATATTAAAATATTAACTCTACCTATCTCTCATTACGAGGAGAATTAAAAAAAATTGCGGAATGACCAATTTTTTTTTTGGGATCAGGGTGAGCTGACAATTTTAATTTAAACGGAACTTTTATATAATAAGCGAGATAAGAATTTTTAAATTTCAGAATTTGGTGTGTGACGTTGCATGTTCTCGACAGTATATACAGGATGTTCATTTTAAATGGGTCACCATTGCTATCTCGTTATCTATAAGAGTTACAAAGACGGTTAAATGGGCAAACAATTTCAATTTCACAAGACAAATTTAAATAAAAGAAAAACTATTTGTTTGGACCAGTAGTTCTCAAAATACGGGACTTAACTTTTAAATTTGATTAAAATATGAATGGAATAAACGAATACGTGTTAATTTTTTTGACAGAATTAGATTACCTTGAAAGATATACATGAATATTTTGTTTAAGTTCACATTTATGATCACTTACAAGAACAAAACATTCACTTCTTTAGGTCAGGGCACTCTAATTCTATGTAATAAAAATAACATGTATACTGTATTTCAGATAAAACTTATTAATTAGTTTTGTTTCGTGTATGACATACTTGACAGCTCGAATTGTCAAAATTTGATCATTTTTTATTATTTAGTAAATGAACAGTTATTTAAAGTTGTTAAATAGATTATACAGTCAAAATGGAATAAATAATATACCTGCTCCTGCTAATATATTGCTATTGTAAACTTGGTTTGCATATAGACCAATCAGAAAGCTGGAATCGTAAGCCCTATCTTACTGCTAAGTCTATTGTTATCTGAAATACAGTATAGTCATTTTTTCCATTCGTTTTTCTTTTATTTAAATTTGTCTTGTGAAATATAAATTGTATATAAATATAAATATATTATCACGGCATGTTATCCATGTTTGGATGTGCCAGTCTGCTTTATACAGCAATATCATATTCGTACCGTGCAGGCGCTTACCAGACGTCCGCACGGGCACTCAGTCCTAGCTTGGAGAGTCGGGAACGACCCCGGGCCCGCAGATTGGCGACCAGACTCTCAAGTACATGGCCATAATAATATTAAGTATATTTTTTAATAGATATAGAAATACTATCATTTACTATAAGAACATTTAGATCCAAAAAAAACTTTTTTTTTTAATTTTTGAAACTCTGGGGATCATAACTCGCTTGTTAAATATTTAACACTAAGTCTATGTTTTACTTATAACTATCAAGTGAAAAGTTTCATACGTACATAAAAATCACATAAAAATACATTATTGGAAAATATCTATTTTGTTTTGATCCATAAAATTATAAGGTCTCGTGGCTGCGTGCCTAAGTGTCTGGTCGCGAATCTGGGGAATCGGGTTCGATTCCGACCGACGCCAAATATGTCGAATTTTAAATGGCATAAAATTGACGCCTGTGGTGCTCTCTCCACGCCAGCAATGAGTGCTCGTGAGGTGACGCCTGGTAAACGCCTGTACGGTACAAATATGTCATCATCATTACCGATATCAAAGCTGATTGGCACACCCAGCAATGGGTAATATGCCGTGATGATATATTTATTTATTTTATTTTAAATTATGTAGAACTCTTCGACATATCGAAAATATAATTTCCAATAAATATTCCTATTTTCCGCCATAACCTATCCCAACCCGTCATCCCTCTGGCGGTTATCTCGTCAACTTGTAGTTTCTCATCTATCCCGCCCGATGTCGCTAGCAGCTACTCAATCCATCGCCTCCTGCGCGTTGTAGCGAGACCTGTATCGATCCGGATCCGGCCATGCTCCCGGTCACGTGGCCTCCTGCTGGGCCAGTGTGTTGCTCACGGGTTCCTGCTAAAGTGTTGATGCTAGCTGAATACGAGCATGAAACCTAGAATAGCAACGGGGTTGTACAGATTACGGGAGACAGGTTGAAGGTTATGCTATCATTGTCATGGTTACTGTTAGGGTAGGGCTGAGGTTAGCTACGGTTATGTTAAGGGTATGGATTTGTGGTTGAGTTTGGGATGAGGACTAAAAGATTAAAGTGGATAAATAAAACGAAATGAGAGGTTTTATTCTGGAAACCATTTTTCCTACTTTCATCTTGTTTGATCTGGCTATTAACTTTTTCTGTATTAATTTTTGGGATGTTCTCTATATTACTCCTTTTTCCGTTAATTTTTGTTGTAAAGGTTATATTTCCAATTTTAAATGGCAGAAAATTGAACCCTGTGGTGCACTCTCCACGCCAGCAATGAGTGCCCGTGAGGTGACGCCTCGTAAACGTCCGCACGGTACAAATATGTCATCATCATTACCGATATCTGCGAACAAATCAGATTGGTACACACAGCAATGGGTAATATGCCGTGATGATATATTTATTTATTTATTTATTTTTTACACAATAATCAACGAACATAATAATTATCAAAAATTGTACTGCTAATGGGGTATTCCGGTGATATGGAAATAATGCAAAATAATAACTTTTTTCTATAGTTTACATCTTCATAAAGTAGGAAAATATAATAAAACATGTTTAATAAAAACTTTTAATTCATAATTTAATGTCAGAAAATTGGAATTTTTATATCTCTAGAAACGTCCTTGAAATTTGTGACGTGAAATTGATAATTTGTTGCTCATTTCACGGTAGATATTTACGTTTAGAACCATAGATGGTGCCAGTAGTTGACACGCGCGTATATTTCATGTTTGACATTTAGTTCACTTTATTTGCAGCAATTCTCGAACAAAACACCTTCGGCTTTTAACATCACGTATTGTGAGTTATGCAGAAAATAATCATTTACCATGGCAGAATCCACACCAGACCAGAATCAGTCTTTTTATAATCAAGTTCCATAATTATGAAATATTACTCGTATTTTTACCACAAACTAACACAGGACAAACACTGTAATACACGTTGCTACTGAAACCATGTGTAAAAAAGCAAATGGCTGTCATGAACATGTGGATTTAGACGCTGAAGTTTGTTGCAGATGTCACTATCTATTTGACGTCATAAGCGCGCCAATGATAAGAAAATTTGAATTGCAATGAAATTTTTGAAAATTCATATCTCACGTGATGTATACATTTTCTTACTCAAAATTAGATATTCAGAGTCCTCCTGGTATGTACTAACGAAAAAAAAATATTTTTAAAAAAAGTCGGTATACCCCATTGCGCGCGTACTTACTATCCAATGAAAATAGAACTTTGTATATAGAAAAAATCCTTGATGAAAATTTCTGTTGTGACCGTCTATAAAATTCTGTCTATAATTATGTCCATAATTCTGCCCAGAATTATGGATCGCGACATACGGGTTAGAGTTATATCTTTCCTGAAATATTGTATTGAAATGATTTATTTAAATAAATATCTAAATTTAATATTTTTAAACTTGTTTCTCGTTTACTATTAGTTTAGGAATTATCTAAGGTAAATTTATTTATTAAACTCAATTTTTTATCATTATTACTTTCTTGTACAAAGTAAAGGAAGTATTGTATTCGCGAAAAATTTCGGTTTCCAGATTTCAACGGAAATATCCATTTTGGTCATCCCTGAATCCATTCTGGCTAATTTCGTCCTGACGTCTGTACGTACGTATCTCGCATAACTTAAAAACGGTAAGCCGTAGAAAGTTGAAATTTTGTATTTAGGACTTCTATAACATCTAGTTGTGCACCTCCCTTTTTGGTCATTACATAATTTCCAGAAAAGGTACTTTATTTGAAGCCTCTAATAGATTTTAATGAAAAACTATATTAAAATATAATCCAAATCTTTTCAAATTTAGTATATAATACTTTTATATCAATTGGAAAAACATAGCAGAATTTGGTTAAAACAGGCTAACCGGAAGTGATATATTACCTGAAGGTGTTAACAGTTTTTCTTGAATAAAATGGTTTCATTTTGATTTTAGAAATAAATGCTTCAAATATGAGTTTTAGAGAATTAAATTCTGCGTCTAGCACATCAAGTATTATTAAATTAGCCCTTTGTATAAGCGAGATATGTAAATTTAAAACTTATATATTTTTTAAAAAAATAGATGCTAATGTCAAATTACGTCAAATACGTGCAATTTTATAATTGAGTCTATACTTCATGTTCATATTGGTCTTGCGTACAAGGAAGTTGTGTGGTGTCCACATCAGATTTTTTAGACTAGTGGTGCACAACATATTTCTTTTCGCGACAACTTTTCTTAGACAGAATTTCTACGCGACCCCTAAAACTTTTAATTAATTAGGAAATACAATACACCAAAATTTATTTAAATATCGCGACCCACGGGTTGCGCAGCTTTGGTCAGACATCTAGAGGCCTGTCTGAATATTTGGCTAAATAAAAGCACGTCTAAGGTGTTCTCACAAAGGAGAAGCAGGTCTATTTTTTACCTGAATGCGTATCTTTTATAGTACCTATCCTAGCTAGATAATAGTTTCAATGTTTCAATCTAAATCTAGGCTTCTGTACTCTTGTACAGTAGACGGGATGATATATTTATTTAATCAATTGTATAATAAATAATTATTCCATAAAAATAAAAATGAACAATAAGAAAAAAAATTATACGGATTCCACATCCACTTTGACCTTGGTCGAGTCCCTACTTTTAACGCTGAAGTCAATACCATTATTTCTTGATGTTTAATACATATTCCATTCTCTGTTAAACCCATCTAACGATCAGATAGAAAACCTCAAGGGAATCTCGAAATCTCCTGCGTTTGCTTTCATCGTCTTTTCCGTTTTCTCGTCTCCATTCCGTCTGACTTGTATCGCCATCACTATCATCTTGTCTGATCGTTCAGGTCCATACCACTCGTGTATTTTTTCAGCAAGATATTTCCAGCAGCTCGTATATATTGCATTTTATACGGCTTAAACCATATTACAGAAGACGTAGTCGGAATTTGTGATAAATTTTTCGCAAGTATCGATTTAACGTAGGACAGAATAGGAATTGTATTTTTTTTGAAGATAAATATAAATATTTATTTGCAAATTAATCTGTTTTAGGAATTGTAATCTAAGAACATCGTTGTTGGGAAATAAGTAAAACATAATAACATCCAATAATTTATAATACGTTAATTGATTTAAATTTTGCATATTTCATATATGTTTATAATAATATGATCTAATAATAACGATAAATATGTCGAATGTATGTATGTGTGTATGTAGTTTCAACCAACTTTGATTTTTAATTAACCTGCACGTGACGTGTAAACGAATTTGCAATTGCAGAATGAAATGAATACAAAATAAATATAATTAAACAGTTTTGTTTCATTTGACATTTGTGTAGGTTGCTTTAAAACTGTTATTAATTATCTAAATATTAATTAAAATCGTTGACTAAAACGTTTAACAAATACAAATTAAATTGGTTTGTTTCTATTTAAAGAATATTTATAAATTTAACATTACTCTAAAATTAGAGAATTAATATTGTTTGATGTTTTGTTTTAAAACTATGTTGATTACAATAATAAACGTTTGCTATTTGTAAGTTTAATCTTTGTTTACTTTACTTTTATTAGAGCAAACTATTCCGTTTATTACAACAATCAAATTGTTAATAATTACTACAATCAGTTTTATTGATTTCCTCCGAATTGAAACAATCATATACGAGTACGTGTTATTAACAATTAACAAACAGCATATATACCGAATGTTTTCCAACTTCGGGTAAAAACTTTAAGAGCATATACAGGATGTTTGAAAAATACTGTAAAAAAAATTAAGGGTATATAGTACTGACCAAAATAAGTAAAACAACATAGGACTGATCTTCAACTGTTTCCGAGAAAAGCGAAAAATCGAAAAAAAAACTGACAAAGATAGTTATCGAACAAAATTTTGTCTGTCACTAAATAGACTATAAAAAAACAATAAAATTTTTCTCAATTTGTATTAGTAACGAAGTTATTTGAAAATTAAATATTGGCCAAGGTCGCCACAACATTTAATATAGTACAATTCTTTGATTCTCTTTTTTTTTAAAAAAAAAACAAAAGCACATCTAAGATGACTTCTGAAAGGTAAACAAAAAAACCCATTTAATCAAAGTCGTAACTCTTATAGTTTTCGAGATAGCAGACGTAAATCCCGTAAAAACTCATTTTTCGCTGCCTCAAATCTCGGAATCTATGGAAGATCGTACCCATGTTGATTAAGCTTTTTTTCTCATTTTGGTCAGTACTATATGCCCTTAATTTTTTTACAGTATTTTTGAAACATTCTGTATAGTATTGACCAAAATAAGTAAAAGAGGTTAATCGACATAGGTCTGATCTTCAACTGTTTCCGAGAAAAGCGAAAAATCGAAAAAAAAAACTGACAAAGATAGTTATCAACAAAATTTTGTCTGTCACTAAATATACTATAAAAAAACAATAAATTTTTTCTCAATTTGTATTAGTTACGAAGTTATTTGAAAATTAAATATTGGCCAAGGTCGCCACAACATTTAATATAGTACAATTCTTTGATTCTCTTTTTTTTAAAAAAAAAAACAAAAGCACATCTAATATGACTTCTGAAAGGTAAACAAAAAATCCCATTTAATCAAAGTCGTAACTGTTATAGTTTTCGAGATAGCAGACGTAAATCCCGTAAAAACTCATTTTTCGCTGCCTCAAATCTCAGAATCTTTGGAAGATCGTACCCATGTTGATTAAGTTTTTTTTTCTCATTTTGGTCAGTACTATATGCCCTTAATTTTTTTACAGTTTTTTTGAAACACTCTGTATAGTATTGACCAAAATAAGTAAAAGAGGTTAATCGACATAGGTCTGATCTTCAATTGTTTCCGAGAAAGAAACAATTTTTTATTAGAATCAAAGAAAAACTGACAAAGATAGTGATCGAACAAAATCGAAGTCATAACTTTTATAGTTTTCGAGATAGCAGAGGTAAACCCCGTAAAAACACATTTTTACTTAATTATATCTCGGATGAAAATCGGACCCATGTTGATTAAACCTTTTTTACTCATTTTGGTCAGTAATAGCACTTAAAGTTTTTACTCGAAGTTGAAAAACACCCTGTATAATGTAAATACATATGGAATTACAAAAATGAATTTTATTCGATATATTTTCGATTATTACTATGCTTCCAGCGGTTCTCAAAATATGGGACTTTAATTTTTTATTTTAAATAGGAACATATATTTTTTATTAGCTTATTCGCTAGAGAATTTAATTCTGAATTCAGCGATATAATTGTTTCTTACCATCACATAACGGAATTTTTGAGAAATGTCCATAATAAATTTTATATTACTTCGATTTAAATATGACTATAATGAGTGTGCCACGAATGGAAAAAATGAATACATGTTACTTTTTTACGTAGAATTAGAATGCCGTGAATAAAATTAGTGAATATTTTGTTTTGTCACCTAATCATACTTTTTTAATAAATGCCAACACATACAAAATACTCTTTTCTTTCATTCTAATTCTACGTAAAAAAATAACATGAATTCATTTTTTCAATACTCCGCACTCTTTTTATACACGCATTTAAATATAATTAATATAAACTTAACTTAAAATCGTTATGCGAGGGATAAAACGAATATATCGTTGAATTCAGAATTAAATTCTCTAGCGAATAAGCAAATAAAAAATATATGTTCCTATTTAAAATAAAGAAGTACGGTCCCATATTTTGAGAACCGTTGATATAAATTTATGTGTGTTGATATGAGGGCCACTATTTTGTAACTAGAAAGCGATAGCGAATATGAATTCAATATGGCGAGTGCGCCATCTTTATTTTCTATTCAGATTCACGCATAATATCGAATTGTGTAAAATCATCTATTCGTCTTGAAATTTTAACTTTACCACGCTATTTTACTTATAAATTTACCAATATATGCTCTCAAATTCTTCCGATGGTAGTTTAAAAGGATCATCGCGTCTTTAATCTTCTCTTCACTTTTTATAATTTCCTCACAATAAAAGAAAAGAAATAAACGTGCCATCCTGCTAAACGTATTATTTATAAAATTCGTCAATTGAACTTATATTTCAGATAATATTGAAAGATGATGATCGAATGAAATTTTTAATAAATGTCACTGAAAATCCTATTCTACAATGAAATACACTATTCAAGTGCTCCAGGCCTCTCGTATTGCTTCTTCATTACAAAATGGCTACCTTTACAGTGGTGGAGGGTGCGTATTCCATCTGAATTGGTATTCGTTATCGCTTTCTAGTTACACAATAGGCGCCCAGTACTTTTGTAATTCAAAATGGCACAATTTTGCTCATTTAACCAAATTCATATCTCTTCAAATAAAAAAGTTACCAATAGCGAGCAAGCTTATTGAAACAACCTGTATAAATAATTACAATGAAAAATTTTGAAAATTAACATTGAGTTAACAGTTTGTACCTATATTCGAAATAGATTATGAAAAGATATGTCAGCCACCAGGATTTTAAGTCCGGCAAGATCATGGTCCTGGTTCATATCCCGGTATGGCTGACATGTCGTTTTACAATTTCTACACAAGTTCTAACGTTTATTGTTTAATAATAATATTAAATAATTTGTATTTTAAATAATTAACATAAATGTATCATAATAACACATTTAAAATTGTTGAGAAAATACCATAACAAAAAATTTATAAATTTCATTATGTGCTCATAATGTAATAATACATAAAGATAAAGTAATACATGTATATTCCGTATCTAAAATCATAAATGTAGACGTAATCTTAGAATCATTACCGTTGGAAATGCACATAACCTACAAATCTACTCTGCATCGTAGAACTTCTAGTAGGTTTGGTAGAAATATGACATGTGATGTATTTTCCAGATTCAAGGAAACGGAATCCGTGTTGGACAGAGCGTATGTACTGTTTGTTTTGTTGTGCATCCCTAGGTTCCCGCTTTTAATGTATTGTGTGCTCTATAGTTGGCTTACACATAATCATAATGCATGTTGTCGCTATACACCGAATTGTTTACACAATCTGAGATAGTTTCATTGCGTAACTATGTTATATTTTAGGTTAAGTTCTAAGTTATTTTAAGCACGTAAACTCTACAAAGAATTGAATCTACAAGAGAAAATTAAATTATATTTTCTACGACCGTTGTGAATTTATAACTGTTGCTTGACTCTTACAAGCAACATTTTATGGGGGATCTTCTGTTAAAAATATGAATCAATATTTTTTGACTAATAGAGGTATTATATTTAAAACTGTAAATTATACACATTTGTAAATCTCTGAAAATATTTTCCTCCGGGCGCTGAAAAAGCTAGCTATAGCTATGCCACTGTGCACGGAATATTGTCGCGATTTTGATGGTATAGTAAATAATTTTGTCGTTTAATATTTAGAAAATTTGTCTAACAAACAAATTTCAATGGGGAAGTTTTCGAATTTTTGAGTTTTATGTTTAAATATTTTTAAATCTAAAGCGATTTACTTTTATATTTTGTAAAATTTTACAAAATACCGGATAAAAAAATGTTACACTTTTGCAATATTTTCTTCCCGCCATTATAGCGTACATAACATCAACTATGTACGAATTAGGTATCGACATACGTGTCCAAAACGTGCTTCATAGAAAGAGACAGAAGAAAAACACAGACACCTATTTATGTTTACATTTGGCACCCGACAATTTAATTTCAGTGTTTATCGTATTTTTTTCGTTTTACGTTTACATATTTAAAATCAAATAATTTGCTTTTTGCGATTTGACTTGGAATTTGACGTTTCAATATGAAATATAGAAGACATACATTCATGTTTTCATTATAAACTAGCGCTCGTAGCGGACAACTACGGCGAACCGTGTATGCCGCTTACGTCATCTTATTGCTGGCGATTTAATTAACGATAAATTTAATATCGTTTGTATAAAAAATACGCTATATTTTATTACATTAATAGTAATAATACCTTTTAGCATGTATTGCAAGCGATTCACCTTCTGGTGGTAAAAGTGTAAAAAATATTCTAGTTGGTACATCATAGGGAATTTACGATATATGTATAGCATTACGTCGCAAAAAACACATAGTATTTAATAAACATATTAGGTTTGTTCGATTCGCACCCTTGCGTCTACGGTTTACTGCCGCGCACATATACTTTGTATGGAGGCTGCAGTAAACCGTAGACGCAAAGTAGCGAAACGAACAGACTTATTATTTATTAATTATTAGTCGTCATAGTTTTTTATGCAACATAAGGAAAAATATAGTATTATTTCACGATTTGGAAAGTTTGACCTAGCGAGTTGTAGTGAAATAAAACACTTTTTATTCTAGTTTCATGCAATTATTTTTTACGTCTGCAATAAAAAGTTAAAAATTTAAATTATCATCACTTCTACTAATTCATTCTGTACTAATATTTACAGGTTAACGTTAAATATAAACCTGAAATTTTGCTATTTTCAATACTTTTTCGAAGATAAAAAAATTGGTGATTCACCTTTTGTTAAAATATTATACATAAGTAGGTGCACTAGTTAATTTTGTATAATATAAAAAGAAAATTAAGCTTATTGCGATACTTTGAGAAATACTGAAATACACATTTCTATAAATTATGAACTTGAGCAATAGTCGACTGTAGAATGGATGAGGGGTTCCAAAAGGAAGAAATAATCGAACTAGCAGTCTTTGGTGAAATTATGTATTTCAAGCCAACGTTTCGGCTAAACATTAGCCTTATTCAGGGCACTATAATGAAACATACAATAATGTATACAAATGAGGTAAAGAAACAAGAATATTAAATTTTTAGAATACAAATAATGAACAAATACTTACAGAAACTGTCTAATAACAGGTTTGTGGCAACCACCCATAAAGAACTATTGTGAATAAAATTATCACAGAGTTGGTCATCGTACAAGATAAAATTATAAATAAGTAAATGTAAAATAGTTTGAATTGTCAATTGTTAAAAAATAAATATTAACTGATGTTAAAAAATTGTAGTCAAAGAGTAAAATAAGACACGTGTTACTGCACTGTTGCCTTAAGTATGAATGTGCAAGGATAATCATGACTTACGTAAGGAAAAGGATTAATTAAAAAACTATTCAATAGGGTCGTCGAACTCTAAGTAAAAACATGAAAAGTGCTCCCAAAAAAAAATACACTTTTCATGTATTTTAGTTTTCAACGAGCCTATTGGATAGTTTTTTAATTAATCCTTTTCCTTACTTAAGTCTTGATTATCCTTGCACATTCATACTTAAGGCAACAGTGTACTAACACGTGTCTTATTTCTGTACAAGTTTTATATTCTTTGACTACAATTTTTTTTAACATTAGTTAATATCTATTTTTTTAACAATTGACGATTCAAATTATTTTACAGTACTTATTTATAATTTTAACTTGTACGACGACCAACTCTGTGATAATTTTATTCACAATAGTTCCTTATGGGTGGTTGCCACAAACTTGTTATTAGACAGTTTCTGTAAGTATTTGTTCATTATTTGTATTCTAAAAATTTTATATTCTTGTTTCTTTAGAGACTGCAGTCCGATTATTTATTCTTTTTGGCATCCTTCATCTATAAATTATGTTTTATTTTTTGACGTATTAACAGTGTGATAATATCAAATTCGTTGACATGTAATGTAATTAAAAATTTGTCATTATAGCGCGGCGATTTTACAAATACAAGTCATTTACAAGGACTACTTGATTTTTATAAAATAAAAAATAAATGTCATGACTTTAAACTCATGTAAATGTGTATAAAACACGTAGGTATTAAATTTTTTTATATTTACAACCCACCTGTATTAATTTAATAATTATAAGATAAATACACACTTTTGGATACACAGATTTTATATTTGTATAATTTGACTCAAATGTAACAAAAACAAAGATGTCAATTTAACTATTGTGCTTTCAAAATAAGAAAACGCTATTACGCTATAATTGTTCACAATTGGAACATTTATACATTTCTGGATTGAACATTGAAATAAGGTTTTCATTAATTTTTATTATAATAAAATATACAAAATACTGTTAAAATTAGAAGAAATTCCATTTATTATAGGTTTATGTCATGATATTTTCACTGTAAAAATAATTGTTTTATTTTAAATAGAATATACAAATAATAACTAATATAAAAGTTAAGTTCCTGTTTTAAGAAAAACACAATTTATTTAATGTTGTTATGAAGTTTCCACCCAAAAAAAATTACTAAAAATAGGAAAACATATGCCGTTTATGACTAAATCTATGCCGCACAATAATAGGAAACTAAGATTGCATCTTTGTCCTAAAATTAATGTAAAAAAAAACTAATGTGAACTAAACTAAGATACTGTTAACCTACAACTACCTACTAATTATCCTTATTAAATGAAAATATAAATAAAACTGTCACTAAAACTACAACTATGGGAAACCTTAAAATAAACTCTACCAAAATTAATAATAAAAAAAACACTAAAGTAAAACACAAATAACTCAAGAAACCCAGTAAATTACTTGACAGCAATGTTATTCTTAGGCCGGCGCCACACTTGCGGCAGAACCGCGCGGCGCTGCAGTTGCGGCGTGGCCGCTCTACGTGCAATCAATGTATTCTTATGAGAGATGACACACTTGCGGTTACGCCGCGACGCGCCGCTCTTTGACCGCAACATGTAGCGGTCGCGCCGCGTACAGCGGTTCCACCGCAAAGAGTGTGTTGCATTGTTTCTTATGAACCTGTTCACACTTGCGGCGCGGCCGCTACTCGCTGGATTCACGAAACCTGGAGTTTTCTTTTTGTAGCTTGTTCCTCATAAGGAAAAGTGACTCATCAAACGAATTAATTGACATTCGGAAGTAAATGAAAAATTTTTCTGGGTATTTTCGTAACTCTCCGTACAATAAACTAAATTGCCCAAAATTAATTCGTCTCATATTTAAGGGATGAACCCAGTATCGGTTTTTACGTTTAGTTCTTTTATGTAGGGCATAAATTACGCATACAAGGTCCTTCGTACTCATCGACATTTTGTTATCTGAAATTTTTGTCAGAAAATCACATCAGTTTGCGGTTATGCCGCCAAGTGTGAACGAGCAAAATTTTCGACGCGGTCACGCCGCAGCAGCCGTCATGAGTTTGACATTTCTTTTCAGCGCCATCTATTGATAATTTGGAAGCCCAATAGTCGCCGTTATATACTGCTGATGCCCTATCTCTCAGGAGGAGTCTGCTACAAACATTATTTTCTATTCTTGTCAGTAAGAATTTCCTTCCCGCTAGTTTCCCTTTCTCGTTCTACAATCTACACCAATAAAATCAAAGCAATCTGGCGCTTGCGCGGAGCTATTCTTACAGACAAGTGCACCTATATATGCAGATATATATGTCTGCACTCGTCCAAAGTTAGTCTCACAAATCTCACTCCCACCAGCAGTATATTAGTTTTATAGGTATATTCGTCAAGTGAGTATGGACTGATGCTCAATTTTTTCCCTTTTCTGCACCCTGTCCCTTGCTCTGCGGTGTTGCCAATTTTTGATAACTTAGCATTTTCAACATGGCCAGTGCAATGGTAATAGTGTAGGAATCTCCAGTCTATTCTTATTTGAAGGCAAATATAATATGTATATACAAAATAATTTACAAACATTTCACCGTTTGTCCCAACCAAAATAAAACCCGCGCGACCACTTTTGGGTTGCAACCCATAGTTTAAAAACCGCTGCATCTAGAGTATCTATATTTATCGTATTTATTTATTTATTTATTATTTTTATTTAATTAACTATATGAACAATTGTTTCTTTCATTTCGAAAACATCTGGAAATCTCAAATTATTTTCAATAAATTAAATTTTTAATTATTGCGTTTGGAAGAGACATTTTATGATTCAAATATTAATTAAATCTTTTTAAGTAAAAAGTTTCAAGATATACTTACTCTTTTCGCAAATGTTTATTCTATCATTATATTAATTAATGTGCCTACACACTTTTGTAGTCACGGATGCGTAAAAATGCGGTTATATACTGAAAATTATAGTACTCTGTCAAGTGATTGCTGTTATCGCAAACACTGTATGGTATGCTTTGATGACCAAATTGGAGAAGGCTATGTGTATCTACTACTATTAATTACTAGTGCATACATTAGCTCGATAGTATTCCTCTCTGTTCTGTTCGATAATTAAGTATTATTGCTACTGTTGGATTTCTGGAGTACGGCTGTTATTGATCTTGCTAATTTGATTTTATGCTACAGTTACTCTGCATTCTGCATAAGTGGTTTAATTGTATGGTTATCACTCTGTTCATGTTTATATTAATAAACACTTCGTAGTAATAAAAACAGTGCACATAAATGTTGTAACATGTAAGAATTTTTTTTAACAAGGACAAGCAAGTAAATTTAATTAAATTAATTAACATTGTCCAATTCGAAGGTTTTACAAGAGTACTTAAGTTAACAAAAATGAACTATTAAGATAGACAAATTACTAACATACAAGCCTTGTTGGAAAACTAGTAACAGTGTTAACATTTGTTACGGATTGTTTTTGTGATAATTTATAAAATTGTGGTAGTTTACTCTGAAATTATCTATATGTCTTGTGATTAACGTTATATGTCAAATTTAATGTATCACATTTATAAAGTGAGCCTTTTGTGTAAGTTCGATTCTTTTTTAAAAATCTTGGTTTTGTCATAATCCAATTAATTTTGATTGTTTTTCACATGTTCACTAGTGCACATTTGATATTTTTGGTAATATTATTTGAATTCTTTTTATGTTTATCTATAATGGAATTAGAAAATTGCAACTGTTTCCTTCTTTATTATATTTTCTTCGCTACTCATGCTGTAATATTCGTCGTAAAATGGTATACTACCAATGGCGACTCGTGCACTAAAACTATGGTGAGGCAAGGTACAAGATATCCAGGAAAAAAAGCGAAGGCGAATTTTTTTTCATGCAAAGTCAAATGCATTATAATTGAAAGTTACATTTTTAAGGGATGTGAAGCTGTATGTTTTCCCCTTTCATGTACAAAAATAAATTGCCAGTTCACAGAACATTTTAGCAAAGAGAACATATTTATACCTGGGTAAACTGTCTAAAGCAGGGCTGGACTGGCCCGGCGGGATACCGGGAATTTCCCGGTGGCCCGTAACGGCTCGTGGCCTGATGAATTTTAAAAATAAATTATAAAAATTTAAAGTTGAAAAAATAAATAAATCGATACAAAAATAACAAATTCTTGATTTTGAAATAATTCCCTACTACTCTTTAATGTGCGTCAATATTTATAGCTATTTTTCTTTTTGACAACCAATTGTTAAATACATACTTATTTTTGTATTACCGACATCATACACATGAAGTGATCATTTATATAAGGATGTATTTTATTTAGATCCAAAGAACTTAAATCAAATTATAAATAATAACATACTTGCTACACCTTTTCATATAATAATTAATTTAACCAATAAAAAAAATTGACAAAAATATAAATACGGATTATATTCGGTCAATAATTTTTGTGACTCGTTAATCTTTGGCACGAAATACTTGACCTCATGGCATAAAGCTTCTGTTTACACTCTTGTTGCAAAAATAACTATTACATACGTTAGCATATTAAAATTTATTTTCAATGTACAAATTTATTGTCACATTGTTATCAACACAAAGAATATCAAAAATAAGCAAATCATAAACGTTTTGAAAGTAAAAATCGGATGTGGCCAACACAATACCTCCCACCATTTAATTTTTATTAATTTAAATACATAGTTACTTACATATTTACTCATGTTGGAAACTATATTTAGTTCTTTTCCATATAACTAATGTTCAGTTTACAATTTTCTTTTCAAAATGTTACCACTATTAATGTATATATATATAATATATATATATATATATATATATATATATATATATATATATATATATATATATATATATATATATATATATATATATATATATATAAAGTATTAATGCAAACCTATAGAAAATTTAATAATCTTTAATTTTCATAATATAAATTGCGAAAAAATAACATTTAAAAGGAATTTTTCGAAGAAAATCTATTTTGAGCTTCAAATAAAGTGCCATTTCCGGTTATCTGATTTACACCAAAATCTAATGGCTCATTTCATATTAGACAATAAGGTAGAAATACAAGGTTTCAAAATGAAATGATAGTATTTGAGTTAGAGTGGAGGATCCATACACACAAACACACAGACATCATCGTGAAAATGTTAAAATTAGATTCAAAGGGCCTTAAAACATGGTCATTTACCAAAATCTCGATATGCGATTTTTAACACGATCCCTATACCTCCTTTACCAAGGGTAACAGGAACTAAAAAGTAAATTATTACACAAAAGATTATAATGATTTTATTTTAAAAAATCGCTTCAAATGACTGGCCTGGCCCGATCCCATCCGGATTTCCCGGTACTAAACATATTCTCAGTCCAGCCCTGGTCTAAAGTCTAAATGTAACACAATATGGCGCCACTATTATACAGGGCCACAGACAAACAGCAAGCTTGCTGTTTTCTGTGACAGGGCCTACGTTACATTACAATGTAATGCTAGACAGGATATGTTTATGTTCGATGTTCGAATGCAATACGCACTTATTTATTCTGTATCGAATCATGTTAATTTTACAGCCTCTTAAAATTTGTAACCAGTAGAAAAAAAATGTATTATCTGTCACATAAATTTTTCATTCGGTGTATACCATTAGTGAAAAATTTAAATAGAATGTTAAAATTAACATGACGAGTTACAGAATACACCACAAACATTTAATCTGGCTTGCAACAATGTTTAGTAGATGTCGTGAACCTATTTACAAAATTTGTCACTATACGGCGAACGGCCACAGTCTCTATTTTATCTTTTACGTATTCATTGCATTTTGGATTTGAGGCATGCCTCAAACAGCTCCTTGTCTAACATACGTATTTCTTACCGGAATGAAAGCTTTATTAAGAAAATTAGAAAAATAGTCAAATTATGTAAAACTAACCCGTTGAGAATGGCTTTTATAATTATATTATTAAAAAATAAATATATATATCAGGGTTGAGAATAATATAAATGAAATGATCAATACTCTATGAAAAATATTTTCAGCTTTAAGCAATAAGTGCATAATTTGGAACATAAAATTACATTTCAAGACCAATTTTTACAACTTGACGTTTCTCTGTAATAGCCTTCTCATATTAAGATTCACAAACATTGTACAAAAATTCCAAAAAATGCACGTACATGTCGGTTTGTTCTCAAATTCGACAATAGAATCCAGAATCGGGTTGTGTATGTTTTTTTTGCGAATGAATGTATTTATATGTGTACATATAGGGTGCGACATTGACGTGCTTGGAATCAGCTGATTTGTGCGCCCATGTCATTTTGACACTGACAATATTACGTTGACAACACCAATGTTTTGATTTATTTTGATTTTTTAACTGCTAAAATGTTATTATTTTTAATTTCATATGTTTTACTGCTTAAAAATTGTAAAATAATGATATTAATGCAGTTCAAAATCAAAATAAATCAAAACATTGGTATTGTCAACGTGACATTGTTTTTTTTGTTTTTTGTTCTTGTCAAAATGACATGCGCACACGAATTTCAAGCACGTCAAGGTCGCTCGAGTCACGTGTCTGCTCGCGCCCTATACATTATTTTATTGTTATGATACTGTGAGATCTTATATCTTACCTTGTTAAATGAAGGTAAGTGTTGTCGATGTTGTAGAAATAAATACTGAACTGATATTTCGAAAACCTAATATGCCGCCTAATTGTTAATATCCAAGCAATACGTATTACATACTCTATTTTCTCTCTTATGAATATGTGAGAAGTATTGGCAATTTCATAGAAGCTATATTAGATATTAGATCGCGATGAAATTACACTTTTCTAATAACTTTAATACAGCTTAATACCTGAAGTACTTATATTGATTCACCAACTACGTTTATTACATTTTGCAATAAATAAACGAAGACTAAGATCTTCCAAGCGTGCACTTTAACATTATTATTTTATTTTTCGCGTTTCTAATTTTTTGGAGAGAAAATAATTTAGATTGGAAATTGCAATATATCTCCTAAAAATAAGGTAAACTTTTGAAATATCAATTTCATATTCTCAACGTTTTCTACTTTGCTGTAGAAATTTGTTTCATAAATAAGTACATAAAACATTCATATCAAAATTTGGAAGTTCAGCTTTTTCAACTTGATGAGATAAGGGTGCGCGTGATAGGTTATTTTTGTAGAGACGGAACATTTTTCCTCTTTTAATAAACATAACAATCTTTGATTTATATACAGTGTGGGATTAAAGGATGGAATATTAAAAAAAACAGCGAACTCAACGTTTATAAAAAAAACGCTAAAACACATTGATTTTAGTTTTAAAAAATATAAAATATGTACAATTCACCTTCCGACTTTCATATGTTTTTAAGTTATGACGTCATCAAAAAAAATTAAATAACAATATAGATTTTTAGTAGCGGTTTCCGATAGTGATATTTCTTCCCTTTATGATCTTGCAAATAAATCATAAAGTTGCATAACAAAAATTTTGAGAAAAATCGAGCTGAATATTTAATAATAATGAATAATCAAATAAGTAAATAAATATATCATGATGACATATTTGTACCGTGCGGGCGTTTACCAGGCGTCACCTCACGGGCACTCATTTTAAACTGAAAAATGAAATCTAGCTCTAGCTATCTTAATTATTCATGATTAAATTTTCAGATCGATTTTGCTCAGAATTTTTGTTATACAAACTTATGATTTATCTACATGATCATAAAGGGAAGAAAAATCACTATTGGATTCCACTACTAAAAATCTATATTACCATTTAATTTTTTTTGTGATGTCATAACTTAAAAACAAATAAAAGTCGAAAAATGAGTCGCACATATTAATGTGTATTTTTATAAATAAATAAATAAATAAATATATCATCACGGCTTATTACCCATTCTGGGTCTGCCTATGTGTATTTTTAAAAACTAAATCGACATTTTTAGCATTTTTGAAAAAACTGGTTGAGTAGCTAGCTAAATCGTTCATGGAAAACAATAAAAAAAGAAAACTGTCAAAGAATAAAGAAAAAAATATTTATATTAATTTATGTTTAATTTTACACTTTATTAAATTTTAAACAATTCAAATTTTTCGAAATAATCAAAATCAAATAAAATGTCAAGTAAACGTCAAAATATTTCCCCAAACAAAGGAGGTTCAAATGTCGTGGCAAACTGTTATAATAATAAATTAAAATACCATAATTTGCAAAATAAATAACGGGTAATTTTTTTATGAAAATGGAAGTATGTATTTGGCATCACTGTAAAGTTAATTTAAATTATTTCAACGATGAAGTCGTTTCCGGCAAAACCGGAAGTACTATTTAGGGCCTTTTCGCTTCAAAAACTGGTACCTATAAGTTCGCCCTGAAAAAACTACAGGTCCAAATTAATAATAAAGAAAATTGCCATTTGTCACTATTTTTACTGGTCTTGCATAATTAATGATAATATTCTTTGTGTTTATGTTTTTAAATTATTTATTACAATAAACACAGGAATAATTATGAAATTTGAATAATAAATTGGCAAGATAAGCAAAATTAAATGATTCAATATTTCAATTAATATTCAATTGACAGTGCCGAGAACATTTCTCACCTTTGCTGAGATATCTGATGATGGATGGCAACTTCGTAAACATGATATTTACAAACTCGTTTATAACTTATTGGTTATATGTTATATATACAAACACCGGTGAAGTTAGAGAAACGCCAAAAAAGCTATGTATTTAAAAACGTATGTCTCTCATAGATGTGTTAGTTTTTCTACATGTAGAACAAATGACGACATAACACCTAAATATTGGCACCTAATAAAGATCGATTATCATTTATCAAGGTGTTAAATATTGCTCGGTCTTTAGTTATTTTAAAATATGGGTGTTTATTTCATGTTCACTATAGATATAAAGAGTTAAAAATCGTTTCTGCTTTTGTTGTTATTTCAGTTTTAAGTATTTAAATTCAAAATATATTTTTTAAATAAAGGAAAATTATTTTTAAAAAAATTAATAGTACTTATTTATTCATTTATACCTACATCATGAAAAATTTTGTGTTTTAATTAAATAAAAAAGACAGAAGGTTCATACCTTTTTAAATGCATAGTTTTTTTTGCGTTTCCTAATTTTGCCGGCGTGTGCAGTGCCGCTCCGTGGGTAAAAGGCGCCTTTGTGCAAAATACATAATTTGCAAATTAATACACGCTTTAAATTTTAAACTATACTTTTGATTCTTAGAAAAATACCAGATTTATTAAAATATTGATGAAATATCCTTTGTTAGATTCATTCTTGTAATCAATATTATTAGGTTATAATCAAAATCGTTTGTTGGAATCAACGATTTTACAGTTATAGCTTGCAACTAGTAGCATAACATTGCCATTGTGTGTGTGTGTGTGTGTGTGTGTGTGTGTGTGTGTGTGTGTGTGTGTGTGTGTGTGTGTGTGTGTGTGTGTGTGTGTGTGTGTGTGTGTGTGTGTGTGTGTGTGTGTGTGTGTGTGTGTGTGTGTGTGTGTGTGTGTGTGTGTGTGTGTGTGTGTGTGTGTGTGTGTGTGTGTGTGTGTGTGTGTGTGTGTGTGTGTGTGTGTGTGTGTGTGTGTGTGTGTGTGTGTGTGTGTGTGTGTGTGTGTGTGTGTGTGTGTGTGTGTGTGTGTGTGTGTGTGTGTGTGTGTGTGTGTGTGTGTGTGTGTGTGTGTGTGTGTGTGTGTGTGTGTGTGTGTGTGTGTGTGTGTGTGTGTGTGTGTGTGTGTGTGTGTGTGTGTGTGTGTGTGTGTGTGTGTGTGTGTGTGTGTGTGTGTGTGTGTGTGTGTGTGTGTGTGTGTGTGTGTGTGTGTGTGTGTGTGTGTGTGTGTGTGTGTGTGTGTGTGTGTGTGTGTGTGTGTGTGTGTGTGTGTGTGTGTGTGTGTGTGTGTGTGTGTGTGTGTGTGTGTGTGTGTGTGTGTGTGTGTGTGTGTGTGTGTGTGTGTGTGTGTGTGTGTGTGTGTGTGTGTGTGTGTGTGTGTGTGTGTGTGTGTGTGTGTGTGTGTGTGTGTGTGTGTGTGTGTGTGTGTGTGTGTGTGTGTGTGTGTGTGTGTGTGTGTGTGTGTGTGTGTGTGTGTGTGTGTGTGTGTGTGTGTGTGTGTGTGTGTGTGTGTGTGTGTGTGTGTGTGTGTGTGTGTGTGTGTGTGTGTGTGTGTGTGTGTGTGTGTGTGTGTGTGTGTGTGTGTGTGTGTGTGTGTGTGTGTGTGTGTGTGTGTGTGTGTGTGTGTGTGTGTGTGTGTGTGTGTGTGTGTGTGTGTGTGTGTGTGTGTGTGTGTGTGTGTGTGTGTGTGTGTGTGTGTGTGTGTGTGTGTGTGTGTGTGTGTGTGTGTGTGTGTGTGTGTGTGTGTGTGTGTGTGTGTGTGTGTGTGTGTGTGTGTGTGTGTGTGTGTGTGTGTGTGTGTGTGTGTGTGTGTGTGTGTGTGTGTGTGTGTGTGTGTGTGTGTGTGTGTGTGTGTGTGTGTGTGTGTGTGTGTGTGTGTGTGTGTGTG
>OY720448.1:97981315-98288815 GCA_963082715.1 Harpalus rubripes | reverse complement strand
TTTTCAATTTTTTTTATAGCTTATGGATCTACCCCTGTTTACCACTTGCGTTCTTAAAATATCGATTCCGGTAGCTATAACCCAAACCTGATAAACAGCTGTTTACCGGTAACAGTTCACCGGAAGAATTTCCGTAAATGCCTCATATAATTGACGGAAGGTAATGTGCTGGCCACATCAGATTTTTTATTATTTATAATTTGCGTGGTTCCTGTTACTTTTATGACATATTTCGATTTGTTAAGCAGGATTTTGAACGATTTTAACTTAGCTTATACTCGTACAAGATGAAAATGACAAACGAAAATATTAACCTCCAAACTATTATTCAAACGTCAAACAGTTGATCTGTCATGTTTAAATTACCCGCACATGCCGTTGCTATTGGACGTACCGATGTTATAGCTATACGGCCATTCATTGATTCGGCGTAATTCTACGTCATATACATGGTAATTTTAATATTAAAATTTTATTAATTTTTTCTGACCAATTAATAAAAATTTAGCAAAAAAAAATATGGGTAGCAAGTTTTTATCGTCTCTTCAAAAATATTAAATAAAAAAATGGCACGCAAGTATTTCAATATTAAAATGGTAGGCAATTATAGATGTGGTGGGATATTAATCATTTATAAATAAACCGAGTTTGTAAAATAATTACTATTATATTTTATACATCGTCTTGAAATGGCATCCCTCATGGTCAGGCGCCTTTGTGCGGGGTCCAATCTGCCCACCCGCGCGGAGCAGCCCTAGGTGTATGTAATAAGTTGGCACACCTACACGAGTAGTATTTATTCAACAATTTTTGTGTACCTTAATTGATTTTTTTATCAATAAAATGCGAGTAAAAATTATAATTGATAGGGGAGAAATATTTATGTTTCTAATTTCAATATAGAATAACGAGGACGATGAATTGTCAATATTAAAACAAATATAAATTACTGTCATTTTATTGCAAAACCTTCATCAAAAGTACTAATTTTTTTGTCTCGAGAGAACCTACAAAAAATAATCGTAAACTTGAAAGAAAATACATAATTTCTTAACTTCCTTCTATGACCAACAACAACATAACAACAATAAAATTTGTAACGAGTACTCGAGTCCGAGTTTGGAAGAACATAACTACAAGACAAGCCATTTTCACAAATTATTGCCGGACGTGATAAAATTAAGCGATATACAGCCTCCTTAAGGCTGCGGTGAACGCACCAAAACGCAGGAAGTGTGAATTAGAACCATTTATTCGCTTGTGACGTCACTACGTTCGTTTCTTCCTCAATTGTCTAGTCGTCAAGGTGATTTTTGTTTATATTCCTGAGAGTAAATTAAAATGCAAAGATCTACCTAGAGATCGATAAATTATTAGAAGTTTGTTCAGGGTTGATTTTGTGATTGGAAAGTTTTTAATCAGAGATGGCGGAACTCATCACCGGGTTTTGTTTTAGAAAATTAAAATCTACGAACTTTGAGATCGGGATATGTTAACTTCGATGAAAATTGAGTTCGCATCTTCATTTATTTTATTTTATAAGCAGGAACGGCTTACGACAGATGCCCCGGGATTTGTGTACAATTCGTTACTACTTTTTCTAAAATTGCAAATGGGAATGGGTGGAGGCGGCTTTAACAATGTAATAGCGTCGCGGGACTAAAAAGAACAACATAATTATATTTTCAAAGTTCCCGCGGCAAAATCTTACACATGGCCCTTCGCTAAAATCTTGCGTAAGGTTCTGCAAAAGATCAAGCCGGTAGTCGGTCCTGAGTCGTCAATGAAGGAAGTAGTTTTTTATTGCCAAATATAGGTTAAAGGTTAACATATTGTGATTATTTATTAACAATTACTTGTAGCACATTAAATTTATATCATGTTTTATTTGAAATTTAATCTTGTTTTGCAGATTAATTGGAAATTTGCGCAAAAGTTTTAATGACTAAATTTCGAACTACTTAAAGGATTAGCAATTGCCAATAGCTTTAATTTGTCATTTACTGGATTTATAAAATAAGAAAATATAAAAGTAGACATGTTTTTCTACAATGTTCTAGATTTCGAGAAGAATATTTAATCAAAAAATTGAATAATGTTCGATACATTATTATATGTGTGAGTGTCTGGTCGCGAATTTGGGGAACCAGAGTTCGATCCTGAACGACACCAAATATATCGAATTTTAAATCGCACAAAATTGTCCCGTGTGGTGCACTCTCCACGCCAGCAATGATTGCCCGTAAGGTGACGCCTGGTAAACGCCCACACGGTACAATAATATCATAATTATCATCATCATCATCATCATTATCATATATATATATATATATATATATATATATATATATATATATATTGCATTTTTGGAACTTAACAATAAATATATATCACGTCTACACATTTTAAATTTATCAAATAATGAAAATGTCTCAGTCTCAGTTATCAGATCAAAATTAAATCCATGAACGATATCGGTAGAGGCTCGAGAGGGGAGAGTGAACGGTGAACGCATCTAATAATTGTATATAATTTCGATTTATAGAGAGTTTATAAAATAATTCGATTTAGAGAAAAATTCAAATTACAGAGAGATAGATTTAGAGAGAGTCCACTATATTTAGAAAATCTCACCTCAGTTGTGTTCAGGCCGATTACAAATACGTTTATTTGACATATAAACTATTGGGTAGTTGAACTGGTTAACAAATAAATATATCATGACGGCATATTACCCATTACTGGTAATGACGATGACATATTTGTACCGTTCGTAAGTTTACCAGGCGTCACATCACGGGCACTCATTGCTGGCGTGGAGAATACACCACAGGTGTAAATTTTTGTGCCATTTAAAATTTGAAATATTTGGCGTCGGTCGGAATCGAACCCGGTTCCCCAGATTCGCGACCAGACATTCAGGCACGTGCCCACGAGACCCCCGTGTAGAAAATTTATTTGACGAATAACTAATGTTTACCTAGCTAGGAAATGGAAATCAGGGGCCCAATTTTTTAAAATTGTATCATAATCGAATAGAGTAACAATTTGTTGGGCGGAGGTCATTTTGAGGAAAAATATCACAGAAGCATAAGTTCTTTTCCATTTAGTTACCAAAATAAAAATGCCGAAATTTTATAATAATAGTTAATTTTTGCATCAATGTTTATAAATCTGTTATAGTTTGTTACACATAATAAAAATGTCAAAATTTTATAATAATATTTAATTTTCGGATCAATGTTTATGTAAATCTGTTACAGTTCGTTGCTCTGACCCTGTATGCTATTAATACATTATGTATTTTGAATGCAGTCGACATTTCAAATCGTTCACAAAATAATGCACTGAATTATAATTCGCAATTAACTGCTTGTCGTTTTATGCCACATACAATTAATTTGAACCAATCAAAACGACTTATCCTAAATTGATTCTGATTGAAGTAAACAAGATTTCACTCCAAGACATTCTCTCACATCTTAACCTAACATTACTGTCATCATCCTCGCAAATAATTCTCTAAATATCCTTCTGACACAGCCTCAAAAATTTATCACTAGAAGCGAATGAACCAGAGCCTCGTTTTAGATCTGACTTCACTTTCCGCCAATTTATCATATTTTCGCGATTCGCATATTTACATAAGAAGTAAGAGCCTTAAATAAATTACATTTTCTCAGTTGTCAGCTCTGCGCGCACGCGCAAACTTTTGCTACATCATGACGCAGGTGAAAATGTTCCCACGATAACTGATTTTGTCGTAAAGGAGTTAATATCCTGTCTGATGAGGACAAAGAATTTTTGTTAAAGGGTAATTTGTTCTGTAGGAGTGATTTATAAATGTGGACGAGGTTAAAAATTACAAAGGGTGCAACTTTGTGGAGATATATTAATCCTCAGTGTACAATTTACTAAAAGATTAGTTGATTACTACATATTTTTCATCCACAGAATGAAACAAGATTTAAAATTTAAATAGAATTTATAGTCTTCAATAAACTACCTATGTTTCTAGAAGTGTTCTCCAAAATTCTGGATTTGCATAAAGCCTGCATTATTCAAACGCTATGTGGATTTTCTTACGGGGTGAGAGCACAGCCATATAATACTGACTGTATTTTGTCAAATATTGGGCTTTTCAAATAAGAAAACGCTAACTAGTGGCGAATATTAGAACTACAAACAGTGGTACACATTTGACATTTACATGAATATGTAGCGGCTGGAGCCGTTACTTGAGTATAAATAGGGGTTAAATTGTATAACTATAAAATATAGGAACGAAATATAATTTAGACGTTTATTATTTTAATACAAAAAATCAACTGGTTATTTATTTATACAGGGTGGTCCTTAAGTACGTTTCGAAAATTAGGGATATGATTGCTTTGATTATTTTATGAAGAAAAGTTCATATGAACTTATATCCTAAACGGCTTAGTTTCCGAGATACAGGGTGTTCAAGTTTCTAATTAAAAAAAAAATTGTTTTTATTGCGATAACGCTCCAGCACACTTTAGCTTAGCAGCACGTGAATATTTGGACAGAGTGTATGACAGTCGCTGGATAGGCCGGGGAGCGGCAGTACCAAACCAACAGTGGCCCCCTAGATCACCAGATTTAAATCCTTTGGATTTTTTTCTATGGGGACACTTAAAATCATTGGTCTACACAACACCAATTGAGAATTTGGATGATCTAAGGAATCGTATAGTAGCTTCATGTGTGACAATCCGCAATACCCCTGGTATTTTTGAACGTGTGTGCCAATCTATGAGAAGAAGAACAAAAGCATGTATTATGGCCGATGGTGGTCATTTTCAGCAATTACTTTGATTTTTTTGATTACTTAATTTCACTGTTTTTCAATTTGTCATTTTTTTTGTAACTTGATTTTTGCATTTTTTGTCCTGCGTTCGACTTTTTATCGCAATAAAAACAAAAATTTTAAAAAAATTAGAAACTTGAACACTCTGTATCTCGGAAACTAAGCCGTTTAGGACATAAGTTCATATAAACTTTTCTTCAAAAATAATCAAAGCAATCATATCCCTAATTTCCGGAACGTACTTAAGGACCAGCCTGTATATAGTTTCCAGGTTCACTCTAGAGTCTAGACAATAACACAAACAATTGTCGTTAGGGCAGGGTATTGGCCACTTGATTTAACTCGTAATGATGACATGTCATTGTGAATGTCAATTGTCATATGTCACCATATGTCCAATCTGTAATATGACATATGTCATTGTCAATGTCAAGTCTACAACTATATGACTACAATAGTGCTATTATAGGTGTAGCGATCTGCGCAATATGTTTGTTCCAACACACCATCAAACCTGTTTGTGAACGGTCGGGTACATGCACAGAATGAATTTAGTGTTCCAACATGAATTTCGACTGAATCATATAGTAAGCGTCGGTTGTTCCAACATAAAAGTGATCGTTCATGAAATGGTTCGTGAACGGTCAAATTAGTCAGTGAATTTTCAGTTGTACTGTTAGTCCGGGACATGCGCAATGCATACAATCTATTAGTAATCTATTTTATACAGTATTCTTTATCAGTTATTAATAATGTATTTTATAAAATGAGTGATTCAGAGGGATTTTCCAGACATTTTATAAAATTTAATCGATTTTCTAGTATTTCTTAAAATTAAATTTCAAATTTCACAATTTATTGTTGATTTATTGGGCACGTATTTATTATCGATCGCTAGGTAAGTTAAAGTTATGTATTTTTCAAAAAAAATCTTTTATTCTTTTAATGTGAGTTGTTATGGCATTTGAATTTCAAATTTTAAACTACAAATTACAGTTCTGCGCCGTTCCAACACAACATACTTCTGTATCAGATCAAAACTAGAACATTATTAGCACCTGCGTGCAAAATAGTGCATATACCGTAAGACCAACATGAAATATAGACCCAATTATAAAAATGCACGTATTTGACGTAATTTGACATTAACAAATATTTTTTATTTTTTTTTGTACTTTTTTTATCCTAATCCATAGCAAGCTTTATTACAAAAATCAAAAGGTGCATACTTTTTAAATTTACATATCTCGCTTATGCAAAGGGCTACTTTAATAATATTGGTAGTGTTAGACGCAGAATTTAATTCTCTAAAACTATTATTTGAAGCATTTATTTCTAAAATCAAAATAAAACCATTTTATTCAAGAAAAACTGTTAATAACTTCAAGTTGTTTTGGATTATATTTTAAAATAGGTTTTCATTTCCTTCACTATGTACAAGGAAGTAAAAATACTAATAAATGAGAAAATAATACGAAAACTAAAAAAAAACACATACAATCGACAGCAATACTACGCTTACAAATGTCAACAAAAAGTGTACCATTGTTTAATGCGATCAGCGCCATCTCTTGATACCTGAAAATTTCAATATTAATATAATGGACCTTTTCAATTTAACGGCTATCTCTTTCCATCGCTGAAAATAGTAAGAAAATGGCGCGAACAACTGCCAGTTGGGCTGTCAAACGAAACGTCAAAAATATTGCAGTCATTAAAATACCTGTATTCTCAGTGAAAATTTGCATCGTTAGATATTTTAACTTCAATAAATGATTTTTTAACTTATTTCGATAAGTATTTTTATCTGAAATATTTTCACATTTTACGTCTAATTTTTTTTAGAAACAAACGCCATAGATCTCAGTTGTTCTTACTATGCGCAGATCCCCATTGCGCATATCTCCTATCTCTTTAAATTGGAAAGGCCCATTGTCATTTATAGAAGATTTTCTCGTTCACATGTTAAGCAAAAGATTTCACATATTATACTTCTATGATTAAAGAAAGTAATGAGCGAAAAATTATGAATTCATTTTCAATTTACTCGTATTAAGGAAAATTCTCACTTTATTATCAATCTATTAAGATAGGTGGAGTTCTTACTTTAAAGTACAATATAACAAATAAGTATAAGAAATATCTAAGTTTGGCAACAGATATATCACTATAGTCGTATGTGAAATATTTAGGCTGGCTAACAGACAAGGTCATGGAATGTCAGGGAATCATGGAAAAGTTAGAGAATTTAGCATTACCTGGAAAAGTTATGGAATTGTTATGGAATTGTATTGACAGAGAAAATATTGTTTTGTTTTGATACGTTCTACACGGAGAGAACTTTTAAATATATTTTACGCAAAATTAAAGAGTTTAACCATGGTACAAAAGTGGCTTTAGACGATCAAAGATTTACATCACTTTTTACAACTTGTTATTGAACTTCAAATTTTAGTTTCTTCGCGGTGTTATTTAATCCTAAATTGCATGCATTGAATTTTACAAAGTTGGCATAAAGATTTTTTTCATACGTCGTAGAAATAGCATTTTTTGTGACGCCGGCGGCGTAGAATTAAAATAAATAAATATCCACAGAAACTTCATAGAATTAGCGAATAAAAAGAAAAGTAGTGCGTTTGAGAAAAAAAAAATAATGTGTCATTCGGAATAAAAGTGTCTTTGTGTGCCTCGCATGCAATTGTCCGACTCGCTTCGCTCGTCGTGCAAACTCCCGTGCTCGCCACACAAAGTATCACTTTTACTCCTAATCTCCTAATAACACAATATACTATTTGATAAATGTCATATTTGTTTTTGTTTTGACTAAATTTCATAGTAGGTATGTTCGCGCAACAAAATAAGCAACTAATTGGTAATTGGTTGCAAACTGACTGGAATTTTTTGTGTTCTGCGAACAGAATGAAGGATTATTGTTTTTACTACCATCAGGAAAGGATTTTATCTTATGTTGATTGTTGTTGCCGTCATCTGTCGTTGTCACCGAATGAATTTATAAACTTTAAAATTTATTCCTGCTTTTATTTCTAGTTTTCTTAAATTTATACTCGATAATCTACATGAAAAAAAAAACGAAACTAAGAATTTTTAGAAGCAACGTCAAATCAGTGTTTCTCTACGGCTCTGAAACTTGGAATGTAACAAAAGCTATATCAAGTCAACTACAAACATTTATCAACAGATGCCTGAGAAAAATTCTGAGAATATTCTGGCCTAATATTATCACGAACGAAGAACTATGGGAACGTACCAAGGAAAAACAAATTTCTGCCCAAATAAGGGAGAGAAAGTGGAAATGAATTGGTCATACATTACGAAAAGACTCGACAGCTAGTGAGAAGCAAGCACTAAGCTGGAACCCACAAGGGAAAAGAAAAAGAGGTAGACCAAAGAAAAGTTGGAGAAGAACAGTAGAAGAAGACGCCAAAGCAGTAGGGAAAACATGGTCAGAAATAAAAACCCTGGCCCAAAACCGTGTCCGCTAGCGCCGCTTTGTTGATGCCCTATGCTCCTCTCGGAGTAACAGGAAATAAGTCAAGTAAGTCAATCTACATGACAATATGGCAAATATTTAGTGGTTTGGAAGAATTTATAATAAATGATAATATTTGGACTCTCGTTTTGGCTAGTACTTGTCACCGTACTATTGCAACAATGCCACTAATAGCCAAAAGTTAGACTGCGCATGTCACAAACTAAAAATTTCTTTAAAATCCGCGGATTGTTATGACCGTTGGAAACTGATAAGGGATTGAAATATTTTAATGAACGAACAGATGATTTTTAATCGTAGATTTAAAATTTGTCTTGTGCGAACACTTTTAAACAGATGCGCGTGCTCAGAATGGTTTGTGACGGTTTCTGAGTGTTGTGCGAACAAACCTAGTATTTTCTGTAAAGAAAAATTAACGCACAATAATTACAAACGCTCAGATGAAATGTCAAACCAAAATAAAATGTAATTATGTAGCCCAATTATAAGCAAATAATGTTCATATAATTTGAACGTGTAAAGCGTAACCATCTGATCAAAAATTATATATTTGTCCAATAAAAGTTCAATTTATTTGATCGTCTAAAGCCACCTTAAGTGGTTTTCTACACTTTATTTTAATTGATCCAATACTTTGCCATGTTTGAAAATATCATACGGATTACATTTAAAAAAAATTGTGTTATGGAAAAATTTGTTTTTAGAAAAATGCATGAAAATGTCAAGTATCATTCTTTGAAATTGTTAGCCACTGTGAATATGATAAATAAAATAAATAAATATATCTTCTAATCTTAATATGATCAGAGCATTTTACAAATTTCTGAGTACTTTTTCTTCAATGTATCTCAATTTTTTACTATTCGGTATCTGCAGAATACCAGTGTAAATAACTTTGATTTCTGAATAGTTCACTTATAAATCTAAATTTAACATTATAATTTGTTAATATTGTGTCAATATTTTGGTTTCATATTTGCTAATTGTATTTTTGATATAATATTTATCATTTATGTTTTCATTGACAGTTCTGTCTATAGCTTAGCAAATAACAATTATTGGAAATCTGATAATTGCCAACAAATCCCGAATTTGATATTTAGATTTGAGTTTTAACCACATAAATTAATTATAAGTTTATGTTTACATATAAATTTCGTTAATTATTACTGGATTTAAGCAAATTGTGAAGCATATGTTAATTTTAATAATGTATTGTGCATTTTGTGGTATAATATAATTTCTATGAAATGTACCGGGATTGCATTAATACCATCATCAATACAACAATGAAAATAACTTCAATTGATCATTAATGAATAAGCATTTAAATCATTGGAGAGGTTGTTTGTTTAAATAAATATGAACCTATGCAGTATTTCAGATAAGAATACACTTAGGAGTAAGATAGGGCTTACGATTCCAGCTTTCTGATTGATCTAAACGCAAATGAAGTTTACAATAGCAATATGTAAAGTAGGTATGTAAAGTCCGTTTCCACGACTTGATCCCCACGTCATCAATAGTAAACATATGGTTCAAATCGCCAGGGGAGGAAGGGAATTAATGACGTCATATTGTTACCATGGTTTTATTATAGGGATTTAATTTTCTAGTTTGATATAAAGTGGAGTATGACAGGATTTGTCATGATTGACATTTTCAATATTTTATTTGCAATAACTGTGTTGTTCGCTAATATAACATATACCTATTGTGTGAAGTGTGAATATTATTATTCATCAAAATTCAAAGTGACACTTACATATTTCGCAATTGAATAATTATGATGTAATGTCAAAATTGGTAAAAACTGACAGTGGGGTGTATTCTGTAAGGAAACTGTTAATTTTAAACAGTATGTTAAAAATAAACTTGCTGTTAAAATATATTTTTTATTCTGTAACTATCAATCCTGTAAAATTTTTAACACCCGTGTTAAAATTGGGTGTTAAAACTGTATATTTTAACGTCATTCAAATCGATGCCTTTAAAATTTTAACATCTGTTTATACAATAAAATTATCACATCATTTGAATATGTTGCTTCTAATTAATGAAAATGAAGTAGAAAACGAAAGAAAAATACCATGGATGAATATAAAAAATATCTAGGTGTTATTTAATGAAATGTACTGTTTTACGAAGTAATTAATTAAATTACGGTCACCCATTTCATCGTATGTCTTTGTGTATCACAGCGTGTTGCCAGTAGGAATAATTAATTAACATGATTCGAGAAAAACTGAACCTTGAATGGTATACCGAGAGCACGATTTAGATGTATCGTAAAACATAGTTCTTTATTATAATGTAGGTATTAAATGCAGCTAAAATTGCATATTCCTGGCTTGTTCGTCAAATCAACGTAACTTAACATTTTGGATTGTCAATTCTGAGGATCAAGAAGAATAAATTTTACACACCTAATGATAATTTACTAATTTACAATTTCAATGAAATTAATTTTTAATATGCAACCTAAAAATGAGACATGATTATGCAGCAGATTTTTATTTATTTTCCGAAGCATTATTTCCATTCGTTTTTCTAAAATTTCAAAGTGACAGATTAGTTTTCTAAAATTTCAAAGTGACACATAAACTGATAGTTGTTCACTCTTTTTATTATGTTTATTTATTTGTGTTATGGTTACTAACTACATTACTTTAGCAAAGACGTGCCTTTTTCTGTCTTGTTGATCACTTCATTCTGGTGTTTAACAGACATGTTAAAATTTATGTTTTTAACAGCACTGTCAAATTTTCGCTTAGAGAATACCGAAAAAAAAAATTATTGTTAACAGTCATATTAAAATATATTTTTTTAAAGGCATGTTAAAATTAACATTTTTTTTACAGAATACACCCCAGTATGTCTTATTCTGTGTCAATTTCGTTATTCATTAAAATTCGAAGTATAAATAGTTATTAAGAAATAATAACCCAATTGAATAAATACGATATAAGTATAATGGATGAAATATACCTCTTTTATTATCCAAAAAAACAATTATTGTCGGCCATTTTAGAAACACCGTCTTTGCAATAGCAAAATGCACAATGTATAATCCCATGAATTAACAAACGAAGCACAAATTATTATTGACGCCAAAATCACCTTAATCACATGAATGACACAATGACATGAATATTCAAATATTTGAAAATGACACTTGTTACCGTGGTTACAATACGGTTTCATTTCATTTTTTGCCGTTGGTTAGACGGAGATAGCTTACACCTCTCTGAAACACGGACGATAATGTGATAGCGAATAAAAGTCTCATATAAGCCGTGTGTGTACGACAAAGATGCTAGATAAAAGTTTTGTTATTCTTGCATCAGAAACTGATGACGTGGGGATCAACTGGGAGATATCGAGTGTATACTATTTATTCCATTTTAACTCTATAATACTAGTAACTGTTTTTCTAAATAATTAAAAATAATTAAATTAAAATAAATAAAAACTAATTCAAATTCATTACTTGCGTAAAATAGTCTGGCGCCGCGGCGCCACCAAGTCTATTCTTATCTGAAATACAGTATAATGTAATATTTCTAACCATGAAAATACCGAGTAACAATCATTAAGTTTTACTGTTAATGTATTGTTTCATTTGTTTGTTTACGTACCATGTTTGGTTCGAATTAATCGAATATTGCAGTTTTTGCGTAGGTTTGAGTACCTACAAGAAAATAAGTAAAGTAAAGTTCCTGAGATAAGAGTGAAATGGATCAAACAATTTAGGTAGGGAGTCAAATGAAAAAGACTGAAAGAGAATAAGGTTGAAAATATTGTGTTAACATAATGAAGGATAAAGTTTCATTGCGTGCAAATGAATTGAAAATAACAAAAGCAGCTAAATAAAGGTGGATTTATGCAGCCTACTTTTTGTTTTACTTTTTCTTTTTCTTTTACTTTATAAAAGTTAAATGTGTGTTAATATATGTACTGCTTTATGTGCACACTTTTAATTTTACTTTAAGACCTTATTGAGCAACTTTCAACTTAAGACCGTTAAAGTAAAAGAATATCACAACTGCGCATGAGCTCCACTTTACGAACGTCAGAGTGTTGTGTATTTGTTTTTGTGTGTAGGTTTTAGGTTATGCAAACGAAAAATTAGTAAAGAACAAGATTGTATATTATAAGATTTAATTCATAAATATCTTCACTTATATGATAAAACAGATATCTTATTCAAGGGTAAAGTGGCCAAAATGAATGTTTGGAAAAGTATAACGTCTGTATTAAATGAAACTGGTTAGTACAGTAAACTCCGGTTATAACGGACTCGAACGGATTGTCAGTTTAGGTACGTTATATCCGAGGGTACGTTAAAAAAGAAATAAAGTTGTATAAATCAATTTAAACATTCATTAAATTTATTAGAATAAGATACATATCATGACAATAACAAAAATTAAATATGTTTATACTTTCAAAGTGTTCAGCATTTTCTTATAAAATTGGATTGCTTATTGTTCAATGATCTCAAACTGGCTTTGTAATTTCTTTAATTGATAGAGATTTACGTACCACCACTTGTAATATTTTCTGTTCATATGCCTGAGACAGTTCGGTAAGTTTAATTCATTACATAATGCTGTTTCTTGCACACCACTTTCGATTTTTCTATTTGTTTTTTCTAGAAGAGTAAGTGTCTTGCATTTCTTTATTTGAGACATTTTCTGCACGACTTCTACCTTCAACGACTGTTTCTGCGTTACTGACCTATCAACTGCGCAATGAGATTGTTTACGTCTTGAACACGTGGGGTTGGTATGTAATAGCCGATGTTGAACCGATGTAAGGATATATAAAATAGTACGTTATTGTAAGGATTGTACCTTATAACCCGGTACGTTATAACAGGAAAAAATAACATTAATTTAAATAGAGCTGGGAACGGGATAGGTAAAAGAGTACGTTATAACCGAAAATACGTTAAATCCCATGTACGTTATAGGCGAAGTTTACTATATATTTATACTGAAAATGAATAAGCAGAAGACTCACGTCATCGACCTGAAAAAAACCTTATAAAACGAAATATAACTTATAGAAATTATTGGGTGTTATTTATTTTTTAAAAAAGAAGGAATAAAAAAGACTAGTATTAAGAAACGTATATATTAATGAAATTTACCGTCATATCCAAGTCAATCCTTATTCCTTTTAGGGAATACAAAATTATTTGAAATAAATGTAATTAATTTTCGTATCATAACGGTAGCACTACTGACAATGTCCATGTTTACATTGAATTTAAAATCGATCAAATATCGATCCTGTCCCTGTCACTTGATTGTCAGTGATCGTCAACTCATCTCATCCAGGCACAAGTGACTTGAATTAATATAAATGATTGCAAATATCAAAGTAGCTATGTATTATTGTTTTGTAAAAAATATATTGAACTGTCACTTTGCTGTCAATAAAATATATTTAAAAAAACCGTTTTAGTTTCTTCTGAATTTAGTATTTTGTGAGTTGTGTTTACGCTAGAGAATTACTGCAGTGCCCAATTACCGGATAAGCTGACTAAGCTGCAGCCTAGGGCGCACATATTTTGGGGGCGCACAATTTTCTCGTCTCATTATAGTTTTTGGGGTGCTTTCATTTGGTTAGAGCTAAGACGACCTAAACCAGGCCCTGAATATTATTGGTTTGTTTTAATAAATATTACAAAATAATCCATCTGCAGTCATGCCAAAAGCTTTAACAAAGCAATCGCAGAAGCAAATAACGAATGTCGTGAACTACTTCGAACGGGAACTGGCCAACGGTGGGCCTTTGATTCCGTTAAAAGCCGTTCGATAGGTAATTTTTTTCAAACATTTCTTTTGTTATCAAACTTTAATTGAATTATGTATTTTTAGAGAGCAGCAGATGCCCTACAAATAAGCAAATCTGCTGTGTGCAAAATTTCGGGAAAAGTTAGAAGAGGCGAACCTTTAACATCACCGAAAAAGCCCAAACAACGAGAAAATTGCGCGCCCCCAAAATCTGTGCAGCCTAGTCAGCCTGTCCGGTAATTGGGCACTGCAGTAATACTGTAGCGTAAACACAACCCACAAAATACTAAATTCAGAAGAAACTAAAACGGTTTTTTTAAAATATATTTTATTGACAGGAAATACTTAACGCAGAAGAAACTGTTGTAATTAAACTTCACTAACTATAATAGACAGAATAGAGACGAGATCTCTAAAATGGTTCGGTCACTTAATGAAGATGGAGGAAAATAGCTGGCCAAAGCGTATATTTCAGTGGATACCACCAGGGAAGAAGAAGAGAGGACGACCAATCGTCGGGTATTGGGAAGGCAGCATCTAGCAATATAATTATGTATTGTATTGATTATGGTGAAATATGTTGAGTACATACATATATGTACTTTAAATTGTACATAATTAAATCCAAATATATGTAATAAACAAATAAATTAATAAATATATAAAAATAAATATATAAAAGAAAGTGATTATTTTCAAAAATAGTTTAGTTTTGTTATTAATTATTTTAATTACTTACATGCATGTATTGTATACAGTAAGTTATGCAACACGCATTGCATTTTCTAGAATAAATTAGGACCCCATGCAAACGTAGTAACAAGTGACGTCATTATCTAGTAATATTTATTGATGACGTGAGTCTTCTGCTTATTCATTTTCACTATACTTACTATGTTATAATATTTTTGTATGCACAAATTATTACATTCTTGTCCATTTTAACAGGATATATTTATGTATTTACATTTGCGACTATATGCCAGAAAAATCACATCTGCGAATGTATATTGAATGCTTTAAAATAGCTGCATAAAGTAACAAACTTAAAGTAAAAGCGAAAAGAAAAAGTAAAATAAAAAGTAGTCTGCATAAATCCACCTTAAAACAATACAAACAATCAATTATTTTCTTTACGTAAAAAAAACTCGTTTTTCCTGTGCCCTTTATTTATTTTTTAATATTATTTTTTGAAGTACCTACACAAAAAAAATAAAAGACCACGTATGAAAGTCCGAGTTAAAAATTGCTCAAACATATGCGTACATGGCCTACATCATCAAAAGCAAAACAGTCCGTATTTTTTAGAGGGGGTAATTTTTAATTAAGAAATATGGAATTTTCCACATCCTTTAACTGGTATCTTTCATATTTTCAATAAACTTTTACTATTTTTGATTACGGTAGACTAGCAAAAGCCTATTTCAGGTCGTTTTTAAACTGATTACCAATATGAATTAACAAAAATGCGACTCCACGAGTGTTATTATTGTTGAAAAGTATTTAGTCCTACCCTGCATTTCACAAACAAAACTATCAACATAGCAAACCACATTGGCATTTGTGTGGTGTTTTGTGTTTATTAAAACTGAAACTAGAAACGCATATCAGCTGTGATGTCTGACACTGTTATTCAATTCTCTACGGCAGTGTTCGCTCTATGTTACGTTGTGTACTGGTGCCCAGTGGCGTAGGCAGATATTAAATGATATTGGGACTATGATACGATGCCAAACATACTCCTACATGTAATGAAGTTTGTGATTTACATAATTACATAGAACAGGTTTATTTGACATGTGGGGAGAAGATCTTTTAATTAGTATTTAGAAAAAATTTAATTTGATTTGGTTACGATTAGAGAAATGAAATGACTTTTAAAACATTTTATACCTATTTCGAATTTTTATCAGAAACAAGTTAAACTTTAAAGAACTGTTTTTTAGGGATTTTTTATTCGTGAAGTTAATATATTGCTCCTGTAAAATTACTGCAATTAGATTTTTTATATGAAAATTATTACATGATAATTATAAATTTTATCTCTAAAATAAATTAAATTTCAAATGTTTACTGAAACTGTCAGTTCTACCAACCTTGAAATTTTAATACATTTTTTAAATAATAATTTTGAAATAATATGTACTACCTATTGTTACAAATTTATACGGTATGTAGGGGATGCAAAATAGACTAACTTTTACCAATAAATTCATATCCGAGCTCTACTCTTTTAAAAGGGTAATTATCTGCCTTAATTTTAGTTGACTGCGACCTTTTAGTTATTAATTTTGTTTATTTTAAATTTTTAAATAATATTATTCAGGGCTGTTGCAATAATTTTTTTATTCTAAATACTAAATTTTAAAAGATATTGTTCTCTAAAGAGCCTCACATTTGATAATATCTCAAAATATCCATTAGATATTTTACAATTAATTATTGAAATATGTGTAATATCTGACACATAATGTGACGTCAGAACACATACAGTTTAACTTGTGACAAACTATCGCCTACTTTAATTTATATAAATAAGCACGTTTTAGGGTCCCTAGAATACGATTTCACTATTTTTACGATGATGTGTGTGCGTGCGTGCGTGCGTATGTGCGGGTGTGCGCGTGTGTGTGTGTGTGTGTGTGTGTGTGTGTGTGTGTGTGTGTGTGAGTTCTAGTGTGAGTGTAAGTGTGTATGCGCGCGCGCGAGCGTGCGTGCGTGCGTGCGTACGTGCGTGTGTGTGTGTGTGTGTGTGTGTAACAAAATTTTTGTCTGCGATAGCTCTAATACTACAATTTCAAAAATTATAATTCTTTCGTATTCTTCTTCGTTACATCCATATGAAGAGCTGATTAGATTTTTGGTTACAATTGGTCAACCGGAAGTACCCTCATATGAAGATTTTAACAGTTTTTCTTAAAAAAAAAAACTATTTGGTTTGGAGGTTACTATGAAAAATATTGCATAAACTACCATTTAACATATTTTTTGCCATTGCTCAAAATGACGACAACCAAATTCAATGTAAGCATTGCTCTGATACATTCGATCAAAAACGCCAGGATTTGTTTGAATTTCTTGTGCTGCCGTACCTTAATACCATTATAGTGTAATCGCGAAAAGTATGCTCTTTCATAATGCGTCTGCAATTCAACGCTAAAATTTAAAATAAACAAAATAGTAAATGAAGTGACAGGTCAGTCAACTAGAATTAAGGTAGATTACTTTTATAAGAACCTGGTATCTCGAAAATGGTCCATTTCCGTATATGAGTTTATTAGTAAAAGTTAGTCCATTTTACATCCCATTTCCCCTACGTACCCTATAAATTTCCACTCTGTATATCATCACGGCATATTATCCATTGTTGAGTGTCAAACTGCTTTGTACACAAATATATCAATAATTATGATTACATATGAATCGCGCGTTTCTCAGGCGTCGTCTCACGTGTAAAGAGTGTGCGGCAGGGGTCGCTTTTGTACCATTTTATATTCGATTTAATTTAAGCGTCAGTCAGGATCAATCCGGGTTCCACAGATTTGCGATAAGACACTCAGACACACGGCCACGAGACCCCATACTACTATTGGTTTCAATTAAAAAATATGAAATTTGAATGTGTTTTCCATTTAATATTCTATAATATTTTGGCGTCGGTCGAGATCAATCCCAGTTCCATAGATTCGCGATCAGACAAGGGTCGGGCCACACTATGCGTTTTGGCGGGACCGGTTTAACGGGACCGGTTGACCGGGAAGACAACAACTTGTTTTAAATGAATGCGTCCACACTGATGCGGTTGCGGTCCGGTTGCCGGATACTACCGCAGCGTGTTGCGGTTTGACCGAACTCATTGGAAATAATGCGAGCGTTCACAAGGGTCTGGTTTTATTTTTTAACAGACAACGTATACTATTTGGGCTCTGTACTGATCAGACATTAGTCAGACTGTGTTCAAATCGGGTTGTCAGTGCTGCCGTCCTGTTTAGCGGGATATATATGGACGCTGTATGATCCATCCCGTTTAACCGGATGCGGTTTTACCGCTCCCGCTAAAACGCATAGTGTGGCCCGGGCCTTTAGAAACACGGTCACGAGACCCCATACTCTGTTGGTTTGAATTAAATTAAAAACGTGTATGTTATATATATTTTGTTAAATATTACTACTAATTTTAATTTAATAATTGTGAGTTGCATTACCCTGAGAAATTCCGTTTATCACCCATGTACGTTCTAACCGTAATATTCTGTTATTCTTATACTGTATACGTGAGTACATTAACAAGGTCTTTGATTGTAAATAATTATATAGACATTGTTTATGTAAATTTTCGAAAAACAAGATAAAACAACGTCAAGTTCATAGTTCAGGTAAATGATTTATTATATTTTATAAATAGATTTAAATGAATACTACGGATATTTATTCTTTCAATTAAGTAGAAGGTTTATGAAAGAAAAATCAAACAATTATTGCTAATGGTTACTGCGTTGAGAATATTGTTTATTAATCATTTTTATCCTCCATCACCTAGATAAGGAAGGTATAGAGCATCCAGCCAGTCAAAGAGTTTACGTCATAAATGTAATCTCACTAGTAACAATGACGTCATGTGTTAATAAGTTTACGTGAGCATGTAAAACGGATTAAAGTATGATCTGCTGGTTCCTCGATAAATACAAATCATTGTTACGGGAAGAAATAAGTTATTATACATCGATTATTATCACTTGAGCTTCACATCATTGATTTCTCAACCGCAAAATAACAAGTAATTGGGTATTTATTAGTGTTGTTGATTTTGGAAAAAATGGAATTCGAAAATTCAGTTGAAAAATAATTGGAAAATTCGACTTTCGAATTTTTATGTAAATTCGAAATTTTGAATTTCGAATTATTAATAAAATTCGAATTTCATACACATTCAAAATCACAATTTCGAGTATTTACGAAGCTATAATTATATATTTTCAAGAGTAAGTTAATTGGCATTTATTGCACTTTGCTTTGTCATTATTAATTTCAGAAAAAATATTTCCAAATTGTACTTCGAGGCGACATGTTAATTAAGAATATTTTACTTTCAACAAATAAGCGACAAATCTCAGTGTTTGGACTCAGAGAGCAAGTTTAAACAAGTCATGTCATTGTAAAACACCAATAAATAGATGACGCCATCAACTATCGTATTACAAAATTCGAAAAATATTCTGAATTTTGACTTCGAAATTCGTAATTCGAAAAAGTATAAAGCTTATTTTTCGAATTTCGAATATTTCAAAATTCGAAAATTCGAATTTTGTCAACTGCACTAGCATTTATCTGTCTTACTTATGGTTGCCTTCATTCTTTCTTAAATAGGTATGTATTAGTACACATTTAGTGCCCTTATGGCTCATCCTGTTTACGTTAACTGTCGCGAAGTTTCATTTTGGACTAAAAATGTGAAATATCTGAAATTTAGGTTTGACAATTTAGATGTGTCAATGTCATTGTTATGTTTATAATTTATTGGTGATATTTACCTTTTCTTACAGTGATTTTCGTTCGGCAGTAAGTATAATCTTAGAAATAATCGTAAAATGGAGTACTATTTTAGTTTAACAATGGAATAATCCACCCAAAAATCACAAAAACTTGATCACAATACAGGTTGAGAAGTATACTGTAGACATATAATATTTAGTAATATGAATATTCATAATTGACAATAATAAAAAACATATCAAACATCATTTTACAAAAATTAACAATCTTTTACTTAATAATAATATTACTAAGTGTACTTACTTCTATTAATGGTTTCAAATACATAATAATAATAGAAAAACCAATAAAATAATGTATATTTAAAAATATATAAAAAAATTCAAAAATCCCTAAATGATGACGTAAACCCATTGACTGGCTGGATACAATAGCCGTGTTCCTTCGAGCTGTGATTGTGATTTTGTGAATCCTGATTAATTTAATCGTGATCCTTTTGAATCAGGATTTAAAAACTATATCAAGAAAACAACAACACAATCTAGTGTCAAATATCAATGTCATGTGCAGACTAATGCAAACTATCCTATTTTATTTAATAAATAATCAACTGTCAAGTGTTACAATTAGAATTAAAAATGGATTACCTATATTGAAGTAAAAAATAATGTTCTTGGTAAGGAATATGAAGTATGTTAATTTCAAACAAATCTTTATGTGGTTCATTACACGCTTTTGTAGAAAAATCTTATTTCCCTAGATGCCACAAACCCCACATTCGTAAATTTCTACACTCGAAATAGTATATTTTAAATTTGTTCTGAACTGGATCCATGTCAATCGCTCAAAAAGGTTGATTCTGAAGGGAAGGGGGAAGGTTGTCTAGTGATTACAAAATGAGAAGTGGGGATAACGAATAGGAAACGTAAAAACATTATTCTTCTTAATCAGGATCACTTTTATCATTTAGATTACGAATCACAGCCCGAAGGAACACGGCTCCTATATGTTGTCTTTGGTCGAAAAACTCGATGATGAGATGAGTTTTAATAATTAAGCATGTTTTAGGGTTCTTTTTACGCCTGTGTGTGATGATTTTTTTCATCTCCTTTAATTCTAGTGCCTACTACAATTCCAAAAATTAATTTTATTTGTATTCCTCTATTTTGCATCCGTATAAAGAACTAGATTTTAGTGTACCGTCATTTGTAACAGTTTTTCTTGAAGAAAAAAAAGCAGTTAAATATACTTTTTGAAGTGTTAACAATTAGCTGAAATCTCAGTCATACAGCATTTATTTTCTTACATAATATATTATTCTCTATTCGGTTTTATTATATTTTTTCGACGGGTCATTGTTTGAACATACAATCATAAAGTGATAGGTTGTGGTTATGAGGCCCGAGGTTCCAGGTTCCTTTCCAACGGGAGTCAAATTTGAAAGTAATTTCTAAGAAAATATTTAAAAAATCATACTTAACACGTTTCACAAGATTTCAGTCTCTGAATCAACCTTCTCTGCCCACTCAACCGGAATGACAGACGCGCTTCGCTCTTATTCGAGCTCATCAGTGTGATGCTCTTTCCAGGATAGCTTTGAGAATCCGTGAGTTGACATTTAATCAGTGTTCTCTACAGTACTTTTATATCATATTTATCGTAATATGAAATGAATAGCGGATTCGCAGACCTATAAGTGGGTGATACAGTCACGATTTTATATTTATTTATTTATTTATCATAATTTTCATGCCTCGTTCTACAAGATCTTTTTTACCTTCCGTCCCCTTTAGATAAGGAAGGTATTATCTTTGGTCAAATCGGTGATGAGTTTTTAATCAATAAGCATGTTTTAGGGCCCCTATAATACGATTTTACTATTTTTACGATGATGTCTGTATGAGAGTGTGTGAGTGAGTGTGTGTGTATGACAAAAAATTGCCCTGCAATAACTAATACTACAATTTCAAAAATTATAATTCTTTCGTATTTCTCTTCGTTACATACATATGAAGAGCTGGTTAGATTTTGGTTATAATTGGTTAACCGGAAGTACCCACATTTGAAAAATTTTACAGTTTTTCTTGAGAAAACAATGTTAAATATCATGTTTTCACATTTAACGTTATTATAAATGTTAAAGAATATTTTATTCTCTATACGACTTGACTGCATTTTATACTTCATAATTAATGGATATAGACTTAAAAATGATAAATTAAATTTTATACTACTCGTATATTAAGAAAATTACTATTGAAAGATGTCAGTGTCAAGTGCAATTGACATAGTATGTTTGTGTTATAATTTTACTGGAAATATAGGATATTTTGCTAGAAACACCTCTTTAAAAGTAAATCTCGACATTAAATTAGGAAAGCATCGATATCATAAAACTTGCAACTTGAACTTATAATACCCCAATTATAAAATTCAACTCTGATTGCTCCTTCGTAGCTTTTTTTCTCTACGCCACTGCGATCATATGACCATCGCTACATACTCATCTTCCTCTTCAGCTGTCTCTTTTTGACTAGTTGCGTGCGTGAGGTTTATTACTATGCTTGTAGCAGTTCTGTTGTGTACGATCGGTACGATGATCTTCCTCTATTCTATGCGTTGGAAATGAAACGATTATTGTTGGTGTAATTCCCGAGATAACAGTTCCGATTGTGGGTTTTAGTGGATAGTGCGTGATTTATTCTTTTATTGATTTTATCAAACGGGATTTTGTGATAAAAATGTAATATTCGATATATTAAACAAGAAATTTGCTTGTCATGTTGGTAGGATATTTAGGTTATGTTTACAAAGGAAGTTGGCTCATGTCAAAGACAGGTTAGTCGCATTTATTTCCCAAGAAACTGATAATATTACACCTATTTTGAATATTTTCTAATATTAGTATTACGCTATATGATCATATTATTTTCGGAAAAAGTTTACCAAAAATACATTGACGTAACTTATGACAGACCTCTAAACTTAAAATAATACGGTTTAACTAAACTTATCTAATATCCGAAAGTGTACCGTTTTTGCTGGTTAAAAATTTTATCACATAAATTTTGATTTGACAACTTAAAACCTGTATCTCGTGTACTTTTTTATGGACCATATGAAATACAGTGGTAAAATTGTCATTTAGCTATAAATTCTGCCCTAATTATTTTAGAACAAAAGAATAAATACAAAAAAAATGTACGGATGTATACTGAATCCAATGGCTCGTACCACGAGCACGATTTTAACTAAAACGCTGTTTTAAGAAATGTCAAATTTCATTATTTAATATTAATAATAAATAATATCAATGGCCAATGGCCCGTACCATGATCACGGTCTTAACTAAAACACTGTTTTAAGAAACGTCAAATTCAGATTTCAATATTTAATTTCTTCCTTATGTTTAAAGAACGATTTTTTAAAAAATGTTTGTTTGAATACAAACTATGTTCTGCTTTAAAATCAAATTTTGATAAATTTTATATTATTATTATTAAATAATGAAATTTGACATTTCTTAAAACAGCGTTTTAGTTAAAACCGTGCTCGTGGTACGAACCATTGAGTCTAAATTCATTGATATAATAGATTCTTGCCATGAGATAAACGGAAAATAAAATATGCGTCTTTAAGCTTTTTTGCACGATCGGGTTATTTATTAGTTATTATAGTAGGTCTTATTTACAATTACTGAACTCCTCACGTCGGTAAGTGATGTGCTTCACTTACCGTTTAGGAGGAGAGACGGTAAATAAATAAAAACAAAAATCAAAGCTTACTTCAAAAATGACAAATAAAAAATTTGAATATGTGAAAATAATTTTCAAATCTTATTTTTCTTTTAAATTTTGTGCGTCGATCGTGCAAAAAATAGTATAAGCATCACGAACGTTAAGGAATTACCGATCTCAGACAAAATTGGGACCTTCGCTTAGCTCAGTCCCCAAACATTATCTTTGGTCGGTAAACTGTCCTTAGCGTTCTTAATACTTAATATACTATTATTTTGCCTCTCTTTCGCAAACGAAACGCATGTAGGCAATAATTTTGGATTTGTTAGGTGCAGTTTTTAAATCTGAACTAGTGTTGCCGCAAGACCAAGACCAGTCTTGGTCTTGTCTCGTCTCGTCTTGGTCTTGTCGAGACAAGACCATAATTTTAGTCTCGACTGAAAAGTCGAGACGAGACGAGACCAGTGTCGAGTCTTGTCGAGAAAGTCTTGAAGTCTCGACAAGACTCTCGACTTCAGTTTGTAGGTATTTTTTGGAATATATTTACTAAAAGTGCTTCACAACTCAAGAGTAACGCTATAAATATTGTTTGAGAATTAGTAAAAAGAAGAGAGATATGAATTTTTAAAAATTTATATTTATGTATTTTCGTTGTGTACCTGAAACATTAATTTATGTGAATATAAAAATTTGGATACTTTATTAGAAATTCACAAACTGGGTTAGGCATATTTACCCCTGTGCTAAAATATGAAGCGAAAATTCAAATAAATTGGTCCTGTACTAGAACTATTAACATTTTAAAAAATTCAACACAACGCAAACCTACTTGCGATATTAAGCTACATATTAAAAAATAATTATTGAAATCTATTACTATTTGACTTTGATTTTATTTCAATAATTATTTTTTAAAAATACAGGTTAATATCGCAAGTAGGTTTGTGTTGTGTTGATTTTTTAAATATGTTAATAGTTCTAATAGAGGAACAATTTATTTGAATTTTCGCTTCATATTTTAGCACAGGGGTAAATATGCCTCTTAAATAGTAAATATTGCAAAATAAGCATAATACTCCTATTTATGATCTATATACGTAAAGAATAGAATAAATAATTAAACAGTTAAATCGGAGAGATAAACTGACTTGTAGAGACCTGGAGAAAACACATTGTAGGGATGTACGAATTCTTAGAAAACTTAAGAGAAAGCGGATTTTTTGGAGCCTGAGATTACCAAGGTCACTGGAAGAGATGTTGTATAAAAAATATACGTGACTTTAACAATGAAAAAAAATGTTGGGGAAGGGAAAAAACGCATTTTATTTACAACCCTGATTCCTATAAAAATAAATGTGACTTTCTTTTTAATTACCCGAAAACACTAGTATTAATATTACCTCTTAAAAAAATTTCTGAGGATATACACATTTCGCTGTGCTGATTCTCAATCGAAAAGAATTTTTCCAAAATTTGGAAAATTATTTCTTGTTATGTATTCAATTCTTGCAGTGTTCTTTTAGTGCGCCACTGCCGACATGAAATTTGTATTAAAAATAATGAATTATCTAATAACATACCTAACTGACGTTAAATAGAAAATAAATTTGTAATTATTTCATGTTGACCAGTGACACTAAAAGTGTACACTTGCAGAATTAAATAAAAAATAAGAAATAATTTCGGATTTGGGAATGCTGAAACCCGTAATAAACAAGTTTTGTAAAACGATATATTAAATTATGAAATACAAATATTAACTGTAAAATTGAAAAACAATATCTAGGTATTTCACCTACTTAAAATACGTAAAGGTAAATAAATACAATAAATTTTCATATTAATTGTTTGAAGAGATCAAGTAGACAATGATCCTAGAAGACTTTAAAAATTAATATCTCAAATATTTATTAGAATTTTTTAAACATGATTGTATTGATTTTCTTAGATTTTCATGCACTATTATATAAAATTATAAACAATTTGATGATTGACGCAGAGTCGAGAGTCTTGTCGAGACTCGAGACAAGACAAGACTGACTGCAAGTCTCGTCTCGACAAGACCAAGACAAGACCAAGGTAGTCGAGACTTAGTCAAGACCAAGACAAGACCAACCTCAAGTCTCGTCTCGTCTCGTCTTGTGGCAACACTAATCTGAACATTTTTTGTATTTACACTTTTGTTCTAAAATTAATAGGGCAGAATTTACAGCAATATGAAAATTTGATCATTGTATTTTCCATGATTCACAAAAAAAAGTAGACACCGGTATATGAACATGCTTGATTAGATAAAAGAAATTAATCAGTTCTTAAAAATTACCTGCTAACTTACAGGATAGGCCCGTTTATGGGTTGAGAACAATTTCGTTCGTAATAATCTAAAACTGGCAACATATCCGTTTGTTCGGAGTATTTTACTGTCATTATCATGATAAATGATAAGAAGATTAAATAAAGTTAGCTTACTTCAAAGTTTGAAAAGATTAACGACTCAAACAATTATTACTGTGATTAAAAATTAGTTTTTTTAATTGAATAAACGGCTAGAAGATAGATTAAATTTATTTTAAAAATTATCCAGCGCAGTCATTTATTATTTATGGCTGTATTACACTTAACGATAAATCGGCCTATTTCTTGATCGACTGCGACCTTCAATTTATCGGTACGTGTAAAACAGAAAAATCGATCGATTTATTTACGAAAATAAATTTATGAAATAGAACGAGTTCTATTTTCTGCGATTTTCCATCGATTTTTTAGGGAATTTTTGGTTACTTTTCTAATGTCAACTCTATAGTATTTGACATTTCAAACTTATATTTAATATGTGCTTGATTCCAAGGTCATAATTACGTATATTCACTAATTTTACTCAGTACGCTACAAGAAAGACTACACTTTAAAAAACTGCAAGAAAACTGAAGCGCTGCTAGATTAAACTCTAACCTCATAAATATATAAAATAATATTAAGAAGTTGGTAGTCCTAATTTCGACAAAAATAAATTGATAGAAAATCGTAATAGTTGTATTACACTTAACGATAAATCGACCGATTTATTGATCGACGCGACCTACAAATTAACGGTACATGTAAAACAGAAAAATCGATCGATTTATTTACGAAAATAAATTGATCAATAAATTGATGAAATAGAACGAGTTCTATTTTCTGCGATTTTCCGTCGATTTTTTAGGGATTTTTTGGTTACTTTTCTAGTGTCAACTCTTTAGTATTTGACATTTCAAACTATATTTAATGTGTGCTTGATTCCAAGGTTATAATTATAATCTATCCGTTTTTACTATAGACTAGATGGCGTTTCGAGCGCGGCCGTTTTTATATGTATTAAATAAAAAATTCAAATTTTGGCGCCATTCCTGGATTTAAAAAAAATCTTTCTAATTGACATTTTTTCAGTAATTTTGTCTTGTACGTACATGTGCTAATCTATTTTGTTTTTTATGCATATACTTACTTATAATCTCCATACCTTTCTCTACATTTCGGCGAAAGGGGCATGCATAAATGAAAACCACATTATTCAAATAAATTTTAAAGAAAACAACGTAAAATAAAAATATAATTCACCTTTGAAATATAAATATTTACACTCTAAAATATATACATTATATGTATAATCTATATACACCGTTAAATAAGAACAAAATAATGTTCTAAACAAATTTCTTTGTTCCTAGAGTGATCCGAATAACCCTTCTTCATCATGTTCTTTTATAATTTTCCAAATATTACATCGTCCTATGCCCAGTTCTGATGCCACAATTTGGACATTTACTAAATTGGAATATGCATTCGTGGCAGAGATGTGCAAACGTCACTTTTTTGTCCGCTTCGGAGGGCCTTTCCTTTTGGATATTTTAAAACATTGGCAGAGCCAGGTCCAGGATTTTTATCCATAATATTAACGAAGAGAACAATAACAAAACTAACGAACTACTAACTGAAAACTAAGAAAACGCGCACAATGAAAACTATGTAATATGAAATATAACGACAAAGCACTATGAAAATTATATAAACGAAAAAAACAAACAAACAGAACTGAACAGAAACTGATAATATGTATGTAATAATAAATCGTGTACTATTAACTATGTTGACATTTATATATTTCATGTCAGACGGCAAAATAATTGATACAGTTGTCAAGCAAATTTAAATTTCACGTCAATTATTTTACTGTGTAAACTCGGTTTACGTTTGAACCAATCAGAGAGCTAGAATCTTAAGCCCTATCTCACCCAACGCTCTATAGTTAAAACAGATAGAGTATACGTATATTCACTACATTCCAAAAAAATACAAGCTGCTAGGTTAATCTCTAACCTCACAAATATATAAAATTATATTAGGAAGTTGGTAGTCCTAATTTGAACAAAAATAAAGTGATAGAAAATCGTTAAGTGTAAATTCTCAACGACTTGTAAGATAAATTGATCGATTTATCCGCCAATAAATTGAACGATTTATTGTTAAGTGTAAAACCGCTATAACACGTAACAGACAATACATAGATAACACAAATCGTGTTATTCCGTATTAGCAAAATAATTTTTTGGACAAACTTTGAAGCAGAATACTTACTAAACCGTATACTTTTCGTCTTATTTGAGACCATGGAAGCTTAAGATATGTCCACGTACTTTAGACGTCTATAATACAGATATAATCATAGAACACACAAACACAGAAAGTCGCGTATGATACCGTATTATTGCGTTTGCACTGCCCCTATGAACATACTTGGAACTAAAATGCAAAAGGTGGATTTACTAGGTACCTAGTTTATGGAAATTTATAATTGCAAATATTTTATAGACATACACAATTTGAAATAATGACCAATGATGTAATTGTAAATAAATATTTATTTTATTATGTTTGTAGATATAATTGTATTGAGACTAATTTAAATAATTAATAATTTCAAACTACATAATATGTATGAAAGATTACCTATTATCATATTACTTATTATTCTTAAAGTTTGTTGGAGCTTCTTTTAGACCTGTGTAAAATTATTTTTTGGTTTAATCTTGTGATAATTTACTGTTTATGGATGAATTTGACGTTTGTATAGATTTCAACCAATTTCTCTATTTTTGGTGACAAGATACAGTTCTTTTTAGTTCGCAGAAGATATTTAAATATTCCTGCACATTCATATGAGATAAATTTAAACCTTTAAAGAGTTATAAATTTCCATTAGTGTTCGAAATAATACCCTTGCAATTTCCATTTTTTCATATATATATATATATATATATATATATATATATATATATATATATATATATATATATATATATATATATATATATATATATATATATATATATATTTATTTTCATTTGATTACGCTTTTAACACGGTTTCAATACAATTAATCAATTTCATTTACATGAAATATCATTATGTCGTTTTTGAAACATTTTCGGTCGGCAAGATAAGAGTCTGGTAATAAGCTATAGTAGCGCCAAATCGTCCCCTATCAACATGCTTCGAACTACAACAGTATAACAGGCCGGCAATTCGATTTCATAGACTTGGCTTGGGTATAATCTACATCTGACAGTTCGTTTTGAACACTCGATGGTCGTTTGTATTTTGTTCTTTGTTGATGCTTAGACGTAAATTTTTTTGCTGTTTAATTTATGTAAATTTTTGTCGAGTACGAAGAAAAAATGTACCTTCAGGGAAATTCTGTATAATGAAAGGGAATTTTTAAAAGGTCAACTGCCTTCTGAACATTTAACTTATAAAGGTTAGGGTCTGACGATGAAAAATTTCCGTGAAATTTGTTTACGATAAAAGATGCATACAATTTCACTTATAAATAATTTTTTCTGCTATCTTGCAAAACGTAGAAAAAGAACTAGTGATTTTAAGAATTAATAAGTATGCTAAATATGTAATATTGCAGAGCATGCAAGAATTTTTTATTACACATTATTAATGTCAACATGAAATAAAATATGAAAACAATGTTGTTATTAAACAAAGATCTATAATTAAATTTGACAGAACATTTTTGTTGAAAATTTTTGATCAGAAAAAAAATATCGTCTGCATTGCTTCCAAAGGTCACTTATTTCAAATTTAAAAAATACTAAAATATTGTTCTCATATATTATAATAATTTATATCTACATTTTAATAACATTCACTCAAATAGGTAATGTATTTATAGTAGGTACAACAACAACAAAAAATCTGATGAGGCCAGTACATAACCTCTCGCCAGATATTTTACCTGGTTGTACGCATAAAACGAAAAATATTTTTAAATACAAATACATATAGGTATTCATGTCTCACTACAAAATAATTCTCACATATATTTGCAAAATCTATGGGATATTTTAATATAAATTATGTACAATACATACATTTTCTTTATATTCAATATCCTGAAATTTTCTTTTTCTACTTTCTTTTTCTTTATATTCGTCATTTTTTCGCAAATTCCTTTTATATTCTTTTTTACGTATATTCTTTTGCGTTGTTGACTTTTTTATTTTCATAATCTTCATAATAATGTATAAATATTTTTGACAGTGGCATACAAATATTTTTGACAGTGTCATTTATGTGTCAATTACAAACATTTGAATTTCTTGCCTTGAAGTAGTTTGATCTGAGAATTTTTACATCAAATTATTTTATATGCATTTCTTTATCTCTAAATCTATAGAAGATATAATAATGAATTTATATTTATCGAATAAAGAATTTAACGTTCATTAATATAAATATTTACATAAATTTTCGATAAATAATATTTAGATGATTTTTTTCTTGTAACTACTACTTTCGGTTCTCCAATTGTTACCAAAACTTAATCAACTCTTTCCATTATTGTTAGATTGAGGAATCCGTAGTTAAAAATGTCTTAAGTCTTATAGTATTTGAGAAATCGTGAATCCACACATCCACGCATACATACGGACATCATCGTAAAAATGTTATAATCGGATTCTAGTGACCTTAAAACGTGCTTATTCACTAAAATCTGGATATGCGATTTTTAGCATGAATACAATACCTCTCGTAGCGAGAGGTAAAAACATGTATCACAATGCACTCGTCAAATTTTATCCGCCGGAGACACCCTTGTGGTGCTTTGGCTTAAAATATAACATATCAAAATTTCAAACCATTTAGTCCAGTCAACGAATGCTTAAAAATGAGTTGTAGACAGACTTTTGTGAGCATTTTTTTGACCTTTAGACTGTGTTCGGAGGTGTTTGGAGATGACTATCTCACTCATAAATTTATAAACCAATCCAAATTCAAGATTCTACATAGTTACCAAGTTTCATTTCGACAAAACACCGTCACAAAAAATTTTTCGCACCCTTTAAGCCAATAAGATGTCGTATTTTTACAAGTAAGTGAGTTTTGATAAGCGAAATTTTTTTGACCTTTTAGAAATTTTTGTTACATACCTATCAAAGTCTATTTAAAACATTGAAAAAGCAAACTGAAACATAATACCACTAAACACAATAAAACTTTTAAAAAAATTGTCAAGAAAAAAATTATATAAATGATTACCTGATTTTTATTTTGGAAATAGCCATCCGAATACCATTCGTGGTTAAATTTGATCCTGGAAAAATTTTTCTATTGCTTTACGATAGCCGGTTGCCTAGCAATTTATTGAGCGGCATTGACAAAAAAAATCACGAGTTGTCAAACGAGTGATTTTTGATCAATGTCACGAGATAAATTGGCAACAGGCTCGAATTTTTTCCGGCAAAAATTTACCACTTATGGTATTATATATGAATATACCAAGAGTGCTGGGGTCACTAATAAACAATAAACTTTGTACTCATCGATGCATGTTTTCATCCTGAACATTTTTCTTCATTACACGATTTTTATAAAATTTACGGGTAAAGAGATGCCGCCAAATCAAAATTTTAACATTGAAATTCCTTTGTTTCGGGAAATAAAGTAGACACTCGGTATATGTTCAAACACGTAGTGTGAAAAATATTTTTGGAAAAATTAACGATTTAGGTTTAAGGATAAGAAAAAAAAAATGAATAGGAATTGTTTTATGCCAAATTTTGTCAGCTTTAAATTTGAGTATAAAGACGATTCCGCTAGGACCAATCATTATCGAGATATAAGCGAAAAACCAAAAAAAGGATACATTTTACTTTGCCCTGAAGTTAGCTCCCCTCGGAGACCCCCGGACTTTTGGTATATTAATCTCCAAACACCTCCGAACGTAGCCAAAAGTAAAAAAAAAGTGCGCACAAAAGTCTGTCTACAAACTATTCCTTGACTGAAGTAATAGCTGGTTTATGATAGATTTAATTTATAAATTTAGATTTACAAATTTAGATTTGAAATTTATGAGTTACATTGCTGGTTTATAGTGAATTTAAAGATATGAAATATGCCCAATCAACTTATATTGGGTCACGTGGTTTGACACAGATGAGATGACAGTTATTTGATATTTATCACTTTTATCATAATCAATATGTATTGTTCTACAGATAATATTAATAATAGGTATATCCATTTGTCAAATCAAAATTAAAATGTTTCAGCTGTCACTTGAAACTGTCATTTTCCTCATCAAAATCATTGTTTGAAATACTGTGAAATGATTGGACGCATTTACAAATTTACATTTAGAATATAAGGTGAAGTTGTCGATGTATTGGCTCACCTCTAATTTGGATGAAACTTTGTCAAAATATTCTTCTCATCAAGACAAACACTGGAAAAATAATAATAAGTGGGGATCAAAGTCGGTTGACCTTCAAAACACAATTCGTTTATATTTAAATATTTAATCCATATGATCTGTCCTCCGATGGGTGTCGCGTTCGACTCTATCCATTTGACGCACACCTGAAAAATTATTATATAGGTTAGGTTAGGTTTATTACGAATATATAACTCCCATACGGGCGAAATTCGTTTACGTGCAACTTGGTTTGTGTGAAAATTTGACCCACTTATTATTATTTTTCCTACGTTTGTCTTGATGAGAAGAATATTTTGACAAAGTTTTATCGAAATCGGAGGTGAGGCAGTATATTGACAACTTTACCGAATATAAAATATGGTGATATTTTAAATGTAAATTCTAAATCATAAATTTCTTTAATTCATCATGAACCAGTAAAAGCAGATATGTACAATTTATATTTATAAATGTAAATTCGTAAATCTAAATTTGTTAATTAAATCCATCATAAACCAGCTTTAATTAATGGCAAAAATAAATAGTGCTTAATATCTCTGAAACTATAAGGATTTTCGAAAAAATATACGATAGCGTATATCAAAGTGCGACGACAACGCCACACATGGAATTTCGATGAACTAAATATACGGATGTTAACAAGAAAACAGTCATTTGACGTCCAAAATTAAAATTTGCAGGTAGACACCCCCCATCACGTAGATGCTAAAACTGTGGGAAAAACGGATTTGTAATTTGGCGTCCATATTCGGACGTCAATTTACGAAGGACGTCAAATTGTTGGGGATCTGGCAATGTACGGACGTTCGGTTGTTAGACTGATGTATATATATATATATATATATATATATATATATATATATATATATATATATATATATATATATATATATATATATATATATATATATATATATATATATATATATATATATATTATATACAATTCCATTGGAATGACATTCCCTCTATCCCTATGGTTAAATCCACAATCGAAATTACCGGGGTCGCATTTCGGTTATTCAACTGGTCCGCATTTCTAAAATATTTATGCTGGTGGAATCTGCCCCGTCAGCTATGTATAATTTATACGTTGTGGGGGCAGTTTGTAAAGCAGGACTTAGAGAAGCTCGGTCCATGCCGGCAATGCTATCTCCGCAAGACACTCGTATGTAAATTGCGAGTGGGACTGCGAATGGAATACATTGCAAGGTTGGAAGTTTCGACTACGCGGCTTGTTTGCCGGGTATTGTGTTTGTTCGACCGTACAACCAGTGTTCACTAGTTCAATGCTTGTATGATTCTGTCTCGCAGAGAAAATGTGGCACAATTCGGGGTTTAGAATTTGTGTAGAGAGTAGAGACAATGCAATAATTTTTAATCAGCCATGTAACAGTCTAGTTTTTTGCAAATTGTTCTGATTTTGCACACGTATTAAATAGGCACTTCCAATTTTTTAATAGTATATTCTACAACTAGTATGGAATAGGTAATTTCCGCGCGAGCGAAAAGTTTGTAGGCCGAGCCGTAGGCGAGGTCTACGGTTTCGCGAGTGCATACAATTATTGTATCTTCTATTCACGCTACGCACATGCCCTATTCATGACGTCTCCTTTGAGGAATATGTATATTACGCACAAGCCATTTAAAAATTCTCTACGCTACCACTTCTACCAAACTAGATGTTATGTTTGTAATTTTTGAGAGAATTTTTGTTTAAAAAGTAAATTTTGTATTATTGTATTCATTGGTATACAGCCATAAATAAATAATAAATTCTAATTCTATATTATCTTAGCTTATAGCAGATTTTGTCCACTACTTTTTTGACATTAAAATTATTGCAGTTTTAATATTATAACTTTTCGCTAAAAATACGTCACGCGTTGATAAGAAAGAATAAGAAACATAATCGCCATTCGAACCAATTATTTCATACTTGGAAGTTATTTGCTTAATAAATGTCATTCTAGTATATTCTAGAATTGTTCTAGGGCATTTATGATTCCCCGAAAACGTGGTACTAGAATGTAATTTGGGTTTCCAACTTTAAAATTACTTTAGTTCATATGGACAGATGCTCTAGTCATAAGAAAGACCTTTATTAAATGAAAACTTTATGAGAAAATATTGCGATTTATCTGTATATAAAATTTTCAAGTATGTATTTGCTCTTCAGATTGCAAAAATATAAAGTATTGTTTATTTGTTTTGATTTAGCTACATTGTAGAAAAATTGAAATATTTATCTTTATTTGCATTTTGTATCTACTGAATAGGTATTAACTTAAATCCGCAGTATAGTTGCTACTATATCGATTTTTCTATGCAGCTAGAATCAAAGAGTCTTTATCTATGCAATCGTTTGATATAAAGCGGGTTCAAAAACATTTATGGAATAATACGCAATATGTATTTTAACGCTTTAAAATATGAAGTAGTGATGCACGACGAGGCGAGGGTCCACCGCATCTCGTCACGTCTCGTTGCATTATGCGAGACGAGAACGAGAGCGAAATTGCAGTTTAAAATTCGGGCGAGATCGATATAACAACTGCGAGAAGCGAGAAATCTCGAAAAAGTATTTGGAACTTTATAACTTTGATTCATAAATTCAATGAAAAATGCACCGAATAAGGAGTAGAGTCAACGCTAATTCATGGATTGAACACGTAAATGTGAAAATTATATGAATTCTCAATATTTTTTGAGTCGATTAGTATCGGTCTCTGAGCGAGAAATTGCAAAAATAAAGACAAAATCAGTATTGCATGCAATAGAACTATTTTTCTCTAATATTTCAGCCCCTAATTCACCCCAGTTAAAACCACGGTTAATAAAACTCTTATCTTCACTGAAAAGTAAAGGGTGTTATATTAAGCGTCGATGGAAGCCCACAGGCATAGAAGCGAAGTAATTGGTTGCCAGCTGGTTACCAGTGTAGCGGTTTTTTATGACAATCTTACTTAAATAGTAGCATATATTTAATGAAAAAGTGTAGATAATTTTAGTTACAAAAAATATTTTTTTATTGTTTAATTCGTTTTACTGATGACAGAATGTGTTCTTATTGAAATAGTTTACACAATTTGATGATAAATTGGATATTTTAGAGGGAAATTAAATTATTTACTAAATTATTAAATTTTCTGGTGACCGTAAACGAATAAACATTATGTTCGTTTTGAAATAATTTGGTGACCAGAATTTAGTGTTTCGCCTCTTTATTATAGTTATACGACTGCAAATACATGGAAGACGGTGCTATTGGTGCGAACTTGTCTCTTGTAGTTAAATAGTTACGTAAATAAGTAGTGCGCAAGCGCTTATTTTTATAGCGAGACTCTCGTGCGAGACCGAGATGAGACCCAAAAAAATGTGCGAGAACGAGAGCGAGATTACAGATCCGAAAACGAGACGAGATCGATATTTTATATTTCTCATCTCGTCTCGCCTCGCGTGCTTTACTAATATGAAGAATATTTACAGTAGGTTCAATTCAATTAGTTCGTTGTTTTATCTCATAATTAGTTTGTAGAAAGTAAGATGCAAAATAAAGAATAGAATAACCCGAGGTCCGTTAGAAAAGTACCCGACCTTTGGCCGGGGAAAAACAAAAAGCATACCTGGAGCGTTGGAAACCTAATTGCCTTTAAAGTAATCTCCTTGGGACTCCACACACTTCTGCCAGCGGTGCCGCCATTGTTGGAAGCATTCCGAGAAAGGTTTTTTCGGAATGGAGTTTAGCTAGGCTGTCGTTGCAGCCATGTCCTCTCTTGTCTGAAATCGAGTTTCGTTCAATGGGGTAGAATAGTGTGACGTCAGACTATAGCGCGAAATGACAAGTACTGTCCTAAGCAAAAACGATACTTTCAAAGTAGACTCTATTGACAGAATACATAGGGGTCATAATTTAAAGGCTTGTAATTTGATTCTGATATTATTCTTATTATGAAGAAGTTAACTTTGAGATATTAATAACATTAAATTGTAAACATTTTTCTATTACTTCGTAGTACAATAACCAGAGTGATTCTAGCGGCCACTTCTCTAACGCAACCTGTTGTGAACAAGCCTCACACAGTGCATTACCATGACCTAACAGATATATCGATGATAATTATTAAAGGTATTAACGAATAAATGACAATAAAATATACATTAAATTAAAGTATTATTAAAGATAATGCATATAAAAATTCCCGGACGCAAGTAAGTGATGAATTTATTCATTTTGATGATACTAACCCCAAAAAAATTACAGGTTATAGTAGCAGATAATAAACAAATGTATTTATTCCTTATATATCTTAAGAGTGCCACTTCGAAATTATTAAAAATAAATAGTATGTATTATAACAAATATACTCATATATATTTTGTAATAGAACCACCCGTAGGGCATTTGTAAATAATTAATAAAGTTTGCGTTATATCATCTCTGAATATATTTTTTCAGATTTCTCCTGTATAAGTCTGCGTGCCGCTTTGAAATTATTATAAATAAATAGTAGGTATTATAACAAATTATTAAATATATATTTCAATATAGCGCCCCCCGTAGAGGGGCATGAAAAAAATTCATGAACATTTTGCTACATATATCATATACTTATAATCTTAGATATTCCCTATATAAGTCCGCGTGCCGCCTTGAAATTATTATAAACAAATAGTATACACTATAACAAATTATTAAATATATATTTCAATATAGCGCCCCCCGTAGAGGGGTATGAAAAAAATTCATGAACATTTTGTTACCTATTATATACTTGTAATCTTACAGATTTCCTATATAAAACCGCGTGCCGACTTGAAATTATTATAAACAAATAGTATATACTACAGCAAATTACTAAATATATATTTCAATATAGCGCCCCCCGTAGAAGGGTATGAAAAAAATTCATGAACATTTTGCTACATATATCATATACTTATAATCTTAGATATTCCCTATATAAGTCCGCGTGCCGCCTTGAAATTATTATAAACAAATAGTATACACTATAACAAATTATTAAATATATATTTCAATATAGCGCCCCCCGTAGAGGGGTATGAAAAAAATTCATGAACATTTTGTTACCTATTATATACTTGTAATCTTACAGATTTCCTATATAAAACCGCGTGCCGACTTGAAATTATTATAAACAAATAGTATACACTATAGCAAATTATTAAATATATATTTCAATCTAGCGCCCCCCGTAGAGGGGTATGAAAAAAATTCATGAACATTTTGTTACCTACTATATACTTCTAATCTTACAGATTCCCTATATAAAACCGCGTGCTGACTTGAAATTATTATAAACAAATAGTATATACTACAGCAAATTACTAAATATATATTTCAATATAGCGCCCCCCGTAGAAGGGTATGAAGAAAATTCATGAACATTTTGTTACCTACTCTATACTTGTAATCTTACAGATTCCCTACATAAAACCGCGTGCCGACTTGAAATTATTATAAACAAGTAGTATATACTATAACAAATTATTAAATGTATATTTCAATATAGCGCCCCCCGTAGGAGGTATGAAAAAAATTCATGAATATTTTGTTACCTACTATATACTTGTAATCTTACAGATTCCCTACATAAAACCGCGTGCCGACTTGAAATTATTATAAACAAGTAGTATATACTATAACAAATTATTAAATGTATATTTCAATATAGCGCCCCCCGTAGGGGGTATGAAAAAAATTCATGAACATTTTGTTACCTATTATATATTTGTAATCTTACAGAGTCCCTATATAAAACCGCGTGCCGACTTGAAATTATTATAAACAAATAGTATACACTATAACAAATTATTAAATGTATATTTCAATATAGCGCCCCCCGTAGGGGGTATGAAAAAAATTCATGAACATTTTGTTACCTATTATATACTTGTAATTTTACAGAGTCCCTATATAAAACCGCGTGCCGACTTGAAATTATTATAAACAAATAGTATACACTATAACAAATAATTAAATATATATTTCAATATAGCGCCCCCCGTAGAGGGGTATGAAAAAAATTCATGAACATTTTGTTACCTATTATATACTTGTAATCTTACAGATTTCCTATATAAAACCGCGTGCCGACTTGAAATTATTATAAACAAATAGTATATACTACAGCAAATTACTAAATATATATTTCAATATAGCGCCCCCCGTAGAAGGGTATGAAAAAAATTCATGAACATTTTGCTACATATATCATATACTTATAATCTTAGATATTCCCTATATAAGTCCGCGTGCCGCCTTGAAATTATTATAAACAAATAGTATACACTATAACAAATTATTAAATATATATTTCAATATAGCGCCCCCCGTAGAGGGGTATGAAAAAAATTCATGAACATTTTGTTACCTATTATATACTTGTAATCTTACAGATTTCCTATATAAAACCGCGTGCCGACTTGAAATTATTATAAACAAATAGTATACACTATAGCAAATTATTAAATATATATTTCAATCTAGCGCCCCCCGTAGAGGGGTATGAAAAAAATTCATGAACATTTTGTTACCTACTATATACTTCTAATTTTACAGATTCCCTATATAAAACCGCGTGCCGACTTGAAATTATTATAAACAAATAGTATATACTACAGCAAATTACTAAATATATATTTCAATATAGCGCCCCCCGTAGAAGGGTATGAAAAAAATTCATGAACATTTTGTTACCTACTCTATACTTGTAATCTTACAGATTCCCTACATAAAACCGCGTGCCGACTTGAAATTATTATAAACAAGTAGTATATACTATAACAAATTATTAAATGTATATTTCAATATAGCGCCCCCCGTAGGAGGTATGAAAAAAATTCATGAATATTTTGTTACCTACTATATACTTGTAATCTTACAGATTCCCTACATAAAACCGCGTGCCGACTTGAAATTATTATAAACAAGTAGTATATACTATAACAAATTATTAAATGTATATTTCAATATAGCGCCCCCCGTAGGGGGTATGAAAAAAATTCATGAACATTTTGTTACCTATTATATACTTGTAATTTTACAGAGTCCCTATATAAAACCGCGTGCCGACTTGAAATTATTATAAACAAATAGTATACACTATAACAAATAGTTAAATATATATTTCAATATAGCGCCCCCCGTAGAGGGGTATGAAAAAAATTCATGAACATTTTGTTACCTATTATATACTTGTAATCTTACAGATTTCCTATATAAAACCGCGTGCCGACTTGAAATTATTATAAACAAATAGTATATACTACAGCAAATTACTAAATATATATTTCAATATAGCGCCCCCCGTAGAAGGGTATGAAAAAAATTCATGAACATTTTGCTACATATATCATATACTTATAATCTTAGATATTCCCTATATAAGTCCGCGTGCCGCCTTGAAATTATTATAAACAAATAGTATACACTATAACAAATTATTAAATATATATTTCAATATAGCGCCCCCCGTAGAGGGGTATGAAAAAAATTCATGAACATTTTGTTACCTATTATATACTTGTAATCTTACAGATTTCCTATATAAAACCGCGTGCCGACTTGAAATTATTATAAACAAATAGTATATACTACAGCAAATTACTAAATATATATTTCAATATAGCGCCCCCCGTAGAAGGGTATGAAAAAAATTCATGAACATTTTGTTACCTACTCTATACTTGTAATCTTACAGATTCCCTACATAAAACCGCGTGCCGACTTGAAATTATTATAAACAAGTAGTATATACTATAACAAATTATTAAATGTATATTTCAATATAGCGCCCCCCGTAGGAGGTATGAAAAAAATTCATGAATATTTTGTTACCTACTATATACTTGTAATCTTACAGATTCCCTACATAAAACCGCGTGCCGACTTGAAATTATTATAAACAAGTAGTATATACTATAACAAATTATTAAATGTATATTTCAATATAGCGCCCCCCGTAGGGGGTATGAAAAAAATTCATGAACATTTTGTTACCTATTATGTATTTGTAATCTTACAGAGTCCCTATATAAAACCGCGTGCCGACTTGAAATTATTATAAACAAATAGTATACACTATAACAAATTATTAAATGTATATTTCAATATAGCGCCCCCCGTAGGGGGTATGAAAAAAATTCATGAACATTTTGTTACCTATTATATACTTGTAATTTTACAGAGTCCCTATATAAAACCGCGTGCCGACTTGAAATTATTATAAACAAATAGTATACACTATAACAAATAATTAAATGTATATTTCAATATAGCGCCCCCCGTAGAGGGGTATGAAAAAAATTCATGAACTTTTGTTACCTATATCATATATGTACTTGTAATCTTAGATATTCCCTATATAAGCCCGCGTGCCGCCTTGAAATTATTATAAACAATTAGTATACATTATATAATTTTTTTAATATAAAATATAGCGCCCCCCGCAGAAGGGTATGAGAAAAATTCATGAACAATTTTTTACATATCATATAACGCCTCCCGTAAGATAGTATTTTAAAAAAATCATAAAGAGTGTGTGGTCCATCTTATATGTATAATTTCAGATATATTCTATATAAGACCACCTGACTTCTTTAAATTATTATAAATAAATACAATGTATTATAGCAAATTATTTACTATATATTTGAAAATAGCGCCCTCACCACAATACAAATATTTGTAGAGGTTAGAATTTATTTTTGTGTTAGAACTCGTATCACAGATGGCACTGTAGCATAAAGTATGATTTACATATTACAAGAGTAAAACTTTATGCAATACATTATACATTGAAATTTAAAACATAAAATGATTTATTTTGTAACGGCTTTAAAACAGATAAAATGGACATTCTGTATAATATATGCAATTGATAATGTAATGTTGTACAAGATGGAAACCATGATGACCCTCTATTGTTCATCTTACGTATTTATTCAGCCACTATACTATTTCTTTACACTGATATGTTATATTTTTAAATATGTATTTATGAAGAATTATTAAATAAATAATTACAAACATACAAATAAGGTCACTTTTTCATTTAACCTTTACAGATATATATTTTGATATTTATTTTAATTAAGAATTATATTGATCTCTCTATACAAATATTACATATTTTTAATTTTTGTAAAATTTATTATTTGTACCTATTGTGAATTTGTATTTAAATTTAGAAAATATGTAAGGATAGGTATGTATTATAAATTAAAAGAAATTCAGATAAAAAAATTGTTTTAACAATTGTAAGATTTATTTTGTCATATTACCTATTTAATTCTCATATTATTCAATTTTTTTAAAATTTTAAGTAACTATTTAAATCGCGCTTGTATTTGTGATCCAACGTTTAGCCTTTGGTAATAATTTGAATTTATAGGTAACACTATGTACATGAATCTTTTTCATACCCTTCTACGAGGGACGCTAGAATGAAATATATATTAAATAATATATTATAATGCATACTAATAATTGTTTATAGTAATTTCAAGGCGGGGGGCGCCATATTGAAATATACATTTAAAAATTTGTTATAGTGTATACTATTTGTTTATAATAATTTCAAGTCGGCACGCGGTTTTATATAGGGACTCTGTAAGATTACAAGTATATAATAGGTAACAAAATGTTCATGAATTTTTTTCATACCCCCTACGGGGGGCGCTATATTGAAATATACATTTAATAATTTGTTATAGTATATACTACTTGTTTATAATAATTTCAAGTCGGCACGCGGTTTTATGTAGGGAATCTGTAAGATTACAAGTATATAGTAGGAAACAAAATGTTCATGAATTTTTTTCATACCCCTCTACGGGGGGCGCTATATTGAAATATATATTTAATAATTTGCTGTAGTGTATACTATTTGTTTATAATAATTTCAAGTCGGCACGCGGTTTTATATAGGGACTCTGTAAGATTACAAGTATATAATAGGTAACAAAATGTTCATGAATTTTTTTCATACCCCCTACGGGGGGCGCTATATTGAAATATACATTTAATAATTTGTTATAGTATATACTACTTGTTTATAATAATTTCAAGTCGGCACGCGGTTTTATGTAGGGAATCTGTAAGATTACAAGTATATAGTAGGAAACAAAATGTTCATGAATTTTTTTCATACCCCTCTACGGGGGGCGCTATATTGAAATATATATTTAATAATTTGCTGTAGTGTATACTATTTGTTTATAATAATTTCAAGTCGGCACGCGGTTTTATATAGGGACTCTGTAAGATTACAAGTATATAATAGGTAACAAAATGTTCATGAATTTTTTTCATACCCCCTACGGGGGGCGCTATATTGAAATATACATTTAATAATTTGTTATAGTATATACTACTTGTTTATAATAATTTCAAGTCGGCACGCGGTTTTATGTAGGGAATCTGTAAGATTACAAGTATATAGTAGGAAACAAAATGTTCATGAATTTTTTTCATACCCCTCTACGGGGGGCGCTATATTGAAATATATATTTAATAATTTGCTGTAGTGTATACTATTTGTTTATAATAATTTCAAGTCGGCACGCGGTTTTATATAGGGACTCTGTAAGATTACAAGTATATAATAGGTAACAAAATGTTCATGAATTTTTTTCATACCCCCTACGGGGGGCGCTATATTGAAATATACATTTAATAATTTGTTATAGTATATACTACTTGTTTATAATAATTTCAAGTCGGCACGCGGTTTTATGTAGGGAATCTGTAAGATTACAAGTATATAGTAGGTAACAAAATGTTCATGAATTTTTTTCATACCCCCCTACGGGGGGCGCTATATTGAAATATACATTTAATAATTTGTTATAGTATATACTACTTGTTTATAATAATTTCAAGTCGGCACGCGGTTTTATGTAGGGAATCTGTAAGATTACAAGTATAGAGTAGGTAACAAAATGTTCATGAATTTTTTTCATACCCTTCTACGGGGGGCGCTATATTTGTCACAGATATTATTTTGCGTAAGATTATTTTTATTAAATTTATTATGTTTTGTTTCTAATTAGCTATTTAGGTACGTAATCGATGCTGTTGGATAAGAGCTACATTTAATGATACTGGTATTCACGTATTTCATTTCAGTTTATTTCTAGATTTCAGTGTGAGAACATCGATATTATAGTGATTCAGGTGAGAGAGTTAATCTAGCATGTGTATGATTGTTGGTGTGCGTGTGAGCAGTACGGGGTACTGTAGTGGCCAGGCCCGTGTGAACCCGGGGGTCGCCAGCGGCAGCAGCAGGGAAAGGCTGTAGTGACCCGCTTCTGGGTCGCCAACGTTAGCAGCAGTTTGGGCTGTAGTGATCCCTGTGGATGTGTTCCCGGATCACCACCGAAGCGGCAGAGGTTCCGTAGTGGCCGCCCGTGTGGACCCGGAGGTCGCCAGCGGCAGCAGCAGGGAAAGGCTGTAGTGACCCGCTTCTGGTGTCGCCAACGGTAGCAGCAGTTAGGGCTGTAGTGATCCCTGTGGATGTGTTCCCGGATCACCACCGAAGCGGCAGAGGTTCCGTAGTGGCCGCCCGTGTGGACCCGGGGGTCGCCAGCGGCAGCAGCAGGGAAATGCTGTAGTGACCCGCTTCTGGGTCGCCAACGTTAGCAGCAGTTTGGGCTGTAGTGATCTCTGTGGATGTGTTCCCGGATCACCACCGAAGCGGCAGAGGTTCCGTAGTAACTAGCGGTACTGCCCGTAGTTGCCAACATGTGTGTACGGTGTGTGAATGCCTGAACCTTTTGTAAATGATTGCCTCCTCACTGAGTATTTCTCATGTGTTAATTCTTTTACAGAAATAATCACGGCGTGAAAGAGGATTCCGCGTGACCGGGTTCGGCCAGGCGACGGTCATCTAGATTTGTTCTTATTTTTGTATTAATAGTGTATATACCGGTTTGAGTGATAAATGTGTTTTAATATTCTAATTTTCAGCGCTAACATTTAATCGTCATTTATAACATATTGAAATATATATTTAATAATTTGTTATAATACCTACTATTTATTTACAATAATTTCTAAGCGGCACGCAGACTTATAAATATATTCACATAGGATATAACGCAAACTTTATTAATTATTTACAAATGCCCTACGGGTGGTGCTATTACAAAATATATATGAGTATATTTGTTATAATACATGCTATTTATTTATAATAATTTCGAAGCGGCACTCTTAAGATATATAGGGAATAAATACATTTGTTTATTATCTGCTACCATAACCTGTAAATTTTTTTGGGGTTAGTATCATCAAAATGAATAAATTCATCACTTACTTGCGTCCGGGAATTTTTATATGCATTATCTTTAATAATACTTTAATTTAATGTATATTTTATTGCCATTTATTCTTTAATACCTTTAATAATTATCAGTGATATATCTGTCAGGCCATGGTAATGCACTGTGTGAGGCTTGTTCACAACAGGTTGCGTTAGAGAAGTGGCCGCTAGAATTGGCCGCTAGAATCACTTTGGTGGTACAATATATACAGATTAATAAATAACAAAAGTTTTATTTCAAATTGAAATCAACTCTGCATATTCTGAACTACAGAGCAATAAGTTTGCGCAGCTTCAAACATATCCGAGAGTTTACCGACATACTGACTGAGATTTTGTTTGTTGACGTTTTTGAGCATTTTCAAATCAGTTCTTTTCAAAACTTTAGATTTTTTCTTTTTAAGTTCAATGTACGTAAATAACTCTTTCTATCCACATTAATATATTAATATGTCGTGTTCTTAGTGTACTGTAATATAAAATGGTACGCTGTCTTTCAAACGGGCTCTTCCGGCCGCTTCACGCGATGTTTCGCGAACATGTTCGAGATTGAACGAACATGCAGTTCCATGCAAAGTAGTTTAAAACTTAAATAGAATAATTATTATTACTAATTAGGATAATATGTTTTGTTTAATTAGAAGGGTAATATTCAAACTTAACTGAATGATAGCTTAAACAGCTAACTTTTCTTAATTAAGATATTGGCGACGAAATGAACTGCTTAATATTATAGTTCTTATTTGCTGTGGCACTTTGAAAGATGTGTTTACCGGTAGGACAGTAGTTTAAATGAAGCGCGCCGCATATGACGTAATTACTGAACTACCCTACTGCCTCTTCAGTATGGGGAACAGCCAGAAGTCGCAGGGGGCTATATCAGGAGAGTAAGCACATCGAGTTCATAATAGTGACAAAAATGACATTTATCAGTTGTCAAATAAAAACGATGCATGTAAATTTTTCGAGACAAATACATGTAGTATGAACAAATTGGTTTTTCTAACTTCTGCTCTATTTTTAAAAGAATTGCTATATACAGATAATATTTTATAAGATTCATTTGTCGTAAAGAATATAAATATTTGTTTCACCAATAACCGGGCATATTTTATTCAATCAATTTTACCGAGATTCCTTTTTCGGTTAACCATAAATAACCCAGTTAGTTGAATAAAAAACAATTTAAGTGTCTATAATTATAGATTTTTTTACGTAGTTTGAAATCGGAATTCCATTTGTAAAATAAAACAAAGAAACAACTAAATCGTTTTTCATGTTCCATTTAACGCTAATTTAATTATTAGCGAGCCATTAAAGCAAAACAATCAATTCTAACTTCGGTAGTAACATAATGTTGCGTCACCTTTTTCAATAAAGCATTTATTTTCTTTGAATTATTTAACCGGACTGGAATTTATCAAACATTCAAACTTCTTTAAAAATCCTTGGATTTTATTTGTCTTGTTTGAACAGTAATACTACAAAATTTAATGCATAATTCAGACTGCGAAATCTGATTTTATGTGGAATACCAATATCCATCCTTTATTGAGTTGTGAATAATGCAGACCCACTGAATGACACCTTTTTGACGGAAGCCGTAATCAGTTTTGATCGCACGTCATTCGTAGAAAATAAAACCGTAGAAAATTGTTTTTCACATCAAATTATTTTTACCTGCCAACCGGCATTGAATGAGTTTTGTCCGTATAAATCAATTTTAATGTTTTTAGGATGATATTTTTAATTCTGTTATTTGGTTTCTGCTTTACAGAATGAGGTATGAATAGGACATTTCATATTTCACATAATTAAAATTGTACAATTAAGGTTGTATTAACTCGAACTAATATGCATAAAAAATACAATGAATTCTGGAATGAAAATTGTGTTTGTGAAAATTTTTAATTTCAGTTAAAGTTTGTATCATCTTGAAACAATAATAAATAAATACAAATTTTCTAATGCGATAACTCTAATACTACAATTCCAAAAATATAATATAATAATTCTTTCGTATTCCTCTTCGTTACATCCATGTGAAGAGCTGATTAGATTTTGGTTATAATTGGTCAACCGGAAGTACCCTAATTTGCAGGTTTTAACAGTTTTTGTTGAAAAAACGATGTTAAATATCATTTTAAGGGGTCTCGTGGCCGCGTGCCTGAGTGTCTGTCGCGAATCTGGGGAACCGGGTTCGATCCCGACCGACGCCAAGTATTTCAAATTTTAAATGGCACAAAATTGACCCCTGTGGTGCACTCTCCACGCCAGCAATGAGTGGCCGTGTGGTGACGCCTGGTAAACGCCCGCACGGTACAAATATGTCATCATCATTACCGATATCTGCGTACAAAGCAGATTAGCACACACAGCAATGGGTAATACGCCATGATGATATATTTATTTATTTTATTTTAAATATCATTTTTTGAATGCATTTTATACTTCATATTAAATGGATATATGTAGAGTTAAAAAATTATAAATAAATTAAATATCATATATTAGCCTGCTATGCTATAATTCTGGAAACAGCTGCTTTATTAAAAAAATTCTGATTGAAAGGTGTCAGTGTCAAGTGCAGTTGACAGTATGTTTGTATTATAACTTTACTGGAAATATAGAATCTTTTGCTAGAAACTTTCTGTCTGGAATTTATATAAAATACATACAACTGCCTTAAGGTAATGTACAAGAAATAGAATCTTTTACAGGGAACTTTTTGTATGACATTTATACAAAATACATACTGACGGACGGAAGGTAATGTGCTGGCCACATCAGATTTTTTATAATCTATTTACTGACATAGACAAAATTTTGTTCCATCACTATCTTTGTCAATGTTCTTTGATTCTAATAGTAAATGGCCTCTTTCCCGGAAACAGTTGAAGATCAGACCTATGTTGATTAAGCTTTTTTACTCATTTTGGTTTGTACTATATACCGTTAAAGTTTTTACCCGAAGTTGTACTACTCTAGTACATGAAGAAATGAAGCCGAATGGGATATTCTACCGATATTTTTTGTAATATTTGTGATAATATATAAAAATCTAGGAATATTGGTTAATTGATTTTTGAATGTTTGAAATTATTTGTGACGTCATAGTTCCGAGTTAGTTATGCTTCTCTAGGGGTATCTGCATTGTTTGCATAAAGCATATATTTTCATTTATTTTTATTAAATCTTCTTTCCCTTGTCAAATTAATTAGTAATGAATACATAAATAAAGAAAATTGTTTAAATCTATTTCATGAAACATTTTGAGAATGTCATTTGGATGACAGCCGCTTTCGTTCGAACTGTGATTCATGATAAAATTGAACAAAGTGATCATGATCAAGAAGAATTATGTTTCTTCGTTCGCTATCCCCACCCTTTCATTTTGTGATCACAACACGTCCCCTTCAGAATCAGTCTTTTCTCATGATTACTGTTATTCAAATCACAAAAGATTGAAAATGGCGGTACAAACAATTGTAAGATGTATATTTATATTTCAGATAAATTATGAGACGTACCAAAATCAATAATTCGATGTGTAATATGTAGTATCTCTATTTATGCGAAAATGACATTTAAATTATTCTTCCGATAAGTTAGGTATAACAGTTTCAACATAATTATTTTTACAAGTTCTTCTGTTCCGCAAATTCATGTCTACATCAGAATCAGAACTACTAGAACTTGAGTCAGTAGATTCCACATTCATCACTATTGGTTTCGAATTTTCTATTTAAATAATAATTAACACAATAATTTTTGTTATTCGGAAACAGCTGATTTATCGGTCTGTGATTTTGTCATTTGACGCTAGTTCGTTCGACGTTGTGTAGGTTTCGCGTCGATCGGGTTAGTTTTATTGTTCGTTTGGAATTAAATTTAATCACGATTGGAAGGAATCAGTCTTAAGCGAATCACGAATAAGGAAACCACAATCAATCAAAACAACGAATTGTAATTATAATAATAATAATGATTTATTTGACTGTAAATGAAGTACAAAGACATAGTCACATAAAAGGAAAAACCGTACATATAGTACATTTCACATTCGTACAAACTCATCAATCTTGTAGAAACATTTTCATACGAGTATAAGAAAATTTTTCAATTTCATTTTGAAAGATTTCAAATCAGTTATAATTTTAATATCATAAGGTAAAGCGTTATAGAACTGGATAGATTTGTAATAGGCAGTAATAGCAAAGAAAGCAGATTTATGGAGTCGAATACTTAAATTAAAATTATGCCTGGTTTTCATATTGGAGAACACATACTTGTTGAAAGTGAACAATGAAATATGTTTTTGACAAAAATAATGACTTCATAAATATAATGACTTGCTATACAGTCATTATTCCTAGTTCAACAAATGTGTCTAAAATGGGCTTTTGACGAGACTCAAGCTATACATCTTATTCGTTTTTGAAGTACAAAAATTTCATGTACATGTGGACTGTTGCCCCAAAAAATATACCATACTTACGGCCTAATTCGCTAAGCAAAATTGTTAAAATTAATAACCATTTTCAGTTGTTAATTTCAATGTCAGTTGCTAAGTTCAAAATCCCAATTCACTATTACATTAAGTTGCTAAAATTTAACAACTAGTCGTTACGTCGAGTTGTTAATCTAGCAAATGCATTTCTCTTTGTTAGTATTGAACAATCGTTGGTAAATGGATTCTCTTGGAAATTTTTGTTAGGAAATAAACTTTTACTGGAAATAGAGGGACGACAGCAAAAGTAAACTATTTATAAACTAATATATACCTACATGTCCAATAATTATAAATTTTTAGACAAAATTTTAGATTTATGCTAAGAAATTTTCAAGATGTTAGTAATCCATTCCCGATACTGATATCGGGAAAAAATATTTACATAGATATTCAAACTGAGCAACTGTCGTTTAATTCGTGAATTGGATGGTCTCATACTTCAAGGATACTGAGTCAGTATATGCCCGAAAGTCTCATGTTATTTTAATTCTTAACCTTTCCCGACCTAAAAGAATTTACAATCTTTGATTCCTAAAAGTGGGTCATTTGTGACCCACTTTAATTTTTTTTTACCCGGCATCGTACAAATAATTACAAATTTTAAGTAAATTAATTTTATTTCACGCTTTTTTACACAAAACAAAATTATAATAAACAAGAATTTAAAAAATAAAATGCACACTAACACTGAGTAAGTAAATACTGACGTTTAGTGAAAACAGTGATTCACAAATACAGACACGATTGCTGGATTACAGAACTGCGCATGTGTGAACAAAACCTCAAAATCTGTGTAATATTTTTAGTAACACTGACTCCTAAAATCGGGTCATTACAGACCCGTACACAAAAATTTCTCATAACTTGCAAAAATCAATTCTTACTTATAATTTTGATAATGCAAAATATCCTTTGACGTATCATAGGAGAATTCACAGGAGGAAATTAAATAAAAAAAATCTGATGTGGCCAGCACATTACCTTCCGTCAGTTCTATGTATTTTGTACAAATTTCATACGGAAAGTTCCTTGCTAAATTAAATATTCTATTTCTTGTACATTACCTTCCGGCAGTTGCATGTATTTTATGTAAATTTCGTACAGAAAATTATTATTTTGTGACGTTTTCTATATACAGTGTAATGTATCTGTAGAAATAAAAGATTTATTATTATTATTTCTTGTACATTACTTTAAAGCAGTTGTATGTATTTTATACAAATTCCATAAAGAAAGCAAAAGATCCTATACCTATATCCAGTAAAATTATAAGACAAACACACTATGTCAATTTCACTTGACACTGACATTTTTCAATCAAAATTTTCTTAATATAGTAGCTGTTTCCACAGCTATGGCTATTTTATGAAATTTAATTTCTTTATAATTTTTTAACTCTATATCCATTTAATATTAGGTATAAAATTCAATCAAATCGTATAGAAAATATAATATTCTTTAATATTTATAATAACATTAAATGTGAAAAAATGATATTTAACATAGTTTTTTCAAGAAAAACTGTTTAAATCTTCAAATGAGGGTACTTCCGGTTGTCCAATTCTAACCAAAATCTAATCAGCTCTTCACATGGATGTAACGAAGAGAAATACGAAAGAATTATAATTTTTAGAATTGTAGTATGGAAGTTATCGTAGACGAAAATTTTGTTACACACACACACACACACACACACACACGGACACACATACATACACACACACACACACACACACACACACACACACACACACACACACACACACACACACACACACACACACACACACACACACACACACACACACACACACACACACACACACACACACACACACACACACACACACACACACACACACACACACACACACACACACACACACACACACACACACACACACACACATACAGACATCATCGTAAAAATAGTAAAATCGTATTCTAGGGACCCTAAAACGTGCTTATTCATCAAAAACTCACCACCGAATTTTTTGACCAAAGACAATACCTTCCTTACCTAAAGGTGACGGAAGGTAAAAACTATTCGCAGAGTTATTTAGAAAAAATCTGATGTGGCCAGCACATTACCTTCCGTCAGTTCTATGTATTTTGTACAAATTTCATACGGAAAGTTCCTTGCTAAATTAAATTTTCTATTTCTTGTACATTACCTTCCGGCAGTTGCATGTATTTTATGCAAATTTCATACAGAAAATTATTATTTTGTGACGTTTTCTATATACAGTCTAATGTATCTGCAGAAATAAAAGATTTATTATTATTATTATTATTATTATTATTATTATTATTATTATTATTATTATTATTATTATTATTATTATTATTTCTTGTACATTACCTTAAAGCAGTTGTATGTATTTTATACAAATTCCATAGAGAAAGCAAAAGATCCAATATTTCCATTAAAATTATAAGACAAACACACAATGTCAATTTCACTTGACACTGACATCTTTCAATCTGAATTTTCTTCATATAGTAGTTGTTTCCATAGGTATGGCTACTTTATGAAATTTAATTTCTTTATAATTTTTTAACTCTATATCCATTTAATATTAAGTATTAAATGCAGTCAAATCGTATAGAGAATAAAATATTCTTTAATATTTATAATAACATCAAACGTGGATAAATTATATTTAACATAGTTTTTTCAAGAAAAACTGTTAAAATTTTCAAATGATGGTACTTCCGGTTGACCAATTGTAACCAAAATCTAATCAGCTCTTCATTTGGATGTAACGAAGAAGTGTACGAAAAAATTATAATTTTTGTAATTGTAGTATTAGAGTTATCGCAGACGAAAATTTTGTTACACACACACACACACACACACACACACACACACACACACACACACACAGACACACATACATACACACACACACACATACAGACATCATCGTAAAAATAGTAAAATCGTATTCTAGGGACCCTAAAACGTGCTTATTCATCAAAAACTCACCACCGATTTTTTTGACCAAAGACAATACCTTCCTTACCTAAAGGTGACGGAAGGTAAAAACAGTGACCCTATTTTAGGTCGGGAAAGGTTAATATTGAACAAATGTTCAGATTCTCTCCCGAAAAGATCTAAATTCAATTTTTTGACATTTATCTTACACATTTAAATTTAAACAGCCATTTCAACAATGTCAAATTTCTATTATTTTTACTGCTAAAACTTCTAGACGATGGTCATGCGTCATTCCGGATGATATGATAAGATTCTTGAAATTTCGAAATCAATCGCATCGAATTGAATAAACATGTATACTAAACTGGAGAACTTCATCAGATTCTCCCAACACTTAATTTCTACGCCTAGCTATGGGTCTTACAAAGAGATTACAAGGCAAAATTTCTGTTAACTCTCAGTTGTTACCTAACGACTATGTTAACAACTATCTTAGTGAATTAGGCCGTTAATTCTACTTTGTATATGTGCAAAATAATAAATTTTCAGAGTGATTATACTGGTAATGTTACTAATTTTGTATATTGTATAGAAAGTAACAAACAATTTCTTGTGCAAATCATCAATATGATTTGCCCATTTTAGATTAGCAGCTACGGTTAAACCTAGAAATTTGGCGCAGTTTGTAGAGATTTGTTGTTTACTCGTACAAGTTGACTGAAATTTATATTACGTATGCTAGATCATGAGACATGTTTTATTGCAATTTAGTGCTAAATTGTTACTAACTACTACACCAATCTGACAACTCCTTAGCAGTGCTTGATGCCAAAAAGTTGAATACTTGTACAGATTCTGTACTAATAATACATGATGTGTCATCTGCAAATTGACATAATTTGTTACAATTTATATAATTTTGCAGATCATTGACGTACAAAATAAATAAGATTGATCGCTGAGGAACACCGCGCGTTAATAATGACTTAGCAGAATTTATTCTTTCAGTGCAACCATCTACAACGCTATGAAGAGATACAAATTATTCTCTGTTATTTAAGTAGGATCGAATCCAAAGACATGCAGTTCCTCTTACTCCGAAATTAAACAATTTCGTAAATAGTAAATTGTGGTCTATAGTATCGAAAGCTTTACTTAGGTCAAAGTAAATAGCACCCACATTTTTTTTGTTATCTAAACTATGTGACATAAAATTTAATCAATCAAAAATTGAATGTGAATGAAGCCATACTGGTTCTGTGATTAAATATTATGCTTGGCAAGGAAAGACATTAAACGTGAATGATAAATTATTAGTGTAGGTCTGGTTTGCCCGAAATTTTACAATAGTAATCTATTAGGGACTATGATGTTGCGTTTACTATAATTATTAAGCATTTTTAGTACAACGAAGTAATATTTCTTAATTTTCATGTTACTACTAAAGTTTACTATTTCTTTGTAATGGTTGAATACCCCCATTGTAAACTATTATTCAGGAAAGATGACTATTCAAGGTGATTTGTGAGCCGACTGATATAATATTACATGGAGATAACTTCATTGCATTTCATATGCATAGGCGTGCAACAGGAAATATTTATGGACACATTTTAACTAAAAAAATAAGAGTAATTTATTTGAAAATTATGTTTCTTTCTAAATGATGCCTTTCTGAAAGATTTATGTTCTTCACTTATGTTTTTGCAAATTTAAAAACATAGTCTTAACCATAAACCAAGTAATAATAAACGGCAACGCCACTGGGTAAATATTAGCACAGAGGGCAGTGTAGTAGATAATTAGGTATCTGTAATTCTACGACATACGTCATTATTATTTATAATATGTTAGAAAGTAATGCCACTATTTACGTATATCTGTCACATCACATAAATTAAATAGACATAGGTCAAATAATCTTTCTCTTTCCAATACAAAATGTTGCTAAGCTTCTGCTGTAAAGTGATGTGTATTCTTTCTTCGAACAAATGACCTTGAATAGTCATCTTTCGAGAATAATAGTTTAGTCGAAACATGAATGAGAATTGTTAACTTTTAAATTATTCATCGCACTTCAAGTACATTTAAAGTAATTCAAGTACATTTAAAATATTTCAAGTACATTTAAAATACTTCAAGTATTTTTTCAAGTATTAAGTACCAAGTACATGTAAATAGACTTACTTTGTCAAGTACAAAGCACTGTAAATAGAAAGTACTTGCAAGCCTTTTTTTTCAAGTATTGCCCAACTCTGACTGCAATTGATTAGTTGAAAAATGAAGTACAATCATTCGCATGAGGTTAGTTTAGCTTTTACAATAAAAAGGACAAAGTGGATCACTGACGATACTATTAAATTCTAAATATTTACCAAAATTGTGAAATTATAAATATCAATAAATAAATAAATATAAGTCATCACGGCTTAATATCCATTTTTGGGTATGCCAAATTGCTTCTATTTGCAGATTGGGTTAATGACGATATATCTGTACCGTTAACGTCGTTTATCAGGCGTCTCCTCAACTTGTCACGGGCTTTAATTTTTTTAAAAAAAAGTAATTGTATAGTCACTTGAATATTTGAAAGAGAATTGAAAAATAAATAAAATAAAATAAATATATCATCACGGCTTATTACCCATTGCTGGGTGTGCCAATCTGCTTTGTACACAGATGCGGTAATGATGAAATATTTGCACCGTGCGGGCGCTTACCAGGCGTCACCTCACGGGCACTCACTGCTGGCGTGGAGAGTGCACCACAGGGGTCAATTTTGTGCCATTTAAAATTGGAAATATTTGGCGTCGGTCGGGATCGAACCCGGTTCCCCAGATTCGCGACCTGACACTCAGGCACGCGGCCACGAGACCCCATTGAAAAAGTAATTGTAATTCTAACCTAGCCTAACCTTGCTTCCTTCGATCGCAAAACAATGTGTAGGAGGTAGGCAAGATTTTTATTTTTCAACACGGATTCATATGTAAGCCTGTTTAACCTTTAACCAGAAAAAGTATAATGTAAAACAGGGTTACCGCTTAACCCAGCTCCCAGCATTACTGGCAATACGAGATATCCTCCCACATTTTTAGAAAAACGCGTATATCTCTATCAATTGTCAATGGAGGTGTTGTCGCTCCAGGTAAGCTCGTGTTTGACCTTAAACAAGTTCATTTAGATTGATAGATACTGATGCTGTATAAGTGTGTGAGAATTTCTCTCATCGCATGAATTCTCATGTTGATAACATGATTTAGCGATGAATAGAGGCAAAAAACTTGCAGAATTGTAATTAATTCCAGCTACGCAGGAGTTAAATACAGGTAAAAAAAATATTTTATTTATCATTTAATAGTAAACATATTTACATAAATATACATTGAACGGTAGATACAGAAAGCGGCCAATTTTTAAAAAAAATAAAATTGCTAGTACATCTATAGTTTATATTTGTGTTTTTGCTTCAAAATATTATTATTTCTGTATATTAACTAAGCGGTTCCTGGTACTCACATCTGATACATACTGAAAAAACATGGATAATTTACTCTAATATTCACATTATTTGTATCGTAACGGAATAATGAAATTGATAAAATGTATAATTATCGCTTCGTTTCTTTCAATCGCTTGTTTTATTATTTATTTGTCACTTTAATGTGTTCGAAATGTCAGTAAGCGCAGAAACTGAAGTTTCTATGGTCCGATTTCTTGAAGATGGAAGGAGTCAGCATTACGTAACCAACAAATATATGGTATACTAAAAATTAATAAGCAGTAGACGTACGTCATCAATGACGTCATTTATTAATACGTTTACATGGGGTACTAATTTATTCTAGAAAATGCAATGCGTGTTGTATAACTTACTGTGTACAATATATGCAGATGAATTATCGTGTAATACTTATTAAAACAAACCAGTAATACTCAAGGCCTGGTTTAGGTCATCTTAGCTCTAACCAAATGAAAGCGCCCCAAAAACTATAATAAAATGAGAAAATTGTGCGCCCTAGGCTGCAGCCTAGTCAGCCTATCCTGTAATTGGGCACTGCAGTAATTCTGTAGCACAAGACACAACTCACAAATACTTAACTCAAAAGAAAGTGTTGTACTATCTTATAGAAAATTGACAGTTCTATATATTTTTTCCAAACAATAATACTACTGCATTTATATTTACAGGGCTATATGATCATTATTTTCTTCTTTCATTTTATAATTCTATATAAAAAATAAAAACTCTTATTTTTTAAAATCGCTTAATTGTTGTTAATTCAGGATATAAACAATAATAAAGTTTTGGAGAGGGGATATGTGACGTCAAATATTTCATCATTACCGATATCTGTGTACAAAGCAGATTGGCACACCCAGCAATGGGTAATAAGCCGTGATGATATATTTATTTATTTATTTATTTATTTAAAATCATCAATCGTAGAATAATCTACATTTGACAAATTACTGGAATCTGCTTTTAAGAACTCAGGTTACATTTTGAAATTGATGTATGTAAACAGCCGTCGAAAACCATATAGTTTGGAGGTCAGTGTCATATGTTGAAGTGTCAATGTCATATGATATGACATTGACTTGCCAGAGGTCCTAACAACAACAGAGTTGTAAGGACCTCTGGCATGGTTGACATGTTGAGTAATCTTGACTATTTTGTTTAACTTTACCTTGTTGTACTACTGATGAAACTTAGTTCTCGAAATATGTATTTAGTTTTTATTAAAATTAATTTTAAGGTTAAGGGGTAATTATAATAGTTTTAGTTATATTTAACCTTAGACTAGTTCTATTTTTAATTTTTAAACTGATAATTATAATTTAGATCATTCTAAGAATTTCTGAAATTTGACAAAAAGTCTCCACCGCGAGTCACCGTGTGTAATTGTTTGATGTAGCGAATAAAACTGGGTTAAACAACTGCTAGGTAAAGGTGAAAACCGAAGTTCGAATCTCTAGGAAGGCCATTTTACAATTTACATTCATCTAGTAGTAGTGATGCACGATGAGGCGAGAGTACTCTCGCATCTCGTCTCGTCTCGATGCATTATGCGAGACGAGAACGAGAGCGATATTGAAATTTAAAATTCGAGGCGAGATCGATATAACAACTTCGAGAAGCGAGAAATCTCGCGAGACTCTCGCGAGAGTCTCGCAATAAAAAGTATTTGTAACTTTATAGCTTTGATTCATAAATTCAATGAACAATGCACCGTACAATGAGTGGAGTCAACGGTAATTCGTGCATAGAACAGGTGAATGTGAAAATTATATGAATTAACTATATTTTTTTAGAGTCGAATGATATCGGTCGCAGAGTGAGGAAATGCAAAATAAAGACTAAATCGATTTTGCATCTAAGAGAACTAGTTTTACTCCAACATTTCCGCCCCTAATTCATCCCAGTTAAAACTACGGTTAATAAAATACTTGTCGTCCCTGAAAAGTAAAGGATCTTATATTAAGCGTTGTTAGGAGCCAACACGGAGTGAAGCGGAGTGATTGATTGCCAGCGGGTTCCCAATGTAGCACTTTTTTATGAGTAAATCTTACTTAAATAGTGGCATATAGTTAATGATAAAGTGTAGAAACTTTTAGTTACAAAAATATTTTCTTTTAATATTTAATTAGTTTTACTGATAACAGAATGTATTAACAGATGTTCGTATTGAAATAATTTGGTGACTAGAATTTAGTGTTTCGTCTCTTTATTATAGTTATGCGACTGTAAATACACGGAAGACGGAACGATTGGTGCGAACTTCTCTTTTGTAGTTCAACTGATACGTAAATACCGAGGTAAATGCGTAGTACGCAAGCGCTTATTTTTATAGCGAGACTCTCGCACGAGAACGAGACGAGACCCAAAAAAATGTGCGAGAACGAGATCGAGATTGCAGATCCGAAAACGAGACGAGATCGATATTTTATATTTCTCGTCTCGTCTCGCGTGCATCACCATCTAGTAGTTTCTATTTTAATCAAAATCGAGTCTAAATTATTCCATAATCTGTCTGCTGGTAATCCATATATAAACAATTTACACTAGCCCCCTTTACTAACCCTTCTTAGCTACTTACTCTATCCATTCCACTTTCATACTAGCAGCAGCAGTTCTATAGAAGTGTTGTGGTAATACCTAAACAAAGCCTGGACGTGCGCGTGAGAGGCTGCATGTATGCTGTTGCCCATCGTCCTGTAAGAGTAAGCCGGACGTGAGCGTGGAGGCTGGATGAATGGTGTTGCCCATGCCATGCCTTGCCATCGTCCTGTGCTAAGTTCGGCGGCAGGGGGCACCACGACGGCGCAGGCTCCACTTGACATCCCCGCATGGCGCCAAACCAAGCCTGTGCCTGTATCGAGTGCACTGCGACGCACGGTAGTCGTGTAGAGACAACCAAACCAACCAGAACAGTGATTAGAATACAGTCATTCGAGTGGAAAAGTGTACACAGATTAGTGGTGTGATTGTTCGGTTAGTGAATAAAAGTTTTTAGTTTGTGAGAAATGTTTTATGTTAGAAATAGTGATAAATATATCTGAGCGTTATAATTTGTGGAGAGAATTATTCATGGTTTATCTTGATTATTTTATGAAAGAATGATGAATAAATTTATCTGCATTATATTTAAAAAAAATCTGATGTGGCCAGCACTCTACCTTCAGTCAGTTCTATGTACAAATTCCACATAGAAAGTTTCTTGCAAAAGATTCAATATTTCCAGTACATTACCTTAAGTCAATTCTATGTATTTCGTACAAATTCCATACAGAAAGTTTCTATATTTCCAGTAAAATTATAACACAAACATACTATGTCAATTGCACTTGACACTGACATTTGTCAATCAGAATTTTCTTAATATAGTAGATGTTTCCATGTTTATAGTAAAGCTGGCTGTTTTATGAAATTTAATTTCTTTATAAACTATTATCTCTATATCTATAAAGAATATAAAGTATAAAATGTAATCAAATCGTATAGAGAATAATATATTCTTTAATATTTATAATAAGATTGTATATGAAAAAATGATATTTAACAGCGTTTTTTCAAGAAAAACTGTCAAAATCTTCAAATTAGGGTACTTCCGGTTGACCAATTATAACCAAAATCTAATCAGCTCTTTATTTGGATGTAGAGAAGAGAAATACGAAAAAAATATAATTTTTGGAAAGGTAGTATTGGAGTTATGCGATCCGAAAGAATCGTCACACACACACTTAATTATGAAAATGCCGAAAATTACGTTGAAAATATCAGCCATGGAATTGTACAAAAAATAAATAAATGCTTGACGTTTTATCTGCCACAACGTAAGTTAATTTATTTGACGTTTCTGACAATTTGATAAAATGTCAAGCATTTATTTATTTTTTGTTCAATTCCATGGCTGTCGATATTTTCAACGTAATTTTCGAAATTTTCATAATTAATTTCTGTCGTTACAAAGCATGTAAAGGTAATTCTGTTTATTGATTTAGATGCAGAATTTTATGCCCTAAAACTTTTATTTGACGCGTTTTTGCTTAAAATAATTAGGCGAGCAGGAAATTGCAAAAAAATGATTTCCCTTCGTAATCTCCCCTTTAAGACAGACACACGGTATACATACTTACCTACATACATCCATACATACATGCAGACATCATCGTAAAAATAGTAAAATCGTATTCTAGGTACCCTAAAACGTGCTTTTACATTAAAAACTCATCATCCATTTTTTTGGCTAAAGGCAATACCTTTCTTACCTAAAGGTGACGGAAGGTAAAAATGCCTTACCAATTGATGGGTGTAGCAGATTATTTTTAATATATTTCAGTATTTAATAATACAGTGTGTTAAAAAAAAAAACCTAACTCGGAGTAAGCTATGAACAGATACTTAAACTTCAATTTCTTAAAATTGATCTTGAAATATAATTTTAAGGAGAAAAGATAATAAAGAAGGATACCGTATATTGTCATTCTATGTTTTCTAATTTATTTCCATTTCTAATATAAGATACAAGAAGAAAAACTTTGGTTTCTATTAATAACATTTTTGACAATATCTCGTCAAATTGACATTTGCTTAATAGTTATTTGTATATCAAGTCCGCGAAATCACTCTTTAGCGTACCGAGAGAAAAATTGTCGCTGAGGGCTCTTGCGGCCGTGGCAAGTTAATCTCGAGGGCGCTAAAGGATTTCGCGGGCAAGGCGTACACAATATTTTTTTGCAACCGTAAAAAATATATATTTACAAATTTTATTAATTTTAAATAGTTTCATTGTAAATATAAAGTTTGCATTCAAGGTGACTATGGGATTCACAATTGATAAACATAACCACGTAATTCGCAAGTGTCAAAGTGATTGTTTATCTAATGGACCTATTCAATTTAAAGAGATAGAAGATATGCGCAATGGGGATCTGCACATAGTAAGAACAACTGAGATCTATAGCGTTTGTTTCTTAAATATTTAGACGTAAAATGTGAGAATATCTCAGATAACTTTAAAAAATCTTATCGAAATAAGTTACAAAATCTGTTATTGAAGCTAAAATGTCTAACGATGGAAATTTTCACTGAGAATACAGGTATATTAATGACTGCAATATTTTTGACGTTTCGTTTGACAGCCCAATTGGCAGTTGTTCGCGCCATTTTTTTACTATTTGTAGCGATACAAAAATACTTGTTCATAGCCTACTCCGAGTTATGTTTCTTTTTAATACACTGTAGCATATTGTATAAGAAATGCTTTTTCTATGAAATATTCAATAAAAGTATTTAAAATTTGAAAATATTTTACCTGTGCTGTCAAAACAACTGTCTATGTCTAAATCAAACGACAAAAACGAGTAACAACAATTTATCAAAATAATTATCAGTTCCAAAAAGTATGAGATGTTATGGGCGTAGTGCGTAAAATTAACTAAATGAGTTTTTTAATGTTTGTTTTTAGCGTTAAAATGTCATTTTAACACCAGTGTTAAAAGTGACAGATCATTGTTACTTTTGACACTAGTGTTAAAAGTGAATGTCAAAAATGATTAGAAATACAAATTTAAATTTAAAGGAAGTGTAGAAAAATAGTGTATGATATACGTGTTAAAAGTTGTTTTATTTTGTTCGAAGGTTTAGATCATTCCGCTTCGCGTCGCATACCAAACTCCAAATATCACTTTTAACACTTATATCATAAATAACTTAAGCTTCGTTATTATAAAGTCAGACCTCAAGTACTGCAATCCAGTTTGTAAAGTTACTACTTTACGGCTTTACGCAGGGGGGTAGACATTTTTTAATATATTATTGGTTACTTTTTAAGCACACACGAATAAATGTACCATACTCGTAAATTCAGGCTTATGACAAACGAAAAACTGTTTGAACACTAGTGACACGTTACACAAAAAATATAAATAATTTAGTAATAATAAAGAATTAATTAATTCGACGCAATAATTAAATTATTAAATATTTTTTTCTACTTTGGTTCTTATGACGCATTCGACTGGTAAGCATTCCCTATGCTAGTTAGCACCGAATTTGCTCCCAGTGCGGACAACAATTACACGGACTTCGGGCGATTCGCAAGGAACGAGTGCTCCGAAAATGAAGAGAGAAACAGAGATACACGCACTGTCAAAAAATCATATATCTAATCCGTCAAAGAATATGAAACAGAAGATATATCTCCATCGCTTACAAGAAGCGGTTATTAGCACGTTCGGCGCATGCTCGCATATTTAATTCTAAATATAAAATTGTCACTGGGAAGAAAATAATCCTGGCCGCTAAGAAATATATTTTAGTTTCACTATCATGCGCACACAAACCCATTTACCGCTTCTTGTGAGCGATGCAGGTATATTTATATCTCATATTCTTGAACGGATGCACAATATATTGGCGAGATAGGGGATCGGTAGTATATTTAGTTAATAGTTATATACAAAAAGTACAGTGCAAGAATATGCGAACTCAGAGCGTGAACATTTGTCAGCCGAATGTAAAATTTGAGCTCCACTCTGATCGTGCGAACTAGCCGAATGCAGATACTTATGGACGCACTAGAACAGTATAGTCCAGTCGAATGCGCCGCACAAAAAAAATTCGAACTCAGTGCGCACAGGTGCTACAAATCGAATGCGCTTCACGACATCTAATTGAGTTTCAAGTACATATTAAATAACCGAAATAGAAATTACTGAACATGAAATAAAGTATATTTGTAACAATTTTTTGACAAAAGGATCAAAATAGAAAGAATAGTAAAAAATAGACGTTTTATAAGACATTTTAGCGCAATTGTCCCCTTAGAAAATTCGCGGCAAGCCGCTCCTTTCTAACAAAGACGCTTGCGCTAAGATCATGACTTATGAAACTTGTATTTTAATGTACTATATTCTACTACTACTATATATATATATATATATATATATATATATATATATATATATATATATAAAGAATTTTTTTTATTATGACTTAGTTAAAATGCCGTATGTCGTTGATAGACCCTCACCCGCCCGTAAATACGTCAAGTGCAATAAAAGCTATGCTCCGTACGGCTGCGTACCGAAGTTGTAGGACCAATCGAGACATACGTTCATTGAATTTTGTAGTGTTGTATTAATATTTAAATAATTATAAACTGTGCACAGTTCATGTGAATATTATTATACGAATCTGGAAATAAAGGATCGGTCTAGGTGCTACATATAATGCTTTGCACAAGATATTTACTTTTATGAGATTTCTCGGCCTTAAGCAAAAATATCCTTGGTAAGATATGCACGGGGATTAAAATTATATTCTCAGCGTTATGAACTGAGTTTGAAAGAAAACAAAGATAACATAGTTGTAATATTGTTACTGAAATTATAATTTAGAAAAGTTATAAAAAGCTTATTTATTTGTTGTCGCTCTTGCCCTCGCCTGATTCTGAAAATCTATATCAGAAATATTTCACATGCTATATTGGAACTTAAATTTACGCACCAAAATGACCTTTTTCGGTCTCCTTATTAATAATTAATAATCTTCATGGTCTATTTTTGCGTTTTTCCTAAATTATTAACTTGTAATTGGCATTCTTGATAACATATCCAATAATAATTCGTTCCTGTTATAAACAGACATCTGAATTCTAAAATTAAATGAAATGTCGTTTTCATTGGTTCATAATTACAGTAAATTCTATTAAAAAACTCACTCATGGTAAAAAGTACATAATTAATTATAGAAATCCGTGCGTACTGCATATTCCGTTATAATTACAGGTTGTTAAAAATGAGGGTAACATTATTTAAAAACCAAAAAATACAACTAAAAACAAGTGCGTCTCAGTTTTATTTGTTTTAGAAATAAATGGTATTTTATGTAGAGTGTATTTTGTTCCTTGCTTGCGATTGGTTCTGGAGAACAATAAAAGATATAACTCCACTTAAATGACACATTTAGTGCGCCCTTGAGAGGCCATCTTTGAAATGCCCTTCTTCTCCCCTAAAATCACAGAGATTACTAAATAATAATAAAAACTAATTTTATCGATTTGTTTACATAACAAGTAAAAAGTATTTTAATTGAAATAAGAAAATTTCTCTGTTTAATGTTTGATTAATTATTCTTCTTGATTACCTTTTGAAATTTTTAAGTTGTTTGAAAGAGAAAAAATCTAAAATCAGTTTCTCTCATTACCTAAAGTCGGGTTATTACAGCAAATTATAGTCATAAGAACAGTGTTAAGATAGTTGATCGTTTATGCAGCATTTTTGTTATGACTATTAATGTCACTTTCTACCCACAATTACTTTTACTTATAATAATTATTATATTTTCCAAATAAATAAATAAATATAAATATGTTAATAATAGTCCAGTCAGTAGAGACCAAAAAAGACCCTTGCCTTACAGAAAAAAACTTCTAACATATGTTGTTTGGGTCTATACGAGCCGCAGTCTTGGATCAAAAGTACAAAAGTTTTTTTTTGAATTTTTGGCTATTTTCTCAAAAGCAGTAAGTAGCCCGTATCAAAATTTTACAAGAAATTTACAAAATTAAAGCTCGTAAAAAAAGGGCTTTTACATTTACATTTAGGATGAACTCTTAAACAGTTATGTTAAGAATAGTTAACCAGAATAACACTTTATGAAAATAGTTATTAACGTCATAAGGGGCCTATTCTGTATCTCAGTGGTTAATTTTTAAGAATGGTTAATTTTTTTAACCAATCAAGTATGTTGATATATAATAAAATAAAGGAATTTTTAGTTGTCAAATCAATAACGATTGCATAAAAATTTTAACCAGTGGATAAAAATTAACCACTGAGATACAGAATAGGGACCTAAGGCGGATATGAAGCAAATAACAGACGCGGTTGAATATTGTAAAATCGAGGCGATAGCCGAGATTTTACAATCAACCGAGTCAGTTATTTGCATATCAGCCGTGTGACGTTCAGTATTTTTCATAATAACAAAATATCTTCTGAAAATTCTATTTTCTATGGCATATTGACAGGTGACAGCTCTTCATGACAATTTGATGATGCTGCGATTTTTTTAGGAACACATGATTTTTAATAATTGTACTGTTTTAAAAAATAACGGCCATGGCTGTTTTGACGCATATATTGGTTGAGCATACAGTACCTACTGTTAAAGCACATTTAACTGTATGGTATTATGAAAAAGAATTAAACTACTCAAAAAATAAATATTTGGTTTTTCATATTTAGTCTAATAGTTTTTACTATTTATAACTGTTTACAGTCATCGTGGCACCGAAAGAAGTAAATTATTGATGATTTTTTTTTCAACGCTTTACAACAAATTCATAAACCACTCTGATCCGGTTAAAGACATAATGAGGTTTGAAAATTTGAATTCAGCATAAAATTCCTCATCATGTTTTACACGATTTTTGCCGATGAGCGGTTCGCGACTTACTAACAACTAAAACTTATAAGAAATCCTTCTAAAATATTAAACATCTGCAAATCGGATTAGTTCTCATATTTTCATCTAAAATTTCGATACGATTAAAGATAAACAATATTACTTATTTAATACGGGCTTTAATTTTATATTTTTGTAAAATTTTGATACGGGCTACTGTTTTAGAAAATAGCAAAAAAATCCACAAACCCTCCTTTTTTGCACCTTTGATCAAAGATGGCGGCTCGCACCGAGCCTTCCCACAGTAAAAAATTGAACTTTTCATCCCTGTCCCGACCTAAACAACATATGTTAAAATCGTTTCTACACCACCTTTTGCAGGGTAAAAACCCTCGTAAAAACCTCTATTGATTGGACTATAAATAGTTGAAAAAAAAATAGTTATTGCTAGTTTGTTTTCAATAAGAAAAGAGGTTATGTTTTTTGATTCTGACAGTTCTAAGGCATGCGCAGGTTGTAAAATTAATTTAATACTATGATTATGCTTATATTTATCATAATGACTATGACTAGGATGTTACATAAACAGCTCTATGTAACTGACTGCTTCTTTGATAATTCTTAATATCGGTTATAACTAACGGAGAACCCAATTTGTTCTCGGCGAGGTTCTCGGTAATTGATTATATAGTCGAGCATTCAACTCCAGTATAATAAATTGAAGAACATCTGCTGATAATAAAAGAGATGTCAAATAAGTGATATATTTGTTCCTCGATTTGTTCGTATAAGCAGACAGAATAATCCTTCTTTTCCTTGCACTGTCATTCGCATATTTAAAAAAAATCTTGGAAAAAAGAGATATTTGTCGTTGGAAAGCTTTTACGAAACCCTTGTCATTGAAATTCGTACGCCTCATGAAATTCTACTTTTAAATTATATCTGCAAATGTTAGTTATTTTCATCCGTTGTTAAATTAGTAAGTTGTTAACAACTGGCAGTTATTTTTAACTTCAACTCGTAACAGAAAGATTATTTTTTTCCGTATTTTCGCCTTTTGTTATCTTCTTAATAACAAACCAGAAGTTGATTTACAACCAACTTCATATGTGTTAATAGAAAAAGATAAACCCCAATATTAACGTGTCAGAAAGAGAAAACGTGTTAACTGCTTTTGCTGTCTAATCAACAGTGTGGCAGTTATTTGTAATCATAACCTCTGTTCATAAACATTGATCGTAAAGTGCACAGATTATATAAATAGTTTTTTGGTAAAATAAAGACCTTAATTCAAATTATCTTTTGGTTGAATCGCTGTGTTCCATTTTCTTTAAATTTTGATATTGTAAATGTTACTGCACTTAACATTAATTTAAGATCTTTTTCCTTTGTTTTGTTTTGTAGTGAAATTTATTTTCGTTCTAGAGTGCACAGAACTGTTTTTCAGAAAGACGAAATCATTTGAAATATTTTTAACTTGTCCTTTCAAATTTTAAAATGATGTGTATCATTTGATTTAAATCGCGATTAAAATCATGATTTAAATCAACTGATTTTTTAACAAAATCATTTATTTAAATCAAATTTTATAAAATAATACATTTTTTTTTATCAGAAAATCAATTTCAAATTATTTTAGATACCTACAGAGTTAACAAAAAGAAAATTATACTATGGTAATATAATAAAAAAAAATATACAGGGTATCCCACGACGAGCTTACGCTATCGTTAGTTTAAAAACTACTCATTAATATTTTACGAAACTTCGTATTTAGGGGTTTTCCAACATGGCCGTTTCAACTAAAATATTTTGATAGCAGTAGCACTTCCGGTTTTACCGAAACTAAACTCTAATTTTCTATATAAAATGGAATGCTATATCTTTTATTTTACCATTGAATTCAGCGGAAAATTTTGGATATGAAACAATAGAAATATTTTATTCATGATCAACCACTTCCGGCGTAATTAACTTTTTTTGATTTTTTTTTGTAATAACGGCCTCTTCTGTGTCTCTCGATATCTCGAGAATGAAATTGAATGTCTGTAATCTGTAAAAACAGTTTTATAAAGAAAGCTTTTGTATACACTAATATAAATTAATAATCGACAAGTTTTGAAAAATGTAATTTCTACGTGAATGTGAATTTGAAGTTCAAAAAGTTAAAGAACTCGGCTTTTAAATGAACTCTCCACTTTTTATTATTTAAATGAATTTTTCGTTGAACAATAGGGGTAGTTTGTGTAGCATGTCCTATGTTGAAAGTTGGCAGATTTTTAGATTTTAAAGTCGTAACTCATGTTTTCGAGATGGTAGAGGTAAATCTCGTAAAAACTCATTTTTCACTGCCTTATATCTCGGAAACTATTGAAGATCGGACCCATGCTGATTAAGCTTTTTTCTCATTTTGGTCAGTATTAGACGCTCTCAAAGTCTGATCCATAAGTATAGAAACAGCCTGTATAAATTTGTTGAGGAATTATTTTTTCCACACCATTAAGAATATCATTATTGATGATTAAAATTAATCCATTAATCCATTTTCGACAAAAATTGATAGAAAAATACTGAGGTTAACTGTCAGTGTTCATCTTAATAGCAAGAATAGGCTGATGACAATCTGTTAACTAATTAACAAAATGTGAAAAGGCACTAAATTCAAATAAATTTACAGGTAAGGACTAACTCAAACCTTACCAGAAGGTGAAAAAAGTGATAAAGCTTAATATTTTTGAAAGTTTAAAGTGAATTTATTAGCTTTCAAGTACTTGGGAAAGTAAAGTTTTCTTTATTCGTAAACACATAGGAATAGAATTGTATTTTAAAATTTAAAAATGTCAAAAGTTTTTAAACATTCACGAACTTTTAGTCAGTCCTGTTCCTTTATTCTGCTTACTACTGAGTTCTAAATTAAATTAACTTTCTACAAATTCTGCTTTAGGTACGGGGGTACGGGTTATTATTTTCAACGCAGCTTGAATTATTATATTGCAACAGCTACTCCTAAAATTTAGGCTATCCATATAAGATTTCAGTAACGCAGACTGTATGATTCCAGAATATTCTTGAAAAGTTCTACACTAGACTAGAATGACTGTTATGCAGGTATGTTAGAGTGTTCTTTCAATGAGCAATATTTTTATTTATTCCAGTTAGTCTTACTGACGGTAACTGTACGTGCGCATTCAAATGTAATGAAATGACAAATATTGGCGTGCGAAATAAATCTCACTCGCTGCGTTTAGGGATAATTTTATACGTTTTTACCTTTCCATAATGCGGCAATATTTAATGTATATTTACTATTTTGGGGACACCGAGGGGGAAACTAACATTGTAATAATAAAAAATCTGATGTAGACACCACACGACTTACTTGTACACAAGACTAACATGAAATATAGACCCAATTATAAAATTGCACGTATTTGATGTAATTTGACATTAACATTAATTTTTTTTTTGTACAAAACGAAAAAGACAATAATTTTTAAATTTACAAATCTTGCTTATACAAAGGGATAATTTAATAATATTGGTTGTGCTAGACGCAGAATTTAATTCACTAAAATATTATGTGAAGCATTTCTTTATAATATCAAAATAAAACCGTTTTATTCGAGAAAAACTGTTAATAATTTCAGGTAATATGTCACTTCCGGTTAGCCTATTTTAACCAAAATCTACTATGTTTTTCCCATTGACATAAAAGTCTTATATACCAAATTTGAAAAGTTTTGGATTATATTTTAAAATAATTTTTCATTAAAATCTGTTATAGGCTTCAAGTAAAGTACCACTTCTGGAAATTATGCAATGACCAAAAAAGGAAGTGCACAACTAGATGTCATAATAGTCTTAAATACAAAAACGTTTTTGAGTTATGCGAGATACGTACGTACAAACGTTACGACGAAATTAGTCAAAATGGATTCAGGGATAATCAAAATGGATATTTTTCGCGGTTACAATACTTCCTTTACTATGTACAAGGAAGTAAAAAGGTCATATATCATGATCGAATTAACAAATTGGCATACATTGATCTTTCTCATTTGTAATGGAAAGAAGCGTGTACGATAAGGATGGATATAACACGCTTATCTTTCAAAAATTCGTATTGTTTCGACTAAATTACGATATGCTTTTTTAAAACGATGCTCGTAGTTGGCTATACAATCGCTGTAACATAAGTTTATTTATTAATTCAAATATATTGCCTTGATTCATAACCGTGCGTAAACCGTTGTCTGTCAATGTCACTGACACTGACAATATCTTATTTTTCACATATTTGGTTTTCCATTTGCTATAGTCGCTATATGGACTAATGCTGACGCTCAACTTTTCCCTTCTCCGCACCCTGTCTTTTGCCCTGCGGTGTTGCCACTTCTTTATAACATTATCTCCGAATTGGGTTAAACTCGACTGCAGCCAAATTCCGCAAAATGTCAATTTGGTTCTATGTAGTATCAACCTTAAAGAAGTCACATTTTTCACAAATACTTCTTAAAAAAGTAATGATCATTTTGACGCGAAATGCCTATAAAATAAAAGTAACCACCCAAGTCTCGTCAAATTGAGTTTCGTGCGTTAGGCTACGTTACATTAAAGCATTTTTTTTTTATAAAATTTGCTACAAAAAACTTCAGCTTTGGCCGTAAAGTCGAGTTGAATTGGCACTAGTGTAGAAATATCCAGTCAATACTTATTTGACGGTAACTATAATAAACTTACCAGTTGACTTATTTTTGAATTTTGAATTCTTTTACTGTAACATATATTTATAATCAGGGCTTGCAACCCGAACCTAAACCGAACCAAAACCGGAACCAAATCGTAACATTTTAGCAAATCCAAACTTAGAACCAAACCTCTGATATATTTTCCAATCGAACTCAAGTCGAAACTGAACCGGGTATTAAAATTCGGGTTCAGGGTTTTACTCCTGCTCAGTTTCAATTTCAGTTCAAATGTAGGTGAAATCGAAATACAGCCGATAATCGACACCTTTGGCATCTGCATTGCTGTCTGTGTTGACTTTTCGTGAAAATTGTGTTCGTTTCTTATTCTGCGTAAATTCCGACTCGCGTTTTCACTTTTTCAGGCGAAAAATATATATCGTATGTACGATTAAATATAATTAGTTCTTAGAACCAATTCAAATCGCATATATTTTCTTATCAATTCAAATACATCTATGTACGAGATGAGTAAATGAAGGAAAATATTCTGCTTTTAGCAAGAGAAACGTTGAATATGAATGCTGTTTTAAACTTTATATAATGTATGCGGTAAGGGACCTAAAATCTCTCGGCGACGCTAAAATAAGATTTGATCGTCTATAATAGTTATGAACTTTTAAATCGTTCCTCTGGTGTCTAGTCAGTCAATCTAGTCAATATACATTAAATACAGTCTGTTCAAAAAAAATCCTAACGCGGAGTAGGCTATGAACGAAGAAACATATATCGTAATTTGAAAGTATTTAATTAAATGTCAATTTGACACGAGAAATCATCAAAAATGTTATCTAAAGCATTCAAAGATTTTCTTCTTGAATCTTATTTTAGAAATGGAAATATATTAGAAAACGGCGAATGGCGATACAGCGTGTCCCATTTAGAGCTGCCACCATTGGGATCTCGAGAACTATAAGAGATACAATAGCCGTGTTCCTTCGGGTTGTGATTGTGATTTTGTGAATCCTGATTAATTTAATCGTGATCCTTTTGAAACAGGATTTAAAAATTATAGCAAGAAAACAACACAATCTAGTGTCAAATGTCAATGTCATATGCAGATTAATGCAAACCATCCTGCTTTATTTTATAAATAATCAACTGTCTAGTGTTATATTCAGAATTAAAAATGGGTTATATTGAAGTAAAAAATAATGTTCTTGGTAAGAAATATGAAGTATGTTTATTTCAAACAAATCTTTATGTGGTTCATTACACGCTTTTGTAGAAAAATCTTATTTCCCTTGATGCCACAAACCCCACATTCGTAAATTTATATGCTCGAAATAGTATATTTTCATTTTGTTCTGAACTGAATCCATGTGAATCACTCAAAAAGGTTGATTCTGAAGGGAAGGGGGAATGTTGTCTAGTGATCACAAAATGAGAAAGTGGGGATAACGAATAGGAAACGTAAAAACATTATTCTTCTTAATCATTATCACTTTTATCATTTAGATCACGAATCGCAGCCCGAAGGAACACGGCTAATGTCAGTTGAATGGAACTTTTTGTGCACCTATAGGGGACCCTCTAACATGTGCTTTTGTTTTTCCAAAAATTCTCATAGGGCACTAGATAATCGCGGAAAACTGAATTTGATCGATATTTTCATTTTGAAATTAATTCTATATTAGCAATTGAGAAAAATGTTTCAAATAAAAATATATCTATTGTCTATCCAGCAACGTACGAAAATATTTTTTTATCGGTAAATTTTTGAGGTATAACGCAAACTTACATTTTTTTAAATGGAACCCATATTTAATTTTTACTTTGAAAAAATACTTATTTTTTTCTCTTTCAATTTGTATAAAGAATATTGTATTTTAAATTTGTTTTATCCGTCAAATCTTAGATTTTGCTATATTTTTCATGATTATTTCCTATTTTTTTCAAGACATTCATTAGTTTTTCAAAATAGTATTTTATTTCACTTAAGAAACTTATTCCATACCTATCTTTCTGCATGATTTAATTTTAATTGTATATTTTTAAGTTAATGTAAGTATACCAGGCAGTGGCGTAACTAACGGGCCGCAGGGCCCGCATTGCGCGCGGGCCCCCGGCTCTAGAGAGGCTCCAATTTACATGATTTATAATTTTGTAACTACTGCGAAATTTTGAATTTAATATTTTTTTTTTGTAGCAACATACAAATTTATTTAGTCCGTTATTTTTTTAAATGTCAATTTCCAAAAATAATATTGTCTAAGGGGCCCCTTATCCGCTATGCAAAATCAAGGTCTTTATTGTCTATCACATTTCGGCCGGTAGAATTTCGATTTCTTAGCAAATATTTTCCTGCAACCGATAGAGTTTTCCTTTAAAATAACCGCATAAAAAGAAGTCTGGGGGTGTCAAATCAGGACACCTTGCGGCCAATGTGTATTACCAAAACATGGGATTAAATAGTGATACGAGATGATTTTCACAAAATTGCTACTATTTAAATTGTATGATACTGATCCATCTTACTAATATCATATCTTGTCCAAATTCTTTCATTTGGGATACAAAAATCTATGAATCAATTCCTTGTAACTTTCACCAGTGGACTGTGCCAATAATTTCATTAAAAAAAAAAAAAAAAAAAAAATACGGGCCAATCACATTTTCATAGTAAATGCCACAATATACAATAACTTGTGTGGGATGTAAAGGTGCGTAATCTTGGATTTTCAGGCCTCCCATATTGGTTATTTTGCTTCTTAACATGTCAACTTAGATGAAAGTGAGTCTAGTCACAATTTCCACAAGTTCTTGTGGTATGTAGTTCCTCATTATGAAGCTACAATTAAAACGGGCCCCAAAAAATTTTTGCGGGCGGGCCCCCGAACTCTTAGTTACGCCACTGATACCAGGTATGATTTTTTTTATAAAACACGATAACCCTTATGCCAGTCGAAAGAAAAAAAAATAAGCATTTTCTTAAAGTAAAAATCAAATACGAGTTCCATTGAAAAAAATGTAAGTTTGTGCTATATCTCGAAAATTTACTGATAAAAAAATTATTCTCGTACGCCACTGAATAGACAATAAATATATCTAACTTCTTTATTCGAAACATTTTTTTCTATTACTAATTGTTTAGAAGTTATTTGAAGAAGAAAAAATCAACAAAATTCAGTTTTTCGTCATTATCTAGTGCCCTATGGTCCCCTATAGGTATACAAAAAGTTTCATTTAACCGACATTGTATCTCTTGTAGTTCTCAGGATTCCAATGGTGGCAGCTCTAAATGGGACACACAGTATACTGTATCCTTTTATATTATCTTTTCAAGATAAATTTTGACTGCTTGACTTTTGAATCGAATAATGATCAGACATACGTTTCCCTGTTCATAGCCTACCCCGAGTTAGGATTTTTTCTGAACACACTATTTAAAATAAAAATTTAGGTCAAAATTACTCTCATCGCAGTATTGTAGATACTTGGTACATTAGGATCGAATCGTACGTAATCGATGTAAAGTAAAAGCATAATTTTAATTGAAATCTTATATCCAGGTTAGATCCTAACAAAGTTTTTGTATGTTTGTGGTTTACTTAAGGGGTAAGAACTGCTTTGACTTTGAACTCGTAGTTAGAACGAAAATATCCGAAGGCTGTTTCCATTCATTGATCTAGAGATAGTGTTTGTATTTTGCATTTACAGGATACCTTTCAACATCTGTATAATTAGTATGCGTATCAATATTCAGTTAACTTAATTAATAGCTGCGTAAATTATGGTTCGTTAAAGCAAAAGTGATCAATAGACAATTTCTTGTTTGATGGCTTATACTTCAATAAACCTGACATATAGTTGCTCTTTGGATAATTGATCGTCCTCCCACTCAATCAAGTATAAGTATGAAGCAGATTACACTTAAATATTAGTTGCTCAAAACTACAATTCTAAAAAATTATGAAACACATTTTAAAGTTTAGTTCGTTAATTGAAAATTGAAATATAGGGATCGACCGATACCGATATCGGTATCGGTATATCGGCCATATCGGTCATCTTGGCCGATATCGGTATCGGCCGATATGTAAACCACGATATCGGCCTATATCGGTATCTGCCTAAAAAATATAAATTGTTTAATATTTCAGTTGCTAAGGATTTTTTAAAGGAAATTAAAACAGAAATACTAAATGAAAAACAAATCAAGTTTATTCTTATTCAAAATTTAGCAAAAAAGTCATTAAAAATGTAGAAGTAAAGTTACACACTTAGTTAAACAAATTAATATTTAAAGTTAAGTTTTGGCAAGTTGTAATGTAACAAAAATATTGCGCTTCCATAAACATTTCCAGCTGAAGAAAATAGCTGTTCACTAGCAACACTATTTGGCGGTGGTGCTAAATATATTATTGAAAATAGTATATTGTGTTATTAGGAGTAAAAGTGATACTTTGTGTGGCGATCATGGAAGTTTTCACGACGAGCGAAGCGAGTCGAACAATTGCATGCGAGGCACACAAAGACACTTTTATTCTGAATGACACATTGAATTTTTTTTCAAACGCACTACTTTTCTTTTTATTCGCTAATTCTATGTAGTTTCTATAGATATTTATTTTATTTCTACCTTGTGAATTAGGTCACAAAAATGCCATTTCTACGACGTTTGAAAAAAAATGTCTTTTTTTGCATTTGCTCTGCATTTTTTTGTGATTTATTTATGGTTAATGCGCGTGACGGTAACAGTATATCATTATAAATCACTTTTACCTCATTTATACAGCAAAAAATTTACGACAAAATTTTATGGCCGATATATCGGTATCGGCCGATATCGGATATGAGTATATCGGTATCGGCCGATATCGGTATCGGCCACAAAAAATCATATCGGTCGATCCCTAGAAATAAACCCGTTGTAGTTCGATAGTTTATGGCTGAAAATACTGAAATACTTTTTTTAATTTTTTTGGATGAAACGAACTGAAAAACAAATATCACACATTTGCAACACAACTATAATCAAACCATAAAGCGATAATCGTAGATATGGTTCATACCAAGAAATGAAAGAGTTAAAACGTAATCCCAGTTCGGCAATAAAACTGCTAAAATTTGGAAAAAACAACGTAATATCAAAATTTCAATGCGAAAACAAAACCATGTTTTATTTTTACCTCTTGCTAAGAGAGGTATTGGATTCATGCTAAAATTCGCATATCCAGATTTTAGTTAATAAACACATTTAAGGTTCCTAGAATCCGATTATAACATTTTTACGATGATGTCCGTATGTGTGTGTAGATGTTGGATCCACGATATCTCAAATACTATAAGACTTAAGACATTTTTAACTACGGATTCCTCAATCTAACAATAATGGGAAGAGTTGATTAAGTTTTGGTAATAATTGGACAACCGGAAGTAGTAGTTACAAGAAAAAAATCATCTAAATATTATTTATCGAAATTTATGTAAATACTTATATTACAGAACGTTAAATTCTTTATTCGATAAATATAAATTCATTATTATATTTTCTATAGATTTAGAGATGAAGAAATGCATATAAAATAATTTGATGTAAAAATTCTCACATCAAATTACTTCAAGGCAAGAAATTCAAATGTTTGTAATTGACACATAAATGTCACTGTCAAAAATATTTGTATGCCACTGTCAAAAATATTTGTACATCATTATGAAGATTATGAAAATAAAAAAACTCAACAACGCAAAAGAATATACGTAAAAAAGAATATAAAAGGAATTTGCGAAAAAATGACGAATATAAAGAAAAAGAAAAGGAAAGTAGAAAAAGAAAATGTCAGGATATTGAAAATAAAGAAAATGTATGTATTGTACATAATTTATATTAAAATAGATTTTGCAAATATAGGTGAGAATTATTTTGAAGTGAGACATGAATATATGTATTTGTATTTAAAAATATTTTTCGTTTTATGCGTACAACCAGGTAAAATATCTGGCGAGAGGTTATGTGCTGGCCACATCAGATTTTTTAATTTACTATATTGGTTTTTTAAGGAAAGCAAGATTACAGATTAATTGCAAGTTTAACATAGTACAATTTACACCAAATATTTTACTAAATCCAACATTTACAAATTGTTAAGGCTCTTTGATTTTTTTTTAAAGTAAAGCCTCATTCACAATTCGAAATTAGTAGTTAGTGTTAGTAGTACGGGTCCCATAATTATTATTTAGATAGATTGGTAAACAGCGTTCATAATACATGAAATTAACGACTACGAATTACAATTTTTGTTGGCAAAATAGTACATTTGATTCAAAGTTTTTAAGAGCTGTTTTAATTTAATACTTCTTGTTTAGTAGATTTGACTATTATTTAATATTTTTGTATCTTTCTTTTTTTGTATAAAAAAAGTTCAACAGAATAAGCTTTTATTGCCTACAACCTACAAAACTGATATTTTTATAAGACACTCATTTCAAAAATGTTTATTTATGACAGAATAATAAAGTTAGTACCTTTTAAATTCTACCTCATTTCAACAAAAATGTAATTTATTTCTTTTAGAACAACTGTCAAACTCAATAAATGTCACAAAATCTTTCTTTTCTCTGTTCTGTGATTGGTTACTCTGTTAACCACTAACCATAAGTTTGGAGCTTACAAACTCTTGCACTAACTGAACTTAGCGCGGACCTGGGCTGCGCTAATTTCGTTATTGTGAACTCAAACTACAGCTACATTTGCCAAGCTTTCTGTGCTAATCGTAACTACTAATACTTATCATTAATTTCGTGCAGGCAATCAGGCTTAATAGCGATTAAATTATCTTAAAACCATCTTGAAGATTACATTTTTTTATTAAACCTACTTTCTATTTTAGTTTTCTTTATTTTAATTTGTTTAACTTTTAAACTGTAAATTGGCCCAGAGATTTTATTAATTTGTTATAATCTGCCTTTGTGGGTTTATGCACTGAAATCGGTATGATAAGTGCTCTTTGATATATACGTTAGTTGTCAGTCGTGAAACATACCACCAGAATTGTGAAAAAATTTTAGCAAGAAAATAATGTTAGTACTTTGCTATGACTGCCTTAAAATTCTGATTTCAAACTCTTTATATATAGGTACTGGCGAGCAAAACATTGATGCCAATTTGAAATTATGATGTATTTCAAATTGACCTCCAATTTTTGCTCGTCTGTTGCAATACAAAGGTAAATTAACAAAAACATGGTATCAATAGTTCAAAGTTGTTTTTTTTTTATAAGAATATCTAGTTATTTATAATAAAATTAACCTAGTCACGATATTTTCCGTTATATTATATTAATATAAAAAAAATTGTGTTAAGTGTTGTGAAATAGACAAACTACAGTGATTTATTTATTTATTTATTTATTTCATTTGACATAGCAGAATACAGCATTATTGCAAAACACATCTCAAAGTTAGCTTTGAAAGGCAAAATAAAATAGAACATCTTCGTCGTTTGGTCGTTTCTCAGCTTATAAGAAAAACCGGCATCTCTTATTTCCTTGTTCGTGTTCTTGCTAGTTCACAAGAAGTGATGAAAAACATATATTATTTAACAACACTCGTATTACTTGATTCGTAAATGTTCCCTACAATATAAATCTGGTAACTCTCAATATATACTGATTTTATTAATCTACTGTATACTCTATTCCACCCTACCAGTTCAGTATTGTAGAGAATATGGCATAGTTTTAAATTCTCTGACTGACTAAAATTGGAGCCATGTCAAAGAAGTGTAATTTCAGACTAGTGTCAGTGTACATGACATCTCGTGTCATTTTTATGTGCAATGTCAAGTATCATCTTTATCCGATATGGAAAGCAAGTAGATAATACTTTATATTCCATACCTACTGACTAATATAGAAAGTTTCAATGGCATTATGATATCTTTTTAATATTTTAATAATGTCAGATCACAGCAGTTGAGTAACGCCATTTTTTAATTTCGGTATTATACCTTTTTATACTGTATTTCAGATAAGAATAGGCTTAGGAGTAAGATAGGGCTTAGAATTCCAGCTTTCTGATTGATCTAAACGTAAACCAAGTTTACAATAGCAATATGTAATATATTATTTATTCCATTTTGATTTTATAATTTATTTAAGAACTTCAAGTAACTGTTTATTGACTACAGGCGATTTCGGGCGAAAACCGTTCACTTGCGGTATGTTGCGTTCAGGTACGTTCACACATTCGGGCGCTAGGAACAACTTACCCGGTATACTTGGATTAGTGCTCACAGCTGAACGGGTTTGCGAGTCGGGTCAGCTCTCTGTTCACTATTTCTATCTCTTTTTATCATGTCTTTTTTTGAAATGTCAAAAGTCATAACAGTCTGTGTAGTGGTCTTTATGTCAAACAAAGTGACATTATTTTCGTTGACTCTTTTTTTGACAAATATGAATAAACTATCTTTCTTTGTTAATGCATTTTAATTGTCAGACACTAATTTTGACAGTTTTAAATGTCGCAGAATATACATAACCACCAAGCACGGTGTCAACAAGTGAACCAACGATTTTTGGCGCCACCATTGACCATATCATACCGTAACTGATCCTAAGAAGTGAACGGGTATGTCGCCCGAAATCGCCTTAAATAAAAATTATCAAATTTTGACGTTTAGAGCTGTCAAGTATGTCATACGCGAAACAAAACTAATTGATACGTTTTATCACAGCAGTTCAATAAGGCCATTTTTTAATTTCGGCTTTTTAATACTGGCGCTGATATGAGCGCCATCTACTGAATTGGTTATGAAACAAATGACAATTTGTTTTGACAGTTAAAATTCATGCTCTTCGACAAAAATTAATTGTGAGTTTCTGTTTTTTGTACCAGCATTACCACTTTGACAAGCAATTGTGGAGCGATTTAATTCAGAAGTGACAACTATTTAATGACATTTATTATTGTGCAATATAAAATACCTTGGTTTTGGACTCGTCTAAAGGACTGAACTGTGTTAATAACGTGTAAAAGTGCAAACGAACTTAAAAATGGCTTCCTCTTCCATCAACTAAACACGCCTACCTCATCCTTCGTGTCAACTATATCCTCCTCCATGTGGTAACCAGGTCCTGGTGGTCGCGCTGGCCAAAGCGTGGGATCCAGGCAGCCCTCCCCGTCCCCCTGCTCCTGCTCCCCTTTCCCCTGTGCGACGCGGCTCCCTTTCGCGGTCCGCCGTTGGCAACTGCTCCAGCCCGTCACTATTAATGAGTGAACCACGGCCTCAGGACCCAGGTGGTCAACCGACACTCCCACGGACGCTGTCCACCAGTGCACTCCGGATCAAGAACAGGTCGTCCTTCTGGGATAAATTCTGGGAGACTCGGACCAAGCGGGACTAGTAAGTGAAGGATAATGATTTAATTATTTGAACTAGCGATGCACTCGGGAAAATTTTTGTATTTGCCGCCAAAATTACATAAAATAATTTACTTCTGATGATAAATTTTGAAACAATTTTTCGACACATGAGGCTGATTTTTCTACACCAACTACACAGTGATATTGTGATTCACGACATTTCTTCCTCTCAGTTGGTGGCATTACTTCTAAAAATTGTAGATCATCTGGATTTTTAACTTTTTTTTCTGAGTTAGTATTTTATCTCTTAACAAATATTCAATAAATTTTTCTCTGAATTTTAAAGATTTCTCTGTTGAATTTATGTGTTTTCAGTAAATAATGAAAGCAAATTTCAACGTATCGGCAACATATGAATTGTCCTTTGTTGCCATGTATCACATGCGTTTGCGCAAAAAATTTAGCACCAATTATACGTAGAAAAATTGGTACGAGTTATTTCGTATGTGGCTCCAAAGATAGTATTTTTTATTTATACGCCAACTACGAGATAACTCTCTCATGTAATCCTAGCACATGAAGATTATATATAAAAGATTTTATTTATATACAATAAACAAATCCGAATATTAACAGAATAAAATAGAAAACATATAGTGGCTTCTGGCGAAAAAGAGAAATATTATGTGGCAGTCAACGTGTTAAAAACAGTCCTTTATAATGTCTTCTAACATCTCTAGTCAACCGGCAATCCGCGCTTTCATTAAAAGGAAAATATCTCCCGAACCGGAAACCCAAATTTCATTCTGTACACCGTACATAAAATGTTTCATCTATATTAGATACATACATACATAATCGATCCTCTTCTACCTTTCGGTGTCGAGGTGTAGTTTGAGTTATTCTGGTCTGGACACTGGTTGCTTCTAGAATTGTCGCCATAGGGCACGGTCTGCAGTCATAGCCCTCGTCTCGTACCAGTTAATACCTCTATTTTCTATATTAAATATTTGAGTTAAATAATCAATTTATTTCGTTAAGAATTAAGTGAGTTCTAGTTTTAAATAAGTTCGTAAATGTATATAATTTTGCTCTTTTTTATTGCAAGCTTACATAAAAACGCTTATAGTTTGCTCTCGGTGGATTGGTATATTATGACCTGGCAATACCTTCTATCCTTATCTGCGCTGTACAGCGAAAATAAGTTATTAGTTTCTATTTTACGTCGCTATTTACATTGCAATTTAAAAGTACCCTCTATTTTTAGCGAAAATTAGTTAATGTAGTATAATTGGATTCTGGATGTCTTTTAAATTGTAATTTAAATATCTCCTACAAATTTTAGCTAAAATCACATAAGAGGTTTTGCCAGGTTATTCGCGATATTGTACTCATTTGTACAACTTTTTAACCCGGCGTCGATACGGTGGGGTATTATTTACCCCAACGTAGTTTACAGCGACTCATTGAAGCTCCAACGAGCACTAACTCCACTAGACTTCATGTATCTTCGTATTAACTCTTCCAGCAAACAGAAATGTCCTGAACTCAATTGGTAAGCTATTGATATGAGAACAGGAATTGTTTTATTTAGTGCGCGCAGCTCATACCCCACCATACGGATCCCATAATTATTGGATTTAGCATCATATCCTACCGTACACTTCGCATTTTTATTATATTTTTTAAATTTATATTTCAGATAGATTTATATTTGTTATTTGTAGCTTTAGAAAACAACCAAATTAATGTTTTAGCATGATGTCTTATGAAAAGAAGCATGAGAACTTACTGAAGTTATGGGCAGAAACTAAAAATGGCGATAATATAGTGGAACCGGAATTAGAACCAGCTTCAGAAGCTGAAGAGAACCATTTTAGTGAAAGTTCTGCAGATTCGAAAACCGAACAAGAAATTTGTGATACAGATATACCAACCTCTTCTGAAAAAAGAAACAGAAGACCCAAGACAAACAACGAATATGTTGGAAAAGATGGTCTCAGCAGGATGGAAACAGACGAAATACAGGACCTTTTTTTACGGCTAAGTTTCCATGCTGCTGAAACCATCTGTTCCAACATATTCGTTGTTTCTCCTCGGTCCTCTTATTCTTGATTCAGTAAAGGTACATAAGTATATTAGAATCATAAATTTCTTGTTCTTCTGAAGCTGATTCTAATTCCTGTCTCACGATATTATCGTTATTTCCTGAATCTGCATTTATACCATACCCCACCGTACCAATAATGTAACTAAAGTCCACCATACCGACGCCGGGTTAAGGGCAACAATGCTTCCATACATTGTATTCATGTACCATGCACATATTATTGGTATCGATAGGGAACACTAAAATTGCTATTGCTTGGCTCCCTTTTATCAGAGATACTACCCAAACTCATATTAGTAGGGCCGGTTAACATTTTCAACAAGCAAATGATGAGAAATTTCTACAAATTTCTAACGAAAAGTTTAAAATGTAGATTTTAAACTTACAAAAACTGAATTTGTTATTCAAGTATTCCAGCATTTAATATTGGGTTACATCGCCTTTATTAGTAATACGAGCTTTAATTCTATTAGGCATTGGATCCCTAAGTGTCGGTATTTCCATATTCGGATAAAGTGCTGGATAACTTATCTGTCGGATAAATGAACAATATCACATCAAAAAATGACATTCAGGATAATTTTCATCATTATGCTTTCATTTCGATGCGATATTTTGTCATTTATCTGACGGATAGATATCCTGAACTTTATCCGGAGATTGAAATACCGGCCCTAAGTCCTACACATTTTCCTGTGAGTATTGTTCCATATGTCTTGCAAAGTAGATTTTAATGTAAGCACTGAATTTTTACGAAGTAGCTTTTCATTGTGCCGAAAGTACAGGGTTTCGGTAGAAGCTAAATCATTCGGCCCATAGTTTTGTAAAAGTTTTATGTCTATATTTAAAGTAGTCGAAAGAATTTCATAGAATTTTCTAACAATTTTTGTAGAATTTATAATTTGTTGAAAATGTAAATCGGCCCAACTAATATGAGTTTGCATGGTACATGTTACGAGAAAATGACGCAAGATGTGCAGAGCTGATATTGCCCGGGCATCAACATTACACAACACTAGATTATATTTATATTGTTGTTGTCAGTATTTGACATTTTTAACGTATCTAACATACTTCAACAAAACAATCCAACGCGTGAAATTCACGTTTGTTTTATACAACATAAAAAATCGACAGTAATAACTCGAATTTAGTGGATATGAATTTTGTGCGTTAGGTTAGGTTATGGTAAGATAAGGGATATTTAAAAAAAATGCAACTTAAAAATGTCCAAATATTAAAAGAAGAACAGTAATTGAAATTTAACTATAAAACCTCTTTGCGCTAATTGAAATATTGGAACATTCTCATACTGTTCTGTTTCCTAACCCGTATAATCCTCTTGAGATAGTGCCTGCAAAAGTCCGTTCGCTATTAGTTGAGACGGATTGTATCTGACAAATTAAACGGAAGTGCAATGAAATCAAAGAAAAGGTTGAATGGATATTTTTCAAAGCAAGACGAGCAAATAAGGCGTTACGGAAATTAGTGAACAAATTTAAACGAACGGACCCTGTATATCACATGATGAAAGAAGAAGAGAGCGACCACATACTCGTATATCAGAGGGTAATTTGAGATCATTATGTTCAATCAAAATCCGTTTGTTAATTTGTTTACTGATTTACGGTATCGTCTAATCGACTGATCCTGCTTTGCAGAATTTCCTTTCAAACTTTTATGTGCTTTTATTGCACGTCTTCTGTTTAATTCGTCAGGTAGCTATTACTACACTTTCCTATGTATATCATATGAATACTTTACTTTTTGTCCTTCCTATATCAATGATTTTTGCAAAAAAGTTATTATTGTTTTCGACCATTTTCACGGTTCCGGAAATTGAAAAATTATAAACATTAGCATATTCGGATGCAGTATTTTTTCCTGTAACAAAAACCTAAATACAATTTTGCTCTAAAATAATTAGCAAATAACTGCACATTAAGATTTTATCGTTGAAACCCCTATGCTGCGTCGTTCAAGTCAATAATTTTTAAAGGCATGTTAAAATTAATATTTGATGTCATTCAAATTTCATTTTATTTGACACTGACAAACAGAAGAATTCGTGAAAAGGGAAACAACAAAGGTTATTGAGAAAGAGCAGAGTACGAGTGAATTTAATTTATTAATTTAGATTAATATATTTAGATTTACTCGACACCAAATAATGATGTATGCAACTCGACCAGTGAGACCGGACCATCAGTTTTTAAACGACACGACATGAGTCGACACGACTTTATCAGTGAGACCGTCGCCTTATCCGTAAAATCAAGTCAATCAATATAATAAACAGGCTATTTTTATAAATTTTCTACATATTTATGTGAATTGGTTCGCAACTAGTTCAATTTTTGCAATTGAATATTGATGCTTCAATTGTAGTAGTGAATAAACCCTCGATGAAAATTGTTCCATCACAATGTATTATGTATTGATTTTAAATGACGAGAGAGACAACACAATATAACTACTATTCCGCACATGTATTTTCAATGTCAACTGTCTAAAACCACTAACTACTTGCATTCGAAATGATGCTTCATGAATGCAACTTTGTGTACGCGCATTTCACGTAATATTTCGTCGGAGAAAATCATAATCATCCCACTGCTATTCTCTTTGATTATATCTCTAAAGTTTGTATTACAATTTTATTATCCAATTTGTACACCTATATTCAGTACCTATGATATCTCTGTTATTTATGTAGATCCTGGTGATAATCCCAACGACCTTGAAATGTCGAGTATCAGATTCAATATTGTATTAATTTGTGGAAACTAATAATTACATTCGATAGTCCATCTTTAAATAAATAATCTAAATTGTAACATAAGTTAAATATCAAAATGACATTCTTTTTCGTTTTAGTGCGTTTATATGCCACTTTTTTGCATTAGTCCGAACAGATTAGCGTTAACCTGTCACGTTTTAACAATAATGCGAAAAACTGATAGCTAACATGTAATATAATAATTAATATATTTTTCTTGAAGGTTAAATTTAAATTGAATTAGTAAAAAACCATATATGTGATTCGTTGCAAAATCGTGTTACTATGCAATGACATTATTTACTATTTATACGTTTTACATTTCAGTTTGTTATTCCAATGCAAGTATCTTAATACCTTCGTTGTTATGTGCAGAAACTAATTTAAGTTTATTTGTTTTAAAGGTGCATTCACAAATGAAAATTAGGTTTATGGTTTTTGTTTAGATTTAAGTAAGCCATTCATAAATGCAAGTTTAATTTAACTCTAATTTAGTTTTGATTGTACTGACATCTATGTAAATGCTTCAAAAACAAGATTAAAGTATCGGTAGAGTAATACTTAATATATACCCGTGCGCCATGAAACTGTTATTCGCTTGGCATTATTGCTTATATTTCCGCAATTAATTTATGACAGTCTCCATGTTCTTCTCGCATTTGTTTAAAAAATCGAATACTAAATAAAGATGGGTGTATACATCTACATCATTTCAGACTCGTTCTCATTGGTGAAGTTTGTGACGTCAAACTAAATCATAAACCTAAAGTGTGGACCTTGCCATGTTTAGCTTTATGATTTGGATTTAGAGAGCCTAAATTCTGAAGTGTGAATGGAGTCATTACATAATATGCGGCCAAAATCTTTAAATCGAAAGTATAAACTATAAATCTAAACCTAATTTTCATTTGTAAATGCACCTTTGGTGGGTGGTAATTGCTGAAATATAACCAATAATGCCAACCGAATGACAGTTTCACGGCGCAAATGTGTCTTGTTGAGTACTGCTCTACCTATATTTTAATCTTGTTTTTGAAGCATTTACATAGATGTCTGTACATATCAAAACTAATTTTCAGGTTTAACTTTGAATTTATAAGATAATGGAAGTCCAAAAATTAGTTTTATTTAATAATTTTCAGGTAATTTAAATTTACATTTATGAATGACTTAAGGTGCATTCACAAATGAAAATTAGGTTTATGGTTTTTGTTTAGGTTTAAGTAAGTCATTCATAAGTTTAAAATACCTGAAAATTAGTTTTGATATGTACAGACATCTATGTAAATGCTTCAAAAACAAGATGAAAATATCGGTAGAGCAGTACTCAACAAGACACCTGTGCGCCGTGAAACTGTCATTCGCTTGGCATTATGGGTTATATTTCAGCAATTAAGTTATGACAGTCTCCATGGCCTTCTCGCATTTGTTTAAAAAGCCGAATCCACCAGGTGGATACTAAATATAGATGGGTGTGTATATCTATATTATTTTAGACTCGTTATCATTGGTGAAGTTTGTGACGCCAAACTAAATCGTAAACCTAAAGTTTGGTCCTTGCAATGTTTAGCTTTATGATTTGGATTTAGAGACCCTAAATTCTGAAGTGTGAATGGAGTCATTACATAATGGCGGCCAAAGTCTTTAAATCTGAAGTATAAACCATAAATCTAAACCTAATTTTCGTTTGTGAATGCACCTTTACTTAAACCTAAACAAAAACATAAACCTAATTTTCATTTGTGAATGCATTATAAACAATAGCATATTCGGATGCAGTATTTTTTTTTGTAGTTAAAACCTAAATATAATTTTACTCTAAAATATTTACGGGAGTAAATAACTGCACATTAAGATTTTACCATTGAAACTCTTATGCTGCGTCGTCCAAGTCACCACCCTGTATATATATATATACAGTTCTATTTATTCGTTATTTCGCCATATTATGTTTTCAAAGACTATTTCTATCAAATTGTTTAATGTATTGTGGTATGCTTCAATAATTTTTTCAAGTTATTTACTATTCAGTATATCATAAAACATTGTACAATGCTCAACCGTTACCCGAAATCTACGTGCTCGCACGGATAACAAGCTCGCTTCCTTCGCTCGTTAGGTACCGTGCTCGCCCGTAAAGTTCTAAGTAACGGTCTTGCAATGTAAATTACTATAACATTGTATTTCCTATAGGTAAAAATAAAAGTAGACACCCGGTATGTTCTGAAAGATTATTTAATAATTTATTGATTGTCTGGGGCCTGTTTCTCAAAAAATACGGGACTAGTATTACTAGTCCCTACACTAGTAATACTAGTGAAGTTTACTAGTTTTTGTTTCTGAAATGAACAAGTGTAAAATACTAGTTATAAATTGGGAACTAGTATTTACTAGTGTATTTGGCAAGAAGTACTGGTATTTTGTTTCTCAAAATATTTGAGTTGCCTGTCAGACTAGTAATTTACTAGAGAAAAGCTACAAGTGTGAAAAGTCTTGTAAATTTTGAATATAAATTTTACTAGTCGTATTATTTGACAGTTGGTGGGTTTTTTTCTTTTTCGTATGTAAATCAATGGTTCTTTGTTAATGTTAATTCAGATTCATGTAGTGTCTGTCGTAGTTTAGTGTTAATATATTTTTTTAAATAATATAATATGTAGTCTAGTGACTGAGTCTAGTGATGAAGAAGTAATGCGACGTCAAAAACTAATTAAAGCACGTATAAATTATGTCCATACAGAAACATGAATTAATTTATTGGGACTTATTCTGCAGCTAGATATAAACAGAAACCATGCATTAACCGTAAAAATACAACTTTTTTAAGTTTGACCAAAATGTGACCCTGATATATTATTTCTAGTCTTTATCTTGTCTACTCAACTCGAAGCGTGACAAGTTTGACAGATTTTTATCCATTCATTGAATTTAACTGCTTTAGCCAATTTATTTAGAGAATGCTCCAAATAGAACACCTTTAGCATCTCGAATTATCCCAAAAATAGTTAATTTCGCATCCAGTGTAGACATTTTTATTGAAAAATAATTTTATTTCGAATTGAAACACTTAAAATGTCAATGTCAATCAGAAAATAAAATCACTTGATTTAAAGAATATTGAACTAAATACTAGTATTTATTAAAAAAACTACTAGACTATTGAAAATGTTGCAGAAACACTATTTTACTTGACTTATAAAATTTTACTTCGATCTATTAACTTGTGAACTAGTAACTTGTAAACTACGAGTAGTAAAATACTTTTCAGAAACACAATTTACTAGTTTAAACATTTCACTTGTAACTAGTAAACTAGTATTTTTTGAGAAACAGGACCCTGGAGGGTATATTGAACGTTCGACTTTATTCGCATCAATATCATTAAAGAATATGATTGAATAAGGAGCCACTTAAGAATCAGGACATTGTTTTGAGACTTGTTTATAAAAAAAATACAAGAACAAAGAAAAGTCGGTTTTATTGGTTTTTACGTTCCAGAAATAAAATCAATAAATACATTGACAAGAAAAATTAATAAAAGTAAGAAAAAGAACAAGGGAAACAAACTTGTAATTAATGTTGATTAATGCGCAAAAAATATTGGGTTGAAATTGATCACGTTATAACGAGTATTTCATTGAATTGATTTCACTTTCTAGTCAACATAATAAATAATACAAAACTACACCATTTCTATTGTTTACTACTTTTAAATCGAAGCAGATGACGCATCGAAACTAGGTATTTTAGTTTTATTCATTGATTGGAGAAATAATTTTAGTAGTACGAAGCTCGTCGGAAAACAAACCGTAAGCTAAAACCGCAATTCGGTCAACAAGAGTCACATATATGCGTTATATTTAGGGTGATCAGCCGTCCTGGTTTGGCCAGGACAGTCCCGGATTTCATAGATAGTGCAGGCGTCCCGGCAGGGTTTTGTAATGTCCCGGTTTCTCCTTTTTTTTCTTCTTTTGTATACATATATACGCACGATGTTTCGCCAAAGAAATTTATTCTCTAATGTTTGGTGACTGTAAAATGTGAAAATGCAATATTAAAATCATATTTGGAAAATAATAAGAAAATTTAAAAATGATAAAATGACCTGAAAATAAATGGAAGAAAGTTTTTGTACATTTTGAAAACCATTAAAACCTCTAAAACAATTCCATTTAATTATTAAGGTTGCTTTGTTTGTCGAGGACGACTGCATCAATACACATTATTTTCACACGTCAAAACACTGTAAACGGCAAAAAGTAGAATGAGCGTTACCACCATCGCTAAATTATTAATAATTAATACAAATCTTGTTGAAACTTGTACAAAATTTTATAATACAATAAAAGCAGACAAAGATGTATGTATTAACTATGAAAATTAAACTTTTTGTATTACCGCATTTGGTAACTGATAATATTTCAGCATTTGCTATTTTTTTTTCTTTTTTAGAAGGAGCGTCCCGGTTTAAGCCTTGAAAAATATGGTCACTCTAGTTATATTTTGCCCTCAATAGTTTTCACATTTGCAAACAACTCAAACTCATAAGAAATAACACTTATTGATGAGTACTGAACATTTTAATAATAATCCATCCAATTCAACAGCTTTTTATAAATTACATATTAATATAATTTTATGAAAACCGCTTACACTAAAATATTACCCCTTAACCTTAAAATTCATTTTAATATATCTAAATATGTACGTATTTCAAGAACTAAGTGCTTATCATCAGTAGTACAAAAAGGAAAAGTTATACAGAGTAGCCAAGATTACTCAACATGTCTCTGAAAAACAAGGGATTATAAAGGGACGGGAGTCACAGGTGAATAATTACCAAATTAATTATTAAAATGATATAAAAGTTCCTATTTTTTGTTTTTGTTTTTATTCCTATAATATCGCTTTTAAACATTACCAAAACGCTGACATGACTTCAGTTGAAATAAGGACATGACTGACGTTTGTCATTAATGACAACTTACATCTGCATTGAAGCTTGCTTTAGATTTGAACGGTAACATATTTCGATTCTGTCTTTTTATGCCGCAGTGACGCTGACGTCACAATTTTCGCGCCAAAACTTTAATAATTATTTTATCCGTAATTAAGCATTAAATTTTAAAAACAATGCATTCTAGGGTCCTCGATATACCTCTCTTACTTTCGGAGGCGAGAAATAAAAATTATTGAATTTCTATTTTCATATCTACTTTTAATAACAAAAAAATCTGATGTAGCCAACCCTATACCTCCCGCCATTTGATTTTTATTAATTTAAATACACATACTTACATATTTACTATGCTGGAAACTGTATTAAGTTCCATTCCATGTAACTACACTCTAAGAAATATCGTCCGTGTAAAGTAACCAAATCGATTGGTGAAGTAATTTGGTGTTAATTTTAACACATAAATAAGTACATTTTTTGTCCGTGTTAAAAATACAGTTTAGTTAAAGTTTGTCCGTGTTAATTAAAATAAATTTCAAATATGTTTACCACATATGGAGTAAATGAGATATATTACTCAAAAATATGGTTACTCTCAATTACCAACAATTTTTTAAGTTACTTATGCTCAACTTTGTGTACATTTGCACAATACGGTGCTAGAACTACACTATATTTCGTTAAATGTAAAATAACACTCAACGCTGTTAATATGACGGGTATTTACTACAAGCAGCGATCAAGTAAGCACTAAATTGTGGATTGTGCAACTGTGATATGTGATATACCTACATATTCTTGGTTTGATCTGTGAGATGTACGAACGTGTTTATTGCTACAAAAGTGTTATTACATACTTCAAAATGGATATACCATGTGATATAAAAATGAATAGTTCTAAATGAATTTCATGTGGTTTTTTTTTATACCAACTAACTTCCTAGTGCCAGAAATTATTGAGTCTTTGGATACAATATATTTTGTTTAAACTCTATAGCCACTAAAATTGCAAAATTAGATGTGTCTGAAGTGACTGTAATATTTTTAAATATTTGTTTGTACAAAGAACCATATGAAAGCTTTCGCATGTTCCGAGTTCCGATGGAAATTATATTATTAACATATTTTTGTACAACACAGATATTAGCCAAATATAAGATTTATTTACTTATGTATTTTTTGATATAATAAAATTATATTATTTATATTTCAATGATATCCTTATTTACCTTATTTAACACATATTCTGTAAAAAATTACTCAAATACGAGTAAATGAATACACCAAGAGGTGCTATTGAAACGCGTACTTTACACTATTTAGTGTAGAAGGTAATTAACTCGTACATTTAGTTAAAATACGAATTTCAGTGTAAATTTTAACACGCACTCATATTTTTAACTAGAAATATTGTGTTAAATATTAAACCAGTTTCCAGTTTCCAGTGTACTTTTAAACCAAACAGTTACGTTGTTAAAATTACACCTAATCTGGTGGACCTCCTGGAACCAATTTTAGTGTTAAAATTGGTTAAAAATTTCTTAGAGTGTATGGTTCTATTTACTATTTTCTTTTTTAAACGTTACTATTATTAATTTGAAATGATTAGTTCTTTGACAGTGACAGTTATCTGTAAGTTACATACATTTGAGATATGAACTGTGTAAACAAGGAGTTGTGTTTGTTTAAAGCGTAGGTTTCGGGATTTAAATTATAGATAGTTTTATAAATTTATCTATGAAATATATAGAAAAAGTATTAATGCAAACCTGTACAAAATTAATAATCTTTAATTTTTATAATAACATAAATCTCGAAAAAATAACATTTAAAGTTATTTTTCGAAGATAAACTGTTTTGAGTTTCAAGTAAAGTGCCATTTCCGATTATCCGATTTACATCAAAATCTAATTGGCTCTTTCCATATTAGAACAAAATTTTCCGAATATAGTATTTGACTTAGAGCGGGGGATCCACACATACATACACATAAGACATCACCGTGAAAATATTAAAATCTGATTCTAGGGACCATAAAACATAGTCATTTACCAACATCTCAATATGTGTTTATTAGCACGATCCCTATACCTCTCTTACTAAGGGTAGCGGGTGGTAAAAACAATAATAATCTAAGTTAAATAATTATAAAAAAAAATTGTACTTTTACAATGGTATGTATTTTAATTTCTTTCCTTTAATGTAACAAAAATGGAAAAACACATTTTAAAAACCATTTTTCTTTTGGTTTCTTTATTGTTTATTTTCATACTTTCATTCATTGTATATTTTTTTGTGAAGAAAGAAAACAGCTTGTGCACTTTTGAAAACCACGATTTTTATGTAAATTGCGGTGGCCAATAGTACCTACAAGAAACTTTCACTTTAACTTATTTTTATACACATATAATAATTCCTTATTGTATTTAAACTTATTATTAATAATAATAATAATAATAATAATAATAATAATAATAATAATAATAATAATAATAATAATAATAATAATAATAATAATAATAATAATAATAATAATAATAATAATAATAATAATAATAATAATAATAATAATAATAATAATAATAATAATAATAATAATAATAGTAATAAGAATAATAATAATAATAATAATAATAATAATAATAATAATAATAATAATAAACTTTATTGACATATAAATCAACGGCGAGGTTCAGCCCAAGGCTGCTCTTCCACCTAACCAAAAAAATAATACACAAATGTATATAAAGCAAATAGACACGTTACAAAACCTTAAACAAGTACAAATAATGAAAGTAATAAAAAAATACATTAACGAAAAATAATATGTAGCACAAAATAGATAACAATGATATAAAAAGGAGAAAAATTATGAAGTTAATAGAGCTTTAACATTTCTTTTAAAACTATTTAAAGAAAGCACCTTCAGATAGTCAGGAACACTATTGTATAAAGTCGGGGCCATATATGAAAACGCACCTTTATATTTTGACTTTCTGTAGGTTGGCACAATGTACAAATCCTTCATTCTAAGAGAATAATTGTATTCTTTAGTTATTAATTTGTCAAATAAATAGGATGGCGTACCTGTCAATATAATTTTATGTATTAAGCATAAATAAAGATATTTGGAACGGTTTTCCACGGAGGGCATATTAGAAATTTTGCGGTATTTAGATAATATGTGATCGTATTTACGCACACCGTACACAAAACGCAGACAAGAATTTTGCAACAAAGTTATTCTTTGTTTGTCCGTCTGTGTGAGGTTTGCAATATAAGTGCAAGCGCAATAATCAAACAGTGGGAGAATAAGTGAATTTACAAGTTTAAGTTTCACCGATGAATTTAGTTCATTTCTAAATTGAAACAATTGTCGTAACTTCGATCGTGCAGCACATAGTTTTACATAAGATGTTTTCTAAAATTTAAGTCTTTGTCAATGTGAAGTCCCAAAATTTTAACATTATCTGTGCGAACTAGAATAGAACCATCTAGCACAATGTCCGGTATGTTACCACAGTCATTAATAATTAGAAGTGATGAATTGTCAGTATTAATTTTGAGACCATTCTTCTTTACCCAAAAAACAAAATCATTTAACTGTTTGTTCACAATGGAACAATGCTCATTTATATGCAACTGTTAACATGAAAGTTAATACAATTTGATATATAAAATGTGGGTGAGTTAATATTTGGTAACCTTGTATGTTTCTTGTAGCATTTTTTTGAGATGAGATGATTAAGTCGATACCTTGCAAGGGATTCGAACCACTATACCACCGGAGTCGTTTTTTATGCACTTAACAAAATAAATAACTGAAATCAATATTTACTTAATTCTTTCCGTGAAAGATTAAGTGAATCTAGAATAATTTATTCATGATTTATATATTTGATTCTGGCTGTAATTTAGAATTTGGGGAAATTGAATTCATTTCCTGTCAAGCATTTATTTATATATAAGTTTATCTAAGCTCCTCGGAACATGGCAAGAGAACACTCCACGTTATCTTCACAAGCGAGAAAGTCCTTTAATTATTTCCAATTTAAAAGTTAAAGCGAATAAATTATCATTACTCTGCAGGCGTCACTCTTTGTCAGTCCTAATTTGATGAACAGAAAGCCTAAACAAATTTATACTTTAATTATACACTCATTGTTTTAACATGTTCAATCGTATTGGAAGAAACTTTAGTAAATTAAGCAGATGAATATTACTACTAAATTAGATTCAGGGGGTAATTATACTTAAGTTTATGAACTAGTATAACTTTTAAGAAATTAGATTTTCAAACTATTTTAATCATAATTTATAAAAGTTTAAATGAAAAATGTGCATAAGAAATGCATTTACAATTGTTTAATGATGCATGATCGGTATGTATATAATTATGAATAAATCTGATGCGGCCAACACAATACCTCCCGCCATTTACAGCCCGAGGCACAAAATGGTTGTTAATTCTTATTTTTGGATTAGCGAATTTTACTCTAATTATGACAGTTTATTTCTTAAAATATAGTCTAATCTAAACCAAGTAACTCCCTTCTTTTTAAACCCTTCAACAGGATTAAATCGCAATTACAAAGTGGGTTAACATTCAGACACATCTATTCCTTAGTGGGATTCGAACCCAGAGCCCCGAGGGGACTCGACATGAGGCGTTGCTCTAATCATTAACCCACCGGAGCTTTAATAAAATGTAGATTAAATTTTAACTACCGGGATAAAATAGAATTCACTAGTCCAAAAATGAGGAATAGCTTAAACATTTTTGTGAATCGTTAATTTTTATTAATCTAAATACATACCTACATATTTACTTATGCTGGAAACTGTATTGAATTCCTTTTCTATTGCTCTATTTACATTTTTCTTCTTAAAACGTTACTAATATTATTTTGAAATGATTAGTTCTTTGATAATGACATTTATCTGCCATTTACATGCATTTGAATAACTGCGTTTTGTTTGTTTCAAGCGTAGGCTCTGGGATTTAAATTATAGATAATTTTATAAATTTATCCATAAAATATATAGAAAAAGTATTAATGTAAATCTATAGAAAATTTAATAATCTTTAATTTTTATAATAACATTAATCTCGAAAAAATAACATTTAAAGGTATTTTTTGAAGAAAAACTATTTTGAACTTCTAGTAAAGTGCTATTTCCGGTTATCCTATTTTCACCAAAATCTAAGGGGCTTTTTCGAGGCCATACGAGAATACAGGCCTGAATTTTTATCGCTGCTCTATGCGTCACACCTAGCTAAGAGGCCCGAGCGCTAGACTATGTACAAACAGTCGACTTATAGCAGTCAGCGGGAGCGGACGCACGACACAACGCGGGGCGGAATGTCAAATTTCTATTATTTCTCGTTGTAGAAAACTATAAAAATGGTTTTCAAATTGGAATGTAATTTAAATATTGACAGTGATAAAATTACTGATTTTCATGACCTCGCAAATTATGAAACAAAGTTAAAATGTGTAAATGATTTAATATTTAAAAAGGTAGATAACCATTTAACAATATTTAAGATAAAATTGTCTAACAATATTCCCCAAATATATATATATATATATATATATATATATATATATATATATATATATATATATATATATATATATATATATATATATCGGAAATGTAGCGTTTATTTCAAAAATATTAAAATAAATAATACAACTCATATACAAAATAGCACCTAAATGTCTTTCATTCATTATTTTTAGTTTCATTATTATCATTTTCATATTATGTTCTGTGTTATATAATTTTCATTCGTTTTTTTTTCATTCTTGTACAATTGGAACAAAAATAAAATAAAATTTAAAGTGAAACATTAGTTTATTCGTATATATAGGCCATTTCTAACTTAATTCTTATTTAATTTGTTTAGTTATGAATATAAAATAGGTAATACATAATATTTAAATAGTTATTTAGGAGTTCTATATCTTTATAAATCACATACTCCAATCCTATTTATTTAAAATTCCGTATACTTCCTATGCTTACAATGTTAACGTTCGAGGCGTGGCGTGACAGCAAGAGGCTCGCTGTGACGTCACGAACTGAGTATTCAGGCCTGTATTCTCGTATGGCCTCGGCTCTTTCCATAACAGAAAAAGTTCGAAATACAAGGTTTCAAAATTTTCTGAATGATAGTATTTGAGTAGAGGATCAACACACACATACACACAGACATCATCGTGAAAATGTTAAAAATGGATTCTAAGAACCTTAAAACGTGGTCTTTTACCAAAATCTCGATATTCGATTTTTAGCACGATCCCTATACCTCCCTTACCAAGGGTAGCGGGAGGTAAAAACTGAGACATCATCGTAAAAATGTTAAAATCGTATTCTAGGGATTTTAAAACATGCTCATAAGGGTAACGGGAGGTAAAAAGATAGCCGATCGATACATACCCAAAGAAATACGGAATACTGCGTAGCAAGATGTCTCTAAACTATTGAATTAGGTTTTAAAATAATCCTATTTGCAGAAAGATGCTCAGGAACCTTGCGAACTTCGTGGGCAGATAAAGCAGGTTCCTCTTCAAAGGAAATGAAATCATTCCGGAAAATAAAAATGTAAATTCTCTTCATCATTCTTGACCTATCGTTAATTCCATTATTTTTTGCATTTTAATCTGTACTTACTCAGAATTTCAATCGGAAACCGACTGGAATTGTAAATATACTCCTGAATAAAAATGAGCAAAATAATAACACAATCGTATATATTAAACTTCGTAGCGCAGGAATTTATTAATTTTTCGTTATTGCTTTCTCAGTTTTTATGTCAATAAAATCTTTACCATGCACGAATGAATCAAAGAGTTTTTCTGAGTTCGAATAATTGCTTCTGAGGATTTCATTATTATAAAGTTTTAATGAAATTTTTTATTTCGGTCTGTCTTCTGAGAAATGTATATATCCAAATATAATGCGATGTATCATAAAAAATTGAAAGAAAGTTTGAAAAAGATTCATTCTTTATCTTTTTATTTGTATTTCGATATAATGAATGGTAGATCAAAGAAATGATATTTGCTTTTTGCTCATTGTCAATATCATCTAGTCGATATATTTAACAAGGACATTGTCCTCAAAATTCTTCATGTTTGTGTAAAATTTAGAATATTAAAGTACAGTTTTAGCATTCTCTATTAAAGTATTTCACAATAATAGTTTTAAACAGTTATTTATCTGTTACTTAAAATTAAGTTGCGAAAGTTCATTTGGGTCTCCAGAGCAACTTAAGACTTAAGTCGTGACTTATTCCTAAGTTCCACCGGAAACTGTTGCACCACGCAAAAATATCTAAATGTGAGACGTAAGTAGTGTCATATATGTCAGTTGTCATATCAGTTCACGATAAATTTGTTTCGTTTTGTGGAGTTACGGTGCAAGTATTCAGCGATGTGGGCAAGAAACGTACTTATTACAGCAAAGAAGAAAAAAAAAGCTATTTAAAGTTGTGGATTAATACAAAAAGATCAGCGAAAAAAACTGCGGTCTCAAATATACAAAAGGAAAATACTTAGAATTTAATTGCCGCAACATTTAATAAAAAATTATTAAATGTATACAGAGATGTGGCAAGCCTATGAAAAATGTGGGCAAATATGAAGGCTGATGCCAGGAAGACATCGGTGAAGGAAAAGGTTTTTGTTTATAAAACTGGCGGTGGTCCACCTATAAAAAATATTGACAGAAAATCTTTGTCGTCATATAATTAGAACAAATCAATTCTGCTATATATTTGTCGCAGAATTCTAACATTTGGACAATATCGACAAAATAATTTTCGTCCACATTATCCACGACGTTAACGTCATCAAATTTAGGGAAATCTGGTAAATCCATATCAAATACTGTTGAAACGAATACAAACATATAAACACTGACAAACACAATAGGTCTGTTTGTTTCGTTACTTTGCGTCTACGGTTTACCGCCACGTCCATACAAAGTATATAGGAACGGCAGTAAACCGTAGACGCAGAGTAGCGAAACGAACAAACTTATTGACAGCTTTGACATAGTTTACGCTGTTGCCAATGTAATTTGTGACATAAGTTAAGTTCGCATTTGAATTTTCTGGTGCAACGCAGTTGGGATACAAGCCCTACTTACAGTTAAGCAGCACTTCAATAATCAACAACTTAAGTTACTGTGAAGAAACCGGGCGTTAGTTAAGTAATCATTTTTTAAAGTATCGTTGCGAATGAAGATATGGAATTAACCACAAAGCGTTTTCGAATCACGATTATAATATGACAGTTTTTAAGTCGCCCAGTAATTAGTTTAATAGCTTGAACAGTTCTTAAGTCTCCCAAAAATTAATTGGTCACCATAAGAAAAGAAGTTTGGTTGGGAACGTTTAAGAAGTAAAGAAAATAATTGTGAAGTGTATTCTTGTTGAAGAACATATTTAAAGTAAAATTCTAAAAAAATGAACCATTTGTCTTATTTTCAATATACAGGCTACAAGAATGATGGGCTGACTATACACAGGCGGTTTCTACGACTAAAGTAAGGAAAAAGTTTATATACCTAAACATGTTCCAAAATGGTTCGTTACTGAGTTCAGCTACGTGAGGTTTCTCAGTTTTTTATTCAAAAGGATAGAAAACTGATTTACACTTGTATAAATGAAACACGTAAAACTCAGTTAATGCCTACTGATAATATAAATGGAAAAAGAGTTATGAACTCTGTGTAAAAAAAAGTTCGCATTAAATATATAAATCGAAAATGCTATTAGATGCCCTATTACAAAAAATTTAATTCTGGAATGAAAATTATGATAGTGATAAATTTTAAATTACAGTTTGCATAATTTTTAAACTACTATAGAACGTGGAACGCCACAAGTAGTACTCATTTTTATCCTTTATATTTACAAAGATTTTGTATTATAACCTCCAAATACAAAAAGATGAAAACGCTATTAGAAATGTCAATTTGACAAGAGTTTCCTTGTTTAGTACTCGTTTGCCATCTATACTGTATTTTAGATAGAATAGACTTAGGAGGAAGATAGGGCTTACGGATCCAGCTTTCTTTTTGGTCTAAACGTAAACAAAGTTTACAATAGCGATATGTAAGCAGGTATATTATTTATTACATTTTTACTTTATAATCTATTTAATCATTTTTAAGTAACTGTTTATTTACTAAAGAATTAAAAATGATCAAATTTCGACGTTTCGGGCTAAATATGTCATGCACGAAACTATTTTCTTCGTGAACCTAAATGTTCTTGAAATATATGCAATTTCTAAATTATATTTATAAAAAATAAATGAATATTATTATAATGTACAAGTCTACATGATTTTATAATTGGAAATATATTTAAATTATTAAGTTTAATGCAAAATATTTATATTCAAATAAAAACTGTTGAGAATTGCACTACTGGACTGATAGTCACGTCTGCGCTATTTGAATTTCTCTATTTCCATTGGTAGTAAGCTCCGCCCCTAACTGGGTATTCGTTATATATTTACAGGCCGTCTTTGAGTGACCATCAAAATAATATTGTCTTTACTCGCATTATAAAAAACCAAATTTTTATTTTTTAGAAAGTAAACGTAATATGCTTTTAATTTATTTAGTAATGTATCGAATCTGAAAAATTATTTATGTTACTATACGTTAAATATTCAGAACTCTACAAAATGTATCGACACGAATATAAAATGTCCTATATACCGTGAGTTTCACCTAAGATGCAATATTTACTATTCTGTTATTAATGCATTATACTTCATTTCACGTAAGAAAATAGTGCTGGGAAGAAAGGTGTAGTTTGATCTTGTTGTTTAACTGGATAATATCGGGGTATTATCCAATCAAAAAACAAGATCAAACTGCACCTATTTTCACATCATTATTTTCTTACGTGAAATGAAGTATGAACATGCTGCATTGTTACAGATAAAATGCAACATAGGTTATCTTAAGAAAGTAATGTATCAATAAAAATCAATGTATTTCAAATCACAATTATAACAAAATAATATTTATGCTGTATTTCAGATAAGAATAGACTTGACAGCTCGAAACGTCAGAATTTAATCATTTTGTAATTCTTTAGTAAGTAAACAGCTGTTAAATAGATTGTTAAATAGATTATAAAGTCAAAATGGAATTAATAATGTACATGCTTACATATTGCCATTGTAAACTTAGTTTGCGTTTAGATCAATCAGAAAGCTGGAATATCGTAAACCCTATCTTACTCCTAAGTGTATTATTATCTGAAATACAGTATAATTTTTGTAGACAGCTGATTTTTCTATTGCACTTAGTAAATTATTCATATTATCTTCATTTCGCGCAGTTTTTGTTCTTACCCTTTTCATATGATTTTTATTTAAATATCCATCACTTTTAAATTTTGTAAATATTATCGAAACTGTAGAAGGATTTGCTACAGGACGTTTAGGATAAAAATTCGCAAACATATCACAAATATTTCTCAAAAATAAGTAGCTTTGTACCAAGTACCCATTCAAATTTTTTCTTCTTTAGCAAACAGCGTAAACAGCTTTAAAACGTTATGACAAGTTCATTTGATGGGGTCTCGTGGCCGCGTGCCTGAGTGTCTGGTCGCGAATCTGGGGACTGGGTTCGATCCCGAGCGACGCCAAATATTTCGAATTTTAAATGGCACTAAATTGACCCCTGTGGTGCACTCTTCACGCCAGCAATGGTAAACGCCTGCACGGTACAAATATGTCATCATCATTACCGATATCTGCGTACAAAGCAGATTGGCACACCCAGCAATGGGTAATATGCCGTGATGATATATATTTTTTATATATATTTAACATTGACAACTTTGACAATTTATGTTGCATTTTATCTCGAACGATTCAGTCATGGTAATATATTAAGGACAGAATAGTAAATGTTACATCATAGCTGAAACTCACGGTATTTATTTAATTCGTATTAATTAAATTATAAATAAAATATACGTTGTGAATTAATTAATTGTTAAGACATTTATAACGAGATATATTTGTTGAGTATCTAAACTTAGTTTAATAATCTTAATAAAGGGATGTGCTTGAAATCCTTTGCCTTTGAGACAAAAGAAACGACATCTGAAGCTTCGTTCGATAGAGTTTCGTTTTGAATTTACGTCATTTCTTGGATCGCATGGCAACATCGCATGCTGGAGTTCGCGTGAGCCGAATTTGTTCACTTATATATTTGAAAACCGCCATGAATTCATTATAAAAGATTTTTAATAGAACGAATATCCCGGTGATGATAAGCGTGGTTATGCGGGCTAAACTTTCATTTGAAATTGAGTTTTAAACAAAATTTTTGTCTCACAAAGGATAAAAGGAAAGTTGTTTTCACGTGGTTCATGATTCAAACCAGAATTAGTACAAGCATTCAGAAACAAAATTTCCCTTTGAACGGACAATAAATATATAGTAGGCAAATATTCTGTAATCGGCCTATTTGGCATCATTTTTACTATTCGGCCGAAATTATTTATTATACGAAATCACGAAGTAGGTATATTTATTATAGTGACAACCATAAATTAGTAATATAATTGAAATTATTCCTTAAAATTAAATAACAATAAAAACGAAATATGTACTCGTACGTGCATATTTTGAGAATAATGGGGTCATATCACATTTGCCAATTTTTTTTTTTTTCTGAAAGTACACTTAAAACTACTTACGAAAATATATTTAATATATGTCACATTAGTTTCTAGTTTTACTGAAATATTTTTTTAATGCTTATATAAAATTTCAAATGACGTAATAATTTTGCCACCGTAGTGTCACCTACCGGGTAAAAATGGAACTATATTTGACGTTTATGTCACTGTGTCTTGAAACCACACTTGAAACTTTTGGAATATTTAATGCCTTATACCATATTTCCCTTACATCTTTAGTCAATAATACGAACAAAAAATTATTTTTACTTCTCAACGAGTTGTTCTCGCAGGACGTCACAGAACAATATTATACAAATATTGTAATATCTAAATCAAACATAAATTGTATTTATTTATAATTTTTATTTAGCATATTTCGCTATTTGTACTTACTTTTTTAAAAAACAACTTTTTGCAAGAATAATAACGTTCAAAATGTTGGTTATATAAGGTTACGTTAGAAAAGTGACAGATCTGATTCATGTACAGTACAGGCACGAGTACGTGTGTGCCTAATTGTGTGCCTCACTATCGTGTTGACAAAATTATGACGTCACAAAATCAAACTCAGAATCTTTATAAAGAAAATTATGAATGAAAAGTATAATATTAAATGTTTTTGATGTATATATGCATAATATTACGTAAATTTTTCATTTATGAGAGAAAAATCAACATTTTTTTAAAATAAATTTTACGTGAAACCATATTAAGAAGGTAAAAATAAATTAAGATCACTGAATATGCCAACCATGTCATAGGTATTAACAGCCCATTTCTCAGAAAGTGGACTCAATGATGTGTAAACCATACCAGAGAAATATGTACGTATTTAATTTAGTTTTTATTTTCGTTTAATCAATGGTTATTTTTAATTTTATTATCCATAACAATTATAGTAGCCTTAGACTATCACAAAGCCTAGTTATATTGTCCAATAGAAGTTTTATGTGGTAATAACCACTTTAATACTAATTTTTTAAAAAATTCAAATCAAATCAATCATTAATTAAGGGTCGCTTTTACCACCTCCGGTCAAAATTTCGGTTTCTGAAACCAACCACCAATCAAAAAGAACCCATTGTTATGAAACCGACGGTTAACTTTCGGTTTCCAAAACAATGGGTTGCTTTTTGATCGGCGGTTGGAAGTTATCCTTCGGTTTCAGGAACCGAAACTTTGACCGGAGGTAGTAAAAGTAACACTAAGTGGTACCAAAATAGTCGAACACTATTCGCCGAATATTAGGTATACACTATTCGTTACAAGTAGTCGAATATATAGATTAGTTTAGTTGAAATGCGAGTAAATAGGAGCTCATATTTTGCTTCCTATTGTAAATTGTGATTATTAATAAAAGGGCTTATTACTGAATTTATGATGATTTCGGAAATTTTTTCATTATTTTTTTTACTATTCATCATCTGTGACACGAAAGCCTTTCTAAGGCCAAAGCCTGAAGTATTCGTTTCAGGATCGATTAGAACTATTGTAATCTGAGTTCTTAATCCGTGCGATAACCACTGATTACTATTCAACGTTTTCAGGGCGGGAGAGGAGATGGTATTTATATAGCCATGGTTAACTTCATGGAATATCGCTAAGCTTATTATGGCCATCTCAAATAGTTGTTTTTCCATTTAAAATTTTGTTTTGAGTTTTTTACAGATTTGGTACGGATAGTAGTGACATTAGTTATTTTATTTCAATTAGGAGGATAGTGTCGGTGTCCTTGCTCCTCCTTGGTCCCCTGTTAATGAAGTTTAGATGTGCAAAATATGTTTTCAGTTTATTAAAAGTAAATACAATACTTCAAAATTTAAATATTAAAATTAATATTTATTTGTGACAGATAATTTCTCGAAATGGTGCAATGTTACACCGTGCGTGGCGTCAAAATATTATTAAAACCACTTGTGGCAGTTCGAATGACATTTATAAAATTCAAGAAGAATCCACAGCGCAAGCGCGATAACAAATTCGAGGCACGCCGCGCAAGGCAAATATTAAGTCGCGCCGGCAAAGCCACACTAACCACGTCAGCGAAGCCATCATGAAATTGATGCTTGAAGTTGGTCATGATACAGCTAGCTAGCTAGCAACATCTATGGACAACTGGTCAAGAATGTGATTAAAGTCTGTTATTTTGGCGCATTACGATTACATGCCGTTTTCTTCGTCTTATTATGACTTTCTAAATGGCCTATTCCGAAAAATACAATCATAAAGGTTGCTATGCATATAAAGATGGTTATCATAAAGACATTTGTAACAAGCTTTATGAATTTGTCAATTCAGAACCTACGTCGGTATTATTAACAATCTTTTCAAAATAATACTTGTGAATGAACCAGATTATTTGACAATAGCTAACTTCATTATACATATATGAACCTTATCTAACATGAATCTTATCTGTCAACGCTTTATATTTTTTTTTAATAATGAATTGCCAATTATATTTAGTATGCAAACGTTTTCCCAAAACGATTAAAGAACAATATGATATTTATCTCATATTTAGAAACTTCGACATTATTTAGAACGGGTCTGAAAATTCCTAGAAATGATGGGAGCCAACAGGGAGAGAAGCGGAGTGATTGGTTGCCGGCAGGTTACCAGTGTAGCGGTTTTTTATGACTTAATCTTACTGAAATAGTGGGATATATATAATCGAAAAGTGTAGGTACTTTTAGTTACAAAAAAAATATATTTTAATGTTTAATTCGTTTTACTGATGATAGACAGAATGTGTTAACAGATGTTCGTATTGAATTGGAAATTTAAGAGGTAAATTAAATTATTTACTAACTTATCACATTTTGTGGTGACCGAATAAACATTATGTTCGTATTGAAATAATTTGGTGACCAGAATTTAGTGTTTCGTCTCTTTATAGTTACACGATTACAAATACATGGAAGACGGTGCATTAGGTGCGAAATTGTCTCTTGTAGTTAAACAGTTACGTAAGTACGTATTGCGCATGCGCTTATTTTTATAGCGTGCGTGCGGGAACGAGATGAGACCCAAAAAAATATGCGAGAACGAGAGCGAGATCGAGATTACAGATCCGAAAACGAGACGAGATCGATATTTTATATTTCTCGTCTCGTCTCGCCTCGCGTGCATCACTATTCACATACAACAACAAAATAAAATAACACTAACGCAAATGACGTTTTCAGTGGTATATGACAATAAATAGTTCTTATTTTTCCATTAAATGGCTACGGCGTAATTTTATTCGCAAATTATGGCTCGTACAGGTATTTGATATGGGCAAATGCAATCTATAAATCACCATTGAATTGAAAATTGGTACAAGTATTTAACAAAGCCATTTCGTATTGTCAATACAATATGATATTATTATTGTAAATAGAATTCATTAATAAATCACATTGGTTCAGTAAGCATTAACATATATCTATACCATTCCATTTAATTTATATATAGTAATAATATATGTATAAATTTATTCATTTAAATGTTTTCATATATTTTTCAATTTCAATCCGGATTTAAATCCAGCATTTGAATAATTTATTTAAATGTGAGAGTATATTTGATAGATGCAGGAGTAATTTGAATGGACGAGATTGTTACATCACCGTAATGATCACATTCACTTGGGCAAATTACTTTGGGCAATACCTGCAAACAGCTCCATCTATAAATTTGAAAAGAATGTAAAACGTATTGATTCCCTGTCAACCCGGATTCTCTACCATGCAAAACATCCTCGACAGTCTCTTCATATTCGACATGCTCATCTCTTGTTGAAATGAATCTAATTTACTTGTGCCGTTGTGCCACACCCTACTAATCCTCTCTTACATCTTGTAAGAATCCAACTACCTACAGCCTCTGAAAAGGATTCTACGCTACGCTGTGCGTTCTAAAATTGTTAGCTGTTATAGTTAAATTCATGTACACAACAAACATAGATAAGCATCGCTCACTATGCTTGTTTAATGTTGTTTTGTTTTGATAATAGATGACACTTTATCACCTACATGTGTAGCATCAGGGGCCTGTTCTCAAAAAAATACGGAACTAGTATTACTAGTCCCTACACTAGTAATTCTAGTGAAGTTTACTAGTTTTTGTTTCTGAAATATACAAGTGTAAAATACTAGTTACAAGTTGGGAACTAGTATTTACTAGTGTATTTGACAAAGAATACTAGTATTTTGTTTCTCAACATATTTGAGTTGTCTGTCAGACTATTAATTTACTATAGAAAAGCTGCAAGTGTCAAAAGTCTTATAAATTTTGAATATAAATTTTACTAGTATTATTTGAAAGTTCGTGGCTATTTATTCTTTTCGTATGTAATTCAATGGTTCTTTGTTAATGTTAATTCAGATTCTTGTAGTGTCTGTCGTTGTTTAGTATTAATATATATTGTTTAAATAATATAGAAAAGTACCCTCTGAATCTAGTAATGAAGAAATAGTGCGACGTCAAAAACTAATTAAAGCAAGAATAAATTTTGTCCATGCAGAAATCCCATATGAATGAGTTTGCTCATGGCAAATATGTTAGAAACATTAATTAATTTACTAGATATGAACAGAAACCATGCATTAACCGTAAAATACAACTTTTTTAAGTTTGACCAAAATGTGACCCTGATATATTTCTAGTCTTACTCTTGTCTACTCAACCCGAAGCATGACAAGTTTGACAGATTTTTATCCATTCATTGAAGTTAACTGCTTTAGACAATTTATTTAGAGAATGCTCCAAATAGAATACCTTTAGCATTTCGAATTATCTCCAAAATAGTTAATTTCACATTCAGTGTAGACATTTTTATTGAAAAATAATTTAATTTCAAATTAAAACATTTGAAAATGTTGACGTCAGTCAGAAAATTAAATCACTTGATTTTAAGAAAATTGGATTAAATACTAGTATTTATTAAAAAAAAACTACTAGACTATTGAAAATGTTATAGAAACACTATTTTACGTGACTAATAAAATTTCATTTGTAACTATTAACTTGTGAACTAGTAACTTGTAAACTACGAGTAGTAAAATACTTTTCAGAAACACAATTTACTAGTACTATTAAAAATTTCACTTCTAACTAGTAACTTGTAAACTAGTATTTTTTGAGAAATAGGCCCCACGGGTGGTTCGTTATATAGAGCCAAGGAGCCATGGCAATACCTGTTTCAACCTTAGCAAGAATTTTTAATTAATTCTAAAAACTCTTTTTCGTCATTTTGAATGTTAAGCAGTGCCTGCATAAGTTTAATGAATAGTAAAAAACGCAACGCCGTTAACGATAACAACTTACTTCTGGCACGGCGTTTGCTTAGAATATTGAGTGACGCGCGTGGTGGTGTGTGAGTTGGTGAGGCACTGGGGAGGAGTAACGAATGTGCATTTGGAGCCAAACGCGTGCTGGCTCCTCTCTTGCGACGTGCACTTGTTAATCCGTTATTCGTATTACGCCAATAGTCATTTGGTGTTCAGAAAGGGGTTTGCTTGGAAAGTTTAGCGGAAGTTTTGAAAATTGGTAAGGAGCATTCACAAATGAAAATTAGGTTTATGGTTTTTGTTTGGATTTAAGTAAATCATTCATAAATGCAAGTTTAATTTAACTCTAATTTAGTTTTGATTGTACTGATATCTATGTAAATGCTTCAAAAACTAGATTAAAATATCGGTAGAGCAATACTTAATAGATGTCTGTACGCCTTGAAACTGTCATTCGCTTGGTATTATTGGTTATATTTCAGCAATAAAATGTTGACAGTTCTATGTTCTTCTCGCATTTGTTTAAAAAGCTGATTCCACCAAGTGAATACTACATCAAGATCTATTTCGTTTAGACTCGTTCTCATTGGTGAATGGTGAAGTTTGTGACGTCAAACTAAATCATTAACCTAAAATTTGGACCTTGCAATGTTTGGCTTTATGATCTGGATTTAGAGACACTAAATTTTGAAGTGTGAATGGAGTCATTACATAATATCGACCCAAGTCTTTAAATCTTAGGTATAAACCATAAATCTAAACCTAATTTTCATTTGTGAATGTACCTGTAGTCTTATATATTATGAGGTACTATAACCGAATTACCACTTTGCGATCTTGTACCGGTATGGTAGGTAAATGGCACCATTTTGGGTCAAATGGCACCAAAAACAGGTTTTTCGAAAATATCTCTTAACTAGTTATGCACAAAAATTGATCTACATAAAATTTCCAATAATTCTTATCTTATTAATAGTTTCGGCGTACGGGCGCCGCGAATTTAACCGCAACATGTGCTTTGGTAGAAAACATTCGACTACGCGTTGTACAGGGTGATTCATAAAGGTTTTGCTAAAATAAAACCATATATAGGGGGAGTCATTTTAAGTAAAAAATGTTTTATAAAGGTATGTCGGGAAACATTTTGTTACAGAGATACATCCTTTTGTAAGTGCATCTCGTACGTCGAAACTATTCTTCTGAAAAAAATAACACAAGAATTATTAGAATTTTTTTAGAAAAATTGACCGGTAAGGAGATAAATTTTGAAAAACCGGTTTTTGGTACCATTTTGCCCAAAATGGCGCCATTTCCCATGCCGGTACAATGTCACAAAGTGGAAAATCGGTTAGATCACCTCAAAATCTATAAGACTACCAATTTTTAAAACTTCCGCTAAACTATCCATCTAAAACTAGGTACCAATGACTGGACTACAACGCCAAGCCAAAACTAAGACGAAAGGCTCCGCTCCGCGCCATACACGATGAATAAAATTAGTACATTACGGAATAAGTCTTTTGCTCATGTACTATCGAGGAAAAAATGCAATTTAAACAGATAAGTTAGGTTATGTTATATATTTTATGCTGAGTGGCTCTACTATCAAATTGTTCCACGAACCGCCACTGTCTAACATATTCATTTTCAACAATTACTGTCAATTGTATAATACGGATTATTCAAGCTGTTTTCATCTTCTACTATTTAAAACTGCATACAAATGAGTTAATCTCATGTTTATGGGAAATGTACAATATAATTTTAAAGTGTGCACAAGTGAAATTGGACGCAGCACTTTGTACGCTTGTTGGAAATTGTAAGTTAAGCAAATACATATATTTCTCTGTAATCATTTACAATTCAAATTTATAATCTCTAAACTGGGATATCAAAGTGGAATTCAACTGAAATTGAAAGTGCCACCACTACCTTAAGAAATATAATGACTGCGACTTCGGTTAAATGTTTTTTTTGTGTCTTCCGGAGGCCATCTCAAATGTGCTTTTGTTTTCTTAAAAATCTCATAAAACTATAAATTTCACAAAGAAAATTAAAATATTCAAATTTTTACCTAAAACATAACCACGTCAGCCAGAAAAAAACTGAATTTTTATAAGGTAAAAAACAAATTGATTATATTTAAAAATTATAAATTTGTGTTTAAATCTAGGATATTAAGCATCATAACATAGTTTATTAGAGAACCAGTTTTATAAGACATGTGTTCTCCGCATGCGTCAAAATTTAGAAAACGAGACCTGGCAAGTTTTCTAGAGTATGAAAAAGTCTTATAATATGAGTCCTATAACTATTTTTTTATATTTTGCGTCTGTATATACTAAAACATTTAAAAAAACAAACTTCTTAATTAAACCGAGTTGATTTAGGGAAATTTGTATTTGTATGTTGTATAGTTGGTAACATTAGATTGACATTTATTTAACTATTTAAAAATTCATGTCAATTCTGATCTATGACGTTTGAAAATTGAAGTAAATGTCATCTTCTAAAACAAAAAATTGCGTATCGAATTTAAGGTTCTTTCGATACGTAATTGAGTTTCATAATGGCTTCATTATGATCGCAAAATATAAAAAATACTTTAGTATCAAATTGTTTTCGAAGTTATTGTTAGATTAGAAGTTATTTGAAACACTTTTTTTAAAACAAAAGCACATGTAACATACCTTTCAAAGACGCACAAAAAGTTCCATTTAACCTTAAGTGTTATTATAGTTTTCAATAAATTATATTTTTGTGATTTAAAAAAATATCGCATTAAAAAAATCGTTAATATTTATGCCCAAAGAATTTAATTATTTCTCGAAAACGGTGCTTTTTATTGAATGTAAATAAGAGTATCATATTACTTTAAAATTAAGAAGGCATTCAAATGATGTAAAAAAATTGATTAAATCCCAAATTTAAAAAATTTTCATTGTCTTTAGCCCCACCACTCTTCAAAAGCCAATCAGAAGAATTTTTATATTCTATGAATAAATGGTGCCTCTACCAATTTTTAAGATTATTCAATTTTAATATTCCCCAGTAATGCAGTATAGAGTGAATTATTGTTCACTTGATACATGCAGAAGTATATTGTAATGTTTTTATATTTATCTGGGTGAAGTGTAAATATTAGACAATTATTATGAATTAAAATTAAGTGTTTATTAAACTATTAAGAAAGTTACTATTAATTATATTAAACAATTATTAAAAACTAATTAAAATTAAAACTACAATTAACTATATAACACTAACACTATTTATTTAACTAATTAACACTACTATTTATTTCCACGATATTACAAATTATTTATTTCACTACGCGTTCCAATCTTAGACTGCCGGTCTGTTGCAGACTCTTGTAGACTGTTTACGCGATATTTATATCACTATATTTATATCACTATATACTTATATCATGTTCAACTGTCCGCCTACCGACCTCCACAGCGTCTATATACTCAACTGACCTATGTATATTCAACTGCTCGGACAGAAGTCACACCTTTCACCTCACTGTCTGTTTATTTAAGTAACTCTCTCTCTCTCTCTTCCACAGCCTCAGTATCACCAACTATCTGTATGCCACAATTCTTCAACACCAATGCCTAGTATACACTCCAACTCGCTGTTACTGTCCTTGTATACCTAGCTTCACAATACTCGTCCGCACTACCGAGTATTCACTTTCACAGCTATCCCAATATATCAGTAACTTCCAGACTCGCCGTTACTGTCCTCATACACTGTAGCTTCCTAATACTCGTCAACGCTACCGAGTATTCACATCCACAGCTATCCCAATATACCAGTAACTTCCCGAGTACCTACTCGACACCAACTGCATACGCTCACTACGATACTGCTGTGCTTCTCAAACTCACTAACACTCTTCTATATGAACATCTCTATGTCTCTCCATGTAACTAACTGTAACTCTCGAGCATAGCTACGTCCCTTATATACAGCTCCCATTATTTTCTAGAACAGTCTGGAATATTCGAACACATAATAACAATGAACACAAAAGGTTCAGGCGAGCGGAAGTAATTAAACACGTCGCGACCAGTCTGTTTACATCGGCCGGCTACTAGCGCGATTACGTCACCGCTATAAATAGACACTCACTTACAGTGGCGGCGACGGCGGGCGTCCCATGTTACAATATTGTACTAGATAAGTATGTAACTTTATTGTAATGTGGTTATTTTATTAGTCTAAAGCCAGCTTCTATTGTATGTATGTTTAAATTGGGGAAGTTAGGAATTCAGGAAAACAAAGTGAAATGTGGGTACCGTACCTGCAAAAACAGTCTTACAACTGATATTGATGAATGGTATTACTTTCATTTTTGTATGCATTGTAACAGGTATGATAGTGATTTTTAATCCTTCCGTTATAAAACAAAAATATTTGACCGAGATGGAATAGTATATTATATACTCAGGGACTAAAGTGCATATTCAATCCTGTGGGTGAAGTTTATTTCCAGAGCCGAAGGTGAGGGAAATAATCACCTGAGGGATTGAATTAACTTTAGTCCTGTGGCATATACGCTATTTTTCGCAGCCCCGTATCAAATGGAACCATATTAGTGTAAAAGAAATTAATCTTACAATTTGACAATACAAATGTCAAAAAATTTGTTCAAATTTAAACTCAACGCCTGCTCAAAATGTAGTGCAGATAAGAATAAATAAATCATAGTAACTATATGATGTTATGGAAACATTTTGTTTATTTTTGCTTTGGTCCCCCAGGGATTTATTTTCATTTTTAATCCCTCTGGGACTGAATTTGAACTTTAGTCCCTGAAATGAGTGATTAGAATCGCTCTTTAGTCTCGAGAATGCGAAATAGAATTTAACACTACTATCAAGCAGTTTTTCACATCGACCTACAATATTTTTCAATACCGATTCACAAATAATAATACGAAGTCAAATTACTTACTTGAGTAAAACACACTGTTATACAAAATAACACCACGATGAGATAGCCGTACCCACAGTACAATTTAATTGGTTATTTTACACAGAAATACCAAGTCTAAGACACTGTCATTGACGTGAACAACAAGAATAAGTCAAACAGGTAGTTTAAAATAACAAGAAGGACTCTACAATTTTGAATCTGTATTTTACTTCTTAAGGGAAGTAACTCTCAAATCCTTATTTACTGTTACAGTATCATTTACTATAATGCATTCTCCAATAACTTTTACTATACAAAAGAATAATCCAATCGAACATTCAAAGAATTACGTGACAGCGACGTAATATCATAAGAGTGAAAGAGTGCCTTTTCCTCAATTCATTTCACGTCAGAAATTTTGCTGGTGCTCGGATATAGTATGGAACTAGCAAATGGTGTTACGGATCATTTCAGCAGAATCAAAAGCAACAAGAAGTTCATGAAAGTTGTAGCTAAACCAAAGGACAAATGGAAAACGGCTATAGAGATAAGAGCCGGCTGTGCAGTACTGACTATATGTAGAATGACAGTTCTGTGACCGACATTTCTGAGTATGCTTTATAGTGGAAATAAGATGGATGGAACGCTCAACAAAAAGTATCTCTTTGGCTCGGCGCGCCCGATACACTGTATGGAAAAATATAAAAGGTTTTCATACCGGGTGTCCAAAGCAATCTCTTGACATATACGTTTAAGATGGGAAAACAGTATTTTGTAAATGAAAAATGTCCAAAAGATTTTTATTTATTTAAATTTAATGATGTGAATTTTGAACCAATTAGGAATGCCGGAATCATTAATCAATTTATTGTTGTCTTGTTTTATAAACAACATCAGTAAACATCAGTTATATTTTTGCTTGTTTACAGTGTATGTAAAATAACAAGATTGTTTGTATGAAAGAATGGTGAAATTGTTAAATTCTAGAAGAAGAATGACGAGAGACAACATAAGAACAAAAATTAAAATTTCCTTCTTGCATTTTTATATTGTAGCATGTTATAAGAGAAAAATATGCACTATATTTTTGTTTGTTTTATTTGCAATTAAATGCAGTACTCCTCGTTAACTTAAAAATATTGAATATTTAATTATTTTGAACTAGGTAACAATTAACGTCATCAAGTGGATGCATACTTTTCTTTTTTTAATTTTTGGAACGCTAAAACGTGAGGAAAATTAATATAACAGTATAAATAGTAAAAAATTAAAATTTTAATTATATGACACTTCATTTTTACCTTACCTTCAGATAAGGAAGTTATTGTTTTGGTCAAAAATTTCGACGATGAGTTTTTAATGCTTAAGCACGTTTTAGAGTCCCTAGAATACGATTTTACTATTTTTGCGATAATGTCTATCTATGATTTGATTACATTTTATACTTCATATACAATGGATATTGAGTTAAAAAATTATAAAGAAATTAAATTTCATAAAGATTGGGGTCTCGTGGCCGCGTGCCTGAGTGGCTGGTCGCGAATCTAGGGAACCTGGTTCGATCCCGACCAACGCTAAATATTTCGAATTTTAAATGGTACAAAATTGACCCCTGTAGTGCACTCTCCACGCCAGCAATGAGTGCCCGTGAGGTGACGCACGGTACAAATATGTCATCATCATTACCGATATCTGCGAACAAAACAGATTGACACACCCAGCAATGGGTAGTATGCCCTGATGATATATTTATTTATTTATTTATTTACTTATTTAAATTTCATAAAGCACCCAGCTATGCAATAACACTGGAAACAGCTAATATAATTTAAAAAATTATAATATGCAGACGTCAATGCCAATCTTTCACAAGAAACTGTCTGCATGGAATTTGTATAAAATACATAGAACTGACGGAAGATAATGTACTGGCCATATCAGAGTTTTAATCCTTAGTACGATACACACAGGGTGATTGAAAAAAATAGGGACAAATGGATATTTTTTATTTTTAAATTATTAAATTGTTTAAATTATATAGTTTGACACGAAATTAAATGCCGCTTTTTGGAGCGATATTATCCTTAGTTTTTAAATAAATAAACAAATAAAATAAATATACATATTACGCATTGCTTGATATGTCAATCTGCTTTGTACGCAGATATCCGTAATAATGATGACATATTCGTACCGTGCAGGCATTTATCAGGCGTCACCTCACGGGCAATTATTGCTAGCGTGGAGATTGCACCAGATCGAACCCGGTTCGTCAGGCTCGAGACCAGTCAATCAGGCACACGTCCACGAGACCCCATAAAATAAAATAATACAATTTTTCTTATACCAGTTTTTTCTTGCGCAAATGCGGCCTATTCATTTTAGACAGTCATCGAAGAATTTGTTTTAACGCTATTAAATGTAAATTAATTTATTATCATTCGAATTGTTCGAAATAATTAAAATCAAATGAAATATCAAATATACGTCAAAATATATCCTCAAATAACGAAGATACATACACAACGTAATAAGTCATGATTCTACTGTTTGTTTGACAGATATACGGCTGTATCATGTAACACATCGCTTATATTAAACGACGTAGATAACAAATATTTTCCAATCAAAATATATGACTGTGATAAAAAAAACGTAATGTCACTTGTTACATTTGTTTCTATTTGTCAAAATTTTTAACTACGGTCTTTAATATAAGCGATGTGCTACAGCGGATAATAACCAACAAAACATCACTAGGTCTCATAGCATTGTGGCATATGCCGTAAATAGCGAATTTTATGTAGTATTCTTCTTAAAATAACTAAACTGCTATTAACTGCTATTGAGTCCCATATTATGTTTCAATTTTTTCTCCAAAAGTAACTACAGAAATAACATATTTCAAATAGACACCTGGTATACACTAGTTTAGAATTCCCAATCTTAGGGGCCTATTCAGAACTCAATATTTGTGTAGTCGTTATGGTCTGTATAGTTGTTACTATAAAGATTGTTAAAATCGAATTTAGTATTCTCAGTACTGAAAGTGGTTACCGTTAACAATTATTGTTAAGCGTTTTGACAGTCTTTATCATAACGACTGCTAAAACTATGTATTTATGGTTGTTATCACGTTGTTATTTGACATGTGACAGGTTACTATATTAATCAAATATTATTAATATTGACTCTTCTGCTAAATATTGGTGTTTTTATATTTTAGCAGGAAGCAGTTTATTATACGTATAGATACTGCTGAATAATGATCATAAGAACGATAAAGACTGTGGTGGAAGAAAGTTACTTTTGACATTCTGTAATATTCTTGAAAACTGTGTGATGTGTGATGTTTCTGTTACAAATCCAGTCAAAATAAAAAATTTAAATCTTCCCATAAATTTTCAATCACGTTGACATCATTTGTAGGTATTATCAAACCCGTTCTAAATAATATAGAAGTTTCTAAATATGACATAAATATCACATTGTTCTTTAGTTGTTTTGGGAAAACGTTTACATACTGAATATAACTGACATTTCATTAATTTTTAAAAAAATTAAAGCGTATTCTGTAAAAAAATGCTAATTTTAACATGCCTTTAAAAAATTATATTTTAACATGACTGTTAACAAATTCATTTTTTGGTATTCTCTACGTGAAAATTTGACACTGCTGTTAAAATCATAAATTTTAACATGTTTGTTAAATACTAGAATGAAGTGATCAACAAGACAGAAAAAATGTACGTCTTTACTAAAGTCATGTAGTTAGTACCCATAACACAAATAAATAAACATGATAAAATAGTAAAAAACTGTCAGTTTCACTTTGAAATATTAGAAAACGAATCTGTCACTTTGAAATTTTAGAAAACTGAATGGAAATAATACTTCGGAAAATAAATAAAAATCTGCTGCATAATCATGTCTCATTTTTAGATTCCATATTCAAAATGAAATACATTGAAATTACAAATTATTAAGTCATCATTCGGTATGTAAAATTTTTTCATCATCCTCAGAACAGAATTGACAATGAAAAATGTTAAGTTGATTTGGCGAACAAGACAGGAATAAAATATTTTAATTGCATTTAATACCTACATTAAAATAAGGTCCTATGTTTTACGATACATCTAAATCGTGCTCTCGATACACCATTCAAAGGTTCAATTGTGAATCTTTATCGAATTATTTTAATTAAATATTCCTACTGGCATCACGCTACTGGTACACAAAGACATACGATGAAACGGATGACGTTATTAAATAAAATACTTCGTAAAACAGTTGTATATTTTATTAAATATCACCTATATTTTTTATATTCATCCATGGCAATTTTCATTCGTTTTCTATTACATTTTCATTAATTACAAGTGCAACATATTCAAATGCTGTGATAATTTTATTCTATAAACATATGTTAAAATTTTAAAGGCATCGATTTGAATGACGTTAAAATATACAGTTTTAACACCTCATTTTAACACGGGTGTTAAAATTTTAACAGAATTGATAGTTACAGAATAGAAAATATATTTTAACAGCAAGTTTATTTTTAACATACTGTTTAAAATTAACAGTTTCCTTACAGAATACACCCCATTGTCAAATAATCTGGTTCATTCACAAGTATTATTTTGTAAAGATTGTTAATAATACCGACGTAGGTTCTTGATAAATTCATAAAGATTGTTACAAATGTCTTTATGATAACAATCTTTATATGCATAGCAACCTTTATGACTGTATTTCTCTGAATAGGCCACTTACGAGTAATTTAAAATTATAATGCTGCATTATGTTGAAAAACATCTCTTACATCTGTTTCCTAAATATTTGCCTGTAATTAACCCCAAGTCATTCGTGGATAATTTCTCCTTACAATGTAAGAAGAATCATCTAGTTGAGAATAAATTTCCAAGGATGTAATTGCCTGGTGCTTGAGGAACATCCGAACATCGTATATACAAGTCCCCACTCAAATAATTATCCTCGAGAGGTTTCTAATCATTAGCGCTTTCTAGCACTTGATTTCAGAACGAGCTATTCAAAGTGGAGTTTGTGTCTTCTCAAAGGTGGTCCCCCTTCAGTTTCGTGCTTCCAATGTTCCAATGAATAATCGGACGCCATTGATGCTAATTCGCTAAGTACACTAACGATTGCAATGTAAACATGAGACTAATGTATACCTACTCCTATATTTGATCAATTCCAATTCGACATCAAATAGATGTTATTTATACTACTATATAATATGATAGATGTTATTGAATAAATACAGATGCTTAGAATTCTCTGGATATTTAAGCTAGAAACGTATTCTAATTCCTAAGGCGACTATATCTACAATTCGGAGTTAGTTTAACCTTTAGCAGTCAATAAAATTAAATCACCCAATTCGTAACTATGGTAACTAAATCTGACGTTGTCTCCAAAAACGGAGTAGATTGAGATTAATGGGTCGATTTTGTTCACATCTGTAAGTCTTATAGATATGTAAATTTGTAAATACCTGACAAAAACGCATCTATTTTTGTTGATTGATATAAATTTATATAATAGTAGCAGGTTGTGTTGCGATTTTGTTCAGTATTTACAAATTTACAGATCTGTAATGGCTGGTTTATAATGCATTTAATTTATAAATTGGTTTATGGTTAATTTAAAGATATGAAATGTGTATATTGGGTCACGTGGTTTGATACAAATGCGATGATAGTTATATGATATTTATCACTTTTATCATAATCAATCTGTATTGTTCTACAGATAATATTAATAATATATCCATATTTTCGGAATCCATTTTTCAAATCATAATCTCAACTATCACTTGAAACTGTCATTTTCCCCACCAAAATCATTGTTTGAAATACTGTGAAATGATTGGACGCATTTACAAATTTACATTCAGACTATAAAATATGGTGATATTTTAAATGTAAATTCTAAATCATAAATTTCTTAAATTCATCATGAACCAGTAAAAGCCAGATATGTACAATTTATATTTATAAATGTAAATTCGTAAATCTAAATTTGTGAATTAAATTCATCATAAACCAGCTTTAAGATTTAAAGATGTGAACAGAATCGACCCATTAGTATCTGAGTTCCTATTGTTGAACGAAACTAACATTGGTGACGCTCCAATCGCTGGCAACATGGTGGACGACAGATCTATGTTTATCTTAAATACTCGTATTAATAAATTGTAATGTATCATTTAAAAACCATTCATCCATTGCATTGCATTACTGAGACAATTTTTCTCCATGTAGACTGACACGAGAATCCGTGATATAGGCGTGTATATGGAAATAGTAATTTGTACAACAATAATGGATATGATGACCATATCGCATGAGGATGAAGTTTGAGCACGACGCTGTAGGCGGAGTGTTCAATCATCTGAAGGCGATATGGACATTCCACTCGAGTTGTACAGCATACTTTTTCTACGACTAACGAAAAGAAGAAAAATAACAAACTGTAGAAATTTGAAATTTTATTGGACATTATTTACCTACGTGATTTGTAATTCGTTGATTTCATATCCGTCCTAGAATGGATATGAAATTACATCCGTTCAGTTAACTAGTATTGCCTACATACCCATTCTGCAGATTGCGAATAAATAAGTTTTTCAATTGTGAGTAGAATTTTTTTTTTTTTTAGTATATCTGTCCCGTAATTTTTATGCAGTGCCTTTATACATAGAGATTAAGAGAATAAAATTAAGAATTTCTTGGAGTCAAAATTTTTAAATTTGATTTACACCGAGTAAATTTAATATACAAGCGTAATAAAATGAAATTAGTATGAGATCATTTCAAAAAAATCAACCTCGAGTGAACTGTCAAATCATAACATAAAAATTAAGTATTTAACGCTCATTTCTTGGAATAGCTCATATCAAATCTATTTTTGCCAGGTCTTTACATTAAATTAGCTCTCTCAGTAAAGAAATTTAACACAATTAGAAATTTTAACAGCAGAAAATTCAGAAATTTGTTTTCTAAATAACCGTATAAAGTTTTACGGAAAAGATAATACTATTAAACTGTACAAAAAATAAAGTTATGTATTAGGATATTTCATACTTTTATGTTGTTAAAAAAATACAGAAAACTAATTTAGTTTTGGTAGAATGGGATCATACCAAAAAGAAAAAATGTGGATTTTTCTTTCATAAATGAAAAATTTACCTAATATTATGCATATATACATCAAAAATATTTTATATTATTATACTTTTCATTCATGATTTTCTTTATAAAGATTCTGAGTTTGGTTTTGTGACGTCATAGTTTTGTACACAAATACACGATAGTGAGGCACACCCGTATTCGTGATTTTACTGTACATGAACAGATCTGTCACTTTTTTCTAACAACCTTCTCGTATAACCAATATTTTGAAAGTAACGTCAACAGGCTTGCAACAAGTTATTTTTTAAAAAAGGTAAGTAAAATAGCGAAATATGCTAAATAAAAATATAAATAAATACAATTTACATTTGATTTAAATATTACAATGGTTGCACAATATTGTTCTGTGTCGTCCTACGAGAATAACTCGTTGAGAAGTAAAAATAAAATTTATGTTTGTATTCTTATGGCTCAAGATGTAAGGGAAAGATGGTATTGGCGAAAAAACTGAACTATAGGTGGCAGGCCGAACGATAGCAAGATGGCGGAGGAATAAGGACAGTTCTCTCATTCCTTATTGCTGGCAATATGCATTTCAAAGTGCAATGTATTTAATATGAACAAAATTAACATAAGGTTAGGTGATATTTTTGAATACTTTGTTTCTGCACTTCCTATAAAGGAAGGCGAAGCAGATTTTAAGGCAGGACATGTATTGCTTTGTGGAAGAAAAGATGATGGATCAGGTACAATACTTGGTTCTTGTTTAAAAACTAGTCATTTGAGCGGAGATCCTCATACGATTGAAATTTTATTAAATGAGAATATAAATTACTGGACAGCAAAATTTAGTTGTAGAGCAGGATTGGGATGCAAATGCAAACATATTGTTACAGGTTTGTTGCATATAAACAGGTTAGTAAAAATAAAAACTATTTTTATTGTTTTACAACAAAAGTTATCATTATTATTATGCTATTAATTTATTTGTTTATGGGTTTGCGTATTACAGAGCAGAAGAAATAGAAAAATTAAGTTGTACCGATTTGGAACAAGTAAGGGGAAAACTTGTTAAAAAGAATGATAAAAAGTGTATAGTTTGGCTATAAAACTAGAAGAATTTTACCATCCTGTTTTAAAAAAGAAAAAAAAAATGAATCGATTGGAGACGTCAAATCTATATGGGAAGAAAATTTCAAGATCATATTTTGTCACTTGGGATATCGTGTAAACTTACATTTTTTTACTTGTAATTACTGCATTGTGGCACTGAGCAGTATCTATGGCATTTACTGGTCATTATTTAAACCTGAAAATGTAATATACACTATATATGTCACTTTCTTTTACAAGAAATATAAATTAAACCTGTTTAAAATTACATTCGTTTCAATGTATGCTATCAACGTTTCCTTATTCCTCTAGTTCACAAATCTGCCACCAGACGTCACCCACTTTGAATTTTTTCGCCAATAAGGCAATAAATACTCCAGAAGTTTTGAAGACTACGGCTGGTTTCAAGCGTGGTTTCAAAACACAATGACATAAAGGTCAAAAGTGGTTCCATTTTTGCTCGGTAGGTGTCACTACAGCCGCAAAACTGTTACGTCATTCGAAATTTTATACAAACTTTAAAAAAAATTTACTGTAAAACTAGAAACTAATGTGTCATAAAATATATATTTTCGTAAGTAGTTTTAAATGTACTTTCAGAAAAAAAAATAAATTGGAAAATATGGTATGACCCCATTATCATCGTACACTCTTATATTTTTCGTGTTTTGCTGGGTTTTTAACAAAACCTTATTTTTCACAGAATTACAAATAAAGAATCGAACTATATTGCGCCATAAACCGAAAACTTCAATGTGTGAACTTTTTCGAGTTTTAAGGGAACTCCTGCTTTTGAAAAAAAAGAACTCAATTATGTGAAGTTTTCATCAACATTTATTGACTCCTTTCCTCAAAATTTGCTATCAAGTACCAAAAAATACTTTCATCTAGTGTCAACAATAGAATAGTCAAAAAATGAATTATAAATACAACAAACAGTGATCGCAATTTCCAACACAAACAGATCACGTAGACAAAACACCACAAATCACAAACGATGCGTAAATGACATGGCAGATCTGCTCTATCGGTATGTTGACATCAAAACAGAGGCGTAATGCATTGCGGTTCTCTATTTATAAAGTGATTCTATTCCAAATGAATTAGAATAGATCTCATGATCGCTTCATTACAAATGTTTACAGTAAATGTGTATTATGCTATGCATCAAAATGCCGTGAGTTTTTTTTTTCGTGAAACTTTGGATTTGTAATATCCATGATTATGTTTACGACTTGACAATTGATTGCAGCAATGTATTTGTCTGGGAACGAATTTGACAGAAGTATTATATTTAAATGTTGTAAGAAATTTCAAAATAACGAACAAATGAACCAACTAACAAACAAGTAAACATAATAACATAAAAAGTGTATTTTGCACCAAATCTGGATTATTATTTACATTTTCAAACATTCTTTCACAAAAAAAATATTTTTAGTTCCGTATCGTCCACAACGAACTCCTGATGATTTTGAAAATGGTATGATATACAATCCTCCTTTTTAAATAACCAATGTACAGGGTGTTTCATTTTCGATGTTTTATTAAGGTATCTCTGGTAATATTAATGATCGATCAAAACCATTTGCACATTCCAGGGTCAACTTTTCCAGAAAAGTTTAATAGTCACCACAGAAATTTTCGATCTACTTTTGTTTCTGAGCTACAGGCAAAAACTCGTTTTTCGTTCATTTGGAAAATATATCATATCTTATTTATTATGATAGTTAGAGAAAAATTGTTTTTACAAAAATTTTACTGTGTTGTAGGTAGAATAAAATGGCGTAATTAGATTTTTTGAAAACTTAATAATTCTCGAGATATAACACAAACTTATGATTTTTTAAATGGGAACCTATGTTGAAAATAGTCTCGTCCTTTTGCTTAATTTATATGGTTTTCAATGATATATAACAAGTCTACATTCCATTGTTTTAAACATTAATAAAAGACGAATTATTAATTTATTGGGGTGAAAACATTGGAAATTATTAAGAAACAAATGAAAATTTTTATTACAGATCATCATTTGTTTATTTTGATTATATATCTATTAATTGTGTTCTCAAAATTATTCTTAACCAATTATTTTCGAGTTAGTTAAAATACTATTTATCTACGTTGTAGTTGGCTTTGACACAATTCGAAAAAATTGGTTTAATATGCCTTTGAAGTATATAAATTGAAAAAATGAGTAAAACTGAAACAAATACTATTAGAAATATGCAAATGATGATATGTAAGAGATTTTTTCATTTATTTCTTAATAATTTCCAATGTTTTCACCCCAATAAATTAATAATTCGTCTTTTATTAATGTTTAAAACAATGGAATGTAGACTTGTTATATATCATTGAAAACCATATAAATTAAGCAAAAAGACGAGACTATTTTCAACATAGGTTCCCATTTAAAAAATAATAAGTTTGTGTTATATCTCGAAAATTATAAAGTTTTCAAAAAATCTAATTACGCCATTTTATTCTATCTACTCGTAAAAAACGGTAAAATTTTTGTGAAATAATTTTTCTCTATCATAATAAATAAGATACGATACATTTCCAAAATGAGCAAAAAAAGAGTTTTTGCCTGTAGCTCAGAAACCAAAGAGGATCGAAAATTCCTGTGGTGACTATTAAACTTTTCCCAAATAGTTGACCCTGCAATGTGCAAACGGTTTTGGTCTACCGTTAATATTACCCGAGATACCTTAAAAAACATCAAAAATGAGACACCTGTACAGTAACAAGCATTTTCTCTAACGTGACTAATGATGCTTAAAATTATTGCTGTACTTGGGCTGTGTTCGATGTTGCACTTTTATCACCCTAATATCTAAATCCTAAATTTATATGCCCTAAATAACGTCATTATTTAGGATTTTATGAATTAGATTTTAAGGTTTGTAGGAGTACACTATTCCTTGAAATTGACGCGCACTAATTAAACAAATCATGTTCGTTGTTATAATTTGTGCAAAATGTCAAATTTAATGTCAAAATATAGCTTCTATTTTGTGAAATATATTATTTAATGCATCAAATTAAATCGAATTGTACGATTCACTTACTGAAGTATTCCCATATAAACTAATGGATGTCGTTAGTGCGCCATTCGGAGCTGTACTTCTGTGAAGTAGATCTAAATACTAAATGCCAAAATGCGTCATCGGACATAGCCTTGGTGTTGACCCATCGGGAGACATGGATTAAAATCTGCATAGTACCACTTAATAATTTGCACTTTGTCTGCCACAGAATATACCATTGTGTTTCATGTTGGAATTTTATTACGTAATACTGAATCGTAAACGTCTTATTACAGAGCTCTGTCTCTAGTGGTAAAGAAAATCCCATGGTTCATATTAAAAATACTCATGTTATGTAACAATGCATGTATCTATTTTCGTCAAATTAATGCGCATTATTTGAAAACTGAACTTTTGACATCTGATGTTCCACATTACAAAACAAAAAACAAAAATAACAACTGAAAATAGAATAATTAAAACGGGAACTAACAGGGTTTTTTTTTAATGAATTGTTAGTACTAAAATAATTTTAAACTATTAAAGTAACAGGAAAATCAAAACTGAACACAGTGGTACTATTGATTCTGCTTTCACAAAGCTTTTCATGAAATTAATAATTTTATTGGTATTACTTGACTGTTAGTATGATGTTAGGGATGGTGGGAAATAATTGGAGATGCAGTCTTGGTAAACAGTGTTTATTAAATAGTCCAAATGAATCATCATCAGGGATAGTCAATGTACAGTTGGAAAAAAAGGTCATTACATAACAAAATCAAAAAATGTAAGGATGAAAATGTCATCAAAAACTTAACTTTAGTTGTTTCTGATGTATGCACGTATTTTATTATCTCTGATTCATTTTGACGACATTTTCATCCGTACAATTTTTTATTTTGTAATGTAATTATCTTTTTTTCCAACTATCCATTAACTATCCCTGATGATGATTCATTTGGAATCGAAACGTAGGAAAGTTAATTAAATGACTATTTAATAAATACTGTTTACTAAGATGCAGTCCTATTATTTCGCATCATCCCTAAAATAATAATATTAATAATAATTTTTAAAAAACATGTACTGAAATATTCTAAATATGTATTGTTTCTGATTAAGATAAAATTTGAAACTATAAAACATCACATTGGAAAAAAGTTTTACAGGTATTGTAGATACCTACATTTAACTTTTATTTATACACATTTAAAATTTAATTTACATACCGCTTAATGCCCGAGGCAATATTACTTTGTCTCCGAAAAGCTCAATGTAATGCAATTCTCATTCTAAACACAAAGCCCTCTTGATATCGGCTTGACACAGCTACAAAGCTAAATTTATCATCTATCGAACTCTATCTTTTCAGAGAAAATTTTCCGTGCGAGACACCAGACTTGAGCTGAGGGGTAAGGGAAAGAAATTCTTTTTTCCCGTACTCCTCAGCTCAAGCACGGTGTAGTATCTATAGGTGAGTGCACGACGTATTCCAATGCATTACGAAGAATGGCTAACTAACTGGGCTAGTTCATACAGTGTGTCGCTAGATGTCATGTTTTGTTGAGACCCGGTTTTTACACAAAAGATTTAAAATATTAAATTATTCATATATAACGCATAATATTCTATATTTTCAATCATTACCTTTTATCTTTTGTCAGTTCTATGTATGTATTTTGTACAAATTCCATACAAAAATGGTTCTATACTTCCAGTAAAATTATAAAACAACATATGTCAAATGCACTTGACATTGACACCTTTCAATCAAAAATTTATTTTGGTAACTGTTTCTGTGATTATAGTGTAGCTGGCTGTTGCTAAATTGCATATTTTGGCACCTTAAAAAGACTAAATTTCTCTTTATTTGATCCATACCCTGCTGTGCATCTTGTAGCAAAACATTTTTTGTCAAATTGTAACGGGTCGCGTTAGCGCCATTTTGTTTCCCAGTTACTTAGCCATGTCAACGCATCTCGTACTCTCACCTATAGATACTACACCGTGGCTCAAGTCTGGTGTCTCGCACTGAACATTTTCTCTGAAAAGATACCTATACTTTAAGACTTAAAATATAGGTATTTTGAAACTTACCAAAAATTTATTAAATTCCTATGTGCAGGATGGGGCCTACAAGGCGAAGGAAATAAAAAGTATTGCTGATAGACAAAATTTATTTTTGGGTAATAAAAGAACATAATTGGAAATTTTAAATCACACAGTTTTAACCAAAACAACTTGAAGGTGGTCGTTACAATTCTCTGTGCACTGATGCAACCGATTTCTGAAGCTCCTCTCTATACGATACATTGTTCGGGCTATTTCCTACCGAATAAGATTCTTTAGCTTAAGATAAATGAAACCCCTGCGTACTAGATATGAAGCGAAAATTCAAATAAATTGTTCTTGTACTGGAACTATTAATATTTTTTTTAAATCAACATTAGACGAACATACTTCTAATATGAACCTACATATTAAAAAAGTATTATTGAAATCTATTAGTATGTGAGCTTGATTTTGTAGGAAAAACGAGAAATGCCGTTTTCCCCATAAAATCAAAGTGAAATACTAATAGAACTTTTTTAAAAATGCAGGTTTATGTCAAAAGTATGTTCGTGTAATGTTGAATTTTTTAAAATGTTAATAGTTCTAGTATAGGAACAATTTATTTGAATTTTCGCATCATATCTAGTACGCAGGGGTTCCATGGCTCTTAAGTAGGGTGTGAAAGCGGTGTTTGTAAACCTCTGTCTTGAGATACCTCCACAAAAAATCACATGGCCTTAGACGGGACGAGCGCGCCGCGCCCCCGTCATGAGAACATTATTGCCCTTATAACTCTAACGCCATATGATTTTTTTATGCGAATATCTCAAGGCAGAGGTTTACAAGCACCGTCCTACAACCTTGCCTCAGCTGAGGAAACGCTGGCCACAGGCTTTTAACATGGGGCAACAGTTTTCTTTGTGCAAAAGTGATCAGTTTTAAACAATAATACATTAAATAAATGTTCAGAGCATCTAAGTCTGTAATCGTATTTTATTTTGCACTTACCTTCGTGGACGTGGGTGTAGGATATTTTGGTAAAGCTAACTCAGATGTTTCGAGCATGTCTTAACAAAATCAGTAGGCATCTTTTGAGATTTAGGTGGAAATAACTACTTGGCATAGGTAAATCCACCAGAGCCAATACCAGACTTAACCTCCAAAAATCTGATGTGACCAACACATAACCTCTCGCTACATATTTTACCTGGTTGTACGCATAAAACGAAAAATATTTTTAAATACAAATACATATATTCATGTCTCACTACAAAATAATTCTCACATATATTTGCAAAATCTATGGGATATTTTAAAATAAATTATGTACAATACATACATTTTCTTTATATTCAATATCCTGAAATTTTCTTTTTCTGCTTTCCTTTTCTTTTTCTTTATATTCGTCATTTTTTCGCAAATTCTTTTTATATTCTTTTTTACATATATTCTTTTGCGTTGTTGACTTTTTTTATTTTCATAATCTTCATAATAATGTACAAATATTTTTGACAGAGGCATACAAATATTTTTGACAGAGGCATACAAATATTTTTGACAGTGACATTTATGTGACAATTACAAACATTTGAATTTCTTGCCTTGTAGTAGTTTGATCTGAGATTTTTTACATCAAACTATTTTATATGCCTTTCTTTATCTCTAAATCTATAAAAGATATAATAATGAATTTATATTTATCGAATAAAGAACTTAACGTTCTTCAATACTTATAAGTATTTACATAAATTTTCGATAAATAATATTTAGATGTTTTTTTTCTTGTAACTACTACTTCCGGTTGTCCAATTGTTACCAAAACTGACTGGACTCTTCCCATTATTGCTAGATTGAGGAATCCGTAGTTAAAAATGTCTTAAGTCTTATAGTATTTGAGATATAGTGAATCCAACATCCACACACACACACACACACACACATCCACACACACATACGGACATCATCGTAAAAATGTTATAATCGGATTCTAGGGACCTTAAAACGTGCTTATTCATTAAAATCTGGATATGCGATTTTTAGCATGAATACAATACCTCTCTTAGCGAGAGGTAAAAATTAACAATAACAAATATTTAATATCGTAAAAAAAGTTTTTGCACAGTTCGCGGTACTATTTTTAAATGATAAACAAACATGAATAAATGGTCTAACCCTTATACAACCCTTCTACCCAGCCCTTCACCCCTGAGCTCGGTTACGGAACGTGTAAAATAAAATATGATTACTGACTTAGATGCAGAATTTTATGTTTGATAGGCTACTTTTGCGCAAGGAAAAACTGTTTTCCCATGTTTAACGCCTATGGCCCGCTTTTCTTGTTATATCCGGTATATAAATATAAATATAGCAAGTATTTAGAAAAAAAGTATTGTTCGCGAAAATCGTTATATTATCTGCCTTCAATCTTCTAAACTATTAATCCTACAAAAAAAAAAATTGTAACCACCTTGACCGACTAAGAATGAAAATAGTAGGCGGCTAATAATTCAATGTTCTTTGTTATATATATACAGGGTGTTAATTAAAAAGCGGGCCATAGGCATTTAACATGGGAAATCAGTTTTTCCGTGCGCAAAAGTTCCCAATTAATTTTAGACAAAAGTGTTTCAAATAAAAGTTGTAGAGAATTAAATTCTACACCAGCATCAGTAAACAGATTTTATTTTGCATGTTTAGTAACCTTTTATTAATTGGGAACTTTTGCGCACGGAAAAACTGATTTCCCTTGTTAACACCCTGTATATATATATATATATATATATATATATATATATATATATATATATATATATATATATATATATATATATATATATATTAACAATTTAAATTAAATAATATTTTTACAATTTTATCTACTTGAATTTTGAATATAAAGTTTTTCACTAGGACCTATGGTTTGGAGATTTTTGCAAAAATCGTGAAAAGAACACATTTAAACGGGTCCCCCACCCTCAGGGACTTTTACTATGATATACAGTAGACATCAAGGAATAATTGTGCCGTTTCAAAACTCCGGTATGTTTCCCTCGATCAGCGTCAATTGATCTAATTTGATTGGGCTAATTATGTTCTTTCATTTTCCAAAAATAAATTTTGTCTATCAGTAATTTTTATTTTATTTTATTCGCCTTCAAAAAAAGGAAGTTTCTAGGCCCGACTCTATAGCATTTATGTGGAATACATTACAAATTGTAATTTACAATACATCAAATTTCATATAGAGTAGAAAAAATTTCATAAATTCCAGCAAAAAATCTGGCATTGTTTTTGAACTCTGCAAAACGGAAATAATTTCTTTCCAAGGTTGAGCAATGTTTGCCTCCTGAATATGTAATCGTACATCATTTTTCCTACAGTAAATCATGTGTTTAACGAGGAAGCGTAAAATTTGCTTTATACTTGTTTGTTTTGTTTGAAATATTTGAACACTCGTGATATTCTCTCAGATGCTAATTTTTGTAACAAATTGAAAAAACTTTTCATCGATGTAATTATTATTAGCAAATTATTGTTTGGCGAAATGGAAATGTTTCGAACTGGCAATTATATTTTACTTGTGCTTCAAAATTCTATAAAAGCGCCTATCGCGCGCTGCACTGTGTTATTGATCGCCTACACACCGATTTTTCTCACTTGACCCTCACGTCATAGTTCGATATTCTTATGAATCAAATGGTACTGGTAGTGATGGAAACGTGATTACCAGCAGATCTCAAACAAGTTTGTGTACAGGCAATTACGTCGTCTAATATGTCATAGACTAGCCATGGTTACACTTACAAAATACGAATGAATTGACCTTTTCATTTTCCAAAATAATATAATGACTATTAAAATTACATACTTCACCTTCATTGTGTAGTACCGAATTGTGTTCGTATTTAAACACCTTTAGTTATTTATCATAATCACTAATTACATTTTTTTCATTCATTTATTTAACTTATGTTGTCTGTCTGTCTGTCAGTCTGTCTGTCTACCTGTTTGTATATCTGTTCCAACATTTTATAAACCATTTTAACCGACTTACTAACGGTCTACAGAGCTGAAATTTGTTACATAGATGGAGTAAAATTTTCTTCTTGTTTATACTCGTACTTGAAAGTAAAGGATTGCAACTTGTTCTTTGATGTTTCAATTTGAGACCACGCTCGTAATTATTCACATTCGGAGTGTTTGTCGTTTGAAATCTAGGTGTTCGTAATTCAAAATTGTTCAAAATTTAACCTAAATTTGTAAATTTTATACTGAATTATTTAATTCTTCAATTAAACTACTACTCCGTCTTACGATTATTCCTAAGATAATATTTACCTGAGAACGAAAATCATTGCAGGAAAGGGTAAATATCGCCAATAAATTATAAAAATAACATTGACATTGACAAATATGTACATCTAAAATGTCAAACCTACATTTGAGATATTTCACACATTTTTTGTCCTAAATGAAATTCATACTTCTCGAGTTTCGCGACACTTAAACAGAGTTAGCCATAAGGGTAACTTCACTAATTTCGCCAGAATTTGGGTTGCGAACGAGCATGCCAAAATATTAAGTGCCACTACTGTCGAATGTCATATACAAATTTGGTGTAACTATCTTTCTCTAAATAAATTATAAGACAAAGATGAAGCTATTAGACATACGTATCGAAAATAGAATGTAGGAAATCAAAAGGAAGACAGAAATACATATACAATTACTTGTTATTTTGTGGTTCCGAAATCAATGACGTGAGGACCAATTGAGAAAAATCGGTGTATACCTAAGCTCCTCCTCCTACTAGAATGCTTCTATTCATAGGCGTTAGTTCGCACGCGCTGGCCAGGGGCTCGCGGGCCAAATGATGTATAGGTACTCCCGCGTTACAATACATACGTTGAAAATCCGTCAAATGTTAAAAAGAAATATACTTGGTTGTATTTGTAATAAATATTAAATATATAGGTATACAAATATAACTCATTCAAGTTTTGACATGTTTACTTTAAAATGTAATATAATAATTAAGGCCCGGTATTTTCACTTCCGAATAAAGTTTCGAATAAGTATTCGTTAAATAAATTTATTCTATATATTTATCCAACGAATAATTCCATTGGGTCTTTTCACACATTTTACACAAACAAATAGCTATCTGTCGAATAACTTTAACGTTCGTGAATTGGTTGCCTTGCAGAGTGAATTTGTGTCAGTAGAGAAGGATGGAGTTTGGCGTAGCCACGTTAAGCAGACAAGGATGAAATAAGTCAACTACTGTTGAATCCGTAGTTGTCAAAATTTTGTTTGACATCTTTAATGTCAATGTCATTTATATTCTGCATTTTTAGCCCCGGGGATTGTAATTTAACAAGTGTACCATCTAATGTAACACTCGTATGTGGTAAACGAGATATGTATATTGTAAAAATGTCTTTGTACTTTTTGTATATTTGTTTTAGGTCAAAGTATATGTTTCAACAGAAGTATCCAAAATTCGAAAATATTGAGCCAGTGTCAAATGACAGGATCTTTATAATGATTTACCTATTTACTGTTTGAAATCAAATGCGATTCCCAATATGTGACACTAAATTGTTTTCATAATCGGAATCTGTCAAAAATTATTTCATGTATGTGGTTATGTCGCTGTCTGATGGTGTGTGGTCGATTTCTCACGTTATTTATTAATTCATAATTGAAAATATCATCATAATATTTAATATATCCATTTTGTTAATAAATCTGCACTATGTGGAAATGTAATGAACTTACGAATAAACCGTTTTTCGCTACCCAAGTACCGAATAATTTATTGCGCGAATAACAGATGTTATTCTTTCGAATAAATTTATTTGCAAGTGAAAAGACAACAAAAATATTTATCCGAAGGATAAATTTATCTAAACATTTATTCGCAAGTGAAAATACCGGCCCTAAATAATATAATAATAAACAACCGGTTGGGGTAGTAACGCAGTAGTCTACTTGATTCGGTCCGCTACACATACGAGTTTTTATATTATTTCTGAACAATTAATTAAAAATTACCAGTGTTTACGAGTATTTTGACCTTTATAACAAACATTAAATTATAAAAAATATACTATTTTCAATACTACAGTGATTACACATGCACATTCAGGTACGAGTACAGTTCTATTACTTTTTACATGTAAACACATAAATAAATCATTACAATTTTATTGCTGTATGTTTAGCTGTGGTAGTTAGTTTATTTATAAACAACATTTGTTTGAAGACATAAAATATTTCCAACTACTTTTAGAACGTAAATCTGATGTGGTCGACACATTACCTGCTACCGATTCCATTTTATCATTGCATCTTAACCTTTGCAACGGGGTCTGGTGGCCGCGTGCCTGAGTGTCCGGTCGCGAATCTGCGTAACCGGGTTCCCGACTGACGCCAAATATTTCGAATTTTAAATGCACTAAATTGACCCCTGTGGTTCACTCTTCACGCCAACATTGAGTGCCCGTGAGGTACAAATATGTAATCATCGATACCGAACACCCAACCATGGGAAATATGCCGTGATGATATATTTATTTATTTATTTATTTTATTTATCTTACCTATACAATGTTTTTTATGAAGAATTGTTCAACTTGATAAACAAGCTTTAAGGGTATGCCTGCTACGATTATACTTGATTAACTGTTTATACACATTTTTTTTATTTTTCATTTTGCTGTAGTTACCTATTAATTTTAAAGAAAAAAATAAAATATATAACTTGTTCAATATTTAAAACTGCACAATAACTTTTAAATTTTGATCATCAACTTGATGAACATCATGGCTGGTAGCACAAGCCTTGTTTTAACTAAAACGCTGTTTTAAAAAATGTCAAATTTCATTATTTAATGATATTAATAAAATGTATCAAAATATAATTTTAAAGCATAACTGATTGTTTACATTAAAACATTGTATCAAGCATTATATAATTATGGAAGAGGAAAGCCAATACTTACAATGTACTCCACCGGTTTATTAATGAACCACCTGATTTGGCATATCTTTTAATAAAGGTAAATTTAACAAATAACGAATCGGGATCACTGGTTCGTGTTAGTTGTTATCATAAATAAAACTCTTTAAATAATGAAATATTTTAATGAACAATTTATTGATCTACACTTTTACATTCCACCATTTTGTCAACACATCCACTACTCAGTTGCAGACATAACAACAACAGCTGGTCTTATATTCTTCAATACAAAACCTATGTTGTATTTGTTTATGGCACTTATGTCTAAGTCGTATTTAAAAATTTAATATTCGACAGGTCGCCTCGACGTGGAACTGGAAATCATGGATCTTAAAATTTTCATATTTGCTTGCAAATAGCCACAAATTGAGTTGACATTGTCAACATTTCAAGTAACGTGCACCATACATTTCAAAACCTGCCTGATATAACAATACAATCAGTTGAAAATTGCAATATCACCATAAAATTAAATTGTAATAAATAAAACTTACCGTTTAAAATTGTTTTGACAAAGTAAATCTGAGCGCATTGTTTCTTGTTTCATAATTTTTTAGTTGAAAGATTTTAACCTCACTGATTCTTTTTTCTGAACTAACACAGGTATAGCTATAAATTTCTCTTCTTTCTAGACTTATCAACTGGAGATAAGATAAAAATCAATAATTAGAAGTAATATTTCAACATAAACAACTTACTATTTTGAGGTTATATGTAATTCATCTGTCATGACTACCACTTCTAGAATACGAAAGGCGCAAAAAACAGTACGTTTATTGATCTTCTAAACGTCGTGTTTTCAGTGATAAACAGTGCTTTTATATACTCATGAAAACACCGAAATAAAAAAACATTTTTAAAAAATCGTTCTTTAAACATAAGGTGAAATTAAAAATTGAAATTTGATTTGAGATTTTTTAAAACAATGCTTGTGCTACCAGCCCATGTCTTTTGTCAATCTTATTATACTGTATTTCAGATAAGAATAGGCTTAGGAAAAAGATAGGGCTTACGATTCCAGTTTTCTAATTGGTCTAAACGTAAACCAAGTTTACAATAGCGATATGTAAGCAGGTATATTATTTATACCATTTTGACTTTGTAATCGATTTATCAATTTTGAAGTAACTGTTTATTTACTAAAGAATTAAAAATGAATAAATTTTGACATTTCGGGCTGTCAAGTATGTCATGCACGAAACAAAACTAATTCATAAATTTTATGTGTCTGTAGCGCCACCAAGTCTATTCTTATCTGAAATACAGTATACTGAACGAACGTTCTATATTAACTACATATATTAAAGGAGCGACGTACAAGGCTTATAAAAACTGATTATTTTATTTGTTTTATTCTATATTTAAATATATTTCTTCAATAAAAACTATAACATTATTTAAATATGTATTTCTCGACTGGATCAATGAAGTACTGGGAAAACTTGGAGAAAAAACTGTCTGATGGAATCGTTTGAAATGTTTTTATTACATAGCCGACGTTTCGGCACCAATTATGCCTTCTGCTATAACATTATTATTTATTAAAAATTCATTATCTATTGCCGAAATAAATAATAATTTGCTGTTTTATTTTAAAATCTGACGTTTTCGATGGGCCATCCGATAGAACTTCATTTCCTTACTTCGATAACTATTGAATTGTATTGGTTCCTTTTTCTCCAGAATCGACCACCCCAGTGGTGTGGGAGGGTAGCGAATCAGTATTTTATATATAATAACTAATATCTCTAAAATTCTTAATTTGCGAACCCATATTAATTAAGCGCTTTCACTCATTTTTGTTTATACTTCATACTCCTAAATTTTTACACTAGATATGCATTAATAAAAATGTCTTCTTCATTTTGTGTAATTTAACCTACCTCATTTTTCTCACAGTTTCCGAAATCCCTATGCTCGTCCTAACTTTGATGCAAAAATATTTCTCAACAGAGAAAATAATTTTTCATTTTGTCAGCCCAGCGCGAAAACACAGACAATTCATCATCCTATGTTATACTCAAGTCGCTTTTATTATGGCCCTCTCCTTTAATTTCCATTATTTTTCCACTACACACTTTACCACCAATGACTCAGTCTACCCTTTTCATTCGCCTTTCCTTTATCCTTCCCACGTTATCAAACTGGCAATATAATGACCGACAAGCTGTGTATCCCGGTCTGATCCTGATGATGTTGAATCCCGAACCTGATCCTGATCCTCCTTCTGAATCCAGGCTGAAAGGCCGTGAAGGTGATTCCAGCTAGCAGGAACAGTGAATCAGACGCTCAGCAATCGATATATAAACCGAATCTCAAAGTTTGGGGAGGGATGCAGAATCAGGACGAAATGAGTATTGGAAGGAAGGGAAACGTAATATGCTGGATATTGCGGAGGGTTAAGGTTATAAGGGATGGAGAATGTATTTGAGTTGTACATATATTTCACATTTGTATGAAGCTGGATCCATACAGTTAGCTCAGATTAGAAACACCAGGGGGACAATTCTTGAAAAGAGAGATGTCAGAAGTGAGGAAAAACGTCACGTGACTTACATGACACGTAGTGATATTTTTTTATTTAATTCATGAAATAATTTTGTCGTCTGATTAATTCACATTTCATCTCACTACGTGAAAATTATCTCCCCACCTTTTTGGTGGTGAGAATCAATGTCACTCGCTAATATTAAATAGAAATTTGCTTAAAGGCGGTGTAAACCAAAAAAAAAAAAACAGCATTAAAAAATATTTTAAAAATATCTAAGAGCAACAGTAAAAACCTCAGTTTGCTACAGACAATACTTCTTGAGATATTTTCATTCCGAATATTTTTTTGTGCTGGCGTGAAGTTGGCACAAAAAAATTTCATTGTTTATAACTTTTGAACTAATGAAGGTAGTTTAAAAAATTGTAGGGTGCAAATTGGGTGCAAAATATTTGCAAAATTTCAGAATTTGCACCCACACTTTATGTGCCAAGTCCACGCACCTTTTCTTCGCTATTTGTTGTGATGCCGCCTAATTGTTATAACAACTTCAAGAATTCTACCGTAAACATTATATAATTTTCCCCGGAAAGAAAAGGATCCCAACGATATAACGCTTGGAAAAATCGTGTCAATCGGAAGCATTTTACTCCCAATCATAACCATGCAGTTCGCAGTTTACATTTTAAAATTGATGACTTTGAAAATAAATATTGGAGTTTTATATTAACCCTGCAGTGATGGCGCCCAAAATGTAATGTTACCGGTGCCGCGGAGTCTGACAGACTCTGTTAATATATTCTCGTTTAATATTAATGTCTGAAAGATTTTTTTTAAATATAGTATTTATATTAACATTACACCATTTAACATACATTATAGTTGAATATGAAATTTGGTTGTTTGGTACATTTTAGAAAGTATTAAGTTTAAATTCACACATTTTTATAAACCACATAATCCATACAAAATATACATAAAAAATAAACTATATTTCTTTTGAGTATATGCATGTACCTACATAAAAATAATTATATTTGCATGTTTTAAACACATACTTATTTGAACACTCCTGTGTTTATTTATATATAAACTTTTATCTTTTTATCGAAATTCATATTTTTTATATAGAATAAATAGTACATGCACAGAAAAAGAAAATTTATAAGTAAGCAAAAGTAACCATCCGCTACTTGCTCATAATATTCTGCAGTATACTACAAAGTTAGGATTGTACAGAAACAGAAAAGAACATATTCAAATTAATTACCGCAATAAACAATTAAAATCTCTGGAGTCTCACAGACTCCACACTACCTTAAAGGTAGAACACACGTAATATAAATAACGCAAGATTACTATACGCATATTCTGCGTTACTGCCAGTGCTGGTTCGGTTTGCTAATGTCATAATGACATCACAAGCTGCGGACGCGTTGCCTAAAACTCTTATAATTCTTCTATCCTTACACTCTCAGAACAGACGATGAGAATCTTGCCCAAATAGAGTGATTTTCAAATCGAGTAGAGTGTTGAAAATGCGTCGCTCTTATTGAGTTCTTTATTACTCTTTTACGATTAAACTAAATTCGCTCTTAGAAGAGTATTTTTATAATTAATCTTTTAATAATTACATTTTAATCTTAAACGATGAAAATTTTTATTCTTTAAAAGTGTAAATAGTTCTCCACAAAAGTGTGAAATATAAACTTTTATTGTCAAAAATTACTCTTTATTTTAGTGATATTTGTTCATTAAAGGTGTATATAGTTCTCCACAAAAGTGAATTTTTCATGTTGATCTCTTAGAAGAAAACATTTCTTTTAATTTTTGATTCATATTTAGAATAGATTTCAATTTTTGAAAAAATGATAATGTCAATTACAAGTTCACAACAGCCGGTTTGGAACACACAAACGAATATATTTTTCACAAAATTACAAGTTCTTGCATGTCCGTACACGCTATGTATATATGAATATCAACAGGTAAAGTTCATTTTACATTGTACATGTAAAGCAAGTATAAACTTCGTATAATAAATATAAATAATACAATTTATTTTCAATTCTGCTAGCTGTTGCCTCGTCCACACTATTTTGCATTATAAAGTCTTTTAATTCTTCGACATTCATTTTACTTCGTTTCTAACTTCCACCATTTCAGAAACCCGTTAAAACAGGAAGATCGCGTACATTACGCAGTGCAGAGTGCAGTACAAGAACAGAATAACAGAAAGCAAATATACGGCGCATGCGTACAGCGTACGGCGCATGCGCGAAACGCGAATAGTACACTTCATTGAGTGAATATAGCTATTATATATACTAAAACGCTAATTTCACTCTTTATAGAGTAAATTTTAACAAATGTTAGAGTAAAATATTTAAATTAATTTAATAAGAGTACAATTTGCTTTTTTAAAGTGTACATTTTACTTTAATGAAGAGAAAATTATACCAATCAAACAAGTACATTTTAATCGACATTTGATAACAGGCAAATATACTCATATAGTGTAAAAATTTTACACTTAAAGATGAAAATATTTTCATCTTCAATTGAGTACCTATATTTTACTCATTTCGATTAGATTTTAATCAAGTAGATGAAAGTATACTCAAATTTAACTAAAAAAGTTTTGACTCCGTAGAAGATAAAATTTTTCACTCTTCTGTTTTGAGAGTGTAACAATAGAAATATGTGGTTTAAAAATTTGTTCTTAGAATTTTTCATACTACAATTTTGATTTTTGGTTTACACCCCATAATACTAATCTGGGGAACCGGGTTCGATCCCGATCGACCGACGCCAAATATTTCCAATTTTAAATGGCACAAAATTGACCCCTGTGGTGCACTCTCCACGCCAGCAATGAGTGCCCGTGAGGTGACGTCTGGTAAACGCCCGCACGGTACAAATATGTCATCATCATTACCGATATCTGCGGAAAAGCAGAATGGCACACCCCGCCTCAACAATGGGTAATATGCCGTGATGATATATATATTTTTTTTAATAAAATAATAACAAATATCATGGTTGACGAAAGAGAAGTTGCTGCAGCTTTAATGCATTTGAAAAATATAGAAATTACTTTCGAACAAAATTTTTTAAATTTTATTTCGGCTGAATAAAAATTTTGTGGATCGCTTTGGTGAGAATTTAAACCAACCAACCAAGTCATAAAAAATACTGTTTTACGTCTTTTGATTTGTGGGTTTCCAGTTTGGTGTCTGAAGTGACATACATTTAGCTAATTATATTATATCTACAGCCTGATTTAAATATTTTACAAAACTTATACAATACAAATACGTTTATACGTAGTAAGACATTTTATTTGTAGTTGTTCGATTACGTCAATAATAATAATAAATTGTTAATGTAGAAAATTTAGCGTTATACGTTAGTCACTCGTAACCATAGGGGCGGAGAAAATTTGGCCCGCGGGCTGCCTACCACGCACCACTACACTACGGACACGGACTCAAAATTGAATAAATTTAGAAAAACTAGTTGCGAATATCAACATTATCAATACCAGCAATGTAGTACTGTCAGTGTCAACAATAACACTTTTATGTCAAATTGATCACTTGCTAATTCATGGCCATTTAGATAGGTGAAATATATCTCACTATGTTTCGGGAATTAAAAAAGTGAGAAAATATGAAATGACCGTAGATATTTTTAATGCATGTATTCTCATGAATTAGAACGAAGTTTTGATAACACTACTGAATGAATACTCGTATATGAATAATTGAATTTACCTTTTCCTGTGGGCCAGTATTTATGACTTACCTCTTCAAATGAACATGAAACAACTTTATAAATACACTGTAAATATCTAACAACATAAAAAGTGAAAAAACAAAAAAACTAAATTAAATATAATCCTAATACTGAAGGTAACGAACTTATACTAAATAAATGCATGAAACACAAATAAAGGTCGTAATAATATAATTCGCAAAATACAATGACTAATGTCGCCTCAAAACGTTTAGTTAGACATGCGCTGTTGGTTTAGCGTGTACGCCATGACACTACGCATGCGTAGTCACATCAAGGACGTTGAAGTTCAACGTCCTTGAGTCACATACTATACAGAGGTGGCCAACTTGTGGTGCATGCGCCAAACTTGGCGCATTGAATGATTACATCATTACGCCGACTTAGTCTTTTGAAGTAGGCGCCATAGTTAAATTCATCTATTCAACACCAGAGTGTTCTCAATTCAAATCATGCCGTCTTCTTACTCACCAGTTCATCGCGATCGCCTCCTCGTCCAAGAGATCATCTCTCACTATTGTGTCCAATAAACTTGTCTTTTTATTAGGCGTACATTAATTATCCCAATGACACAACACGCAGATGGAAGCTACAGTTTTTTTTTTTTTTGCATTTTGAGATATATTTTCTAATCAAATGATCCAAGTTTTGTTTTTTTTCTATTATTCAAAACTTATAAATTTAATTCCAAAACAAAAATTGTTTCATGAAAGAATGCTTAAGAAAGGATAAAATTATTTATTAAAATTTTGGCGCGAAAGGTGTGACGCCAGCGTTAGTGTGAATAAAAAGTGACAATTATATACATTACAAATTGTGTTTCTGTATAAAATGTCATTATTAACAAACCTCAGTCGCATATTAATTTGTACGTTCTGCAGTGACGTCAGCGTCACTAGTTTACATGAAAATTTTTAATTGGATAATTATGGGTCTAAAAATATAAAAATATGGAAATTTTTATTTTGTTTTTATTTATTCACATATGCCAAGTGTAAAATTGAAATATGTACATATATGCGGAACACAATATTATTTTTTAATTAGGTTATTATTGCGTCCCTAATTATTAAAAAAAACATCTAATAACAGCGAGGTAGGGCATAAAATTCTGCATATAAATCCGTAAACAAAATTCATTTCATATATTTTGAAATTGCAGGTATTTCAATTAATAGTGCTAGACTTCTAATTATGTTCTTTCATTAACCAAAAATAAATATTGTTTATCAGCAACAGTTTTAATTTTATTCGCCTTCAAAAAAGGGAAGTTTCTATACTGTATCTGGTTTAAGATTGCAGTGGTGTGAAAATAGGAGCAGTTTAATCTTGTTGTTTGATTGGATAATATCGGGGTATTAACCAATCAGAAAACAAGATCGAACTGTTCCTATCTTCGCACCACTGCAATCTTACACCAAATACAGTACAGACTGCATCCTGTAACGTGTAGATGAGGCTAAGCCTCATCCACACATTGGGCCAACTAACGCCAATAAACTAATATAAACAAATACAGGAGAGACAAAGCAAGGCGAGTCGGCGAAAGTATTTTGCTTCTACATTTGGCCCAGATCATTAGGCTAGTATCAGACGTTTCTCGTTTATTTGATTCGTGCTCCAAAAACCGATAATGAGGCGAGCGTCGGCAAAAGGCGAGTGGCTAATGCGAGTCGCTGCGAAGTTATACAAAAAGCCTTTCCACACGTTGGTGTGAACTCGGCGTTGGCTTTCATTTGCCTAATTTCGGCCAACGTGTAGATGAGGCATTGAGGTTTACTGTTGCGCCATAAACGTAGACGCAAAGTAGTGAAACGAGCATACCTCTAACAGTAGTATCTATGGTTACTTATACTTAGGGTGACCATCCGTCCTGGTTTGGTTTGACCGGGACAGTCCCGGATTTCATAGATTGTTCGGACGTCCCGTCATGGTTTTCAAAGTCCCGGTTTCTACTAAATTATAAATTTTCTTTTTGTATTTATACCTGCACAATGTTTCCCCAAAGAAATAGATTTTCTAATGTTTGGTGATTGTAAAATGTGAATATGCAATATTAAAATCATATTTGGAAAATAATATAAAAAAATAATAAAATGCCCTGAAGAATTGTACATTGTCAGAACAATGAAACTCCAATAAAAGCCGACAAAGATGTATATATAAACTATAAACTTTTCGTCTTACCGCATTTGGTAATGGTATGATTACATTCACATACCTACCGTGTGTCCCAAGCAAACCTTGACATAGGCGTTTAATATGGGAAAACAGATTTTTGTGAATAAAAAGTGTCCGGCTTAAAATTAAGCCATGATATTTAACATGATAATAGTACATTACCTCGTGTACCTTATTTAATATTAATTACATTATTATCATTTCGTAAATTAGAGAAACTTATAAATATCTGTCAATAAATATTTGTTTCAATATTTTATTACGTAATAACAAAATAATTGCAATTGTCATTGTAGGTTAATGGTTAGCATAGCTGACTGTGGACTGAGATGACGTTTAGAGGTTGGGGTTCGAATCTCCGTCAAGAGAGTATTTTTACTATTTTTTTTTATTTATGAATTAATTGGAATTATATTAAAGATATTATGTATTATATTAATATGGGTATCAATGTTTTGATTATTGTAATCAATTCATATATATTTATAAACCAAGTACATAATATAAAATAATTGGTTTTAAACAATGACAAAAATTAATTACAATAATCAAAACATTGATTTAATAAAAATGCATTATATTTTCTTTTAATCTTAATAAAATATGATTGCGATAAAATGAATATGTGTATGTTTTGTGATTTACTGTAAAAGTAGGTGTTATAATTTAAATTCTTATGCTTTTGTGTCATACTGATAATTACTACTTCCATTGAGATTAGTATTATATCATGATAGAAACTTATTTGTAATTATTTAACTAATTCATCCATATTAATATAATACATAATATCTTTAATATAATTCGCAATTAATTCATAAATAAATAAAAATAATAAAAAAACTGTCTTGGCGGAGATTCGAACTCCAACCTCTAAACGTCATCTCATTCCATAGTCAGCTATGCTAACCATTGACATACAATGACAATTGAAATTATTTTGATATTACGTGATAAAATATTGAAACAAATATTTATTGACAGATATTTATAATTTTCTCTGATTTACGCAATGATAATAATGTAATTAATATTAAATAAGGTACACGAGGTAATGTACTATTATCACGTTAAATAGGATGGCTTAATTTTAAGCCGGGCACTTTTTATTCACAAAAATCAGTTTTCCGATGTTAAACGCTTATGTCAACGTTTGCATGGGACACACGGTTATGAGAATTTGTGTGAGATACATGTCAAATAAACAAATCGGGAAACATCACCTCATACAAGAGCTTAGACAAAAAATAGCATATACTTTTAGGCTCATACAAATTTTGTTTCATCACACTTCTATCTCAAACAAATTCTCACACATATATCTAAATGTAAACATACCTTATTTCCGCAATTTTTTTTGCCCTGTTTTAAACCTTGAAAAATATGATCACCCTACGTATACTAAAATCGTTTATTACCAAAAAATAAAAATCATTCTTTAGTTCAACGGAATTTGAATTTTCTGTAAATTTTTTCGTTTTCCTTCCTAGATATTTGGAAATGTTAGCTTTATGATTATTAAAATATATGGGTCAGTAAATGTGCGAATTATTAATTTATAAATATTCTCGTATAACTCTACATAATAATTTTCATAAGTATTAAGTAGTTCACACCTTTTTGTTGTTGCAAGAAAGTTTTACTTAACGAGGGTCCTGGCATGTTTGACTACGCATTGTTTAATAGTTGCTAGTAGGAAATATGTTACGAACTCGATGTAATAATAATAATAATAATAATAATAATAATAATAATAATAATAATAATAATAATAATAAAAATACAAATATATCTTATATAGTGTTATAGAAAAATTATATATTTTGTTCATGTTTTGTTGAATTATTGACTTGGGGCATGATGTAACAATATAAGATTACGATTATTAGATGAATAATATGAGTCGATCTGTATTTTTTTAGACGCAACGGTGTAGAGATCAATAATTTAGTGATAGTAGGCCGAATTCAGCTTTATTCAGTAGTGACCGTTTCTAGTAACTATGGAAATAGCTTGCATCTTTTTCTTGCGTTCAATAAGCTAAGCAAATCAAGCAACCAGAAGTAAAATTTGTTGAACGACATTGCTAGCCAAGCATTTGCTTGATATGCTGGCAAGCAATTCAAGCCACAAATTTCTCTCTTGTCTTGCTAAGCTCAGATATAATGGCGGGAAATACAAATTTTACATACATGAAATTAACTTGAACTGTTTCTTTTTCTTTATATGGTGTGTGTTTGTCAACCACATGTCAAAAAGGCTGTAAGAGTTTTGTGATGGATGTTTATAACAGTATTAAATTTGAAATATTTTGTTATAGTTGATATAGCTTCTTTCAAATTAATCCCACTATCAGCAAATAACTGGCTAAATGCGTTTTCCATAAGTTCGATGACAGTTGTGGATGACAGTTTATGGTTATAAGTAGCAAACCGTTCAATGTACTAATAGTATATTCCGTAACTTAACCACGATCATGGTTATGGTTTTCTTGTGGTTCACGTGGTCAGTTTATGGTTATTGAAAAGTGGTTGTGATTCGGAACTTCTTGGTTAATTTGTGTAAAGCAGGGAACCATCGCATCATTAGAAATAAGTGACAACGTAACTCTATTTGTCTATTTTATACTAACGTAAATATTATACACATCAGTATATATTAATAATAATTATTTGTTTATACAATTTTATTTATTATATTATAAGAAATAAGAAAATGACCACAACAACCACAAAAAATTGTGGTCGTTGTGTTCCCGAAAACGTAACCAAAATTTTCAGGAACCACATTCCGAAATGGAACCTCCATCCTGAAATTATGTTTTGGTTACATTCCGGAACGCTTAACCAGAACCTTGGTCACCGCGGTTAAGTTACGGAATATAGTATAAGTAACAAGTCTCGTTTGCTTACCTACCATTTACTTAATTTGCTTACTTCATTGAACGCACCTAATGTGTCAATGCATATATCTCTCTTTATTTTGTTATTTTTATTATTATTAGCTTCTTTAATTAAAGAAGAGTCTGAATATAGTAATATACAAGTATCTTTATGCGGAGTATGTTTTTTCTATTTCTCTAAACACTTGAATTTGTGATGGTAGACCGACATTATCATCAGTAAAGCTCTAATTAAATGTTTACCTTAACAATTTGTGTCGAATACAATGTTTCATTAAAATCCCCTTTCAAGAAAACATAATTGTTTGAGGTTCATCTCAAGTTTTACTTATTTTTAAAGGTCAAAAACATGCCATCATTATCGAAATCTATGTTTAGCATTTCGGTACATTCAGTAATGATAAAATCCTTATTATGACTAAAATTTTCTTTTTGTAAATAAAGTGAAAAGTTTGTTTCTTTAAGATATTGTAGAAGTTGAATTTACTTTTATATTGAATGAAAATAATATTGCAAATGTCAATAATAAAATGGAAGTATCTCTGCAAATTTATCTTTAGAGTAATTTTCAAAATAATCAGGAACTTGACTTTTGCGCTAAGTAAATAATGAAAGCAACCGTCGAGCTTTCTATCATCACCTATCTTCGCAATATTGAAAATTGAAATGTTGAAACCGTTAACGTAATAAGAAAAACTAAATTGCTTTTCGTGATACTTGCTTACATTTAAAAGAATTAACTACGTAAATAGATTAACTACTATAGTACATTAAAACACAAGTATCATAAGGCAATCTGTTAACGTACGACTTCAAGTTTGGAAAACGAACCGCCAGGAGAGCTTTACAAAGGACGATTGCGTCTACAGGCTTTATGATACATGTTTTTTATACTATTTTTCCTATTGAGGTAATTTTACAATTAGATTTTTAAAAAAGGACTTGTCAAAATATGAGTTGGTGCTTTTTATCAGTTATGTTGGTAGCGCTTCCCGCTAAAAATTGAAATTTCACATTTTGACAGTTTGTGTATCTTGTGATTTTGTCTGATTGTTTACATTAAAACATTGTATCAAGCATTATACATTTATGAAAGAGGAAAACCAATACATACAATGAACTCCAAGATTTATTAATGAACCATCCTGATTTGACATATCGGTGGTTCGTGTTGGTTATTATCATATATAAAACTTGAATATGGGATTGAAGGACATTACGTGGACCATCAAGCCTTTTTATTGAGAAAACAACATATAAATAAAACTCCTTAAATAATGAAATATTTTAATGAACAATTTATTGATCTAGACTTTTACTTTCCACCATTTTGTCAACACTGCACAGATAACAGCAACAGCTGTTCTTACAATTTTTACTACAAAACATATATGGCATATATTCGATAGTTCGCCAAAACGTAGAACTGGAAATCATGGATTAAAACGTCAACTTTTCATATTTGTTTGCTAGTAGCCGCCACAAATTGAGTAGACAGTGTCAATATTTTCAAGTAACGTGCATCATATATTTCATAACCTGCCTGGAATAACAATACATTCAAATCAAAATTGCATTACCATAAATTTAAATTGTAATAAATAAAGCTTACCGTTTTAATTATTTTGACAAAGTAAACCTGAGCGCATTGTTTCTTGTTTCATAATTTTTTAGTTGAAATTTTAACTTCACAGATTCTTATTCTTTCTTAACTAACACAGCTATAGCTATAAATTTCTTTTCTTTCTAGTCCTATCACCTAGAGAAAGGATAAAAATCTACAATTAGAAGTAATATTTCAACACAAACTGTTTACCATTTTGAGGTTATCTGTCAGTTATGAAAGCATGACTACCACCTCTAGAACATGAAAGGCGCCAAAAACAGTACGTTTATAGACCTTCTAAACATCGTGTTTTCAGTTAAACAGTGCTTTTGTAGGCTCATAAGAACACCGAAATAGAAAAATATATTTATATCGTAGTTATTAATGGTGTATCAGGAACAGGGTAAAAAAAATTATTAGCGTGTTCCTCAGATTATTTTGAGTAAAAAATGGTATGTGAAGTTATGTCCGGAAACTTTTCGTTACATATACCATTTTTTGCTCAGAATAATCTAAGGAACAAGCTATTAAATTTGTATTTCAGTTTCTTCCCATGAAGGTCCCCCACACCTAAAACAAATTCTGGAACCGCCACTGATGTTCGTGGAAGTTGCTGTAACTATACAAACAGAATAAAACAATATTACACGTGTGGCATATTTCCAAGAACCGCTGCTGCAAATTGATAAATAAAAGATCGTAATATAATAAAATTATGGATTTAAAATTTATACGCTTAGTGGAACTAAAATAAAAAACACTGCAGTATTAAAATACATAATCATTTCACTAAAATAAAATAAAAATCTGATACGAGAATATTTTTCCATATAATGGGCTACTTGCATACAAGAGAAATTTTAAATAGTATATTATATTTTTCAAATTTATTTTACTCAACTACATTATTTACATTATAAATTTTTCAAATAAATTCTGTTATTATTTAATAAATTTAACATAAATATATAAATGTTGTATCCCCCCTCTATTGATGACGACACAATCACTAGCATTTGATTCGTTAATTCGAATGGGAGAAGTGAAGGGAAAGTAACCTATACCAACCAAATTTCTAAAATAACTTCTACAGTTTACGTTATTTTAATAATTTTATTTAAAAATAAATTTGCATTATTTTTTCATTACTGCTAATTATAAATATATTTCTTTAGACGAACATTGTGATAAGTGACATATCAACGTAATATCCTAACATTAGGGAGTTTTTGCATAGCGTTTTCCCGAAAGACGTATATGCTAACGTCTTGGTTGCTAGACAATAGGGAGTTTTTGCACGACGTACGAGAAGATTCCGCCAACGTTAACGTTACGTCTTTAATAACGCACGTACAAAATAACGCGTTTTCAAAAGTTTAGATTTTGCATTACGTTTTAATCACAAGTTGATTTTAACGTTAAAATGACAGTTGTTTAAAAATCTGTCATTTTCATTGTATTTTGTCGGTAAAGAAATCAAACACTAATGGAAGAACTATTTACTGTTTGCTAAATAGCTTTAAAAGGTGTTCTACAGCTCTGAAAGAAAAAATTCCTGTGGTCCTATTCAAGTTATTTTTAATGACGTTCCAACTACATACATTTTCATAGAAATTCATCTCTGTTACATTTCTTAGCAATCTCAAAATAAAAATAACCAATCAGGTATGTCGACATATAACAAACAAGGGATTATTAGTTGTCAAATCAATAGCTATTGGATAAAATTTTTAAAAATAACCACCGAGGTACAGAATAGGGTCCTAAATCTTTCTCTACATGGTTATATTTTTAATGTAATAAATATGTTTCTGAACTTATAAAATATTAAATAAAATACGAACAAATATTAGGAATATTTAACTCAAGATTAAAATTCATTACAACAATGATAAGACTTGATTACAACAATGATGGAACTTGATTACACGAACGATAAAACTTTATTACAACAAAAATAAAATTTTATTGCAGCAATCTTAATTACGCTAGCAGCGAAAATAAGCATTTTACCTAATATTTTTAATAAATTCCTTTAAGTAAATAATAACAACATCGAGTTATTATTATTTACTTAAAATATTGTAAGAAATAAAAAAATTTTCGTTACTGTGAATTTAATTTTCTTTTGTATGAAATCAATTTTCGTTAATGTCAAATCACATTTTGTTACTGCGTATTCAGTTTTCATTAGTGTGAAATTAGTTTTCGTTAATGTGACATCATTTCAAAAGTGTGTAATCATACTGAGAAGACATCAATCATATGGCTCTATAAAAAGTAACCAAATATTTTGCCATTCAAAAAAATAATTTTTGAAATCGTTTGCAGGTGCATCGTCTTTAATACGAAAACGTTTTGCAAGTATTTGTGTATATAATATAATTGTAGTTTGCAGTCAAATACGCTAAATTATTTAAGTTTGTCATATGTTAAAATTATCAAAGAACTGATATTTACATAATAAACACGTTACCATGGTAGACTTACGAATACGTAAATAAGTTATTCGCATGAAATACCACTCGTAGCATTGTGAATCAAAAATGTATACCTTAACGAAACACACATTCCTGAATACAATAAGTTGAAAAGTAAAGATAGTATAACTTACGAACGGTTTCGTGAATAGAGCCCCAGGTATTTTTGTATTTCGGATATGTTTTATATTTAAACGTCCTAATAAGAATTCCAAGTTTTCAACCTTGGTGCACTTCCTTTCGAATCGCCATCTTGGAAAACAACTCGAAAAGTCACCAGTGGACATTAAGCGAAAAGTAGTTATTATTAATTTTGTAGAGGACAAAATTTGCTACAATTTTCGTTATGACCTATCACTTAGTTATTAATTTTTTGCACGATCGGGTCATTTTTTATATTTACCGACAGTGTTTCCAAGACAGTAGGTCTTATTTACAAATTACTGAACGGTAAGTGATGTGACTCACGTCAGTAAGTTATGTGCTTCACTTACCGTTCAGGAGGCGAGACGGTAAATAAATAAAAACAAACATCAAAGCTTACTTCAAAAATGACAATTATTTTTTTTTAATATATCAAATCAAATTTTCAGATCTTATTTTTCTTTTAAATTTTGTGCGTCGATCGTGCAAAAAATAGTATAAGCATCACGAACGTTAAGGAATTACCGATCTCAGACAAAACATTGTCTTCGATCGGTAAATTGTCCTTACCGTTCTTAATACTTAATATTGTAACGTTTTATATTTATTTGGGTGAAGTGGAAATATCAGACAATTATTATTAATTAAAATTAAGTGTTTTTTAAACTATAATGAAAGTTATTATTACTAATATTAAACAATTATTAAAAACTAATTACGACTAAGACTATAATTAACTAGATAACACTAACACTATTTATTTAACCAATTAACACTACTATTTATTTCTACAATATTACAAATTATTTATTTCTCTACGCGTTCCAATCTTAGACTGCCGGTCTGTTGCAGACTCTTGTAGACTGTTTACGCGATATTTATAACTATATTTATATCACTATATACTTATAACGTTCAACTGTCCGCCTACCGACCTCCACAGCGTCTATATACTCAACTGACTCAACAGCGTCTGTAACTGCTCCGACAGAAGTCACTCCTTTTACAACACTATCTGTCTATTTATGTAACTCTCTGTCTAACCTCCACAGCCTCAGTATCACCGACCGTCCCTATGCCACAATTCTTCAACACCACTGCCGAGTATTAGCTTCCACTTGCTGTTACTGTCCCCATATACCTATGTAGCTTCCCAATACTCTTCAACACTACCGAGTATTCTCTTTAACAGCTATCCCGGTATACCAGTAACTTTCCGACTCGTCGTTACTGTTCTTGCACTCTATAGCTTCCCAATACTCGTCAACACTACCGAGTATTACATCCACAGCTATCCCAATATACCAGTAACTTCCCGAGTACCTACTCGACACCAACTGCATACCCTCACTACGATACTGCTGTGCTTCTCACTAACACTTTACTCTCTAACACTCCATGTCAATGTGTCTATGACTCTGTAACTGACTGTCTCTCCAGCATAGCTACGTCCCTTATATACAGGTGTCATTATTGTCTAGAAAAGCTCTAGAATATTCGAACACATAATAACAATAAACACAAAAGGTTCAGGGGACCGGAAGTAATTAAACACGTCGCGACCAGTCTGTTTACATCGGCCGGCTACTAGCTCGATTACGTCACCACTATAAATAGACACTCGCTTACAGCGGCGGCGACAGCGAGCGTTCCACGTTACAATATACTATTGTTTATTTTGGACACAGAATTTAAATCCAGTAAACAAATATTAACTTTCACAATTTACTAAATTTATTTATGAATAAACTGAAAAATTCGAATATGTACCAAACTCACTTTTTCATAAACAGCTCAATTCGATATAGCGTACATGTAAAACTTTAGTTTTCTACTTACCCCAGTGCGAAACGGTTTCATCCTGATCCTAAATCCTTGTCTCCCATGAGTCGTAGGCAGCTGTCCTGCCGCATCCTGTCCGAACCTGCCAGTAACATGACAAGCACCTGCTAGCTAGCAGGATTAGACAAACGGATAATAGTCTATTACATGTTGCTAGTCGGGGATTTCCAAAGGATTTAAAGGATAATTTCAAATTATCTCGGAAATTACTTTTCTGTTTTGTACGATCGTTTTTAAAGCTTGTAAAGGTTTAAAGTAATATATGTCACGAAATGAGAAAAATAAAAGAAATGGTAGAAAGAATTTGCAGGTAGAACTGAAAATAAGTTAACGTAAATAAATAAATCTTCTAGACCACACTGTACGACAAGAAATACAAAAGCATTTAGTAAATATAAAAAAGCGCATTTAACAAATGTTTGTTATAGTAACGTTTTATTTATATGGGTGAGAAGTAAAGTCAAAGAATTATTATTAACTAAAATAGATGTTTATTAAAACCATAAATAAATATTAAAAAGATAATAATTATAACTAACACTGTGATAAACAAATATTAAACACTAATTTAAGACTAAGAATATAATTAATTACTTAAACAGTAAGATTATTTATTTATTTATTTATTTATTTATTTAAACAATTAACACGACTATTTCTTTGAGGCTATTTATATCACCACCGATCACCACTTAAGTCACTATTTATTTATAGCACATTCAACTGTCTCGTGGCCGCGTGCCTGAGTGTCTGGCCGCGAATCTGGGGAACCGGGTTGGATCCCGACCGACGCCAAATATTTCGAATTTTAAATGGCACAAAATTGACCCCTGTGGTGCACTCTCTACGTCAGCAATGAGTGCCTGTGAGGTGACGCCTGGTAAACGCCCGCACGGTACAAATATGTCTTCATTACCAAAATCTGTGTACAAAACAGATTGGCACACTCAGCAATGGGTAATAAACCGTGATGATATATTTATTTATTATTTTATTTCAACTGTCCGATCTCCGACCTCCACAGCATCTGTATATTCAACTGACTTCCAAAGCGTCTGTATACTCAACTGCCCGGACAGAATTCACTCCTTTCAACTCACTTTCTGAACTGTCTTCAACTCTTCTCAATGACTGACTTCCCCGACAGAGCTGGTCGCTTATATAGCTACTCTAATACCTTCTGGAAAGCTCTCGTATATTTTTACCTTCCGTCACCATCAGGTAACGAAGGTATTGTCTTTGGTTAAAAAATTCGGTGGTGAGTTTTTGATGAATAAGCGCGTTTTAGAGTCCCTGGAATAAGATTTTACTATTTTTACGATGATGTCTGTATTTATTTATGTATGTATGTGTGTACGTGTGTGACAATTTTTTCGGATCCGATAACTCAAATACTACAACTCAAAAAATAGGTATAATCCTTTCGTATTATTTTTCTTTACATCCGTGTGAAGAGATGATTAGATTTTGGTTATAATTGGTCATCCGGAAGTACCCTCATTTTAAGATTTTAACAGTTTTTCTTGAAAAAATACTGTTAAATATTATTTTTCCATATTTAATGTTTTTATAAATATTAAAGAATATTTTATTCTCTATACGATTTGATTACATTTTACACTTCATATTCAATGGATATAGAGTTAAAAATTATAAAGAAATTAAATTTCATAAAGCAGCTAGCTATATGCTATAACCAGGGAAACCGCTACTATATTAAGAAAATGCTGATTGACAGATGTCAGCGTCAAGTGCAATTGACATGTTTGTCTTATAATTTTACTGGAAATATAGAATTTCTTAGGTACATGAAACTTTCTGTATGGAATTTGTACAAAATACATAGAACTGGCAGAAGGTACTTGAAATATGGAATCTTGTGCAAGAAACTTTTTGTATGGAATTTGTACAAAATATATGGAACTGACGGAAGATAATGTGCTGGCCACATCAATTTTTTTTACTAATTAATCGGTTATTTTTTTATTTATTTATAGCTCAATTTAGGTGCTCGTTATTTAGAGGACAATAATTAGAAGCAAGTAAAAAGATATTTATTTAGGAGGACATTTGAACCTAAACAAAACGATCACATTTTTCACATTTATTTCATGCAATATTTTATAACATAATGTACTTGCATTGGACTTAGGATTCAGATGCTTTTAGAACAATCTCATGTAGTAAATTAGCAAAATACTGCTTTCTAAACTTACAACTGAATACAGAATTTTTTAAACGATTATTGTACCCAATAAACAGGGTGGCTTTTAAAAAACTAATCCTGTTGAAATCCATAACTCCGGAGTACTTAGAGCAAATTTATGACAATGTTACATCTAACTCGAAATGTCACTAACAGTTACATTTGTATCAATAATAACTTACTTCATTTTAAGTTGATTATAAAAGTATCAACGTGTAATAGTAGATTTGAATGGAAAATTTACAAAATCACTACTCACTTGTTTTTGTATAAATGTTTGAAATTTGGTAAGAATACTTTTCAACCCTTTGTCTACAAGAAATAAAAATCGATATCTCATTGTACTACGGAGTTTCAAACAGGACTTGTTTTTTTAAAAACCGTCCGGTATTTCTCATATTTTTTCCTGAATATTTGGATTTTTGGCAGTGTGAAATGTTCAATATAGCCTAACTATATCACGCTATCTCTCGAATACAATTTACACAAAATAATAAGAAGTATGTACCTCTATAAATGTAATCCCCTTTCAGGAAAACAAAATTGTTGTCGGTTCATCTCAAGTTTGATTTTATTTTTGAAAGCTTGTATAAAGGTCATCGTATCAAGCTGGCAGACGATTATTTGTAAATCGGTTTGACTTTATATATTTTTTTATCTGCGAATAAAATTTCAATTTCTTTCTTAAAGATATTGTAACGAAGTATTTGAACGTACTCTCCTTTTCATATGACGACAATATCGGAATTGTCAATAATAAAAAGCAATATAGGTATCGTGGAGGACAAATTTTCCTCGAATACGGTAAAATTCATGTAACTGAAATAGCAGTCATGCTGTTTTTCCGATTATTTAATTTTGGAAAACCCACGTAAAACCGCATTGATTTACGAACAAATTTTTATTGTTTGAACTACCATTAATTGCCTGTTTATAAACGTTAACGTATTGAGAAAATGTTTATAAATTCTAACTAAAATGAGAACGTCAGGGAAAAATCAGACATGACTCTGTGTTTAAATTTAATTTATCATCTAAATACGAGTAGTTTTATTCAATTTTAACGTTTAACATTTACTGAGTTTACATCCAGTTTTTAAAACCGTTTTCAAAAATGTTTTTAGTTTTGAAAATGCCATAAAAACAGTTTTAAAAACTGCATGTAAACTCTGTAATTATTAAATGAAACTTCGAAATTTGTTTTTATTGAAGTATATTTTCATTGAAGTCATCCTGATTTTTTTAAAGGCGCTGTGCATTTAATTGTCATATTTTTATATTTTCACTGTCACTCATATTTAAAATTAATAAAGAACGTATTCAAAAACGATATCCAGCTCGAAACGACACTGCTTTTTCAAATTCGCTTCGATACACACAAGTAAAGTTTTCTATCCTAATTTTCAATTGACGGGAGATACTATTGCTCTATTTCCATGTGTTAATTAGCGGGAGGTATTGTTGATAAAAATCTACTGTCATCTTTATAATTAGACTAGATTTAGTTAGCGGGAGGTACGGTTACACTGGCCTATTGTTAATTGACCTGAGGTCACTGATATACACAAGTAAAGTGGGAGTCGACACGGAACGAGCCGACGAGTCACGAGGTTGGTCGAATGATAGAATAGAATAGAACATACGTCGCGTGGTGCCGTAGAAGCCATTCTTACTCCTGTATAAGCGATGTTTCACATCAAAAATTTATTTATTGTATAACAAAATACCCGCCTTAACTTTGGACAGACCAATTTTCCTTTACCTTATGAGATTATAATTTTACGGTAGAGTTGTAAGTATTGTTAAAAATAAGTGTGCTTGCGCGATAGACAACGTTATAAAATTGAGGTTCGGGTGAAGTATCAAACATGGAAGCGCTTCTTGATGCAGATTTGTTATTTTGTGAGTAAAATTTAAAACAAATTAAAACTTAATTCTCTCAAACACAGGTAATGTTGGGATTTTACCAGTTGACAACTTGATACTTATAGCTAGCACGCACTAGCGGCATTTTCATTCTGAACGTACTGCTAAGTTCAGTTTTGCTTGAGAATCTAGCGGAAATCTCGAGCGTTTCTAATAGACGCTAGATACTTTTGCTGTTGAAAACGCGGGAATTATAAAATCTGACTGAGTGTTTTAAGAGTAGTAGAGTAATCTAATGTTATTTATTTCACAAATATTGATGAATTGCTACACGTAAACGAAAAACGCATGCCTATATTGACTATATTTTATTCCATTTTGTATGTAACTGACAGATAAATGTCACTATCAAAGAACTAATCATTTCAAAATAATATTAGTAACGTTTTAAAAAGGCAAAGTAAATAGAACAATAGAAAAGAAATGCAATACGGTTTCCAGCATAAGTAAATATGTATGTATGTATTTAGATTAATAAAAATTAACGATTCAAAAAAATATTTAAGTTAATCCTCATTTTTGTATTAGTGAATTCTATTCTATCCCGGTATTTAATTAAAATTTAATCTTCATTTTATTATAAATCCGGTGGCTCAATGGTTAGAGCAACGCCTCATATCATGAGTGCCCTTGGAGCTCTGGGTTCGAATCCCACTAAGGCATGGATGCGTGTGAATGTGAACCTAATGTGTAATTGGGATTTAATCCCGTTGAGGGGTTTAAAGACAAGGTAGTTACTTGAATTAGATTACACTATATTTTTAAAAATAAACTGTCAAAATTAGAGTAAAATTCGCTTATCTAAAATAATGATTAACTTAATCTTTTTTGTTACTCCGGCTGTAAATGGCGAGAGGTATTGTGTTGGCCTCACCAGATTTTTAAAAAATGTTACCTAGTTAGCAAATGTCAAAATTATGTCGTTCAATTCTGCCTAGCATTTTGCTACAACTTTGCACTAGCAGTATTTCCGTGTGTTGAACGTACCTACTAACAGCTCTAAACTGAGCAGCCAATATACCAGTCAAATAAATCTAAAATTACTAGGTTGGTGTTTACGGAGAATTTTTTGATTGGTTACCTTATTTTTAAAAATAGCGTATCGTACGAATTTTTTCGATACGTTATGAAATTTCCGATATAGTTATAAGCGTAACGGGTATTTTATAAGGTAAAAAACGATATGCACAAAGTCTCTATTATGAATGTAGAACACAACCACTAAGTTTACACCTCTTGAAGAATTTATGCTATTCTTTGATTTGAAACTTCAATAATAATTAACGTTGAAACTTTATTAATTACTTGCTTATAACTTTAAACTTTACAGTGGCTCGTGTATAAGTGCCACATGCATACCTTTATACGATATTAATGTTTATGCTTACGTAAAATATGATTACATTCTCCTTTGATGTGTACCTTATTTCTGTCACATAAACACTTGGAACATTCGATTTAGTTAAATTGATGTACGAGTACATTCTCAGATGTGCAACCATATTTCATCTTTAATGCTTCTAAAGTAATAATTATTTTATTACTCTAATCTTTCTTTGAAATCTTTTATCTTTTTTGTTGTTAACTAGATCAGATATCTGCCAACTTTAGAAGTTTTAAGTAAATATTAACTTTAATTACCAAGATTCCGTTAGAATAATTAAAAGAACCAACAAAAGAAAGAAGAGTTTACTCTCTTTGACAAAAAGCTGCTCTTGAGTAAATATTTTTGGAGCTACTATTAATTAACTAAATTTAAATTTGACAGGCGCAAGGAATTTGTTAAGGTAATAAATTATTAATCTTACCTTGTAAGACAAACTTTGCGTTCTCTAATTAAATAACAAGCAAAATACGCAGAAACACAAAAAAAACTACTTAAAACCGTACAGGGAAATTTTACAAAATTAAAAATATTAAGATTACTTTTGATTTTCAAATGTATTTATTAGACAAATTTGTTTATTTACAAAATGATTTAACTACAATGGAACAAAAATCACAATTTAGAACTTAAAAAATTAGTAAACTCAATATAATAATTATGAATTATGTGAACAATGTAACAGCCTAAAATGTAGATTCAACTGCCACAATCACCCTAACCTAAATTTACTTAATCGGGAAAAATTGTTGTGAATTAATGTAATTTACATCGCCACACTATTAAAATTGTAAATATTTCTAAACTTACACAATTTAATTGTATTAAAATTAGTCATACATGGCTGAAAAATCTCATTGGTATAGTATGACTAGCGAATGAAAATTGACATTTAGATTATTTAATAGATTTGGTTTCTTTTGAAAACATTTCCCTATATTTGATTTGAAAGGAAACCGACCCTTATGTATTCCTGGAGTCATTTAAAATGGCCTTAGCAACAAGATGCAGGGATGTATTTAAAAAATTTAATACCGCAAATTCTAGTTCATTCGTCTTAGGTGTAAGCAACCCTCGAGTCGGAATTACTGTTAGAGGAACTTAAAATTAATCCTATTTCATAGAATTGCCAAAGTAAATAGTTTAAAGATCAAAATATTTTGTTATAATCAACGTAAATGAAAAATGTTTAAAATATTTTAAACGTACCCTGTTTTGATATTCAATTACTCTAGTCGGCCATCTATTTTCAGCCAGACGTAGTAATGTATTTCTGTGCTTTCCTAGTTCAGTATTTAAATAGGTTCATGCAAAAATTTCATAACTGAATATTTTTTTTATTTATTTTTCTTAAATAACAGTTATATCTAAGAGTACCTGTGAAAATCCGAGTTAAAAATTCCTTTTAATAAGCGAGATATTAATTTTTAAAATTTGATTTTGGTGGGTCACGTGTTAGTGACGTACTAGTTGTACAGTACCAGCGGTGTACTATCAGTGGTTCATGCGGCGTCTTATCACATTCGAACATGGAGTAGGGATTTCAACTGGTCTCTCATTGGAAGGTCATCTAGTACATCAGCAAAATTTAAATGCTTTATATCTTTTGTAACAATTAATTTATAATATGATTTTTTGTTTTTTCCCTGTTGTTTACCTATCAACACTAATATTTTTAATAAATTTTTAATATTGGTGCTCCTCAGAGAAAACACTATTCTATTTTTCTCCAGGGTTTCAAAAGAAACCACATCAATAAAATAATTTAAACTTTCATTCGCTAGTCATACCATACGATTTCTGTTTAGACCGTGAATGCGTAAGGTCTGATACATCCCCTTTTGAACGTATCAAATATGTATATCATTTGCGTACCAAAGGGATGGCACAGTTAAGTTTAAGATAATTTCTTTAACTTTTATAATCCTTGCAATTTCGACTACAATACCAAAAACCGCATATGGTGGACTTATAGCGAAAATAGGTTTTATTTACAAGCTCCCATGTTGATTAAGCCTTTTTTACTCATTTTAGTCAGTACTATATGCCCTTTCTTTTTTTCCCGAAGTATGATTACACCCTGTATATCTTTCCTTGTCTATGGCTCCCAACTACGATTGTACCGATGAAAGTCTGATGTGTAAAGCGCTGAAATTAGTTAGAAACGGCGCATTAGATTTCATCTACTTTTATACGCTGGAAAAATAATAATTGATTAAATTAGTATTAATGCGCATAAATCTATGTTTAAAAACTTGCCTATATATGTAATCAGTAGCCAACCCAAAATATCAGCTTGTATGAAATAAATGGTAGCATTAAATTAAAACAAAAACTCTGTTTTTTGTTATATGTATAGCAAATACGGCTATAACTTAATGCATAGTTGAATTTTAATGGTTATAATAAACTAACTCAAATGGGTGAAAATTAAAATAAATTTTATAATTTTCCGTAGTAGGTATTAAAGGTTTAAACTTTAAAATAATGTATTCTGTGTATTTTTTTATTTTAAAGTTTTTATTGTTTTAATTATAATATTTTACAAGCGCGCATTTCTCATCACAACGATTTATAAAAATGTTAATCCTCATATTTCTGAAACACAGAAAGTTACACAAATTTATTTTCGTTGTTATAAGGTGGATTTAGCATAGCTTAGTACAGAATAGGGTTGTTGCAAGAATTTTTATATGCCTTCTAATTATTAAATTTAGAAAAATATCATTCTCAAATTTGAAAATATCACGAAATAATCATTAGATATTTTACAATTAATTTTTAAAATTTGTATAATATTTTGAAAAAGTTGCCTAATCTGAAACAGAATGTGACGTCAAAGTACATACATCGCCTACTTTTATTTATTTAAAAACGTAGGTGGTGGACAAACTGTTTTTCTGTTGGCTGTGAATGACGCAACGTAAGTGCTACGACGTGACAGGAGTGGGGGGGGGGATGTTTTTAATAAGTATTTTTGGCGCCAATCTTTTTATTTAATTATTTACGATAATAACAACAAATGATTAAAATAAAAATTATTGCATAAACTTAAATTTAAAATTCTTTTTTGAAAAATGTAAAACAGGCCCATTTGAATATATCGAAATACTTGCATTCTCTGATAACGCGCACAGCGGCGCACAGAAAAAACAAGTAAAACTAAGACTGTCGGTGAAAATCCGGTGAAAAAATTCCTATTAATAAGCGAGTTATAGTCCCCCGCAACTTGAAAATATAGATGTGACGTCCCGAATATAAGTTTTTATATCAAACTATTTTGCATGGACCTAAATGTTCTTGAAATACCTATATGCTATTTCTAAATTATATTTGTAAAAAATAAATGAATATTATTATACTATACAAGTCTACATGATTTTTGAAAATGTATTTAAATTATTAAGTTTAATGCAAAACTTTTATATTCAAATAAAAACTGTTTGAGAATTGCAGTACTGGACTGATAGCCACGCCTCCGCTATTTGAATTTCTCTACTTCCATTGGTAGTAGGCTCCTCCCCTACCTTGGTATTCGCTATATATTTATAGTCCGTGTTTGAGCCGCCAATCAAAATAATATATATGGAATTCATATGAGTAACAAAAGCCCCTTTATTTCCGAAGTATTTCAATTATATCGTTTTATTTCTTTATTCATATTCATTATTTAGCATATACTATCATTACCTATTTTTTTCTAATTTCTCTTAATTCAATTGCGCTGTAGTCCCCTAATGACCAATGTTAATTTTTCTGTGTGCTCTATGTTCGCGGTAAGCGCCAGAAGAGCGTTGAACTTATTACCATTTAAATAAGTAATGTACTACTTTAAGTGAAATTGGGATTAATTTTACAATTCCTAGTTATAATTTTAACTTTCAGATAAATGAACAATATATCAGATTATTGGCGGTATAAATTTGTCATTTCAGAGTTGATTGCGTTTCAGTGTTGTTTTTTCAACTAGAAGTTAAAATTTTAACCAGCGATTGTAAGATTGACCCTGCAAAGTGTTTTTTCGCCAATTCACAATTTTACAAATAAAAATGTCAACAAATGTACATAAACCAGCTTCATTAATCTATGCGTTTTTATGCGATTTATAAACCTCCCAAGTAAATTCTCTGCTATGCAGTGCTGAGCTGTGCCAAATTATTTTCCGTGAGCTGTGCAACCTTTAAAGTAAAATGAAGATCACATTTTAATATTCATTTTACTCATTGCTTCATGTAGCTGACTACGTAGGTATTTAATTTGCTAATTGGTAATATATTTATAAGTAAATTACGTAACGAACACTTAAATCTGTGTACTTAAGTGTATGTTGTAATTTGTAATTATTATTTGCTTAAGTAATACCGGTAAACTCGTGTTAAACGAACAAATTATATTTTATTTTTGCTAATTAATCTATAATTAACAACAAAACATTAGACATTTAGAAACTTCTAGATGAAGGAATAAACTGGCAAATGTTTCCCTTATCTCTGGAATCATAGCTTAGAGGCATTTTCCCTTTTGACATTTAAGAAGAATAGCAGAAATTGAAAATAGGTAAAAGAGCTAAGAAATTGGAAGAAATAAAAAAATATAGCAAAGGTCAGAAAAAGTAGAAGGATTAGATTAAAAATTAATTTTGAGAAAGGTAAATCCTAAACCTGACTATGGGTTATTAGGGATGTAGAGAAGAATAAACATTTATCCACTGGGTTTGCGGATGAGACGGAAGCCGAATAATTATTGGATATTCGGCCATACTTTCATTATGCGATATTCGGCTGAATATTTAAATTTAATACAGAATATTCGGTTGTAAAAAATGAGAATCCACAATTTTGTTTTTTTTTTATTTACTCATTTTTTATACAGAAGAAAACTATGCGTAAATTAATCAGTATTAGTGAAAAATTTTGCTCAAATATTAATTTGTTCACAAATTACAAGCGTTTGAAGTCGATTAATAATTAGTATGAAGTATTATGTCCTAAGCTATTTAATAGATTGCTTGATTTTAAAAGCGATACTCGCAACTTTTGTACACCCACCCACCGTGAAGCCATCAAAGCACAATCACTTTCGCCGCCCGCTGCCATAATTTGTGTCACAATATTGTCAAATAATGGTCAAACTATTTCAATGTTTTATAATTTATTAGGAAAAATGCATTTTATTTGTGTTATGTATGCTTAATAATAATTTCTTCAAGAATATAACGTTTAAATTTATAAATAAAAATATTTCAGCTACGAACCTGAACAGTTTGTACCCTCTAGAACTAACAGTTTGTCGACTACTTACGAAGACATGCTACGTCACACGCCAAATTCTGAACTTTAAGGTTTGATTTACAGTAGCGGTACAATGACGGTACAATAACGGTACGGTGACGGTATGTACAGCAGTAAATATCAAAGGGTCCTCATCGTACCGTTATTGTACCGTGAATATAGATGTAAATGGCTCCATTAAAATACATCCGTACCGTCATCGTACCGTCATTGTACCACTAATGTAAATCAAGCCTAAAAATTCATATCTCGCTTATTACATGCGTAAAATTTTTAGGTCGTGTTTGCACTAAAATCCTTTGTTCATTGCTTCCCAAATCAATACATACATATATACATACATAAAATCACGCATTTCCCACTTAGTGAGTTAGCGAATTTCATACACATTCAAAATTCCAATTTCGAGTATTTGCGAAGTTAGAATTACATATTTTGAAGTGTAAGTTAATTGGCATTTATTACAGTTTGCTTTGTTATTAATAATTTCAGAAAAAATATTTCCAAGTTGTACTTTGCGGCGACAGTAAATTAAGAATACTTTACTTTCAACAAATAACCGACAAATCTCGGTGTTTGGACTCAGAGAGCAAGTTTAAACAAGTCATGTCATTGTAAAATACCAATAAATAGATGGCGGCTTCAACTATCGAATTACAAAATTCGAACAAGTATAAAACATATTTTTTTATATATTCGAAATTCGAAAATTCGAATTATGTCAACAGCACTCACTAATTCATATGCGCTCTTCTTCTCTTCTCATTCGGAAACTTTCTCTCTTTTAGCACCTTATCAATCACATCCATCCACTTACACACTGGACGGCCACGAAATCGAACACCCTCAATTTCACCAATATATATATATATATATATATATATATATATATATATATATATATATACGCTTTACAAGCCGTTCGCTCTTCATTCTCTCCACATGACCAAACCATCTCAACTGGCTCATTCCTACTCTCTTAACAACATTCTTCCTAACCATATATTCTTCATACATCAAAGTATTCCTCACGCGATCTCGTCTTACATATCCACATACACCACGTAAATACCTCATTTCCACGGCAGACACTCTCTTTTAATTAATTTTGCATGCTTTGTGACGGCATAAATTAAGTATGAAAATATCGCGAGAATCACCTCAAGAATAATGTTAGCCATGGAATTAAAACAAAAAGCTAAACAATTTTTTAATAAAATTATCATAACGTAATATTCTTAAGCAGAATAATATTTTAGATTTATGCAGTTGCATTTGTCTTTTTCTTGTAATTCCCTATTTAATTTCTGCTTTTACTAAACATAAGAAAAGAAATTTGTGTACTGATTTATATGCAGAATTTTATGTTCTATAATTAATATTTGAGGTATTTTTTAAAAATAATTTGGAAAGCACCGCGCAAGAAAAAGCTGTTTTCTCATATTAAATGCGTATGTAGCGGATTTCGAGTGCCACCCGGTAGAACTTCATTTACAACAAACACGCAAAAATGTTATCGCTGCCTAACTTCGACTTTACCATTACATACAACGAGTTCCGACACGCAGGGCGAATATTTTAACAAACAAATTCCATACACCAACACCGCAAAGAAGATTTGTCTGGTTCGTTGTAGTTCGTCGTAATTCGTAACTCAAAGTCTACTTATCCGTGTATTTGCGATTCGTGATGCGCGTTGACATGATTCTTTGTGTTCGTAGTAATTCACTGGAGTTTGTGAACAAAGCCTACACACTACGCGGAATATTGTAAATTCACATTCAGTGCACAGTTTCCGACGATTTGGAATTCGCTAGTGCTGTTTTCATTATCGTGGTGCAAAGAAGAAGAAATTAAAGCCAAAATGGAAACAACACAGATTGTGAAGTGTATCAATATCATTAGATCACTCTTATTCTTGTTGAGACTCTTGGGCGTTTAGGCCATTGTAATTAAGTTACTAAACAACCAATATCATCATACATCGAACCCTGGAATTAATAAAATAAAGAATAACTATATGAACTAGCACGCACTAAAGTACTGCCATATATCAAACACGAACTTTGTTGAATCAGCGCTTCGTAAGACACACAACCTTAATGTTCGGACATGAAACCACTCTTACCGCGGTTATGGTTCGCGGTACCTGTAAGTTTGCGGTTCTCGAATTTAATTTTTAAACGATTTCTGGTCTTGAACGTAAATAACAGACACTACACAAAATAACCAAACTTTACTGATTAAATAACAAACAAATTTTGGGACGTCAAAATTTATAAGTCCCCATTGCCCGCGAATCATGCATCGTGCAGCACTAATCGCGAATACACGCATAGTCTGTAGCATGCTTTACAAACGACGATCTTTCTCAACTCGCATAGCAAAATTTATGTATACATAAAGACAGTGAGTCATAAAATGAAAATCCCAATGAATTTCGTACAGATTTCCTCAGTAAAATTTTGACCGGTAACGGAAATTATATTTTAATTTATAATAAATTACCCAGATTTTGATAAGATGTTCGAAAGCAAGACAAGACGTTATGGATGACATATCCTCTTACTTAAAATTGCTTTATAAACGATAAAGAAAACGACAGATGACACTAGAAGGCTTTATTAAGTATTTTATATAAATTCCAAGTCGACTCTGTGGCTGAGCAAGTTGGCACACATCTCCTAACTCGCAGTGAAGTCAATCGAACGATGTTCCGTGCATTCGTTTCCCGTAGACCAAGAATAGTGGTTTACCGTAAAAAAATATAGTTATACGTGTATTTATCACACTCAGATGCTATAAGCTGGCCACTTATACATCTTAAATAAACGTAGCAATGGCTGAAATCCAACCGGCAGTCCGAGTGGGGGGGGGGGGTGTAAACGGTGAGAGCTGTATACTAGCCCTAAATAGTTAGATAAAATTACTTGCAAAAGATTCTATTTGGAAGAATTCATTACTCTTAATCAGGATTGATTAAATTATCACTAAAATAAATTGTTTTTTAATCATACTAGTGTATTTTAAATGATAGTCATGATAATTAGTTAGTTAGGGTGACTAAAATTTTAAATAAATACTTATAATATTTTTAATATTTACGTCAGTTACGTAAGTAGCTCTCATTATTTTTATTTAAAATTTCGGGTCCGCCAGTGGCACTAATAATGTACAATTCAAGAACTAGTGATACACGACGAGGCGAGATTACTCTCGCATCTCGTCTCGAGAGCGAGATTGCAGTTTGAAATTCGAAGCGAGATCGATATAGCAACTGCGAGAAGCGAGAAATCCCGCGAGATTCATTCAAGTATTTGTAACTTTATAGCTCTGATTCATTAATTCAATAAAAAATGCACCGTACAAGGAGTGGAGTTAACGGTAATTCGTGCATAGAACATGTGCACGTGAAAATTATATGAATTCACTTTATTTTTTGAGTCTATCTAGAGTCGATTGATATCGGTCCCACAGCGACGAAATGCAAAAAAAAAGACAAAATCGGTTTTGCATCCAATAGAAATAGTTTTCTCCTATATTTCAGCCCTTAATTCACCCACGGTTAATAAAATTCTTGCCGCCCCTGAAAAGTAAAGGATGTTATATTAAGCGTCGATGCGAGCCAACACAGAGAGAAGCAGAGTGACTGATTGCCGGCGGGTACAAAAATATCAAGCTACTTGACTTGATGAAACCCTAGTTCTTTCTTCAAACTACATTTTAATAGTACTGAAATATATTCAGTACAATTTACACTGATGGTTTAATTTTATAAAATTCAAAAGTGAGTGAATGAATAAAAGAATTGAATTTTAAAATAATGATGAATAAGTCAAAGGTTAAATTTCATTTCATCAATTATTTCAAGTAATAATGAGATTTGTGGAAATTTCTTTTTAATGATAAAATATAATTTTCAAGTTTTCAACCTATCTAACTTTCCTCCCAAAGGAATACAGATTCTCCAGACTAATTTATCTCATTGCTTGTAGAGCTTCGGTCAAGACCAAGACTAGTCTTGGTATTGGTCTTGGTCTTGACAAAATCAAGACCAAGACTCGAGACAAGACCTCAATGGAAAATCAAGACCAAGACTCAAGACCAGGCCGACAAGACCAAGAGTCTTGACGAGAGTCTTGCAAGACTCTTGAGTCAGTTATATTTAATTTTTTAAATATATTAATTTTATATTAAATTTGATTTCACATACTTACCTAATGTTTCTATTACACAAAATATATTAGGTGCTTTTATGTGGGTTATATAATATAACCCACTCAAAAGCACTTATATAAGAAATTTTATTATTATGAAATATTGGTGATGACCTTGGAGATCAACAACTTTTCCATAGCAACTACAACTACACTAATAATTCATACCTTAATACAAACCACTGAATACCAATAATACCACCTGTACGTATGAAAATAATTAACATTGTTTCTAATATAAATAAAAAGACCCTCTATAAATAACATTTGAAGAAATTAAATTCTGTTAAATTAAATATGAAACTAAACACTTTATTCAGTTGGAAAAAAAACAGTTTTATATAATATGTAAATGTGATCTTATACATTAATCAAAAATATTTACTAATATATTATTTGTAACCCAAGAATTTAAACATAGTAAAAATTTAGTTGAGTCATCATTAAGTGAGTTTCTGTGCTTTCGAACTATTAAAGCAGCACGAGAAAATAATCTCTCCGCAGGAACTGATGTGGCAGTTATGCCAAACAAATCTCTGGCCATTTTGGCTAGGTTCGGGTAGGTGTTTTGATGATTTCTCCACCAATGTAAAATATCTTCATTTTTTGGCGCTCGCTTGACGGATAAATATTCTTCCATTTCTGTTTTCCATGAATCTGTATCTGTACTAGAATTCTCAATTTCGTACAAATAACTAAAATCATCCCCATCATTTTCTGCATTTATTACATTTTTAGTATCAATTTCTTTTGCATTACATTTTGGTTTATAATAACAGTTTCGAAATATATCTTCAAATACTTTAACTGAATTCTCCTTCATTTCCCGTCCCCAATTTGTGTAATTAAATGTCTCGGTTTTATGTCGTGGGTCTAAAATGAGGACCGCACAATATATCCAGTTTGTTTTTTTATAATGTTTAATTAATTTATCTCGACCTCGCTGAAAAGCCAGTAGCATATTTTCATCCACATTATTTCTATCTAATTTATTATCTAATTCAAAAATTAATGATTCTACTTTGTCTAATAAAAAATTAAATGCAACAATGGCCAAAGGTAGTGTAGCATAATTATTTCCACCTAGAGTTGTCGAAACTGTTTTAAAATGCTTTAGAAACGAATAAACTTGTAAAAGCAGAGACCATTCAGATTCATTTATTATAAATTTATGTAAATTAGCTGTATTTTGGCATAATAAATTCAGAGCTGGTTTAAGCAGAATTGCAGTTTTAATCATATCATGTGTACTATTCCACCTTGTTGAAACATCAAGATTTGGTTTTATAAATTTGATATTGGTTGTGTCGCAACAACTTTTGAGTTTATTTTGAGCTTGTTCTGACCTTTTAATTATTTTAAATGCTGACCTCAGTTTATTTATTGGTGTTGAAATATCATCCATATTTTCATCTTCTTCTTCATCTTCGCTGCTACTGTTATTTGATTTCGTATCTTCATCTTCTATATACAATAATTTTAGGACATCCTGAACGGCTAAATTCAAAATGTGAGCGATACATCTAAAATGCTGATTTTCCGAATCAAACGAATATCCAGATTTATTCATTAGAGCAGATAACTCTGACATAAAAGTATTGTTTGCAGCTGCATTGTCCACTGTTATTCCTTGTATTTTATCTTGCAGTTCGTACTGTTCTATTGATTTCCAAAAAATATTAGCTATATCTTTACCTGTATGGTTACCATGGGATGGAATAAAATCCAGTGCAAAAGACTGAAGTTCGAAATTTTTATCCACAAAATGTGCTGTTATTCCAAAGTAAGATCTATTGTTTACAGACGTCCATCCATCAATAGTAAATGAAATTTTCGAATCATTTTCTTTTATTAATTGTTTAATTTTATTTTGCGCATTATTATACACTGAAACAATTCTACTTCGCATGGCATCTCTCTTTGGAACTCGCAATTTTGGATTTACAAATTTAAATAACTGTTGAGTTAGTTCGTCTTCAAAAAAACTAAATGGAAGATATTTTTTTGCCACCCATTTAACTAAAATTGCTTCAAATTGAGATTGTAATTTCTTACTAGCGTCCTAAAAAAATCACATTCTAACTCATATGAATCTCAAATTTATTTATAATACAAAATAATAATAAAGATTTATAATAAAAGCTTTCAAAATTATAATTCAATAATTCTGAATCACTGTATAAAATTAATACCACAATACTAACCTCAGTAACATCTATATAAATATCAGTTAATTTCGTTTGATTCTTCGAGACAGCGTCGAGTCGTTTAGAGCAGCCATAAATTTTCTGATATGCATCTTTATGACAACATAACAAATGTTTTTTTAAGCCAGATGTGTTTGAATTTTTCATTTTAATATATTTCGTCTTTTTCATTTGTTTACATTGTATACAAATGCCCACCTTATCCCGAGAATTTCTTACAGTTTCATACTTGTAGAATGAAGACAAACCAAATTTGCCTTCACTAGAACTTGAAGTGCCTTCTTCCTTTTGATCTACTGCGGCTTCATCTGTATTATCATCGATAACTAAATCTATATTCGATTTATCGCCAGTTATTTCCATTTTTTTTTTAAATTTAATACCTCACTCAAAATAATATGAACGGAATAAGCGATGAGCATAAACACTACAACGTGCTAAAACTACATACGCATTCTACATCTGCGCATTACACGATACATAGAAGTGTGGATGTGCGCATGCGTTATTTTCGCATAATTATGTCGAGACTCTTGATTCAAGACCAAGACTGTGAGTAGCAAGACCAAGACTTAGTATTCGAGACCCAGGCAAGACCAAGACCAAGACTAACGAAAGCAAGACAAAGCAAGACCAAGACCAAGACTAAGTCAGTCTTGGTCTTGGTCTCGACTTTCCGAAGCACTAATTGCTTGTTAACAGTACCTATAAATAAAACATCAAAAAGTCTAAAAGAGAATGAAAAAGATGGAAAATAATAAAATTAATACAAAGTATAATATTTCGTTGACTATTAATTTCACTAACAAAAACTTTTTCTGTCGCGTATTTCGGTGTTCCGAGTTCGTATTCGTATCGCGTTTCTGTCTTACCCGGCCCTCGTTGCTAGGCAACGTGAAAGCGTAGGTGAAAAGAGGCAGGAAACGAGGAAGAAGCGGAAGAGAGACAGAGATGGCGATAGCGTTTAGTATCGACTGGTCCTGAAACTTCAGCGATGTCTCATTTCTGAAATATTGTCCGACATGAAATCCGACAATATGTCACTAAGATATATCATGTCCAACAACTATTTTCATTGGACTATTGTCCTCTGTCACAAATGACAATGACGTATGAAAACAGTGAAAGTTAAATAAAAACAGCCGTAGTAGCAAATAATATCGGCAGAATTACATGATATATCACCATTTCGATTTATAATTTATACTTTTAATATTCAGATATAGTACATTTTTCTATCTACCTATCCAATGGCAACAGCCTGTATACAAGCCGTATATACCCTGTATGTTAGCCAGCCAATTATTTTATATGCATTTCTTTATCTCTAAATCTATAGAAGATATAATACTGAATTTATATTTATCGAATAAAGAATTTAACGTTCTTTAATATAAGTATTTACATAAATTTTCGATAAATAATATTTAGATAATTTTTTTTTCTACTTTCGGTTGTCCAATTGTTACCAAAACTTAGTCAACTCTTCCCATTATTGTTAGATTGATGAATCCGTAGTTCAAAATGTCTTAAGTCTTATAGTATTTGAGAAATCGTGGATCCAACATCCACACATGCATCACACACACATACGGACATCATCGTAAAAATGTTATAATCGGATTCCAGGGACCTTAAAACGTGCTTATTCACTAAAATCTAGATATGCGATTTTTAGCATGAATTCAATACCGTCTTAGCGAGAGGTAAAAATTGTAGAATTTCCAGGATTGTTCTTCATATCCCGAAAAAATAGTTTCCAAGAAATGATTCTGATAATATGGTAGTAAAGTGTGGGCTTGGTAATAATCAAAATTCAGGGAGACGGGTTCGGAACCATCCGAACATATTTTTAAATTTTTACTTTTCAAAATAATTTTTATTATTAATGTCATTAATCTTTCATTAATATCTAATAAAACGCATACGTTATGCGCAACACAACTTATTTATTTTATAAAATATAAATCGCACTAAATACAACAACAAGAATTAAAAAATTACAACAAATATTCAAAATGACCGCTATTTTGTACTAAGCAAAATCCGACACAATCGTAACATTGTTGTCCCACTTTGCTTAGCTGTACATTTAAAATAAGGCTGCAGTCATTCCTCATTGCCGCTTCTTCTAAAGTGTTCAATTCATAATGGCCGTAACTTTTTGATTTTAAATGACCCCAAATAAAAAGCCTAAGGAGCAGGAAATCTTGCAAGTCATTTAATTGGTTCATTTAAACAAATCCAAAAATATTTATTGTAATCAGTGTGATACAGATTTTTCAAAATATAATTTGATTGAAATAATGTTTATATTTTATTACGTATGAATAAAAAAGATTAAAACCATATTAATGATAAAAATTATTTTGAAAAGTAAAAATTAGAAAAAATATTTGCTTTCGGCTGGTTTCGAATCCGACTTTACGAATTTTGTATACTGTTAAGCGCACATGCTACCATTATGCTATCTGAATTGCTGATTGGGAACTATTTTTTTCGGGATATGAAGAACAATCCTGGAAATTCAACAATGTTTCTTAATTTCTTGTAGTATTAATTGACTTATTTGAAATATAATCCCCGGATAAGCATTCAAAATTTCAACTTAATATCTTGCACTGGGGATATACTATTCACATTTGACTGATTTTCCATGTTAATCCTCCATGGGTCGGTTGGTCTAAAACACCCGGTAGACTGTTGCCGTTGGATTTCAGCCATTGCTACATTTAGTAGTCAGCGGCCTGCTTATATGAGTAGCATCTGAGTGTGATACATACAAGTAGTTGTATTTATTTTTTACGAAAAATCACACATTGTCGGTCGACAGGAATCGAACGCACGAAACATGGTTCGAGTGACGAAATGTACGTTAACCCGCCGGTCACCAAGCCGACATGGTAAATTTTTGCAGATAAAAATAATTAATATTGGCAAATTTGGTTCCACGAATTTAAAAATGTAAAAACAGTTGGCTTTCAAGCGCCATCTGCTATTTTTTTTTACGTTAAACGAAGTGTAATAGCTATGAACATACCTAGGAATGTTATGTATATCATAACTGCCGCAGATGTCGGTTTGAAATCCGAGCGCGTAGAGCGACGATTTTAAGACATCTAAAGGGGGTATCAGACGTATGCACGTATCTGCAACTTTCAAAGTTGCAAGAAATATAGATTTTTTTAGTCTCGACGTTGGTACACATGATATTTAATTCCTGTTGACATTTTTTTAAGTTTGAATCATTTATTTGTATTTAGACGAATAATATCAGAAATGAACAACAAAGTATTAGCTGCTACTACGTTATTTAAAATATGGATGTCTAGTATTCCACAGAGCTTCATCTTTTCTTCGAGATCAGAGTTTGAAAAAATTCGTCTGATTTTATTTCAACTCCAGCTCCTCCAGCCATTTTTAAATATTTCGTACTGTTTACCAGCTGTTTACAAACAAATGTCAAACAGTTTAGGGATTTTTACTCTCTAAGCCCCTTTACTATGCATGCGTATCTTGATAGTTGCAGATACGTGTAGTTTTCGAATAAGATGTAGCAATAGATGTAGGATATTTGTCGCACTATCACACGGCAAAAGTTGCACGAAACGCTTGAAGTTGCAGAAAATGTGTGACAGATTGCAGATACGTACGTACTTGTGATAACCCCATAAGGCTTGTTATGATTCATAACATCCGTGATTTGTACAATAGTTTATCGATTTCAGAAAATAAAGACTATATTAATAAATATTAGTTTTTGAAATTCTCTCGTTAATGCTACTTTCAGAATGCTATGGTTAACAATAGTATATTATGTTATTAGGAGTAGAAAGCGGTCTTTTTGTGTTGAACCCAGCTATTGCGGCCGAGGCGCTAGCCGAGGCCTGGCAAGCTGGGTAAAACACAAAAAGGGCGTTCTACTCCGAATGACATATACTATTTTTTCTTCAAGTGTTTCAAAGAATTTTTTGACATTTTTTTGGAATTTTTTTGTTTGTAAAATTTGCAATTTTAGTCAAAGCTGGCCGTGTACACTACAAAACACAAACGATTTAACTGTCAAATAACAATTTTCAATATGATATGTGTTGCTGTGGCTACTGCCGCTGCCAGCGGTGAACTAAGAAACTAACATTTTTTTACTAGTACAACAATAACAACATTTTTGTACTAGTTAGACAATGAATATCTTCTACAGCGTGTGTACAGTAGCATAATATGCATATTATAATACGCTTGAAGAAAAAACATTTTTTTTGACATGTCAATATGACAAATATTCAAATTATGTGTTTTATTCGTCATGTTTATTATTTTAGAATATAGTAAACCATACATAGAATGATATACTAACGTTATCTGTATGTATTAATGAAGAGCATTATACTTTCATTTTATTTTATTTTCATTTTGTAGACCGTTGGTGACAAATCAGTATGGTAATAATATTACCATACAGAGGGCCCTATTCTGTAACTCGGTGGTTAATTTTTAACCACTGGTTAAAATTTTTATATAATAGATATTGATTTGACAACTAAAAATCCTTCTTTTTGTTATATGTCAACATATTTGATTGGTTAAGAAATTTAACCAATGGTTAAAAATTAACCACTGAGTTACAGAATAGGCCCCAAATACAGTTATTACTTACTTACCAGCTTACTTTTGTACATGTAAACAATGGTTTAATATCCTGAAACCAGTAAATACATTATGCTATTCATATTCCACAGTATTCTTAAATAAGTATGTATACCGGCTGTCTACTTTTTTTTGAAACATAGGATATTCAATGTTAAAATTTTAATTTGTTTATAACTCTTTACCTTAATTTTAGAACACAATGAAAAAAAATGCATCGATTGAGTACCAAGTTTGTTGTTAAATTGTTTCTTATGAACGAGTTATAGAAGCAAAAGGAAATGTACGTTTTAAGGCAATAATCAGAATTCTATTAAAAATAAAACAAAAATTTATATATGTTGTTTCTGACATATCTGACAGATTTGATATTTCTTTTGATTTTATGTTTATTAGAATAATAGGAAGACTTAATCTAGAAGGAATAAAAATAATTATTAGAATAATAGAAAGACTAAGCTAGATAAGAAATTACAATTTCTTATAAGAATAAAATCAAAACAAATGTAAGATATACCAAAAACAACAAACATAAATTATTATTTTATTTTTCTTGGCACTCTGATAATTAATTGTCTTAAATCGCGTATTCTAACTTGTACATAAGATACAATTGGTACTCAATCGATGCAGTTTTTCATACTGAACATTTTATTACACTTTTGTTCTAAAATTGATAGGTAAGGAGATATCGCCAATTCAAAACTTTAACATTGAATTTCCTATACCTATGTTAGGGAAGAAAAGTAGACACCTGGAACCTATATAAACGTCCATATGAAAACATTGATTACTAAATTTAAAATATAGCAGTTAATTAAACATAAATAATAAAGAAATAAATGTTATCTGTACATAAATAAGTAGGTTCAAAAACGCAACAGTAATTGGAGTAAAATGCGAACAATAATCATTAAAATATCCTTAATATGGAGAGCGCAGTGACAGTTCCAATTGTGATTATCAGCACTCGGCATTCACGAATGCTAGCAAAAAGGAAAACTAAACTGTTTTGCACTAGACAATACGAGTAGATTTAATGTAAGTAATAACCTGCATTCATGACACGCAGCTGCTACGGCTGCGTAAAAGACAAAATTATTTTCCCAGTCTAAACAAGAATCACTGGCTTTGGCGTAATGTTATTTACATATATGTACACAGGCTTGCGAAAAATCGCGTACACCTTAAAAATCAAGTAACCGACTTTTTGTAATTTTTTAGCTCTGTAAATAATGTAAAAACTGACAACGTTGTCACTATCATCACTAATTGATCTATTATAAAGCTAGTTCTTCATTGTGTTTAATTTACCTTCTGTTAAATTACAAATATATTCCAAAAAAAAAAACGAAAGAACAACCTAGTATGTATTTCATTTTCTGTTACTGACAAGTTAAAAATCAAGATCGGCTCAATACAGCAAAAAATAGGTGTACGCGATTTTTTTGCAAGCCAGTACTTCATCTTTAATTTTGAGAAAATGAATTGTTCTTTAAACATTCGTTTTAAAAATTAGTCAATATTAAAATTATGTAACAAAAGATGATGTATTTGTTTACGAATTGTCAATAAGATTCTTTTAAGCTTTTTTTGCAGAATATTTCTTGAGTAAATATTTAATTCCAGTACCTATTTACTTCATACAATTTTTTTAAATAATTTGACCTTGAAAAGATGAGACTCTCTTAGAGATTCGTGACCGAGACGAGACTTTGATAGTCGAGGCCAGTTCAAGACCGAGACGAGACCGAGCCCAAGTTTCGTCTCGCCTCGTCTCGCGGCAACACTATACTCGCCTACGGCTCGTATTCTTAACTTCATGCATTCATTTGCAAGAAGTAAGTAGATAAAAGTTATAAGCGAGAGTGTAGTATTGGCTCAGAATGAAATTTCAATACACAAAGGTAATATCTGGATATGAAATTTGAATTTAATTTCCACAATTTCCTTATTCAAAATTTATTATAAATGAGATGGTTTTTAATATTACGGCGAAATTCTTGTCTTACACTTTACTTGAGAGAAAATAATTACAAGAATTATTATAGTTATTAAATATTATATAAACGAGTTTCTGGGGTAAGAGGTTTTTATTAAGGGCGGACTGACCACAAAAATGAACACCAAAACATCAAGAACAAGAACAAAAACGAACAGCTATAGAACAAAGGAAATACATTAACTTATATTATTATAACCTTTTTGTATGTTTTCATTAATTATTAAATAAAGACGAGCTTTTAAGATGGTAATAGATGTGTCTTGTTTTGACATACATATGACTAGAAATGGGTCAATTCTCGAAATTGATGATGAATAAAAATTCCCGGAAATTCCCAAGGATTTTTTTTTAATTTGCCGAGTAATTTCAAATATTGTGTAGCACCACAATATTTGTTGACGGAGTAAGAGTAGGTAACAGACAGGCATAAACATGCAAAGCAAAATAACTGGCGTCAAGGTCATCATCTAAAATAAAATTTTAAAAAATCCGGGAAAAAAGTCAATATATTGTTCCCCGCAAATCGTAATTGTAGGAATTTCCGGGAATATTCCCGGGAGAAAACAAAATTCCCTGCGTGAATTTTTTAGCGGCACATCACTACATATGACATATAAATTAGTAGAAATTAGTAGAACTAATAATGGAAGCTTTTTGGGTTATAATTTTGATGAAAATTTAAATGGTAAATTTCATACAAACAATCTTGTCTCAAAACTAAGTTCGATTAGTTATCAATTTTGGCATTTGAGTAATATTCTTACCAAACAACAGTTAATCGTTCTATATCATGCTCAAGTAGAATCAAGAATAAGATATGGTATTTGTTTATGGGGGATGTCGTCTTCCGCAAGTAATGTGTTTGTCGTACAGAAGCGCATAATACGAACAATAGCAGGTGTTCCATGTAGGACCTCCTGTAGAAATTTGTTTTCAAAATATAAAATTTTAACCGTTACATCGCTATATATATTTGAAATATGTACATTTATTTTTAATAATAAAAGTAATTTTCAAAAAAATTCAGATATACATTCATGCAACACCAGGCAAAAACAAATGTTCTACATACCAAAAAATAAACATATAACTTTAGATAAAATTTCAGTACAAGGTCTAACTATTTTCAATAAGCTTCCCGAAAATATTAGAACAGAGAATAATAAAAATATATTCAAAAAATTATTAAAAACATTTTTATTACAAAATTCATTTTATACAATGGATGAATATATGCTACGGTAATTTTTTCTCTCGGTTTCGGATCAGCACTAAAGTCCTTGCTGGCTTTTGTAATTTTTATTTAATTATTATGTAATTATTTTTTTACCTTTGTACTTTTTGACGTATTCTATACAAGCTATGTACACTTGTCGGCAGAATAAAAACTATTATTATTATAAATGAATATGTCATCACAACTCATTGCTGGTTGCGGTTCATACTTTAGAATAAATAATTTTAGATAAGGAAGGTATAACAATCATGTTAAAAATCACGTATTCAGATTTTACGGATAAGTGTGATGCCTAGAATTTAATTTTAATAATTTTTTTCTGTTTCGGAATTAGAATGTCACATTGTAGCACGCATATTGATGTTGGACGCAGCTTCATTCTTAAACGATATTTTATTATTTGAGATTGGTTTGACTACTTTACGTCTACGGTTAACTGCCGCCTCTATACAAAGTATATGGGCGCGGCAAGGTAGCGAAACGAACAAACCTATTAAGTAACTAGGCAACGGACAGAATGAAAAGTAAAAATCAGTGTCATCAATCTAATAATTCTACCAAAAATATCTCTTAATGGAAATTGTCAAATATTTTTATAAAAAATAATGTAAATTAAAGCCTCAGCAGAGATAATAGTTAAAAACACACGTTACTGAAAGCAATTCAAGCACTCGTTCGTTCACCCACTCGCCGCTGCGCGCTCGTGAGTGAATTTGTAACTCTTGCTAGAATACGTTGCCTTCTACATCTTATGTTTTAATATACTATACTATGATGTGTAGATAAACGTAGACAGGATTTCTGAAAATAATAATAATAAATTTACTTCTAAATTACGCGAAGATCTAATTAATGTATGTTAATGATTGCTCTGCATTTGATTTGAAAATTACGTAACAATACTTATTTATAAATCTTGAAACTCATTTTAAGAATATCATTTGATTTATCTGGTGCCTGTAATTGACAGGTAAGTGTCAATTATAAAAAATAAATAATATATTTACGTTTGTGAATCATAATTAATGAAAACATTTTTAAACTAAAAATAACTTTGGCTAGGTGTAACTGGCTTTTATAAACCAACCATATTATTGAGTAACCAAAAGTGCTTATAGAATTTTGACTTTTTACTATACTAGCAATAAAATATTCATCTTCTACAATTTGATCTGTTTAATTAAAAATTGTTATATTACAGGTTTTAATTAAATATAATTATTTAGCGGTAATTAATTATTTTCGTGTTATATCATTTTAATCGTATAAAAGTAATTGCAGAATAATAAATGGTAGTTAATTTTTTATTGTTATCATTAGTGAGTGATTGAAAACTGAAAATGCGTATACAGGCTTATTCAGTCTGTTCTTTTTTAAAAACTCGATAATTTTAATGAAAAAAAAAAAAATTTAAATGAAGTTTATTTTACATATATGTCTATAAATCTGCATTATAGTTTTTCTACAAGGTGTTTTTTACGTAATGGTATGTAACTTTATATTTTCAAATGGAACATCCTATATATTTATTCACATTTGAAAAGTAAATAAAATTTTGCTATCTAATAATATAAAATCAATCATATGTTATATTATTAAAAAATACAATGGCGGCGCGATTGTTTGTCGAAAACGCCATATATACAGACTCAAAACGGTTTTGAGTTATCTCAAACCAAAACCAAAATTCATGGGTATGACTTGAAAACTCTTTTCAGAACTACTTATCTAAACACTTGAAATTCAGTTTTGATATTACGCATGCGTATATGGCATATCGTATCTGTCGTTTTGTGTTACTAACCTACAGATTGAACTGACAGTTGTGTAGTGTGTAGATGCGTAGTGGTAAGAATATATGGAATAATGGCAAAACGAAGTATTTGGAGTGAAGAGGATCTGTCACTGATAACAGCCAAAGGCGCATGCGCCGAAACTGTTTTCAAATCAATCCGTAAACTTGTTCTGAAAATTTCATGTAAACAGTTTCTCGTAATTACGAGTGAAAACTGAAATTATTTTCAAAACTGTAAACGTAGTAATTATAAAATTTCGAGAGTTCGTATAACGTTTCGTGCCCTAAATCATTTTGATTAGTTCTCCAATTAAAATCGACATGCCGAGTCGAATATTGGTGAAAACTTGAAACATCACACAACAAATTCTGAAGTATACCAATTCATATCTCGCTTATTACATTTTTTTTTTAAATTGGGTTTGTACTAAAATTCTTCGTTCGGCCTGTGCTTGTAGAAAATAAATTGAAATAAATTAAGTATAGAACTCTATTGTTTGATTTGTTTAAAATAATTTTAGCATTTTGAAATCTGTTACTTTTACTTGTACTTAAGATATTTCATCTAAATACTCGTACTTAATACTCTAAAAAGTACTTAGAGTACATTAATAGTACTCTGAATACTTATAAATACTCTGAGTATTTCTGAATACTTAGAGTACTTCAAATTCATATTTTAAATTATTTTGTGTACCAATTATTCGTTCATAAAAGATCAAATCTGTGTACCATAGATCTTTGCACGTTCGTTATTCTATTACCAAATGCAAAACAGAATGCAGTTTATATATTTTTCTACTATCGTTTAGAAATATCTTTGATTTCCATATTCATTTGAGTTGATTAATGTTGTAAATTTCCACACAAGTGCGGAAATGTAAATTGCGAAGTATACTTTATTTATTGCCTGTAAAATTTCATATTTAAAAAAAATATTTTACCTCTTGAAACGGTAATAGAAAAAATCTTGTTTGCAGTAAGTAGGAAAAGTATTTTTTCTTACATACTGCACAAACAAATAGCTATTCTATTATTACTTGATGTTTAGAAGAACATATGTTTTACAATTAAATACTTAAATATTTTAAGGTGGAAACAAATACATAAACGATATTCCTTTAAATATTTATTAGTAAAAAAGTGGTGACATATTTTAACAAAGCAAATCTACATAATTTCGGAATAAAACTGATATTTAATTCCAGAATATTTAATTTTATATGAAATTTTTTGTAAAACTGTTTCTTAAAAAAACCTCGTAAAAAACAATCTAGAAACGATTTGTTACATAATTTTATATTACGTATAGAAGTACTTTACAAAGTACTTTAAAGTACTTAGAAATTACCTTGTAATTTTCCCAAAAAATGTTCAAAATGGCTAGTACTTTACTTTAAAAATACATTTGAGTATTGAATACTTTTACTCGCGTATTTTAATTTGGTACTTTACCCAGCTCTGGCATGAAAGACAAAATATAAATTGATTGAGGGCCGATATTTCCATCTTCGGATAAAGTGCTGGATAACTTATCTATCGGATAAATGAACAATATCGCATCAAAAAATAGCATTCAATATAATTTACTTCATTTATGCTTTTATTTAGATGCAATATTTTATCATTTATCTGACGGATAGTTATCCTGAACTTTATTCGCAGATGGAAATACCGGCCCTAAGAATTCAAATCCTGATGCCATTTCTACATCTTTCATTTTAAATTTACAATGCTTGGGCTAATCTATATCTCACACTTATCCACAAATATATTATCATTGATTATCATCGTATCTGCTCTAATTTGATAAATGCGAGCTGACATATTGTAAATCCCTTGTGCGTTCCTAACTATTCGTGTCAAGCAAATTTAATTAGCTAGTGGTCAGCTGTCAAAAACGAAACGAAGGTTTTGTGATAGGAATAGGAAAGTTTTTATATAGTTGACAGCCAGAAAGATTTATATTGTTGAGTGAAAAGGCACGCAAAATTTTGGGGGCGATGAACTAGGTCTTAACTTGGACACAATTCAAAATCAATAAATGGAGAATACAATTATGAATCAACGAGTAATGCAATATGAAGCTGATTAAATTAGATTCCGGCAATATTGTGGCGTAATGTATTAATTAATAATATAGAGTGGATGCAATTTATTATCAGATTTTGGATAAGTAGTGGAATGAATTAACAATCTACATAAAAATCTACATGAAAATGAAATATTCCATTATACACCCTGTCCAGGATAACTTATGCAATATGGATGAAAACTTTAATGGCCAGGCTTAAATTTTAAGCTAGGCTTAAACAAAAAAATGCAATATACAGAATTTTTTTTTTTTCAATAGAAATCAGTAAATATCACTGGGCCGTCATCGTAGATGTAAATGGGTCCATTAAAGTACATTGGACCCAGAAGTATCGTACCGTTATTGTACCTTCATTGTACCACTAATGTAAATGAAGTCTTAATGTATTTCATTATTTGCTTGATGAGTTACAAAAATAATTTTTCGTACCTCCGTCCATTTTGACTAGTATTACAGAACTCAAAATCGTCCAGAAATTCGCTGTTGCTGACCTGGGCCGGCAAAAGGAGTTGGCATTACTGTTCTGGTAATATGTCAATTTAAGATTATTTTCAACATAAGAATTAGCAAAATGTTTACAAATTTAAGGGCTATATCTTTAATTGTTGTAACTTTAATAACTAAATTTTGTCTTAAAAATAATAATAATAAGCTGTCATTACTGATATCTCGTATAGATTATAAGTTCCAACTTTAGGACTAGTTTGTTTTGTAACTACAACTAACTTCACGCGATATAATTGAGTTTCCGCCATCTGTCATTAAAAATATGCGAAAGTACATAAAATATATATAACTAATATTTGTATGTTATATTTTCAATAGATATAAAATAATTACGCAATTTAAGCTCAAATGTAAGGTAAGTAATTATAATTAAACTTGCAATGCATAACCGATGAAAATCAGTGGCGGATTTAGAGGGGGGACACTGGGGCACGTTTAAAAATTTAATTATTACGTATTATCATTCACGTATTACACATCATAGATAAATAAAAGAATAAACATACTAATAAAAATACACAATTTTTTGAATTGTTTATTATTTTGGAGATGCCCCCCCCCCTAACTTTTTTTTATTATAAATAATAGAACAAATGGTTCATATAAAAGCTTTATTATTTTAATTATACTATTTGATGGCAGATATATGTAGATATTTTTTAGAAAGTCACGTTTAAAAGATACGATTATCAACTTCTATTTTTTAAGTAGCAAACAATAATTATTTCACTAAAATATAAACCGCCATTTTTTGTCTTAACTTACTCTTATTAGGTACTTAATTTGATGTTTTAACTTGTTTTGTACAACATTGTTGCATTTTATTTATTTTCACATGGCTACTTAGAATATTTGAATAAACATTATTTCTCATATTTCTCAAACTCATTTACTTGTTTGGGGTCCTGCACTCTGATTTTTTTTATTATTTTAAATGAAAGTTCTTTTAATTTTGAAGCAATTCGTAGTATTAAAAGGGCTTAATTGTTTTTGGTTTAACTGAATTTGATTTTTAAAGTCAATGTGATGTCATGGCGACTCCTATTGCTATATCTTTCTCTCGCATAAGTTCTATAGTAGACAGCAAAAGAAAGGTAGGACTAATGTGACGTCACAGTGACACTGACAACATACCTAAAATATCTCAAAAAGTAATCATTAAAAAATTGTTTTCTTATCTTAATCCCTTTTTATTGAGTAATACTTTAAGTATAAAGTGTACATTTTATTATTTTTTGTTATGGTGCAGGACCCCAAATAGATCATTAAAAAGACCAAAAATTGGGATTTATATTTTAGAAAAATAATTATAGGTTGCTATTTTAAAATAAAAGTTCTGAAAAAATATTTACATCTACCATCAAATAGCATATTTAAAATAATAAAACTTTTGTATGAGCAATTTATTACAATACAAAAGTTAACGAGGTGGGGGGGGGGAGGTTCACCCTATATATTTAAAATTTGTTTTTCCGAATTTAGTGCCCCCCCCCTATTATAATTTTCTAAATCCGCCACTGATGAAAATATATGCTCATTTTTAGGTTATGTAACATAGAATAAAATGTAGAGAAATATACGAAGAATTTATAGAGAAGTCGGTACAAAAAATCTTGTGTATCCCACGCCCAGAAACTGTTTTGCGAAATCTCGTATTTGCAGGCCTCGCTTACTCGGTCTCGCAAATGTTCAGTTTCTGGCCTAGTGATACAAATAACTATTAATAGCTTAATTAATGAGTTTTTTTAGGGTAAGTTACCACCCGAAATGGTTTTAACGAGTTTATTTTACCAAACTTTTCTTCCCAGAAGTCTAGTTTTGATGTCATTGAGGAAAGATGCGATTCACGTGACTATCGGATGGTTTTGATCACTCTGTATTATAATTCATTTGTCAATTCATTTCGATGTTATATTTTCAATTTAAGCCAAGTTTAATACATTGTGTTCAGAAAAAATCCTAACTCGGGGTATAGGCTATGAACAGGGAAACGTATGTCTGATCATTATTCAATTCAAAAGTTAAGTAGTCAAAATTGATCTTGAAAAGTAATTTTAAGGAGAAAAGATAAGACTAAAAGATGCACTCGTCGTTTTCTAATATATTTTCATTTCTAAAATAAGATTCAAGAAGAAAAGTATTGATTTCTTTAGATAATATTTTTGACAATTTCTCGTGTCAAATTTACATTTAATTAAGTACTTTTAAATTAAGACATATATTTCTTTGTTCATAGCCTACTCTGAGTTAGGATACACTGTATTTAAGTTACGTTGGTGCAACCAGCCGTAAGAGATACGAAGTCGGTTAAATAAGACAAAAGTTGCCCCATTAGGAGATTTTTTAATAGTGTTTTGTTATTTGAGAAATGTCATTAGGCGAAAATGTGAATTTTCAGTTTTTTTTTTGCAAATATCTTCCAAGCGGGCAATAATACTGAATTTTAGTTTGCACATCTTTATTGCACTTTTTCTTTTTTATGTTCCTTCGACTGGCAATGAGCAAATTTTTTTATCACTGTTGGATTTCGAGTTATGACAAAGTTTTAATTTTTATATGGACGCCATATTGAAAAGATACACCATTAAAAAGAGAATATTTTTTACCGTTGAAATAAAAATATAAACCACAAACACTACTGTCTACTATCTTGAATTTTGTGCCTGATTTAATAATTATAATAATAATAATAAATTTATTGCCCAACAGTAGCTAATTACAGGACAAAAATATATAGCATACAAAAAAGTATATATCCCGACACCCGAAAGGGTACCAAAAGAATTTAAAATGATAATAATAATATTTAATACAAAAGATAAATGTAAATTAGATGAAAATATCATCAATTAAAAGATTAGCTGCATTGCAACATAAAAATTAGGGATCGACCGATACCGATATCGGTATCGGTATATCGGCCATATCGGTCTTCTTGGCCGATATCGGTATCGGCCGATATGTAAACCACGATATCGGCCTATATCGGTATCGGCCTAAAAAAATATAAATTGCTTAATATTTCAGTTGCTAAGGATTTTTTAAAGGAAATTAAAACAGAAATACTAAATAAAAAACAAATCAAGTTTATTCTTATTCAAAATTTAGCAAAAAAAGTCATTAAAAATGTAGAAGTAAAGTTACACACTTAGTTAAACAAATTAATATTTAAAGTTAAGTTTTGGCAAGTTGTAATGTAACAAAATTATAAACATTTCCAGCTGAAGAAAATAGCTGTTCACTAGCAACACTATTTGGCGGTGGTGCTAAATATATTATTGAAAATAGTATATTGTGTTATTAGGAGTAAAAGTGATACTTTGTGTGGCGATCATGGAAGTTTGCACGACGAGAGAAGCGAGTCGAACAATTGCATGCGAGGCACACAAAGACACTTTTATTCCGAATGACACATTGAATTTTTTTTTCAAACGCACTACTTTTCTTTTTATTCGCTAATTCTATGTAGTTTCTATGGATATTTATTTATTTTATTTCTACACCGCCGGCGTAGAAATTAGCTATTTCTACTCCGGCGGCGTAGAAATTAGCTATTTCTACTCCGACGGCGTAGAAATAAAGCTTCTACCTTGTGAATTAAGTCACAAAAATGCCATTTCTACGACATTTGAAAAAAATGTCTTTTTTGCATGTGCTCTGCATTTTTTTTGTGATTTATTTATGGTTAATGCGTGTAACGGTAACAGTATATCATTATAAATCACTTTTACCTCATTTATACAGCAAAAAATTTACGACAAAATTTTATGGCCGATATATCGGTATCGGCCGATATCGGATATAAGTATATCGGTATCGGCCGATATCGGTATCGGCCACAAAAAATCATATCCGTCGATCCCTAATAAAAATATTGGAGAATGTTACATTATGTCAGTACGCGCTGACGGTAGGAGGAACGTTTTGCATTGCCTTGATGCTAGCCTGGGAACGTGGAATGGTACCCTGAATAGGACAGGTGCATCTATCTTGTTGCTGATCAAGTTCTTGAGGAATCTAGCAGCGGCACCTTCTCGCCTCTCCTGTGCATTTTGTAAAGAAAAATTGATATTGATGAAACCACTATGGTTACTATGACGAATTTATTACCTTTATTATTATTTTCCTAGTAATGTAAGTGAAATTAAATCAAGAAAAATAGTAAACAAATGTTATGGATATGGACCACTTACATGTTTAGTAATTATGGATGGAATAGTGACGTAGCGAAAATTTTTCAAAGTAATAATTACTATGAAATATTAATATAAATTAAAAAAGAAGAAAATCTATTCTAAACAAACATCGCAATTAATTTTAAATAATACCAATGCATAGGCTTTTACGAAGACAATACAGTGTGTAAAATGGACATAGAATTTAATGAATTCAAACCAATTTTGTACGCAATTTAAAGTGTTACAGTAAACAACGCTATTTTTAATGTTCACTATAAATTTAACAATGTATATTGTAATGAAGTTTTAGCTTTATGAAGATGAAATTCATTTGTTATGCGGTATATTGGAATATCCTATTCTGAATTTCATCAGAAAATAAATTCGCTCATGCATAAATATGTGAATTCCATTTATTGCTTTACTGCAGGTAAATTACAAAAGGTAAAATACATTATGAACAGAACTAAATGCTGATACATGCACGTTTTATCCACTTATATAAATATATCCGCATACATGTAAATTTATTTGTTCTGTTAGTATTAATAGAAGATTTATACCAAAAAAAATAAAAATAATATACATATTACAATAGGCTACTTGCGTGGTACTGGAAATCTGATATCTATCTCTAAATACCTAAAGTAAAGTTGAAAACGAATGTAGAAATATAAATTTTATTTAAAACAAAAATTATTTGTTTTTTTAATAACTTAAGAAAAGATTTTCTTTGACGTCATTATTTTGAAGTGGAGAAAGGGATGCATACTTAAGAATGTAACCTGTAGATGGCGAGAGAGTGCGAGTTTTAATTTGATTTTGACATTAGTTTCTGACACTGTCTCTGTTCTTTATTATTTACAATTTGGGTGGTTTCTGTTACTTTTATTACGTATTTCGATTTATTAATCAGGATTTTGAAGGATTTTAACTTAGCATATACTCGTACAAGATTAAAATGACAAACGAAAATATTTACCTCCAAACTATTATTCAAACGTCAAACAGATGATCTGTCATGTTTAAATTACCCGCACATGCCGTTGGTATTGGACGTACCGATATTATTGCTTTACGGCCATTCATTGGTTCGGCGTAATTCTACGTCATAAATGGCGGTAATTTAAATATTAAAATTCCATTAATTTTTTTCTGGCCAATTAATGAAAATTTTGCCAAAAGAAAAAATATGGGTAGTAAGTTTTTAGTCTCTTCAAAAATATTCAATAAAAAAATGGCACGCAAGTAGCCCATTACATTGTACAACTAATCTTATTTAATGAATAATGTTACCTTTTTGCTTCCATAAACAATGGAAATTTACTTATACAATGTTTACTAATTGTAATTTGTTCAGAATTAAAAACTTTTGACTACTGAATTCAAAATTATTGGACAAATATCTTTTTGTCTCATGAAAAATGCTAAATTTAACAATTTTAAAGTAATTTTCAGTATGCCATAAAAAATACATTGCGAGATTCGCAAATCATGGATATTTTTCTTTTATGATCGTAATTTGTTTTACTTTCCATGGCATAATAAAAATACATAAACAATATTAAAATTATTTTTCACGAGATAAACAGATATTTGACTCACTTTGATATGCCTCTCACTTAAGGTGACAAAGAAACCCAAATTGTCTCATAAATAAGATTGTGGATACTGTCACTGCTTTGTATTGTATGACTAGCGAATGAAAATTGAGGCTTAAATTGTTTTATAGATATGGTTTCTTTTGAAACCCTAGAGAGGAATAGAATTGTACGAAATATTTAGGAATAAAATTTTTGCATGAACCATTTAAATACTGGACTAGGAAAGCACAGAAATACATTACTATGTCTGGCTGAAAATAGATGGCCGACTAGGGTAATTGAATATCAAAACAGGGGTACGTTTAAAATATTTTAAACATTTTTCGTTTATGTTGATTATAATAAAATATTTTGATGTTTAAACTATTTAATTTGGCAATTCTATGAAATAGGATTATTTTCAATTTTCTCTAACAGTAATTCCGACTCGAGGGTTGCTTACACCTGAGACGAACGAACTAGAACTTGCGGTATTAAATTTTTTTAATACATCCCTGAATCCTGTTGCTAAGGTCATTTTAAATGCCTCCTGGTACGGAGTACAATTCTAATCTTCTGTAACGGAATAATACGGGTCGGTTTCCTTTCAAATCAAATATAGGGAAATGTTTTCAAAAGAAACCACATCTAAAATTCTAAACGTCAACTTTCATTCGCTAGTCATACTATACAGAGTTGGACGGTACAACGCACTATATATTTTTATAGTATCGGGTGCTTAAGCGGATTATGTATTTTTTTTGGTTTTCTGTGAGACACAGTATAACCATTTTATGCTTACATTTTGTGTTTTAAAATTAATAGGTAGGTAAAAAATATCGTTGGTTTCACATTTTTTAAAAAGTATTTTAAATGAAAGTTTATGCAATATTTTATATATTAATAAATGAAATTGTTTTTATTTTCGAATATAATTAAATAAAAAATTGGGGCCAAAAATAATCATGAAGAACAACTCCACTCCTATGACGTCAAAGTACATACAGCACGTTATTCATTATAACCAATAGGAAAACAATTAGCCCATTACCTACCCGCGTTATTTATACGAATAAAAGTAGGCGATAACTGGTCATATATTGAGTAGTATGAACTTTGACGTCATAATCTGTTTCAGATTACGTGAATTTTTCAAAAAATTGCACAGATTTCAATAATTAATTGTAAAATATCTAATGGACATTTGGTGATGTTTTCAAATTTGAGACTATTTACTCGTAAAGTACAATACTTTTAAAAATTTAATACTTCGAGGCATATAAGAATTCTTGCAAGAGCCCTATTCTAACATTGTATTTCACATTTTTAGAAAAATGCATAAAAAACGAGATATCTCGATTATTTTTTTAGAATGTCGAGATTAGAAACGAATTGTTTGATATTTGAAACGAGAAATATCGGAATTGAGAAAAGACGAGATTCTACAAATTTCTTGTCTCGTCAGAATCACTATTTCAGACGCCTTGACATCATGTTCTCAAATTTTATTAATATAAACAATTTTTTTTAATTCAGATATACATATTATATTTTTGGTCACGTACCCCATAAAAATAGAAATATTAATGAAATTTTCCGACGCCCACTACGAAAAGTACATAAATTCACACGCTAAACTATTACTGAAAGTTGGTCATTGCACAGATCACGTGAATTTTTCAAAAAATTACACAGATTTCAATAATTAATAGTAAAATTTCTAATGGACAGTTCGTGATGTTTTCAAATTAGAGGCTATTTAAAGTACAATACTTTTATAAATTTAATACTTCAAGGCATATAAGAATTCTTTCAAGAGCCCTATTCTAACATTGTATTTCATATTTTCAGAAAAATGCATAAAAAACGAGATATCTCGATTATTTTTTTAGATTGTCGAGATTAGAAATGAATTGTTTGATATTTGAAACGAGAAATATCGGAATTGAGAAAAGACGAGATTCTACAAATTTCTTGTCTCGCCAGAATCACTATTTCAGACGCCTTGACATCATGTTCTCAAATTTTATTAATATAAACAATTTTTTTTAATTCAGATATACATATTATATTTTTGGTCACGTACCCCATAAAAATAGAAATATTAATGAAATTTTCCGACGCCCACTACGAAAAGTACATAAATTCACACGCTAAACTATTACTGAAAGTTGGTCATTGCACAGATCACGTGAATTTTTCAAAAAATTACACAGATTTCAATAATTAATAGTAAAATATCTAATGGACAGTTCGTGATGTTTTCAAATTTGAGGATATTGAAAGTACAATACTTTTATAAATTTAATACTTAAAGGCATATAAGAATTCTTGCAAGAGCCTTATTCTAACATTGTATTTCATATTTTCAGAAAAATGCATAAAAAACGAGATATCTCGATTCTTTTTTTTTAGATTGTCGAGATTAGAAACGAATTGTTTGAAATTTGAAACGAGAAATATCGGAATGGACCTTTCCAATTTAAAGAGATAGAAGATATGCGCAATGGGGATCTGCGCATAGTAAGAACAACTGAGATCTATGACGTTTGATTCTAAAACATTTAGTCGTAAAATGTGAGAATATCTCGGATAACTTTAAAAAATCTTATCGAAATAAGTTACAAAAGCTTTTATTGAAGGTAAAATGTCTAACGATGCAAATTTTCTCTTGACAGCCCAACTGGCAGTTGTTCACGCCATTTTCTTACTATTTGCAGCGATAGAAAGAGATAGCCCTTAAATTGGAAAGGTCCATTGAGAAAAGACGAGATTCTACAAATTTCTTGTCTCGCCAGAATCACTATTTCAAACGCCTTGACATCATGTTCTCAAATTTTATTAATATAAACAATTTTTTTTAATTCAGATATACATATTATATTTTTGGTCACGTACCCCATAAAAATAGAAATATTAATGAAATTTTCCGACGACCACTACGAAAAGTACATAAATTCACGCGCGAAACTATTACTGAAAGTTGGCCATTGCACATCACTAGCAATGCTGTGTGATATGAAAGCTCGTTAGCCAATCAGATGCGTCCGCTACTGTGTGATATGATTTTATCAACGCTGCGATAACTGAGCGAACTAACCTAAAAATTTGTATTTAAAAGTTTGACAGTTGCAGATAATTTGCTGAATTTACACGGATTAAGAAGGTTGGACCCTGATTTATCAGATTTTAATATAATTTTTGGTGAATTCTGATAGCAATGATGTTAACATAATGTGTTTTAATATTTTTATGTAAATTTTACATTCCGTTATGTCAATTCAACAAATTATGGTCGTCGGAAAAGTATCGTGTACAACACGTGCTGAAAGGGTATTTCACACTCGTGTAATTAAACCACTCGCCTTCGGCTCGTGATCCAAACTTCACACTCATGTGAAATATCCAACTTTCTGCACTAGTTATACAATATATTATTTCAGTTCAGAGAAAGGGTAACTATATTACTTACATCAATATATTCGTAGTCTACATTCAATATATTAATTATCGTGTTTAGTTAAGTTTAATTACTCCAAAACTTGTGTACCCTTTTCATAGTATATTAATCAAAATCTCAATAGCTATAACATCCTCCCACCATGCCAATTTCAGGTCCGTGAACTTAGCAACATGACGCGCAAAACAAGTGAACCCGTTTATTATCCCCCTGAAGGTAGTGTCACATCGTAATGAAATCGGATTGTTTGATATTCGATAAAGGAGAGTTTGCCTGACGCAAAAAACTGAAATAGGTACATAAATACATTTTTTCCGCGAAAAGTTAGCAGAAACGTGGAAAATTTAACAGTTTATTCGATCAACGATCAGATGAAGAGAACACATTTTCTGCTCCCTTAGGGTTTGATTTTACTGGAAAATTTAAGTGCTTATATTAAATTTCGCGCAGGAAAGTAGATATAGAAAATCGAATATGCTGATAATGTGAATATATTACTTTTTACATACCTTTTTGAATTATACTCGTAGTTATAAAGTAGACAGAAGTTATGCATAAATATTAATTTATACTATTAGATGAAATAGATGTATAAAAATTGAAGCATTTGCGAGTAATTTCAAAACTATCAAAGTGTAAATTTATATTTTTAAAATACGATCCTTCGGTGCACATAAATTTTAGTATACTATTATTCACGAAAGGTTATTCAAGGTCATTTATTCGAAGAAAGAATACAGAGCACTTTATCAGTAGCTTAGCAACATTTTGTACTAGAAAGAGAAAGATTAGTTCACGTATATTTATTTAATTTATGAGGTGTGACAAGTATACGTAAATGGTGATATTACTTTCTAACATAGTAAAAATGGCTGTGACGTAACTATGTCGTAGAGTTACGGACATGTAATTATCTACTATACTGCCATCTGTACTAATGTTTATCCAGTGACGCAGACATTTAAATCAAATTATTAATTTATGATTTACGTCAAGTCTATATACAAAAACGTAGGTGAAGAAGATAAAACTTTTAGAAAAGCATTATTTAAAAAGAAAAAAAATCTGATGTGGGCATCACAATACCTCCCGCCATTTACAGCCCGAGTCACAAAAAAATTAAGTTAATCCTTATTTTTAGATTAGCGAATTTTACTCTAATTTTGACAGTTTATTTCTTAAAATATAGTCTAATCTAATCCAAGTAACTACCTTTTTTTAAACCCCTCAACAGGATTAAATCCCAATTACAGAGTGGGTTCACATTAACACACATACATGCCTCAGTGGGATTCGAACCCATAGCTTCGAAGGCAATCATGACATGAGGCGTTGCTCTAACCATTGGCCACCGGAGCTATAATAGAATGAAGATTAAATTTTAAATACCGGGATAGAAAAGAATTCACTATCTAAAAATGAGGATAAGCTTAAACATTTTTGTGAATCGTTAATTTTTATTAATCTAAATACATACCTACATATTTACTTCTGCTGGATACAGTATTGAATTCCTTTTCTATTGTTCTAATTACTTTTTACTATTTAAAACGTTACTAATATTATTTTGAAATGATTAGTTCTTTGACAATGACGTTTATCTGTCAGTTATATACTGCGTTTTGTTTGTTTAAAGCGCAGGCTTTGGGATTTAAATTATAGATAATTTTATAAATTTATCCATAAAATATATAGAAAAATATTAATGCAAATCTATAGAAAATTTAATAATCTTTAAAATAACATTAATCTCGAAAAAATAACATTTAAAGGTATTTTTCGAAAAAAAAAACTATTTTGAGCTTCTAGTAAAGTGCCATTTCCGGTTATCCGATTTTCACCAAAATCTAATGGGCTCTTTCCATTACAGAAAGAGTTTGAAATACAAGATTTCAAAATTTTCTGAATGATAGTATTTGAGTTAAAGTGGAGGATCCACACATACATACACACAGACATCATCGTGAAAATGTTAAAATTGGATTCTAGGGACCTTACAACGTGGTCATTTACCAAAATCTCGATATTCGACTTTTAGCACGATCCCTAACCTCCCTTACCAAGGGTAGCGGGAGGTAAAAAAAATTAAATAAAGTAGATTAATTTTTTCAGTTAAATGTATCCATAACAGGCCGGGGGCTAGTGCTACGTCAAAAATGTATCATGGTATTCTAAATACGGACCCTTAGTACTCACTGTAAATACAATGACGAACGATATGCTGTCTTTCCCGGAAAAGAAAGACGATCTACCCAGCTGTGTATGGGACTTGCATAAAATGACATTATGTATATTTATTTGCTAACCGATAATAAATGTCAACCATTTTCAATCGTTGCAGAGGGGGCTAAAGCCTTTTATTGCAGTGAATGTTACGTACCAGAAATTGTCCATGCCATTCCATCCGAGTTTTAAATCAACTGACAATATTTACCCTAAAAGGCACAAAAAGTACAAATATATGATCATTACTCAAATCTGTGTACAAAGCATATTGGCATTCCCGGCAATGGGTAATATGCCGTAATGATATATTTATTTTTATTTATCGGTTTCAGGATATTAAACCTTTGTTTACATATACGAAAGTAGGCTGGTAACTAAGTAATAACTGTATCTTTATGGTAATATTATTACCATACTGACTTGTCAACAACAGTCTACAAAATGAAAATAAAATCAAATGAAACTATAATGCTCTTCATTAAGAGCAACATTTACACTTTGTGTTAGTAGTGCGCTCCGGGGTCGGTATAAGAGGGGTATAGCCATGTGCGCTGTCGGGACAGATATCGTTACTGTATCGTTCTAACACGTTTTAGTTTATTCTAAAATAATAAACATGAGGAATAAATCACATAATTTTATTATTTGCCATATTGCCATAAATCTCAAAATAATTGTCTGTTTATTATGGCATTCTGAAAGTAGCATTAATGAGAGCAATAAATAATATTTATTGTCTTCATTTTCTGAAACCGATAAACTATTGAACAAACCACGGATGTTATGAATCATAACAACCCTTAGATGTCTTAAAACTGACATCTGCGGCAATTATAATAGTCATAACAAGCCTAGGTATGTTATAGCTATTAACATATCTAGGAATGTTATGTATATCATAACTGCCGCAGATGTCGGTTTGAAATCCGAGTTCGTAGAGCGAGGATTTTAAGACATCGAAGGCTTTTTATGATTCATAACATCCGTGGTTTGTTCAATAGTTTATCGGTTTCAGAAAATTAAGAATATATTAATAAATATGATTTTTTGAAATTTTCTCGTTAATGCTACTTTCGGAATGCTATGGTTAACAGAACAATTTTTTGACATATGTTAATATGACAAATATTGAAATTGTATGCTTTATTTCTCATGTTTATTATTTTAGAATAAAATAAATCGTATTTAGAACGATACACTAACGTTATCTGTGTGTATTAATGAAGAGCATTATACTTTCATTTTATTTTATTTTCATTTTGTAGGCCGTTGGTGACAAGTCAGTATGGTAATAATATTACCATATAGATATAGCCTACTTTTGTATATGTAAACATTTGATTAATATCCTGAAACCGGTAAATAGCTTTTATTTTAAAATAATTACATCAAACTTTAAAGCTCTTTTACCTCTCGCTAAGAGAGGTATTGTATTCATGCTAAAAATCGCATATCCAGATTTTAATGAATAAGCACGTTTTAAGGTCCCTAGAATCCGATTATAACATTTTTACGATGATGTCCGTATGTGTGTGTGTGTGTGTGGGGATGTGTGTGTGGATGTTGGATTCACTATATCTCAAATACTATAAGACTTAAGACATTTTTAACTACGGATTCCTCAATCTAACAATAATATGAAGAGGCCAGTCAGTTTTGGTAACAATTGGACAACCGGAAGTAGTAGTTATAAGAAAAAAATCGTCTAAATATTATTTATCGAAAATTTATGTAAATACTTATATTAAAGAAAGTTAAATTCTGTATTCGATAAATATAAATTCATTATTATATCTTCTATAGATTTAGAGATAAAGAAAGGCATATAAAATAATTTGATGTAAAAAATCTCAGATCAAACTACTACAAGGCAAGAAATTCAAATGTTTGTAATTGACACATAAATGTCACTGTCAAAAATATTTGTATGCCTCTGTCAAAAATATTTGTATATTATTATGAAGATTATGAAATAAAAAAAGTCAACAACGCAAAAGAATATACGTAAAAAAGAATATAAAAGGAATTTGCGAAAAAATGACGAATATAAAGAAAAAGAAAAGGAAAGTAGAAAAAGAAAATTTCAGGATATTGAATATAAAGAAAATGTAAGTATTGTACACAATTTATTTTAAAATATCCCATAGATTTTGCAAATATATGTGAGAATTATTTTGTAGTGAGACATGAATATATGTATTTGTATTAAAAATATTTTTCGTTTTATGCGTACAACCAGGTAAAATATCTGGCGAGAGGTTATGTGTTGGCCACATCAGATTTTTTAATATAATTCTAAGTTTTTATTTTTAGCTTGATAACATGGTATCTACTAATAAGGCACGTGCACGTGTCATGTTGACATTTAATGTGAAAATCAATTGAACGCAGAATTTAAATACTTCGCAATGAAAAGTAATTTTTATAATATTATTAAATTTCAAATGTTAATTAAATCTTGAATTTTTTATTGTTCCCATTCTTGAAATTTTAATATTGTCTTTAATAGTAATTTTAAAATAAAAGTAAATAAACCAAAATAGGAAAATAGTTAGTATGAAAAACACTTTTTACCATAAGATTATTTATAACACTTGTCTTTCAATACACTATTTTGTCACTCAAATAACTTTGAAAATAAATGTTTCATTTCACTATAGAAATTTAGACCATAAAAACTAAAAATATTTAGTTTTTATTTCAACAATTAGATTCTGTATTATATTTTTTTCTGTCATACAACTCAATTATGATGTAAATGACGGTTATGACTTTATCTGTATTTTAACGGAGCAGATTGTTAAGATACAAAATTGAAAGTATATTCATATATTTTCTGTTAATACCTAATTTTTCGGACTAAGGAATTTTTATCCTTGTCCATAATAAATGTCACTGTTTTACTCATTTTATCTTAGCATCGTCTTTTGAAAATTAAAATGTATTTTAAAATGTTTTGATTATTTGAATCGTCCTAATGCAATTATAAAATATTTTTGCTCTGTGCAGTTTTAAATTTGTTTTCTACTAATTTTTATTATTAATTTTTCTTGTTAAGGAAGCGAGGATATTTTAATAAGCAGCAGTTGTTCCGTTTTATAGAAAAATAAGTGGATTTTTTTACATTTTTATTTAAAATTTCACAAGACTATTAAAAAATATCAACATCGTTATACATTTTTTACGACACACATACAAAATATTTATTATGTTCATGATCTTTATTTACATACAATTTTTTTTATATAAAGACCCTTAACCGAAAATTTTACAACTAAATAGGGAAGTGAGCTGATTGTTATTAGTTATCAATGCTGTAAAATGCTTGTTTCATTCTAAATATCTTTAGTTTTAATTTTAACAAAATAGATTCACTACTCAACAGCATGAACATGTTTCCGTAAAACTCATTGCCAGGACGGTTAAATAACGTAATTCAAGCTCGAGGAGCATATACAGCAATTAGCAATTACTAGGAGGTCCATTAAAAAGAAGCCACCTTTGTTTTTTATAAATTAAATTTATTTCTGAGCTAATTTGTACATTTATTATGTATTTTAAAATCAAATAAGCATATTAAATAATTAATAACAAATGCCAATCAGCTCAGTTCTCTATTTTCGAAATATCAGGTTAAGAAAAATTTTATAAAAAAAAAAATTCAGTGTTCAATTTTTTTGCAGGTCAGTGTATTTTGTATCTCGTAAAACTTTATGCGATAGTTTATGCAGAGTGATTCAGAAAATATAATTCTAAATTTTTTGATGTAAATTGTTAAATTTACGTATTTGGTACCCGAGTAAACTTAATTTAAAGACGTAAAAATGGATTTAGTATAAGATTATTTTTGAAAATTAATGTTGAATAACTGTCAAACCATAGGTACTAAATTTCACCATATCTTTAAATCAAATTTACTTAGTCAGTAAAGCTTAAATTTAATAATTTTGACACAAAAAAACAGACATTCTAAAACTGAATCATCCCATCAAGTTTTATAGGACATATAATATTTGAAAAAAATTGTTTTCCCCGGTTAAACGCCTATGTCACAGATTCCTTTGTTCACTCTCTAAAATATTTATTGTACACCAAATAATTTTGCTAATAATATTTCTTTTCTTCAAACGTATTATAATATTCATATTATGCTATTGTACACGCACTATAGAAGATATTCATTGTCTTACTAGTACAAAAATGTTATTATTGTACTAGTAAAAAAATGTTAGCTTCTTAGTTCACCGCTAGCGGCGGCAGTCGTCATAGCAACACATATCGTATTGAAAATTGTTATTTGACAGTTGTATGGTTTGTGTTATTTAATGTACTCAGCCAGTTTTGGCTGAAATTACAAACTACAATAAAAAAAATCTGATGTGGACACCACACGACTTCCTTGTACGCAAAACCAATATGAAGTATAGACCCAATTTTAAAATTGCACGTATTTGACGTAACTTGACATTAACATCTATTTTTTATTTTTTTGTTATTTTTTGTCCTAATCTATAGCAATCTTCATTATAAAAACCAAAAAGTATAAAAGTTTTAAATTTACATATCTCGTTTATACAAAGGGCTAATTTAATAATACTTGATGTGCTATACGCAGAATTTAATTCTCTTATTTGAAGCATTTGTTTCTAAAATCAAAATGAAACCATTTTATTCAAGAAAAACTGTTAACAACTTCAGGTAATATATCACTTCCGGTTAGCCTGTTTTAACCAAAATCTACTATGTTATTTCAATTGACATAAAAGTCTTATATACCAAATTTGAAAAGTTTTGGATCATATTTTAAAATAGTTTTTCATTAAAATCTATTATAGGCTTCAAATAAAGTACCATTTCTGGAAATTATGTAATGACCAAAAAGGGAGGTGCACAACTAGATGTTATAGCAGTCCTAAATACAAAATTTCAACTTTGTATGGCTTATCGTTTTTGAGTTATGCGAGATACGTACGTACAGACGTCACGACGAAATTAGTCAAAATGGATTCAGGGATGGTCAAAATGGATATTTCCGTTGAAATCTGAAAACCGAAATTATTCGCGATTACAATACTTCGTTACTTTGTACAAGGAAGTAAAAATCCAAAAAAATGTCAACAAAATTCTTCGAAACATTTGGAAAAATAGTATATGCCATTCAGAGTAGAACGCCCTTTTTGTTTCCTTGCCTCGACTAGCGCCTCGGGCGCATTAGCTGGGTTCAACACAAAAAGACCGCTTTCTACTCCTAATAACATAATATACTATTGTTTTTGTCTTATTTCGTTTGTTTACTACAAAACTGCTTGCTATTTTTGTTCATTGATTAATATTGGATTCATCTCATCAATATTATCAAACTGGGGCAACCAATTTGCAATTTTGATTAATAATTGAACCGAACTGTCTGAACAACTTATAGTTGATCATGTTATTACGGTAACATCATTGTGTAACATTGTCGACATGTAGAAAGGCTCCTAATGAATTAATGTGTCCCAATTTTATTTTTATTGTTCCTCTTCACAATTATGGCCTTGATGTTTGTGATCTTAATTGTATGTAGTGCTAATTTCATGTTTAAGCATGTAGCTAACCTATGTTTTGACGTCACTTCATCTTGCAATTTTCTTCTCATTGTCTAGATAATTACTTTATTACCAACAACTTGTTCAGCTTATGTTCTTGTTTATTTTGTAAACAAAACTGTTTGTTTTATATGCATGCTTTTAATAAAAAAACATTGTGCATCGTTTTTATTAGGTACCTCATTTTTCTAGGTTATGAAAACAGTTTTTTAAATAACATGCCTAATGCAATTTTTTTCTTATACAAACTATGTTTTCTAAAACCCGTTTAACACGATCATGTATGGTTAACAAATTTGTTGATAAAATTTTGTGATTGTGTCAAACAGATTTATAACGAAATTTGTGATAAATAGGACATCCTATTTGTCATTTTGAAATCAATTTATTAAAAACATTTATAATAATTTATTTATACCTAAGCAGTGACAGATTTGCACTTGTTCTTGAAATTTTAAATACATTTGCTATTGAAAAGGATTAGCTCCCACGTAAATGGACCTTTTCAATTTAACGGTTATCTCTTTCTATCGCTGCAAATAGTAAGAGAATGGCGCGAACAACTGCCAGCTGGGCTGTCAAACGAAACGTCAAAAGTATTGCAGTTATTAAAATACCAGTATTCTCAGTGAAAATTTGCATCGTTAGACATTTTAACTTCATTAAAAGCTTTTGTAACTTATTTCGATTTTTTAAAATTGTCTGGGATATTCTCACATTTTACGTGTAAATTTTTAAAAAAAACGCCATAGTTGTCAGTTGTTCTTACTATGCGCAGATCCCCATTTCGTATATCTTTTATCTCTTTAAATTGAAAAGGTCCACTGAAACTCCTGTGGGTAAGTATAATAAATAATGTCCAATCTGAGTTTTAGACTAAGATTGAATTGAATACAGTATCTTACTTCAAAATAAGGTTTTAAAATTTAAAATGCGCTTATTGAAATAAATACAGAGTGATCAAAAATGGCTGAAGGTCAAGTGACAACTTTTGTTTCAAAATAATGTCAAAATTATATTTCAATTTTCATTCATCAAAACTATCTTCCATATATGACAAACGATGACAGGTGCATGACATTTCATTAATATCATTACCGTATTTGATATTTGTTTTGAATACCTTTGCGAAAAAAGTAATTTCTTTTCATTATGGTTTATAATGAAGATCGTCACAAATTTCTTCTTCAAGCATATTTTCGTTGGCGTGAAGGTAAAGATGACGGTTCTTAGGATTATTCATATTCTTATGACAGCTAGCAAAATTCGAAAAGTATGCCCATGGAAATAGTAATGCTGTCAAATTAAGTAAGCGGCAAATGTCAAATTCGTATGGATTGGTACGCTTCATCCATTTTTGATCACTCTGTACAATTTATCACATTTATCTTTTTCCCCTGGTTCTTCAAATATGAAAAGTATCAAATGTCAGTAAAGCGAAGCATCTTTTTTTTACTCAAAGTAATCTAAAGGTTTCACATAAAATCAAATTTGTGTCTTTAATTTCGACACAGCTCTTTACTCGTTTAAATTAAAACACAAAACATTATGTATTCATACTTTTTTTAATGACCTTTCTCGTTTCAAAAATGTGTCCATACCTCCAGATGAATTCTGAATTCAGTGAAAATAAAGAAGTTATTTTTAGAAAAGATCTTCCAGACTATAAACAATGAAAAAGAAATTATGTTTTGAAACTGAGGAAACATTACCGAAAAACATAGGTCAATTGCTTACACATGTGCTGTTTACCAACTTGAATTTTCAATCAAAATTAGTTCATGTAAATAAATTAGTTACTGTGGTCTTGCTTGTTTCTAACATATTTTGTTGACGTTATGTAATTTTGACAAACAACTTCAAAACAAATTTGAATTTGGCTCGTTATTCACAGTTTTAGTATGATGAAAATAGTCCATTCCCTAAAGTTGTAATTATTTCTCACGCAGATGTTGCCAATTTTAATATAATTTTAATTAATCTATGTACTTAAATTTATATAATACAAATTAATTATTGATCAATTAAAGTTTTTTATTATTGTATTTATAATTGTACATCAAGGATGTCCTCTAAATCTAAGGTTCCAACTTGTTCCATCCTCGTGGCTAATGCCTTTTTGAGTCGTTTTAATTTTAAATCCGTGTCAGTTGCGAAAATGAACTCTGCGAAACGATTCGTTAATAATCTTATAATCAGCATTAAAAAGAGCGAAGCAATTTGAACTTTTGGAAAAAAGCTAGTTATTTGATCATTAGCCTCGGAAAAGGATCAATTTTCTTTGATGAAATTTTCTTTGTTGAATTCATTATTGTAATCAATATTCTTGGATTAAAATATTATTTGTTGTAATCAACTATTTTATTTTATTGTTAGCAATATGACAATGCTCGAAAAATATCCGTTTGGCAGGATATTTCTTTTACTTTTTGTACTAAATCCAGATAAATAGGAAATTTTGAAAATTCTATACCGTAGTGTTTAAAATAGTGAAAAAGATATATTACTTATAGTAAATCATAACTATATGATTATTCGCAAAATTTTATTGTTATTATATTTTATTGATGAATTTTTTAAATTAAATTCATTCTTGTAATCAATACGTATTCTTGAGCTCTAATCAAAATACCTTTTGATTTAATAAGTAAAAAAATAGGTTTATATACATATGTATATATTTTATAATTTTTGTTTTTTTTTCTATAATGGACCTTTCCAATTTAAAGAGATAGGGGATCTGCGCATAGTAAGAACAACTGAGATCTATGACGTTTGATTCTAAAAAAATTAGACGTAAAATGTAAGATAACTTTAAAAAATCTTATCGAAATAAGTTACAAAAGCTTTTATTGAAGGTAAAATGTCTAACGATGCAAATTTTCACTGAGAATACAGGTATTTTAATGACTGCAATATTTTTGACGTTTCGTTTGACAGCCCAACTGGCAGTTGTTCGCGCCATTTTCTTACTATTTGCAGCGATAGAAAGAGATAGCCCTTAAATTGGAAAGGTCCATTAATATCTATTAATATATATATATATATATATATGTTTTATAAATTTCTAATTTCTAGCTTTTCTATTTTTCTGTTTTATTTTTACATTTTTCCGCAATATTTTATAGATATTATTAATTAATTTTGGAGAGGTGAATTAATGGAGAACCAGTCCTTGAAGAGCAAATTATTTATTGATACATTAACAATAAACAACACCGACGTTTCGGTCACAAATTGACCATCAACAGTCGATAAAAATTACTGCATTATTAATTAATATTTTGTTAATGTCTTTGGTGCATTCTAAATCAAAGTGCACGGGGCAATTACCCTGACATGCCTATTGGGTAATTCTTAATTTAACACTGCATGCAGGGCCGCACCGAGTGGGTTGGCAGGTTGTGCCCCGCACAAAGGTGCCTGACTGAAGTAATCAATAGTAAATTTTTATAAAATGCTCCTATTCATTCGTAAGGACAAAATTACTATACAAATTACAAATTAACGTGATAGAAGTGAACAATATATTTTTTAATTTGTTTGCATTAGAGCTCTAGTAATAAGTAAAATAATTATCGTACCAATAGGTTCGTTATTATTCCACCATTGGTACATTGAAATAATAAATATGAAAATGTTGATTACAACAATGAATATATTGAGTATAACTCAAGAATGTTGATGACAAGAATGAATCCCACAATGAATCCAATATTTAGATACCTACTATCATGTTGCGAAGAATCAAATGCACATACAATTCTGAAATCTGTTGTAAAATCGTTGATTACAACAAACGATTTTGATTATAACCTATTGATTACAAGAATGAATCTAATCAATAAATTAAATCTAACATTTTTGAAAATAAAAAGTATAGTTTAAACTTTAATTTATAATTTTTACATCATATGTCATCATCATTACCGATATCTGCATACAAAGCGGATTGGCACACCCAGCAATGGGTAATATGCCGTGATGATATATTTATTTTATTTATTTATTTATATAGGGGAGGGGGGCACTGAAATATAACTTTGCACAAAGGCGCCTTATATCCAAGGAGCGGCCCTGACTGCATGTGTGACTAATCGTCAATTTTTCGCCAACATCAATATATAAAAAACAATAGAGTTGTTTGATAATAACAAAATGATTCTTTAAGCTGTATTACCTACGGTAAAAAAAAATATTTTTAAAAATTTCCTTTTAACTTTGCTAACTTTATTTTCTTCGATAACCAGACCATATCATTATTTTCCACAGCCCTAGTTCCATATTCTTATAAACATTTCTATTTTTAAATTGTAGTCGAAAAATAATGAATTCATAAACAAAATGGGAATTCTCTCACTCTCACCCAAACTATTTGCGAAAAAATAAATCTTGTTTTACATGTGTACTATGTAACCTCCCTTGTGTAAATCTGTCACTGATTGCTGGTTGTAATTAAGCGTATAAATTATTGTGTCCCAAGTGGTAGTAACTAATGTTTGTGTGGTTGTTGTTGCAGTCATGGAGAGGACCTCATCGTTACGCCCTTCGCCCAGATATTGGCCAGTCTGCGTAGTGTGCGGAATAACTTCCAAGCCCTCACAAATGTCCCCACTGGCAAGTAAGTAAATATCTCTATATCTGTCACTTCAATATGTTTTGCACTTACAAAATATATACGATATGATAACATACAGAAAGCAGAAGAATTTAATGAATATATTTGCATTTGCACTGACCTTAAACAGTAGATTTAAAAACATTAAATTACAGTGCTAGAGCATTTCAGGTTAGAAATTAGTAAATGGCTTTTGCATTAAATAAATAAAACTTTGTCGGTCCAGCAATCCGGGAAAGTTAAAGAATCATGGAATAATCAAGGACTTATTACCTGGAAAAGTCATTATATTAATTGTCAGGTTTTTTTCTGATGTATCTATATGACATCCACGGTTTATGTCATCATTTAGGGATTTTTGAAATTTTCTATACATTATTAAATATACTTTATTAACGGTATTTTATTGGTTTTTCTATTATTATTATTATTATGTATTTGAAACTATTTATAGAAATAATTACATTTGAAAATATTATTATTAAATAAAATTTTGTTAATTTTTTTAAAATGGCGTTTGATTATATTTTTATTAGTGGCAATTCTGAACATTCATATTACTAAATGTTATATGTCTACAGTATACCTCATCCTGTATTGTGATTAAGTTTTTGTAATTTTGGGGTAAATTATCCCATTCTTAAACTAAAATACTACTCCATTTTACGATTATTTCTAAGATTATACTTACTTAAGAACGAAAGTAATTCTAAGAAAAGGTAAATATCACCAATAGGCTACTTGCGTGGTACTGAAAATCTGATATCTATCACTAAATAAATACCTAAAGTAAAGTTGAAAACATATGAAAAAATATAAATTTTATTTAAAAAAATATGTTTTTTAATAAATTAAGAAAGAAGATTTTCTTGGACGTCATTATTTTCAACTGGAGAAAGGGATGCATATTTAAGAATGTAACCTGTAGATGGCGAGCGAGTGCAAGTTTTAATTTGATTTTGACAGTTCATTTTTCTGTCACTGTCTCTCTTCTTTATTATTTACAATTTCCGTGGTTTCTGTTACTTTTATTACGTATTTCGATTTGTTAAGCAGGATTTTGAAGGATTTTAACTTAGCTTATACTCGTTCAAGATTAAAATGATATACGAAAATATTAACCACCAAACTATTATTAAAACGTCAAACTGACAATCTGTCATGTTTAAATTACCCGCACATGCCGTTGCTATTTGACGTACCGAAGTTATTGCTTTACGGCCATTCATTGGTTCAGCGTAATTCTACGTAATACATGGCTGTAATTTAAATATTAAAATTTCATTAATTTATTTTCTGGCCAATTACTGAAAATTTTGCCAATAGAAAAAATATGGGTAGCAATTTTTTATCGTCTCTTTAGAAATACTAAATAAAAAATGGCATGCAAATAGCCCATTAAATTTCGGATATTTCACATTTTTTGTCAAAAATGAAATTTTGCCACAGTTAACTTAAACATGATGAGTCATAATGCCAATAAGTGTGTTAGTAAGACACAGATGAAGGTATTAGACTTACCTATCGAGGAAGGAATGAAGGAAACCATCCATAAGTAAGACAGAGAAATGTACAATTATTTGTTATTTTGCGATTCAGAAATCAATGAGCTGAAGCTTAAGTTTTCTTAATAGATGTTTAATAACTTATTTCTTCGCGTAACAATAATTTATATGTATAAAGGCAACCCACAGATCATATTTTAATCCGTTTTACATGGTCATGTAAAACATTAACACATGACGTCATAGTTTCTAGTGATATTATATTTACAGGGGCGCACACAGTGGGGCGGTCCAGTGGGTCCGGACCGCCCCTAAAATTGACAACTATTATATAAAAACAACAAATGCACTTGGAAAACTGCTAAACAAATTACGAGGGTTGCGCTGAAAATTGTTACGTTATTAAAAGACCGTTGCATCGTTAAACAAAAAATCTTTATTGTTTTTCAAAATATTCTCCGTTCAGACTAATGCACTTGTGCATTCTTTGAAATTCTGCTGCATCTGCGCTGGAAAATCTTTTACTTCGCATCATTTTTTTAACAGTTGGAAACAAAAAAATCGCACGGCGCCTGATCTGGGCTATACGGAGGATGAGTTACCAATTGAACTCCCGAATCTATCAAAAAATCTAATGTTCTGGCAGCAGTGTAAGAGGATACGTCGTCATAAGATGTTACGCAAACCGGTCCTTTGGCGACCTGTTTGTAATTTACCAAACATCTGTGGTAAAGCCACTTCGCAGTACCATTCAGAATTAACAGTTCTGTGATCTTCAAGTGGAATAACAGCAACAGGACCACTTCGGCGGAAAAAAAAGCAATAATTTTTTATTGGCGCTTCTACCACGAATTACTTTTGTGGGCAAGTCTTCATCTTCGAATATCCAAATATTTTGTTTCAGGGTCGTAACTGTATACCCAAGATTCGTCATCTGTTACATTGTATGCCACTTGCTTGGAAGTTCCTCCGTCAAACATAAATTTACACCAGTCTACTCGATCCTGTTTTTGACTTTCTGACAGCAAATGCGATATCCAACGGCTTGCTAGCTTTTTTACACCAAGATATTTATGCAAAATGGTATTCACCACCGAGGATCCAACCTTTACTTCCTCCTGAATCTCCCTATTAGTAAAATTTCGATTGGACTGAACCAAGCTTGCCACACGATCAACATTTTCTGAACAGGCAGGTTTCCAGGTCTTGCTTCGTCTTCTAGCAGCTCTCGCCTTCGTCGAAATTCGCGGAACCAACTAACTAACAGCGGATAATAAAGGGGCAGCATTACCAAAAGCTGCTTTCAAATTTTCATGACTTTGCTGGTATCATAACTGTCTTTTATAGTCATAGAAAATCATGGCTTTAAAAGTAGTTCGCTGAATTAAAAATACAAAACTACTTAACATACAAAATTAACTACGTTTCTCAAGGAAATCTGAACGTTTGACAATTGTGGGTAACGAATGTCAATTCACGTGTCAACTAATGCGACATTCAATTTTTGTAATTGTTTCTAGCCGATTGAGCTTCCATGGCCTGTCTATTAACAAAGCATCCCTAGTATAAATAAATAATAAAAAATCACGAAATCCTACTTTACTTTTCACCAAAAATTAGACCACAGTCACGAATTTTATAAAATAGCTCTAAACCGGATTTCTATTCCTGGAAAGTCAGTTGGACCGCCCCCAAAAAAATATCCTTTGTGCGCCCCTGTATATTTATGACGTAAACCCGTTGACTGGCTGGATGCCCTATACTTACATATTTTTAAACTTTTATGAAATTGTTATCTCATTTAACTAGGGTGACCAACCGTCCTGGTTTGGCCGAGAGAGATCCAGATTTCATATATTCTCCCGACAGGTTGTTGTAATATCCCGGTTTCTTCTAAATTGTTAATTTTCTTTTTATCTACCCCGTGTTTTACCAACGAAATATATTTTTTATATCATTGGTGATTGTTAAATTGATTTTATACACCATTGTTGAACTGCAACCTTGGATTTACGTTAATATTTTAATATTTTTATTGAAATAAGTTTAATACCGATTACCTAAAAACTCAAAACGTTATCATCTTCGAGGATATCTGGGAGGAGAGAGGGTTACAGACTGCAGAGTTTAAGGCAACCATAACCAAATATCAATTCAAGTAGGCTTGCAATAACTTCTAAATTTAATTGTCAAAAATATAAACGTCTAGACCACTGACAGCTAGACTAAACCACAAGCAGACATTTAATAGAAAAATTATAATTATTTCTAAATATAATTTTGACTTAAGGCACAAAGATAACAGAGTTGTAATATTGTACCTGAAACTATAATTTAGTTAAGTTTATAAAAAGGTTATTTGCTTGTTATCGCTCTTGCCCTCGCCTTTTCACAAATCACTTAATTATAAGAAAAATCATGAAAATGTCAAGGAATTTCAATCATAGAAATTGTTGGCCAACCTGTCTATACTAAATACTTTTTCCTGTAAAAATGTACAATACCTGAATCTAAAAATTACAAAGTCGAAATCAAAAACTTCGTTAAATATTACTTATTTCTGTTGATTTTATTTAGCTATTAACTTTTATGAACTAATTGTGCATTCTGACCAATCAAATGGCAGAATTTATTTTTCTATCTAAACCAATGCTATTTTTTAATCGGAAACACACTGTATTATCAAATAAATATGAATGCGCATCTAAACTTCGAATAAACTAACCGAACCTCACATTATACGTGTATAATAGTTTGTTTCAAGATATTTACAAACGTACCTGCGGGTAGGTTGATGGGTAATATAACAGGGTTGTAACAAAATATTTGAAATCCAGCACACGAAATATTTTTGTGGAATTTAATGTTTCACTTGAATTATATGAAATACAGAACAAAGAATATTACATTACGCCAAATTTTCACAAATTATAAATAAAAGCAGATATATTAATTAGCAGGATTTTCAGAAAGTACCGCCACATCGTTTTCCCAAATTTTTCTGATCCTCATCTGACGCATAAGAACATAAATACCATGCTGTTTTGCGGTGTACCGCGTCATTACGAAGGCAGGTAGATTTGCAAATATCTTGAAACACACCATACCTATACCTACTAAACAAACCAGTCATTCTGCTCTAAAGTTGTTTCTATTAAGACGATCGTTGAAAATAAAAGCCGTCCTACAATTTATCTAAACAGTTTCATCGATTTCCTTAACATTTTGAGCAATTTGTTTTTATTATGTCTATATTTCCTGTAAAAATTTAAAAAAAAAAACTTCGAAAACTCAATGTTAAAATTTGTGAAAAACATAAACTTCAAGAATGAACAAATAATTCACGCAGACTAACCTCTAAATTTAAAATCTGAAAATAATCATTTGCATGTGAATGCGTTCTAAATTAATATTTATTTACTAGTCTTATTTTGAAAATACATACACAGACAATATTCCATACTTTTTCTGTTATATCATGTGAAATTGACGTACATTATTGCACATTATTAGAAAAAAGAAATTGCCAAAGAAACATTATTTTTAAGTTATATGAAAAAATAAAGAAAACTTTGAAATTACTTCAAAAGTAATTACATTAATCATGAAAGTATATAAAAAGTATCAAGGCTTCAGTAGCTATATTAATAAAAAAATCAAGAAAACACGTAAAAAACTCTTCCTATAGCGTTAATACGAATAGGATAGTAGGTAGAAACTTAAATCACACATACACATACGTAAAAAAATATTAGACTCTATGTAATATATCTCAACAATTCAAATAATCGAACTTTTCCCTAGAAAATTAAAATTCTTGAAAATTTTGTTACAATGGACCTTTTCAATTTAACGGCTTTCTCTTCCTATTGCAACAAATAGTAAGAAAATAGCGCGAACAACTGCCAGTTGGGGTGTCAAATGAAACGTCAAAAATATTGCAGTCATTAAAATGGCTGTATTCTCAGTCAAAATTTGCATCGTTAGACATTTTAACTTCAATAAAAGCTTTTTTAACTTATTTTGATAAGATTTTTTAAAGTTATCTGAGATATTCTCACATTTTACGTCTTATTTTTTAGAAACAAACGTCATAGATCTCAGTTGTTCTTACTATGCGCAAATCCCCATTTCGCATATCTTCTATCTCTTTAAATTGAAAAGGTCCATTTGGTTAGAATACACACAGGATTTTGACAAAAAAATATGAATGTAAGCACAGCACACTTAAACAATTCAATTTATGAAGCTTCCGGAAGCTATCAAGAGATGGCATTGCAGTACGGTCCAAATTAGGGTACCTTTATAACCAGGGTATGGCCATGAGCCAAGATCGCCGCCATTGTCAGTAATTGATTTTCCTATTTATTTGTAATAAATGTGATATTATATTATAAAATAATATTAAATAATCACACTGTGAATTTAAAAAGGTAATAAAAATGAATTTATTTAAGATATATACAATTATTATTAAGACATACATTTATAGGTTATGTAGAATATATGATATGTGTTGTTATTATCACATCTAATTTAATATCTCTAGTTCTTAATTACATAATAATTATATATTCTAAACTTACCTTTTAAAAATTTAAATGATTGTGCTTAATATTGGTAATTTTTAGTTGTTTTCAGTGACAGTAATCGTGGTGGGTATCTTAACAAACTACACAAGTAAATAAGATAAAATATATTAGTTACACTTTAAATACATATTAAAATGATAATTAAATGTGTTTTTCATTAAAATAAAACAAATAGCCACGAAAATACATAATAATTTGCGCAAGAACAACACATATAACAGATGTCCCGGTAATGGCGGACGAAACGTGAGCCACGCCATGGCCATACCCTGGTTATAAAGGTACCCTAGTCCAAATGTCAGCCATTTTCTGTAGCCTGATCTATACCTTGTTCCATTTAAGCCATTCAGTATTGCGGAGCATAGGGGATAATTTTGACATCTCTGATTGGCTGAAATTGGAGACAAGAGACAAGTTTATCCAATGTAATTTCGGCTACTTCAGATTTGCGCTGTTGGCAGTGCCATCTACTGAATGGCTTAAATGGAACAGAGCATATACTGCATCGGTATTAAGATTGCAGCGACATATTAAGGATAAATACGAATCTAAGTTTTATTTCGATAAAATTATAATAATCGGGACATTTTAGACAAATCATTTGAAGGTGGAACATCTTCAGTATCATCCATATGAGGACCATTTTCATCATATATGCGAAATTGCATAAATAATGCAATATTTTTGACAGGCAGACAAGTGATCTGTCTTTTGTATTTATATTAACTTTTTTTACGTAATATTATTAGTTATTTACAATTATATTTATACTAAAATTATTTATTTCACTTACATTCAATTTAGCTAGCCTCTTTTATTGCAAATACAGAAAAAAAAACTGTAATCCCTAAATAATATTGGGACTGTGTCCCGTTTGCACTAACCACAAGTCAAGAAATGTTGTCCCTAGTGTATTCAAAAAAAAAATCCTAACTCGGGGTAGGCTATGAACAGAGAAACGTGTGTCTGATCATTATTCAATTCAAAAGTCAAGTTGTCAAAATTGATCTTGAAATGTAATATTAAGGAGAAAGGATAATAAAGAAGGACACATTGTATTGACATATTTTTAAATTGACATACGTTTCTTTGTTCATAGCCTACTCCGAATTAGGAATTTTTTGAACACACTGTACTAGATACAGTATAGAGAATTCATTAAATAGAGTGTTTCTTTAAAAGTAAATGTTGAAAAACATTTTTTTCATTATGTTGCTATATTAGTATGCTTTTTTTCTTCGGCAAATATGACCTGCATATATGTTACATCAGAGATGCACAAACTTTTTTGACAATGGGCCAAATAAAAATACATTGTGTTGCCGCGGGCCAGTAAGAATTCAAAACATAATTTAGGTTTGGATGGAATAAAAAATTAATTACTTTATATATTTTTTTATTGACTGTGTATGTGTATAATACAATAACTGAATAAAAATAAATATCATTATATATTTTGTTATAAATATAAGAAACAGCAAATAAAATTTTAACTATATAAATCACAATTTCTTAGATATAATAAAAACAAATGATTGAAGAGATATTAACTGACTTTGGCTCGTTGAAGAATGCGAAGGATAACATTGAATACCAGTAACTATTTGGCTAATATCAGGCGCTAAGGAGGTTGCATCCAACTGCAAGATGTCATTTAAATTTTCGTCATTAATTCGATTTCTGGAATTCATGTGACCACTACTACGTCAGTACGCCGCACCGCACCGTGCGTGATTCGTATAGCATAAGAATAGGTATATGAGAGCAAATATCCGGCCGCTTTTGGTTACGGGTGTAACGGAATAGATGGTGCTCGCAAGCATTTCGAAGAAAAAAATATTTATATTATGTATTAACAGTGTAAATAAATTAAATCAATAAAATTAAAGTGTCATATAAATTTATGAATTTGATTTATGTTTATTTTCTGTTATATTTCCATTTTTTTATGTATATATATATATATATATATATATATATATATATATATATATATATATATATATATATATATATATATATCGGATTGGCCCGCGGGCAGGAGTTTGTGCATCACTGCGTTACATAATATTTAACGAGGGTAATAGTAACAGACTGCTTATATTAAAAAGAAAATAAAAAAGAATTTAAAAAAACGTTTCTTTTCAAAAAAATTATACAACTCTATATAAGTTTGACTTAAGATTCAAATCTTCTACTTGTAAAATCCCTAATATTTATTATTTTGACAATAAAACAAGTTCATTTAAGGAATTTATGCAGAAATCAGCACAAAAAATCACGTCCACATATAGCAACTGTTTTGCAAGTGTTCGTATTTAGCATTAAAGTTATCCATGGTTTGAATAAATCACGATTTATTCCTATACCTAATCTTATAACGAAATCACACAAGTAATACCGGGGGTGGCTTTTAAAAAACGAATCCTGTTTGAAACTCCGTAACTACTACATTGAGATATCGATTTTAAATTTGTATCTCTTGCAAATGGTTGAAAAGTATTCCCACTAAATTTCAAACATTATATAAACAAACAAGTGAATAACAACTTTTTAAATTTGCCATTCCAATATACCATATTATACGTTGCTGATTTTATAATCAGCGTAAAACAAAGTGGGCTATTATTGAAACAAATGTGAGTAACATTTCATGTTAGTTGGTAACATTGTTATAAATTTGTTCTGTTTTGTCCAATTTTCTTCAGGTGTCTACCAATAATGGCATCTCATTTATGTAAATCTGACTTAGAGATTATTGCAGCTTGTTATAAAGAAAAAAATTGGCATTCTGGCATAAATCGTGCATTAGGGTGATAGAAACTGAACAATTTTCAGAAAACCTGGGACAGTTCATGTTCCAAATCTGAATTTTCGTCATTTGTAACAGTTACTGACTTATTTCCACTCCCAACTATATTTAAATTCTTAATAACAAAATAAAAAAAAATTTTTTAATTTAAATTTTTCAGGAAATTTGCATATAGTTTATTTAAACGTCAATTAAAAATGGAAATAACGTTTGAATGAATATGCAGAGTGCACTGTCTACAATAAAATCAATGTTTCATAATATATACGTACATACACAATTTATTTATTTTGACCATAAAGTCAAATAAAACTGTTTCACAATTAAAATAAATAATTAGTACGTACTTTCGGAATATGCTCTCCTATTTGCATTGCTTTTATGCAAAATTGCTAAATGAAAATATCTATTTTAAGCTGTTTCGAATAATGCAGAAGTTTTTAATCAAATCATGTTTTGTTTGAATAAACAAAAATAAGTTAATAAAAAGTTATTAATAACATTATAATGTCTTTTGCTAACAGCCGCTTGCATTAAAGTCCTGTAATGGGGTCCGGTACTAAAAAAAAAGTTACATATATTTTGTCATATTATGAAAATATGATATTTTAAATGATTTTGTAACAAAATATTTTTAAAATATAAAACTTTTCATTCACAATTTTAATAAAGATTTTAGCGCTATAACGATGTGACGTCACAACTTCAATTTTGTTACAGTCTACCAAGCGAAAAGAATATAATTTTCTATAATTCAAAACTTGTGAAAATAAAATCCATATACTCGTCTTTATACTAACGTCTGATCGCTACCGGTAACAAACTTCGCTATGCGCCAAACGAAGCCGAATGAGTATGACTGGCATTTTTTAATAAAAAAATTTTATACCTGACAAAAACAATACCTAACGCACAAAACTCGAGTCTTTATACTTATTTTTTAAACTTATTTTAAAAACTAATGGGTTTTGCGGTCGCGTGTATCCAGGGTCGGACGGTAGTTTCGAAACAACTGAAAATTTCAAATTAGGCGCCCTATTGTTTTCATGAAAAGGCAACCAGAAAAAAGGTGCTGCAGGCAATTTTTTTTTCATTCATGGTCAAATGCCTTATAATTGAAAGTTACTTTTTTTCAAGGGAGGTGAAGCTGCATGTTTTCCCCCTTTCATGTACAAAAATAAATTGTTAGATCACAACATTTTAGAAAAGGGTATATATTTAACGGATTGTTGACTTACCTGGATAAACTGTCTGCACTGTGAAAATTGAATATCACGTACACTTGCGATCGACTCTAAAATCTAATCAATTCGGACAAATTAATTTTTAATTTATTTATTTGGGGGAGAGGGGTGAACCCTCTAAACCCCTCCCCTGGCTATGCACATGCGTCAGAGCAATAATAGTATTTGGATACGAAGTTTCTAGCCTAGTTTTAAACAAATACCTCAAGGGGCGTCATTAACGATGGAAGATGCCGACTAACATCAATAACCTTTTAAATCAACTACCGCTTATATCGGAGTGTCTTCGGTCGGTAATCAGAATCTGTAAATCGCTGCAAACATTTTTTCTATACAGGGCGCGAGCAGCCACGTGACTCGGGCGTCCTTGACGTGCTTGGAATCAGCTGATTTGTGTGCACATGTCATTTTGACAAGACCAGTGTCACTTTGACAATACCAATATTTTGACTTATTTTGATTTTGAACTGCTAAAATGTTATTAATGTACAATTATCAGGCAGTAAAACACATGAAATTAAAAATAATAACTTCTCAACAATTAAAATTTAAAATAAGTCAAAACATGGGTCTTGTCATAGTCACATTGTTCTTGTCAAAATGACAAGCGCACGCAAATCAGCTGATTCCTAGCACGTCAAGGACGCTCGAGTCACGTGTCTGCTCGCGCCCTATAGCCTGTATTTTTTAAATTTATTTTATATATTTAAAACATAGCAAAATAATTGTTTTTCATCAGTTTAAAACGATTTTCCATTTCATACGGTAAAACATTCACAAAATTTGTCTCAATAGTTTTTTGGCGTTTGTTACCGGTAGCGACTAGATGCTTTATATACAGGGAATGTATTTTAACATGCAACATATGGTCAATCACTTCCATGGTTACACACTACTATCAAAAAATGTCAGCAAGGAAATATTTGTCCATTTTAATATGAAACATACAAAAATTTGTAGTTCTGTTTTATCAATACTAATTTCCAATAAATTAGCCTATATACAATTAATAAAATCAAAACTTTAATGTAGCATATCTTAACAGTCTTTATTTTCAGAAATACCTCCATTTAAGGAACTAAATTAATGGCGGCCAGTAGGACATGTCAAATTATGTAAACGTCAAAAACCATCGTTTCGTTTAATATAAAAAGATGTTTTCGCGCTTAAATTTTAAAATTTGATTTGAAAATGTGTGAAAAATAAGCGAATTAAAGAAAATGAACACAATATACATCAAAAAGTGCTGTGTTAAAGTATACGAGTATAGCAAAAATTTAAGACATATTCCATAATTTTTGGCAAAGAAGATGAAGTTGATAGACTGAAATTATGGAAAATAAATTGAAGTATATCGCAATACTTTAATCTGATAAATAAATATGCATTTCACAAAAAGAAATTGTAATAAAATTTTGCAGGTATGTAGTTTTAATACAATTATTGACAATATTGATATATAAAATTTTATAGATTCATTGATTTTACTAATATTTGTCCCTGTAGATTGCAGTGCCAAGTCAGAATTCCAATAAGTCAAGTTACTCCACAAGTAATAATTAAACCCAAATTTACGAATTGTTGCCCTTCAGCTATGTTTCTTGATAAAGGATTCGACTGAACAAACTGAAAATTGTGTTGATTTGAACTCTTATCAATATTATAGGTCAGAAAGCGGTCATTCAAAATGTAAACAAATGTGACATGTCTTACTGGTAGCCCATGACAGGTGCGCTTACAGCGCCGCCAACGGATTCTGCGAGTTCCAATACATTTTATAGATTTTGTTCTTTTACATTAATAGAGTAAGATCCCAGGGCCCCCAGACGTAACTCAAAGATGAAATGTGTGGAATAGGGTAGTATTCCTATGTACATTGAACGCACGCATACCTGCTAAGTTGGGTAGACGGCCAATTTACAAGTACCAGGTGCGAAAGGTAAGCAAAAATTGGACTTACTTCACTTAAATTCTGAAAGCTGATTTTTATTTATGGCTTATAGAATATTAGTACAAAATAATATTCAACACTCCCAGACACTTCCGCTCGGCCTTAACTTCCGACAGACGCTTTAAAGCTCACACAAAAATACATAAACTTTACTTATTTTCTGATGCTTGATTTTTATATATGTTACTTAGGGGACTATTTCAAACCTATATGTACACAGCCAGACAAATGCTAAGGGTCAAACATCCTCCCAGACACAAAAAACATTCTGCTATGAGTATGAGCGCGGGGGACTATACACGCGTTTCAGAGCGAGCGAGATAGCCATGTAAACTGATTTCCTCCTCTTAAACTTACAGTCTGTTCTACTGTACTGTGTGTTTGCACTGTAGCATCCTAAGTGGAATTTTAGTCCACAATACTCATAGCAGAATAATTTTTGTGTCTGGGGGGAAGTTTGGCCCTTAGCATTTGTCTGGCTGTGTACATATAGGTTTTAAATAGTCCCCTAAGTAACATATATAAAAATCAAGCATCAGAAAATAAGTAAAGTTTATGTATTTTTGTGTGAGCTTTAAAGCGTCTGTCGGAAGTTAAGGCCGAGCGGAAGTGTCTGGGAGTGTTGAATATTATTTTGTACTAATATTCTACAAGCCATAAATAAAAATCAGCTTTCAGAATTTAAGTGAAGTAAGTCCAATTTTTGCTTACCCAACTTGACAGGTATGCGTGCGTTCAATGTATATAGGTATACTACCCCATTCCACACATTTCATCTTTGAGAACATAAGTTACGTCTGGGGGACCTGGGATCTTGGACTATAATTCGTATCATGTATTTAACCTCATTTATTAACTAAAATGAAAATACAAAAGTTGATTATTACTACATTCTACGAAATGTCAAGACAAAGTGCACTTTACTTTGTACAATATTTTTTATGTTCTGAATATTCCCCAAGAGAGCAAAATGAAGGTCTTTAAAATTAAATTTTTCTGTTAATTAATGAAGAGCATGCACATACGAGTAATTTTGTTCTGTAAAGTTCAGAGTTACGAACAAAAACATCTCGTCTCCCAGCAATTTCAAGCTAAAAAAAAAAACTTAATTTCCAACATCCCATTTTTCTTATTTTAAAGTTGATTCCTCTGTTAACAAATTGTATTTGTTTTATGAAAATAAATGTTCATGCACGTGGTATCGTTTCTTCCGGTTTAATGACGTTTAGTTATTTTTGTCGAGAATCTGAAACTCAATTTATATAATTACTGTTCACGTGTAATGCAACACCCAGATAACAATATCGAAATTTTATTTTGTTTCTAATGTCTATTTTTATACATGTTTAAAATTATCTATATTTAGATTTATGAGCAGATTATATGAGGAATTACTACATAGTATAATCTGAAGTATTTGCAGTTAAGAATGATTTTTATAGTAAATAATAATTTATGATTATGATAAGCAAACTGCATTATGATTTTTTCTTAGGCAGATTATACAATTTTTAATGTCTGGAATTATGTTTTATTTTGATTAAGAAAGATTATCAGATTTAGATAAATTACTACCGTATATACGAGGTCTGTTAGAAAAGTAGCCGACCCTTGGCCGTGAAAAAAAACTGGCATACCTGGAGCGATGAAAACCTAATCACCTTCAAAGCAGTCTCCTTGGGACTCCACACACTTCTCCCAGCGGTGCCGCCATTGTTGGACGCATTTCGAGAAAGCCTCTTTCGGAATGAAGTTTAGCTCGGCTGTCGTTGCAACCATAATGGCCTCTCTTGTCTAAAATCGCGTTCCTTATAATGGCCTCTTGAGTTTGGGGAACAGTCAGAAGTCGCAGGAGGCCATATCAGGAGAGTAAGGAGCCAGTTGAACCACAGGAGTCTTGTTCTTTGCCAAAAAAATCTGAATCAAGTACCAACAGACCTCGTATGTATCCATTTTGTGATTAATCAAATAGCAATTAAAGTTGTTACATGTTTCCTGTTAATAAATAAATAAATATAAATATATCGTCATAAATGTTACGGCATATTACCTATAGCTGGGTTCTGGGTGTGCCAATGTTCCAATATTGAAACAGGCGCTGTTCCATAAAAAATAAAATTTTGAAAAGAATGTCATATTTAATATGTTGAAATTTAATTCTATTAGGATGAATATTTTAACAAATAAATCAAAGATTTTTTTAGCAAAAACGAGTATGAGTAGATATTTTGAACCCAAGAAACAATCGAAAATTTCACTATAATTTTTTTTTTTAATAGTTCTTCCTTCAGATGCTTCGTCTATTTCGTTCGTTTTTAGCAAAAATCATTCATTTGTTTATAAGTTATGGTGTCATCACAAAAATATTTAAATGGCAATATAGTTTTTTAGTAGTGTAATCCGATAGTGATTTTTCTTTCCTTTATGATCATGCAAAGAAATCATAAGCTTGCATAAGAAAAATTCTATGAAAAATCGAGCTGAAAGTTTAATAATAATGAATAATTAAGATACCTAGATTTCATTTTTCAGTTTAGAATTTTTCGTTGACTATTTCACTCATAAATTTGTAAGCCAATCAAAATTCAGGATTCTACCTAGTTACAAAGTTTCATTTTGACAAAACACCGTCATAAAAATTTTTTCGCCCCTTTAAGCCAATAAGATGTATTTTTACCAGAAAGTGAGTTTTGATATGCGAAATTTTTTTGACGTTTTGGAAACATATTTACGTACATGTCAAAGTGTATATATTTTCATTGTTATCAATTTTTATTAAAAACGAATCGATTCGGGCAGGAATCTATTTAAAACGTTAACACCTCAAAAGACAATAAAAATTAGAAGAATTTTTCAAGAAAAAAAATATATAAATGATTGCCAGATTTTCATTTTGGAAATAGTCATCCGAATACCATTCGTAGTTAAATTTTATCTTGGAAAATTTTTCCGATTGCTTTACTCGATTCTGTTGCTAATTTATCTTTCCTAGGCAACCAGCTCTCGTAACAATATGAAAATTTTTCCGGCAAAAATTTACCACTTATGATATTATATATGATAAATGTTTTAAACCTTTAAACATTTATTGTTAGTATTATGGTACTTATAACTTATAAAACATGATAAACGAAAAAATTTGAAGTAAAAATGAAAATTAGGTATCCTGATTATTCATTATTATCAAATTATCAAGTCGATTTTTCTCAAAAATTTTGTTATGAAAAATCACTATCGGATTCCACTACTAAAAGTCTATATTGCCAATGAAATATATTTCTGATGACGTCTTAACTGAAAAACAAATGAAAGTTGGGAGGTGAATCGCACACATTAATGTGTATATTTAAAAAACCGGTAGAGTTAGCTGTTTTTTTTTAAATAATCCATACTTTAATCCCACACTGTATATATTTTAACGTTATTTTAAACATATGTATTTATATATTTTTTTGGTGAAATACTGGTTTTTATTCTATCTGAGGTTTATCCGAGGTTTGTAAAATACAATTTCCAGTTTTATACCTGGTATAGCGTTATACGAGGTTTATTTAATGATTGTAAAAGTGGCCCTTAATGAATAACAATTAAGACATTCGAAGATTACAGATAGTTTCATAAAAAAATGTGGAGAATAATGGTATCTTTACATAATCTTTTTATGTACAGTCGTTCTATTATCTAACAAACTAATATAATTTTTCAAACTTTAAATAAATATATAAATAATGATTGAAAATCTAATCAAACAAAAGTTATAGACAGGCATAAATATTTCTCGATACAAACTAGGTCAGTTGGTAAATTAAACCGGGTTTGTTCCTTGGGGATGTATCTCATTCTGAAGTTGAATTAACAACAAAACAAAGCAAATTTAAGTAGAGAAAGCGTAGAACAAATAAGCTACTTTGTTGCGTTGTGACTGCGGGCGGATTGTTTATGTGGATGACGTTGCCGATGCTGATGCTATTTTGTTTTGTTGCAGGTCTCGGAGGTCCTCCGGGGCGACCGCCGCCACCACACCCCAACCACGGAACCTCAATCCGGGAGGTAAGAAACGCTTCTTTCAAATTCAATGAGTAGATCGATGGGGTTGACAGATTGAACAATGAAATATTGAAGCAATTTTTATTGCGATTAATTCTCTAATTCATTGGTTGATGACATTTATTCATTTTATTTACCTATGATTACTTGCTGATTTCATTATCTGATGACCTTTATTTTCCAATTATAGGGGAAATTTTTTTTTATTATTATTTTATTCATTACAAATTTTACCAATTAGAATGTCCATTTTCCATTCTTGTTCATTTTAAATAAGTGATTAATAGTATATTCCGTAACTTAACCACGACCGTGGTTATGGTTTTCTTGTGGTTCACGTGGTTAGGTTATAGTTATTGAAAAGTGGTTGTGATTCGGAACATCTTGGTTAATTTGTGTCGGTAAAGCAGGGAACCACCGCAGCATTAGCAATAAGTGAAACGTAATTCTATTTGTCTATTTTATACTACCGTAAATATTATATATATATATATATATATATATATATATATATATATATATATATATATATATATATATATATATATATATATATCAGTATATATTAATAATAATTATATGTTTATACAATTTTATTTATTATATTATAAGAAATAAGAAAATGACCACAACAACCACAAAAAAATTGTGGTCGTTATGGTCACGAAAAAGTAACCAAAACTTTCAGGAACCGCATTCCGAAATGAAACCTCGATCCTGAAATTGTTTTAGTTACATTCCGGAACGCTTAACACTTAACCACAACTGTGGTTATGGTTTTCTCGTGGTTCACGTGGTCAGGTTATATGGTTATTGAAAAGTGGTTGTGATTCGGAACATCTTGATTAATTTGTGTCAGTAAAAAAGTAGCCAAAACTTTCAGAAACCACATTCCGAAATGGAAACCGATCCTGAAATTTTGTTTTGGTTACATTCCGGAACGCTTAATCAGAACCTTGGTCACCGCGATTAAGTTACGGAATATATTATAAATAGCACCTAGCTTTTTTACAGCGATTAAATTGGAGCTAGCTTTTATATGTAAATTTTGAAGATTTTGAAGGCATATATAGCCGGATAATTAGTCGCAGAAGCAAGATACTTTCATGTTTTTTACCTTTACTGATATTCTATAGTTTTAAACATGCCGAATTATTCAATTCAAGCAAATTTTATTTATTATTTTTTGACATATATTTGACAATTAAAAAAAACGAATGAAATAATCTTGACATATACCCCTGGTGCTAAAGAATTGAATTGATTAAATTTGATGTCTGGCTTATTTATAAAATTTTTTTTTAAAAAAGTGTTATCGTACATATTAATTTCAGATAAAAACACTTGTCCTGCGGTCTCGGTTTTTTTTAAAATTCCGTAGTTTTGAAGGTGAATTAAAAAATAACATAATCTGTAACACTTTTTGTACATTTCGGTGTAAGAGTGCCGGAGTGTGATAAATTTTAAAAAAATAAATAATCGAAAAAAAATTCTTATTCTGAACTTAAAACATAGGAAGTTTTTTCTCATGTGGTTTTGAAAATCATATTGACCAAGTGGTGTCCGTTATTATCCAAACGCTGTTGCAAGCCACTTATGAAGTTTTGCATAACTCTTTCTAGCATTTTTTGGGGTCCATATACGGCGGATTTCTCCTTTAGGGTCTGCCGGTTCTTTGGCTTTGAGATTACCCCACAGAAAAATGTCGCACGGTGTTAAATCTGGCAAGCGCGCGGGCCACGGAATATCGCCTCTCAGGAACATCAAGTGTCCGGAGAACATTATTTCAAAACCTGCATTGATACTCGCATCGTGTGAGCCGCGGCCTTATCCTGCTGAAACCAGACATTCCCCAGGCATAGTTTTTCAAGAACTAAGGCAAAAAATGTGGAATAGGCTCATACACCATCATAATTGTGGTAATTGCGCGATTTCCCAGCGTTTCTCTAAAGTTTTTTTACCAACAACGTAATCGATTTTCAGACCAGAACTATTTGGCATGGGGATACAGATCGTTTTCGCAGATGTAGGCTTCCACGGCAAAAGCGCGTTGCTCATTCGTCCACATTTGTTTACGATTTAATTTTTTTGTAACATAAACTTCCCATCCACCTGCATCTATAGACACTACTCCCCTCCTTTTACGACTTCTACTCGCTTCACAATTCTATAGTAGGGGTAGGGAGGTTATTCTGCCGCATTCTGTATGATCACATGAAATAATAAAATAACATTTGAAATATTCCATAAAATAAATCAGAAATAAATAAATAATGGTTCAGTCAATGGAGACCAAAAAAGACCTTTGCCTTACAAAAGGTGGTTTAGAGTGGTTATTTATTATATGAGTGTGAAATGTATCATATTAGTCACGAAAGAAAAAGTTTAGCACCGTAGCCCGCAGGGCGAGTGTCTAATTTTCTTTAGTGACTAATATACGAGTACATTCCACACGAGTGTAATACAACGTTTTATCCAACACTTTTTAATAACTTCTTAAATCATTTTTATGTTTTCATTCATCGTTTGAAAAGTCAATTGATGTAATATTTTAAATTACAAAGTAGACATTGAATGGTTTTGTTGTATTGTTATTGAAAAAAATTTGCTGTAATAATTATTGTCTGTCATTGGGAATTATTTGAAAGAAAAATACATTAAAATGGGTGAAAATGAGGACCTTCCTGTAAAACGTATTGACTTAGAAGCACAAGCAGCATCTTTGAATTTATTTCCGAAGCAAGTAATCACTAACTCGTTTCTCGTTCTCGTTTCATCAGCCGTACATGACAGCTGTCATTGTGTAAAAATAAGTAACCTATTTTTGCATAAATGTTAATATTAATTTAAATAAATAAGTTCCAAAATGTTAAATTATTACAATAATAAAATAGTTTTGTAGAATTACTTTTTATTTATATTAAAAAAAAAACACAAAACTTAGTAATAATTTCTCCGTGACTTCTAAAATATTCTCTCACGGAGTGACTAATGTTGTACATTAGTTATTTCAAATAACCATAGTAACAAGTATATTATGAGTCGGTGTTGGATAAACAATTTTAACAAATTATGTTGTTTGGGACGAGACGGAGATGAAAAGTTCAAGTTTTTGACTGTGGGGAGGCTCAGCGCAAACCGCCATCTTGGATCAGAGGTGTAAAAAATGTTTTTTTTTTTGGTTTGGCTATTTTCTCAAAAACAGTAGCCAGTATCAAAATTTTACAAGAATACAAAATTAATACTCGGAAATTTTTGTACAAAAAGAGTTCATACATTTTTTACCTAGGATGAACTCTCAAAGAGTTATGTTAAAAATAATTAACCAGAATAACAATTTATTTTATATTGTTTATTTTGTGTATAATTTTTCTTTTTTTTTTTTTCATAAGTTGTTGCTCTGGTTAACTGTTTTTAACGTAACTCATTTTTTGCTCCTTTGATCTAAGATGGCGGCTCGCGCCAAGCCTCCCCAAGGTTTAAAACTTGAACTTTTCATCCCTATCCCGACCTAAACAACATATGTAAAAATCATTTCTACACCACCTTTTGCAAAGTAAAAATCTCTATTGACTGGACTATAAATATATCATCACGGCATATTACCCATTGCTGGGTGTGCCAATGATATTTATTTAACGTTATTACTGCGTTATATTTTCATTATTAGTTTTTCTAAACTTAGAAACGATTGAAAATTAAAATTTCAATTCACAATTCACTATTGAAATTCCTATATTATTATTTTTATAACGGAAATATGAAAATAGATTCGAATTTTTCTTTGACCTTCCGATGCATAAAAAAACTGGATTTACACCGGATGTAACATTGTTAATAATACGTTATTGACAATATTATTCACAAATTTTAAATGTAGGCTAACAAAATGTTAAAACATTTGTTACTTTGTCCATCAACATGTTGATAACATTGTTGTTAACGTTATTAGTAACAGACATTTTACGATCGCTCTTGAAACGTTGTAGACTCTGTCTACAGTCCATGACACAAGGAAAACGGTCTAAGGAGTGGAAAATTCTATCAGAATTTCTGTAAAGCGGCACTACGATTAGAATTTTTTTACTATTACCTCTAGTTTCAACTCGCTTGAAAGTGGGTTGAATCGACCCGATTGAAGTTAGCGTGTTGAAATGATCAGAATTGAAATTTACAACTCGAGTCTAAAATACAAATGGGTTGAGCTTATTCGACCGAATTGACTTTACAGGATAAACGCTCAACCCGATCAAAGTACATGTATGATTCACTATCGTTAGAAGTTATCTGCCAGCTGCATTTTAAGAGTCAAATCGTATGTGATTGATTAGAATTGAATTATGTCAAAAAGAAACATTTGGCAAAATCAGGAAGTAATGTATTTTCTTTCCTTAATGAAGAAAATGAAAATTCTCGGTCTTACGCACGAAAAAAAGCTTAGAATACTCCATATTCAGCTAGCGAAACAATATAGTGAAATTCCTCATATAATAATATACTATTAGTTTTTCTAAAAAATTGTTATTTACCTTATTAATTTACCAAGACAGTCTTATACATTTTAGTAACTTGAGGTATGTTAGTAACATTCGTTTTGAAGCCAACTTAATACAGAGCCATCGTCGTTATACTTAACTAAATATATTCCTGAATATTAATCTATTCTTGACATACTTTGATATTATTTTTTTCCTATTTTGTTTCCCAGTCATCAAACAATAATCAATTTGTTTTAATTTTATTAAAGACTGCACAATTTCTTTTTTCTACAGTCTATATACAAAGTAGCCATTTACGCTCTGTTTTGTCAACGCAAAATGTCACTTTCCCGCTCATGCGCGACAAAGTAGAAAAACGCTCGCTGTCCAAATTTCTAACTATACAATGTTGAGAAATGTCACTTGTCTACATTCTTAATGGAAACGTGTAGTCGGGAACTAATGGCACTGTAGTTACACATTTACCACCTTCACAAGTCAATCTGACATATAACTGCTCTGCCGGTATATTACATAACCAAACAAAATGCCGCACTGCTGTGAAAATAAAATAGGGCATTCATATACAAAAACGACAATATAAAATGCTTAGATTAGATAGAAGGAATAGCTCAAGAAGAATGGAAAATAACGATAAATTAAAATTAAATATAATCGTTATTTATTGAGTAGTACTGTAAGTACAAAGTGTACATTTTTTTTATTTTTTGTTATGGTGGAGAATCCCATTGTGGCGACTGTACATAGGCGAAGTTAGACTTTAAAATTAGGGGGTGCTAAAGTCCCTTATCTTAAAATGAAAAAAAATTGGTTTACAAAATAAAAAAATCTGATGTGGCCAACACATAACCTCTCGCCAGATATTTTACCTGGTTGTACGCCTAAAACGAAAAATATGTTTAAATACAAATACATATATTCATGTCTGACTACAAAATAATTATTTTAATATAAATTATGTACAATACATACATTTTCTTTATATTCAATATCCTGAAATTTTCTTTTTCTACTTTCCCTTTCTTTTTCTTTATATTCGTCATTTTTTCGCAAATTCCTATTATATTCTTTTTTACGTATATTCTTTTGCGTTGTTGACTTTTTTTTATTTTCATAATCTTCATAATGATGTACAAAAATTTTTGACAGAGGCATACAAATATTTTTGACAGTGACATTTATGTGTCAATTACAAACATTTGAATTTCTTGCCTTGTAGTAGTTTGATCTGAGATTTTTTACATCAAATTATTTTATATGCCTTTCTTTATCTCTAAATCTATAGAAGATATAATAATGAATTTATATTTATCGAATAAAGAATTTAACGTTCTTTAATATAAGTATTTACATAAATTTTCGATAAATAATATTTAGATATTTTTTTTCTTGTAACTACTACTTCCGGTTGTCCAATTGTTACCAAAACTGACTGGACTCTTCCGATTATTGTTAGATTGAGGAATCCGTAGTTAAAAATGTCTTAAGTCTTATAGTATATGAGATAAAGTGAATCCAACATCCACACACACATCCACACACACATCCACACACACATACGGACATCATCGTAAAAATGTTATAATCGGATTCTAGGGACCTTAAAACGTGCTTATTCATTAAAATCTGGATATGCGATTTTTAGCATGAATACAATACCTCTCTTAGCGAGAGGTAAAAAAGTATTTATATGATTAATTTATAAACAAATACATAAAATATAATTTAAAGTAACAAAATAGTTATGATATTTTCAATTTTCAATACGTATCTATCTACTACTAAATTAGTAAAGCTTTTTTGTGTCATAGTAGTGCTCAGCCAGTTTTTAATTCTCCACATAACAGAATAATCTTTCACAAATTTCTGTATATAGGCAGAATGAGTGTAATTTTATAAAGTGTATAATAATTACCAAATGTACCTTGATTAAGTACACTTTTAATATTATTTGATTCTTGACTGATCATCATGTTCTTTAGAATAGTACAGCTTTCAAAATATCTTTATTTACTGCGAAAGTGGTATAATGATCTACTTATATCTACGGCTATTGCTAGTTCTTGGCTCTCAGGGGAAAATCGGAGTTTTAGGTTATTGCATGGTAGTCAAGTAAATATTAATTCGGAAAGAATCATCATCAAGAGTTATTAGCACGAATATGTAAGTCAGTATCATGTGAACTATAGATCCAATTGTTGACTCGCTTTTTTATTTTTCTAGTTTTAATAGGTTCAATTTCAATATTGTTATTTTTGAAGGAATTTTAATATCTCTTCATGAGTACAAAAAGGCATAGTCAATTAGTTTTTCTTTTAATATTTTTTTATTACATCATTAAATAATTCTTTACTTGTAGGTTCTTCTTCAATATGTTGATAATATTTAATATAACAGTCAAAATAATAGATGTGACTAAAATAAAATGATTAAAATTTATAGAAATTTTGTTTGAGGGTGCTAATTTAAAATCTGGGGGTGCTTAGCTTAGTACCCCCCCCCTAACTACGCCTATGCGACTGTAGAAAAAATCTTGTGTGTGTTTCGAGCGCAAATGGACATTGTCGTTTTGGATAGAATGCCACGCTCCTGCGTCGCGCAGTAACAACCTCTCAATCGACAATGACCCATTTTGCGCTCTTAATACACAAATAGATAGCTATTCTATTGTTATTTCTTATCATGACACTTTTCTTTTAGAATTGTCCAGTAATTTACGATAAAGGAAATTGTATTAATAGTTTGTTTGTCAATATTTGTTATTTTGAACGAATGAAAATTTCAAAGTGTTTATTTATGTTGTAATGACCCCATTTTATTAATCCTAAATTTTTCTTTTGATTTTGCAGTTATTTATTTGGAAAATAGTTTTATAATTATTTATCTTAATTGTTTGATTTTATATGTTTGGTGTACGCACACACTGGCATAGATCAATTGAAGGCTAGTCTACCTGCTTAGTATCCGAGCGCATCCCAAAAGAGGGTGAACACAAGGCTAGGCTACCTGCTCAGGGCTGGGTACGTCCCCCTACAGGGTGATAACAATGTTGAATTCCCAGAACTGCAGATGTTCACTATTTGTGAATATTAGGCGTAGAAGTGGGGAATTATAATGTTTTGCACTTCCATATTTGGTGAGTTTTCTTTACAACGTATTTGATTGGTTATTCTACTGTGGAGACAGTAGTGGGGATTGGGCACATAAGCAGTGAGCACAGCGTGCCTCGAGATAGTCAATTTTACCTCTCGTTAGAATCAAGAAGTCTGTGAGTATCTACTATCATCACCTGAACATCATCTCCAAGACCATAAGATTCTACATTCACCTGAACATTATCTCCAAGACCGTAAGATTCTACATTCACCTAGACATCTTCTCCTAACATCGAGATCTTCCTCTAAGAGCTGGTTTGGCCTCTGGCTGCGTTCAGTAGTTGGGTAACCTCTCCAGCTTCCCTGGTCGTGAGACCTAGTCTCACTCATATACCATCTTCACAAGTCTTACCTAGTGTAACCCCGTCTCTCCGTCAGAGTCGGCTAGATTCGACAGACAAATTCCTCCAGCAGCGTTTCCACCACGTCCAGTTGGACGACCCAAGATCTCGATTCCCATTGGTTGTTATTTGACACCAAGTCCTCCAGGTACATATTACCTGTGTTTTACCTAGACATCTTCTCCAAGACCGTAAGATTTTACAGTTAGTTTGTAAATTCTCCTAATAGCGAGACTTCCCTCTAAGAGCTGGTTTGGCCTCTGGCTGCGTTGAGTAGTTGGGTAACCTCTCCGGCTTCCCTAGTCGTGAGACCTAGTCTCACTCATATACCATCTTCACAACAAGTCTTACCTAGTGCAATTCCGTCTCTCCGTCAGAGTCGGCTAGATTCGACAGACAAATATTTACATCAAGACTTACCTATTACAATCCTATCTCTCCGTCAGAGTCGGCTAGATTCGACAGGCAAATTCCACAACATTATTTCCTCCACGTCTATTTAGACGGCCTTGTTTCGCTTTCCTTTAACTTGTTATTTTCTTCCACAGAGTTTTATCATACCTGCGTGGGTACCGTCCTTGGTTATCCGGACAGAACTCATTCCTTCTTCCACAGAGTTTTATCGTGCCTGCGTGAGTACCGTCCTTGGTTATCCGGACAGAACTCATTCCTTCTTCCACAGAGTTTTATCGTGCCTGCGTGAGTACCGTCCTTGGTTATCCGGACAGAACTCATTCCTTCTTCCACAGAGTTTTATCATACCTGCGTGAGTACCGTCCTTGGTTATCCGGACAGAACTCATTCCTTCTTCCACAGAGTTTTATCGTGCCTGCGTGAGTACCGTCCTTGGTTATCCGGACAGAACTCATTCCTTCTTCCACAGAGTTTTATCATTCCAGCGTGAGTACCGTCCTTGGTTATCCGGACAGAACTCATTCCTTCTTCCACAGAGTTTTATCATACCTGCGTGAGTACCGTCCTTGGTTATCCGGACAGAACTCATTCCTTCTTCCACCGAGTTTTATCATTCCAGCGTGGGTACCGTCCTTGGTTATCCGGACAGAACTCATTCCTTCTTCCATAGAGTTTTATCGTGCCTGCGTGAGTACCGTCCTTGGTTATCCGGACAGAACTCATTCCTTCTTCCACAGAGTTTTATCATACCTGCGTGAGTACCGTCCTTGGTTATCCGGACAGAACTCATTCCTTCTTCCACCGAGTTTTATCATTCCAGCGTGGGTACCGTCCTTGGTTATCCGGACAGAACTCATTCCTTCTTCCACAGAGTTTTATCATTCCAGCGTGAGTACCGTCCTTGGTTATCCGGACAGAACTCATTCCTTCTTCCACAGAGTTTTATCGTGCCTGCGTGAGTACCGTCCTTGGTTATCCGGACAGAACTCATTCCTTCTTCCACAGAGTGTTATCATACCTGCGTGAGTACCGTCCTTGGTTATCCGGACAGAACTCATTCCTTCTTCCACAGAGTTTTATCATACCTGCGTGAGTACCGTCCTTGGTTATCCGGACAGAACTCATTCCTTCTTCCACAGAGTTTTATCATTCCAGCGTGAGTACCGTCCTTGGTTATCCGGACAGAACTCATTCCTTCTTCCACAGAGTTTTATCATACCTGCGTGAGTACCGTCCTTGGTTATCCGGACAGAACTCATTCCTTCTTCCACAGAGTTTTATCATTCCAGCGTGAGTACCGTCCTTGGATATCCGGACAGAACTCATTCCTTCTTCCACAGAGTTTTATCATACCTGCGTGAGTACCGTCCTTGGTTATCCGGACAGAACTCATTCCTTCTTCCACAGAGTTTTATCATACCTGCGTGAGTACCGTCCTTGGTTATCCGGACAGAACTCATTCCTTCTTCCACAGAGTTTTATCGTGCCTGCGTGAGTACCGTCCTTGGTTATCCGGACAGAACTCATTCCTTCTTCCACAGAGTTTTATCATACCTGCGTGAGTACCGTCCTTGGTTATCCGGACAGAACTCATTCCTTCTTCCACAGAGTTTTATCATACCTGCGTGAGTACCGTCCTTGGTTATCCGGACAGAACTCATTCCTTCTTCCACAGAGTTTTATCATACCTGCGTGAGTACCGTCCTTGGTTATCCGGACAGAACTCATTCCTTCTTCCACAGGGTTTTATCATTCCAGCGTGAGTACCGTCCTTGGTTATCCGGACAGAACTCATTCCTTCTTCCACAGAGGTTTATAATTCCTTCGTGGGTGGCCGTCCTGGCTATCCGGACAGAACCCATTCCTTCGTCCATAGAGTTAATTTATTCTAGCGTGAATGGTCAGATTCCTTTCACCTTCCTATTCATAAGTAACTAACATTCCGTCACATAACCAACAATTCATTTTAACACTGTCTCCATACCCCAGGTCCTGTGGTGGAATGGTGTTTGTGTGCTCTGGCATCGTCTAGGGAAGGGAGCCTAGCGTGCTATGAGGACGATGTCCAGGTCTCTTTTAAGACATTTACTACTATAATTGTAGTATCACCAAGTGTGAGTTATGAGGACGATGTCCAGGTCTCTTTGGAGACATTTTACTGCTATAATTGTAGTATCACCAAGTGTGAATTATTAGGACGATGTCCAGGTCTCTTTGAGACATTTACTGCGGTAATTGTAGTATCACCAAGTGTGAGCTATGAGGACGATGTCCAGGTCTCTTTTGAGACATTTACTGCTAAAAGTTAGTATCACCAAGTGTGAGCTATGAGGACGATGTCCAGGTCTCTTTTGAGACATACTACTGTAATTGTAGTATCACCAAGTGTGGGTTATGAAAAGTTGTACAGATCTCGTTTGAGACACCTTCTATTTTAGTTACCATACAGTTTGAGCTACGAGGATGATGTCCAGGTCTAAGTTATGGTGAAATATCAGGAACAATATAATTAATGATTTTGTAGTATCACCAATTACCATACAGTGTGAGCTACGAGGATGATGTCCAGGTCTAAGTTACGGTGAAATACCAGGGTAAGCTAACTGAGAGAAGCTGACCTCTATAAAGCAGCACTAATATAAACATTTTATCACAGAACAATACAATTAATGATCTTTGTCTTTTATAACGACTTACCTATGTTTCTTTACGCAATTATTTTCGGCTCAGTGTTATTTGAGTTAACTTACATTTGTTTATGTTACTGTGATTGTTTCTATTTGTATTTATTTACAGCAATGATGTCTAATTGACACTTATATTGTGGTTTTTCATTTGTTTGCTATTGCATTACTTTATTATTGCATCTGCTTGTTGCCTGATGGTTATTTATTTCAGGTATAATAACTGTTTCCCACTTCTAGAGACGGTGGTTCATAAAAGATATATTATGATTTACAAAGATAAATACGGAGAAATATTAGTCTGTGCAAACCAGATTTATACTCCTTTCTATTTGAATATGCGGTCTGTTACAGTATTTGACCAGTGGATTAATACAGAGCCACATGATGCTTTACTAGCCGCTATGTTCTGATGTGGCGAGTGCCATTCCTGAGCCGAGCGCCGATATCAAGCATCACACATACAACCTGTGGACTTGAACCCACAATACAATTTACATTATTGTTTGTATATTGACATATCTTTGATTATTTGTACTTGCAGTAATAAATGCATGAGAGTTGTAGTTACTCTTTTGGAAGGAATCTACTTAGTTTCACTCCTAACGTCCCCTATCTTCTCCTTTCATGACAGCCACTTCGAATTACGATCATTTTGGGGTTACATTCTTTCATCTTTACATTTTTACAAACACAACGTAGTTTTGGGTCCTAATCACTAGTCGGTTTCGTTACAATGTTTAACAAAAATGTGTTCTGCAGCTTGCAAACACATGTTGCTAGTTGCTATCGCACCTAATTGATAGTTTTTACACGAAACTAATTTTAAATTTTCGCATGCGGGGCGCCATTGATCGGTACACACGGTATTTGCAGAAAATATTTCAATCGCAAATGTGTAGGTTGTAAATTCATTCAGTAAAAAACATTCACAATTCACACCTACTTATGTAAATACAAAAATAAAATCTCTAGAAATATTCGAAGAGATATCATAGGCGTAGTTAACGTGGCGTAGTTAAGTAGAACGGCTTCAGGGTGCTTGGCATTTCCAATTTTAGAATTGACTCCCAACAATAGACACATAATTGCAGTTTGCACGAGCGCATCTAGTGGCAAAGCATAGAACCATGCTATAATTACGACTTCCAAACAAAGAACTGTCACCTCTATACTCCAGCCATCGTTTTAATTGTATTATTGAATGATCTTCAATATTATTTAACAAAAAAGTTGTCCCAGGCACCTCTCTTCTCGCTTTAAACTCATTTTTAAGAAACACAACGAACAAAACAAATCCGAATAGAGAGATAGGTTATAACACGAATGACAGATGCAAACAGAATGACAGGAACAATACCTTGGAGAGGGACGTAAGACAACGAGGGTGGGTTTGTTTGGAAACGATATCTTCTATCTCTCTCTTGCGTGTGACGTCAATTGTATGTGTCTATTAATATTATTATATTATATATTTTACCTCCCGCTACCCTTGGTCAGGGAGGTATAGGTATCGTGCTAAAAATCGCATTTCGAGATTTTAGTAAATGAGCACGTCCCTAGAATCCAACATTTTTACGCGCGTACGTGCGTGTGTATGTGTGTGTGTGTGTGTGTGTGTGTGTGTGTGTGTGTGTGTGTGTGTGTGTGTGTGTGTGTGAGTGAGTGAGTGAGTGAGTGAGTGAGTGTATGTGTATGTGTATGCGTGCGTGCGTGCATGTGTGTGTGTGTGTGTGTGTTTGTGTGTGTGTGTGTGTGTGTGGATCCTCCACTCTAACTCAAATACTATCATTCAGAAAAATTTGAAACCTTGTATTTCGACCTTTTTCTATTATGGAAAGAGCCCATTAGATTTTGGGGTAAATCGGATAACCGGAAATGGCACTTTACTTGACGTTTAAAATAATTTTTCTTCGAAAAATACCTTTAAATGTTATTTTTTCGAGATTAATGTTATTATAAAAATTAAAGATTATTAAATTTTCTACAGATTCGCATTAATACTTTTTCTACATATTGTATGGATAAATTTATAAAATTATCTATAATTTAAATCTCGGATCCTACGCTTTAAACAAACAAAACTCTTCGGTTACGCAGTTATTCAAATGTTTGTAACTGACAGATAAATGTCACTGTCAAAGAATTAATCATTTCAAATTAATAATAGTAACGTTTTAAAAAGAAAAAGTAACTAGAACAATACGAAAGAAAATCAATACAGTTTCCAGCATAAGTAAATATGTAGATATGTATTTAGATAATAATAAAAATTAAATATTCGCAAAATTCCCGGTATTTAAAATTTAATCTTTATTTTATTATCAAAAAAGGTAGTTACTTGGATAAGATTATACTATATTTTAAGAAATAAACTGCCAAAATTATAGTAAAATTCGCTAATCAAAAAATAAGGAACAGCTTTGTCTTTTTTGTGACTCGGGCTGTAAATGGCGGGAAGTATTGTGTTGGCCACATCAGATTTTTTATTTTGAAATTATTCTTTAAATACATACAATAATTATTTGTTTTTGTACCAAATTCGCTTTCGCAAAGTCAACATCAACTTTACGATGTCAAATGAGAGCGTAAAAGGTCTATTGTTCATAGCATTTGTAGAAAAAATTCTTGCAACAACCCTATTGCACAATTGAAGTTGTTATTAACGCAAACCTTCAAGCTAATGCAGTTTTTAATTTAAATAATTAAATTACTTTATCTGAGAAGACAAAAGAACACTACGCTTATATGTACGATGTAGGTACTTACATTTTAGCAAGAATCAAGAAATACGAGTATATTGAATTTAAATTGAAGAAAACTCAAAGTAAATTATATTGAATACAAATAAATTTACAAAGGAATGAAAGAAAATACTGTGAATAAATAATTCTTGTTTGAAATATTAAAATTAATAATAGTTATGTTTTTACTTTAATAACAACATCGGCTCTTCTTTTTCTCATATTTGTAGAAGTAGCGCTGTTTTGAGACGAATTGCTGCAGTACGAGTATTTATAACGAGAATCAATATTTAGGTCCAGTTGCGTAAAGCATAATTAGCAATAATCACATTGTTCACAACGGTGGTAGCTATGGTTACAGTGTGTAGTTAACTGTGATTAACTAACGACGTTTTTTGCAAGTCAACTAGTTTTTCCTTGATGACGTTTAGAACTGTTGGCAACGCTATCTTTAGATAGAGTTTGAAAGTATTCTTATATTTGTCAATAGCTTGGGAGAAGTCAAAGTGTTTTGTAATCAGCGAATATTTGACGATGCTCTTTTCTATAAAATTTGTGGAACGCTTCACAAAGTATATGTTACAGTAAAATACATAGTGGGATAATGTGCATATTGCAAGTAAATGTAGAGACTTGCCCAAAACTACTTTCGCTTACAATTCAACCAAATACAACAACAATAACCTCACCTAACGCACAAATGGCACTCTTGGAAAATTTAAAGTGAGTTTTGGGCGTTAGGTGAGGTTATTGTTGTCATAATTTGTTGAATTGCAAGCGAAATCAATTGTTAGCGAATCTTTATATTTTCCGGACAATGTACACAACATACCACTTACATAGGTACTTTTACTGTAACATATACATATACTCGTCACATCGTTTAAGCAAGCTTCTAATCTACATTTTGCAAATACATACAAAAATATTAATTGAGGGGTTTTCCACAAAAATCTAGCAAGTTCATTTATTGAAGTTACCAATTGTTCTCAAAGAACAAGCAAAGCTATACATATACAGGTTAATTTTTAAAGAAGGTATTGTTTTTGGTCAAAAAATTTGATGGTGAGTTTTTAATGAATAAGCACGTTTTAGAGTCCCTAGAATACGATTTTACTATTTTTGCGATGATGTCTGTATATCTGTGTATGTGTGTGTGCGCGTGCGTGAGCATGTGTGTGTGTGTGTGATGATTTTTTCTCCGTCAATAACTCCGACACTACAATTCTAAAAATTATAATTCTTTCGTATTCCTCTTCCACCCATATGAAGAGCTGATTAAATTTTGGTTATAATTGGTCAACCGGAAGTACCCTCATTTGAAGATTTTAACAGTTTTTCTTGAAAAAACGCTGTTAAATATAATTTTTTCACATTTAATATTATTTTAAATATTAAAGAATATTTTATTCTCTATACGATTTGATTACATTTTATACTTCATATTCTATGGATATTGAATTAAAAATTATAAATTAAATTTCATAAAGCAACCAGCTATGCAATAACATTTGAAACAGCTAATATAATTTAAATAATTCTGATAGATGTAATTGTCAATTGCGATTGACATAGTACGTTAGTGTTATAATTTTACTGCAAATATAGAATCAATTCTAAGAAACTTTCTCTATGGAATTTGTACAAAATATATAAAACTGAGGGAAGGTAATGTACTGGAAATATAGAACGTTTCGCAAGAAACTCTCTGTATAGAATTTGTATAAAATACATAGAACTGACGAAGGTAATGTGCTGGCCACATTAATTTTTTTTTAAATTAATTTATTGGTTTAAAGCCTAAACTATTGGATAATTTCCATGTATTTGGTATTTTCGGACGGGGGACTTTTTTATCTTTGTATTGATATCACAAGCACCGTAAGTTAAAACGGGGGGCAACGGTTGCAAAAAAATTATTTCCCATGTTAATGTCTTATGTACACCTGTATAAGGATGTACACAATATTTTCTATTTCCATGAATTCATACTTATGTCATCAATTTCAAGAATTACCAAACTTATATCCAGCATCTTTGTCATACACGCATGGCATAACTGAGACTTTTATTCGCTGTGCATGTTACAGAGGAGTATATGCTATCTCCGTCCAACCAACATCGAAACTGTAGTGTAACCGCAGAATCGGATGCTATTTTCAAATGTTTAAAATCATATGATTATTTCTCTCATTCATATGACGATTAAGACACTTGTTAAGATAATTTTGACGTTTCTAAAATTACCAAAAATTATTGCTGCATATTGCTTTTGGAATAAAAAGAGGTATACTTTTTTTACTTATACATCGCAAGTATTCAATGGAGGATTATGATTTTGACGTCACACGCAAGAGAGAGAGTGAGAGAGAGAGTTGAGGTAAAAGTTGAAATGGAAGATCATATTACAAACAAATTATCGCCATTTTTAAAGTTCTGTTTTACATAATTCATTGTGTTCGCATGGCTCTGGAAACTGAAAGAATTTCACATTTGTCATGTATTCTTTATAATTATAGCGGTAATTACTGTTGCAAAGATCATACACTCATTTCATATTTGGCACCGTCTTGCAACTGTCACCATGGCAGCGATTTGTTTGTAATATAGCAACAGAGTGAAATGAATCACAAGTTTACTTCATGGAAAATATCAATAGATAGCAGCACGAATATATGCCTATGTATAATCCTCCATTTGTGTAATAAATAAATGTTCATACTTCTCGCGGACACAGACCATACTTTTGTTATTCTCATGGCCAGCTTCATTGAATTGCGCTACACTTACTATGGCCGTCTCAAATGTCATTAAAATTACACAAACGAAATTTACAGATTGAATTCGTCAACTAGCGCCACTCGGGCGTAACATTGTACTATTTGATAAATTACCTTGTCACAAATAAATAAATTATAACAAATTTATTTTTAAATATTTTCCATTTACTTTTAACTGACAGCACATTTACAATAAACGTAACTAGATGTCACTACTATCCATACCAAACCTGTAAAAAACTCACGACAAACTTTTATGTAGAAGAACAACGAAGTTTGCCATGGTTACTCTATAAAAATCTAATTATTACCCCTCCGTATTTGAAAATATTTTTATAAGAGGTTAGAGATTTATTTTAACAAAATAACTTTAGGTATTTTTAACATGTTTTTTCTTTCTTCATTTTCGTCAGGTATAAGCAAAATATTTCAAATTTTAAATGGTACAAAATTAAACCCTTTGGTGCACTCTCCACGCCAGAAATGATTGCCCGTGAGGTGACGCCTGGTAAACGCCCACACGGTACAAATATGTCATCATCATTACCGATATCTGCATATAAAGCAGATTGGCACACCCAGCAATGGGTAATACGCCGTGATGATATATTTATTTTTTTATTTTAAAAGCAAAATTATTATGAATAAAACAAACTTTTTATTTTTATACTTTTATGAAAATTTATTTTCAAATACTTCATTGTAATTAAAATATCAGCAAGAATTAATTTCTTTAATAAGTCATGAAAATGGAAATTAAATCTTTGCAATGGGGTCCGGTACTAAAAAAAAAGTTGCATATATTTTGTCATATTATGAAAATATGAATCATTTTAAATGATAACACACATTTGGACGTCACAGTTAAAAAAATAAATAAATAAATAAATAAATATGATAAAGTCTTCAAAATTATAAAATTTGTAAAAAATTTACACCCTTTAAAAATTTTTAATGAAGTTTGAACATGTTAAGTTCCGAAGTTTTTTAAAGAAGGTTTACCGCCACTTATTTAAATGTTTTATATGTTTTATTATTCTTACTTTTATTTTGTTTTCATGTAATGTTTCTTCTTTTATTTTTATTGTTAAATTTTAAAATGTTTGTGTATATTTTGCTAAGGTTAATTGTGTCTGTTTTTAAGTTAATATTGTTTTTATCGTCATTTATATGTAAAATTTCAAGTGTCAAGCGCTTTGAAAGATTTTGTTCTGTGTCTAAAATTTTTACGTTGTCAAAATTAAAAATGTGGCCTGAAGATTGAACATGTCCTACTAAGGCGCATTTCCCTTTGTTGTTGTTTTTGTTGCTACAGTTTCTTTTATGTTCATCCATTCTTGTTTGTAAATATCTCTTCGTCTGACCAGTATATTGAGCTGGGCAGTCATTGCAGGGAATTTTATAAATTATATCAGTTTTGTATTTCTTGTCAATATTTGCTTTTAAGTTACTAAATATATTTCCAACTGTTTTTATTTGTTTAAATCCTATACCTACATTTAAATTAGCGCTAAATAGTTTTTTTTAAATGCATCGCTATGCCATCTATGTATGTTAATGCTAAAAACTTTTTTTCTGGATTTAAATTATTTGCTGCATTATTATTATGTTGTTGATTCTGTTGGTTATTATTATTATGCATTTTACTTTTTACATTATTAATTAATCCATACACAATGCCGCGGGGATATTCATTCTGTTTTAACAGATCTCTAACATATTTCAATATGTCTTTATGATAACACTTTGAGGTTAACTTAAGTGATCGAGAAATCAGGTTCGTTGCATTATTTATTAATTGACTTTTAGGATGTTTGGAGTTATAATTCAGGTACCTAGTACTTGCACTGGGTTTTTTATACCATTTGGTAGTAACTGTGCCATCATTCTGGCGTATCACAGTCATATCCAGAAATGGAATAGATCCCGATTCTTCAATCTCCATGGTGAATTGTAAATTACTGTTGTAGCTATTAAAAATAGTTAGTGTTTCGTCTACTTTATCTTTAGGTACTATTATCATTCATAATCTTAATGAAAATTATTAGCGCTATAACGATATGACGTCACAACTTCAATTTTGTTACAGTCTACCAAGCGAAAAGAATATAATTTTATATTATTCAAAACTTGTGGAAATAAAATCCATATATTTATATGTAGTTCTATTTTACATGAAAATGTATGAAACACATCATTTTTATTAAAATAAAACGTATTTATAAAAAATATTTATACAACTGTTTTTTCCTTTGACAAAGTATAACTATAATTTTCTGCAAGTGACAGCTGTCACTAGTTATTCCACCTTGACATCAATTTTTGACATAATTAAAGACATTGACGAATGTAATCAACTTTAGCAGGCGAAATAAAAGTGAAGATATAGGACGTCACACAATATTAATTAAATTTAAAAAAAAGTCAAAACGTGTAATAAACGCTAAAATTCATCATTTTATTAAATCTTTCAGAGAAAAAAAATTAAAAATGTTTACCAGACCCCATTGTTTGTCACTCATATTTTTTTTCAGTACTAACTATTTTCATTATTTTGTACACACATTATTTATTGATCTCTTTTCAGAAAAATCTTCCACACCAAGTGTGGGTAAGGATATTTGCAGTGCAATTTTATTTATTCATGCGATTGATGCAAATTGAAATTATAATTTTCCAAGTTGTTCTAAACTTTATTTTTTAAGTTATTGCGAGCAACTTGGACGCCTCCGCTATTTTTTATTACTACATTACTACTAATATTTTAAGTTACGCTATTAAAAACTTAAAACTTTACATAAATAAAATATTTATTCATTGAATTATACGGGATGTTTTACAACTTATACACCAAACGTTAAGGAGTAATATAATTTGACATGCTGATTCTATTACAATTTTTTTTTCTTGTGGCTCTGTACCTGATTGTCTGGTCGCGAATCTGGAGAACCGGGTTCGATCCCGACTGACGCCAAATATTTCGAATTTTAAATGGCACAAAATTGACCTCTGTGGTGCATTCTCCACGCCAGCAATGTGTGTCCGTGAGGTGACGCCTAGTAAACGCCCCCACGGTACAAATATGCATGTCATCATTATTACCGAAATCTGTGTACAAAACAGATTGGCACGCCCAGCAATGGGCTGTGATGATATACTTATTTATTTATTTTATTTCTTCATGCACATATTTTACCTCTGCATGAAATCGTCGTAATGGATTACTCTAGTGCCGACTTCTGAACATTTAATGACATTTTTTATGCATTTTTAGACACAAATACCATCAGATTTACAGCAGAGTCTGCTGTCGAAGCTGAAAATCTGTGTTTGGTGCAGTGTTAAACACATTAGCATTACAACGATGCCTACGACTTGGCACATACTTTAGGGTTAATAAACAAAATTAGTGTTGCCAATATACTGAATAAGCCGAGAATATACCAACAGACATATTCAATAAATATAACGGCATTATTTAAAACTGTTTAACATTATTTTTGTTTTTGTTTTGCTTTCTTTGTAGTATAAACAATTTAAAATAATGAAGCCAAATTTATTGAATATAGCTTTCAATACATTTTCGAATTAATCAGTATATTGACAACACTTATTTTGTTAATAACCGTGAAGTACGTGCACGGTTTTAGTTAACACCGGAGTTAAAACCACGCTTGTACTACCAGCCATTATTTTTTGCCGATTTTATAATTAATATTAATTTAGTGATTTTTTAATAACTATTTTGAATGTTATCGCCATCAAATTATATTGCTATACATTTGTTGAACGGTTGCTATGATTTTGTATAGCAGTTGCCTTATAATATACAGTAAAAATATTTTTACTGCCTAGGCAGTAAAAATGACATTTTATAGAATGTAGCTGTCAAAAAGTGGCACTTTATATGTCAATCGGTTTTTTTAAATAATAGAACATATTACAGTGAATTTATTTTAACATACAACATATGGTCAATCATTTGCATGGTTACACACTACTGTCAAAAAATGACAGCAATGTACTATTTGTCCATCTTAAAATGCAACATACAAAATTGGTAGTTTTGTATTATCAGTCCTAATTTCCAATAAATTAGTCTATACACGATTAACAAAAAATCAAAACTTTAATGAAGCACAACTTAACAAACTTTGGCTTACAAAAATTCATAATTTTAATGTAATAAATGTTCAAAAATATCCACATTCACACTGAGGCAATATCCTAGTCGGTCGTAGAAATAATTAACACCATTTATGATGTGTTCTGAAGGTATCTCCTATGCTGCAATATTATTTATAATGTTGCATTTTAAAATGGACAAATATCACATTGCTGTCATTTTTTGACAAGAGTGTGTAACCATGGAAGTGATGAACCATATGTTGCATGTTAAAATAAATTCTCTGTATATGAAATTACGAGTATATTATCCGTTAACGTTTGGTGCATAAATTGTAAAACATCCTGTATATTAATGATGAAATTGTAACATTTTTACTTTTAAATTTGAATTGTGCCTGGTTTATGATGGATTCAATTTATAAATTTAAATTTACAAATTTAGATTTGAAATTAAAATTTACCTTGCTGGTTTATAGTGAATTTAATGATATGAAATATGTCCAATCAACGTGGTTTGACACAAATGGGGTGACAGTTATATGATATTTATCACTTTAATCATATAATCAATCTTTATTGTTCTACATATAATATTAATAATATATCCATATTTTCAGAATCCATTTGTGAAATCAAAATTAAAATGTTTCAGCTGTCACTTGAAACTGTCATTTTCCCCACCAAAATCATTGTTTGAAATACTGTGAAATGATTGGACGTATTTACAAATTTACATTTAGAACATAAAACATAGTAATATGTTAAATGTAAATTCTAAATCATAAATTTCTTAAATTCGTCATGAACCAGTAAAAGCAAATATGTACAATTTATATTTATAAATGTAAATTCGTAAATCTAAATTTATAAATTAAATCCATCATAAACCAGTAGTGACAGCACGCACTTTAGAATTCTATCAAATGAGGCATTTTTTTTCGTTTTTCGCCAAGAAGCTAAATTTTGGTAGCATGCGTGTTTCAAAATATTCGCACTGCAAGCGTACGACTCGAGGCGAAAGTATTAAACTAACGTCACAATTCAATTGAAAACCAAATTATTTATTTATCATATACAACTGTCATAATATTTCCTGTTTTATTAGCATAAAACCCGAAAATTCCCAAAATAAAAAGCGAATATAGAATTCTAAAGTGCATCCTACCAAGATTCGTAAAAGTAAAATCGCATTCGCCTGCTTTCTATAGGGCGCCAGGAGACACGTGACTCGAGGGACCTTGACGTGCTTAGAATCAGCTGATTTGTGTACGCATGTCATTTTGACAAGAACATTGTCAGTTTGACAAGACCAATGTTTTGACTTATTTTGATTTTGAATTGCTAAAATGTAAATATTTGACAATTTTTAGGCAGTAAAACACATGCTATTAAAAATAATAGCATTTTAGCAGTTAAAAATCAAAATAAGTCAAAACATTGGTCTTGTCAACATGACATTGTTCTTGTCAAAATGACATGCGCACACAAATCAGCTGATTCTAAGCACGTCAAGGTCCCTCGAGTCACGTGTCTGCTCGCGCCCTATAGAATTCTAAAGTGCGTGCTGTCACTACAGCCATAAACAATTTTTCGTTTCACAATTTAAATCTTATTATTGTTTCTTAGTTGGCCATGTAAACAAAATTTTTGTGTTTTCATCTCCGAATGTCAAATATGTCTACAAATTACATTTCATCAATATACACTTTTTAAATTTAACATTGTTCTTTTACATGTACGTATTTGTTTACTAACCAAATAATGTTTTACGTTGTGTTTATCTTCATCCAATATTGAAATATGTAAAAATGTTGACACTTCTTTCAGATGACGCTTATATGAAACTTGCCCTGGAAACCATGGAAGAACTGGACTGGTGCTTGGATCAGCTGGAGACGATTCAGACACATCGATCCGTATCAGACATGGCATCACTCAAAGTAAGTAGAATCTGCCTTGATTTATTTCATTTCGTTCGGGTATCTACTTTGAGAGATTACTTGTTGAAGAACGGTAGTTTGTACAAGTTTTGAATAAAATACCAGTCGAGGGAGATATTTCCTTACTTCGTAAACTAAATTTATGTAGGAAGGGAAAATTGAAAAGTTATACTAAAACTAACTAGTTTAAAGGCGAAAGCGGCTTCATTTCATTATAATTCTATTAATCTTTCCATCTGTGTACATAAAATTTCATGTACCACAGAAAGATCAATATTGAATAAATACGAGTATATTGTTTCTATTAAAAATAGAGTGCCTAGAAAGCGTTTCAGAACCGATTGATCATAGGCACGAAGTATAATATGTAAGGAGTGGACAAGAGGTTAGAAAAACGTCACCCATTATGTAACAGGCGAGTGAAGAGAGAGATAGATATAGGTATCCCGCGTTTAACACACAACGTTTGTTGTAATCAACAATTTTACAGTTATAGTTTGCAAAATAACAATGCCAGAAAATTATCCATTTAGAAGGACATTTATTTTACCTACTTTTTCCTATTAAACTCATTGTTGGATTCATTCTTGTAATCAATATTCTTGAGCTATAATTAAAATATTCTTTATTGTAATCAACACCTTCACAATTATTATTTCAATATAACAATGATAGAAAAATATCGGTTTGGTAGCATAATAATCCTTTACAAATAAACCCAGTTTGCATAAAAATTATTATTTTTTATACACAGTCTTGAAATGGTACCCCTCATGGTAAGGCGCTTTTGTGTTGGGCACAATCTGCCCACCCACACGGAGCGGCCCTGACGACGTAGTATAATTTCGTGATTCATACATACTGTACATTAACTTAAATTAAATATGTTTTATTTACCTTAACACCTCCTGATTTTAATTCCTTTATAATGTCCTCTTCTTTAAAATGTCTCTCACAAACAATCTTTCACATTTAAAAGTCTGTCTTTTCGTAATATAACATGACGCCATTTATGTAGCATTCCCCATCTTTAGTGACCTCATCGCCGTATCTCAAATGTATGTAACTGACATAATGTCACTGTCAAAAAACTAATCATTAGGTGCGTTCAATGAAATAAGCAAATCTAGCAAATGCTAGGTAAGCAAACGAGACTTGTTGCTTAGTGCGCTGAACGATTTGCTAGCTATATGACGAACTGTCATCCACAACTGTCATCAAAAACGTATATAGATGTCAAATATAACATTGTGTAATTGTATACCTGTTGTATTTCCTTTCTTGGTCTGCAAACATATGTAAAATGAATGTATATATTTATTTTCAGATAGAGGGATAAATTTGGAAGAAGCTATATTGACTATAACAAAATATTTCAAATTTAATAATGTTATAAACATCCATCACAAAACTCTCAAAGCCTTTTTTACATGTGGTTGACACCATATAAAGAAATAGAAACAGTTCAAGGTAACTTCATGTACGTAAAATTTGTATTTCCCGCCATTATATTTGACACTTAGCAAGACAAGCGAGAAAATTGTGGCTTGGATTGCTTGCGAGCAAATCAAGCAAATGCTAGGCTAGCAAAGTCGTTCAACAAATTTTACTTCCGGTTGCTTGTTTTGCTTGGCTTATTGAACGTACCTATTTTAAATTAATAATAGTGATGTTTTAAAAATGGAATATAAGTTTACATCACATAGCCATGTGCTTTGCTTATGTTTATTCTTGTTCTCACTTCCACACGTAGAAAAGAGTGAGATAGACAAGCAATGCGACAGCTCCAAATCAGCGTTTTGAGTCGATTCTACACGGGTGTTACGAAGTGAGGGGAATCAAGTTAAAAAGGTGGCGCGATACCAAATTGTATACTCTATCCGTTTTAACTATAGAGCGTTGGGTGAGATAGGGCTTAAGATTCTAGCTCTCTGATTGGTTCAAACGTGAACCGAGTTTACACAGTAAAATAATTGACACGAAATTTAAATTTGCTTGACAACTGTATCAATTATTTTGCCGTCTAACATAAAATATATAAATGTCAACAAAGTTAATAGTACATGATTTATTACATATTTTCAATTTCTGTTCAGTTCTGTTTGTTTGTTTTTTTCGTTTATATAATTTTCATGGTGTTTTGTCGTTATATTTCATATTACATAGTTTTCATTGTGCGCGTTTTCTTAGTTTTTAGTTAGTAGTTCGTTAGTTTTGTTATTGTTCTCTTCGTTAATATTATGGATAAAAATCCTGAACCGGGCTCTGCCAATGTTTTAAAATATCCAAAAGGGCCTCTGCCCTCCGAAGCGGGCATAAAAAGTGGCGTATAATTTATACTGCACATATCGTGCCACGAATTCATATTCCAAATTAGAAAATGTCCAAATTGTGGTATCAGAACTGGGCATAGGACGATGTAATATTTGGAAAGCTATAAAGGAACATGAGGAAAAAGGGTCATTCGGATCACCCCAGGAACAAAGAAATTTGTGTAGAACATTATTTTGTTCATATTTAACGGTATAGTATATACATACAATGTATATATTTTAAAGTATAAATATTTATATTTCAAAGGTGAATTATATTTTTATTTTACGTCGTTTTCTTTAAAATTTATTTGAATTATGTGGTTTTCATTTATGCATACCCCTTTCACCGAAATGTAGAGAAAGGTACGGAGATTATAACTATATCTATGCATAAAAACACAAAATAGATTAGCACATGTACGTACAAGACAAAATTACTGAAAAAATGACAATTAGAAAGAATTTTTTAAAATCCAGGAATGGCGCCAAAATTTGAATTCTTTATTTAATACATGTAAAAACGGCCGCGCTCGAAACGCCATCTAGTCTATAATTAAAACGGATAGAGTATAGTTTCGTTTCTACTATCGCCAGTTGCTTGGTAATGTAACATCACATTTCTACTTTTCTATACGGCGCGATCCAGCCACTAATATTACACTGTGACATTTCAACAAAAAATTATAGATCTTACATACCTGAAGAATTCCAAAATATAATATTCCATCACTTTCATTCATTCTCACATCCTGGTATTAGAACTACAGTCAAATTAATCTCCTTCAAATTTATATGGAAAAACATTAACAGAGATATAAGTACCAAAACTAAACAGTGTTTACAATGTCAACGCGCAAAAGTTACTAAATATACAAAAAATTCTATTTCAAATTTCGACAAAATTACGTTTCTACTCAATGCATATCGACATTGTTAAATTACCATTGTCAGAAGGGCATTCATACATTCTAACTTGTATTGACCGATTCTTAAGACACCCAGAAGCAATACCATAAAAGATTGCACCTCTGAATCGGTCGAAAAGGCTCTGGTAAACGGTTGAATATCTAGGTTTGGCGTACCAGCGACAATCACAACTGACAGAGGTCAACAATTCAACTTATCTATATTCCAAAATCTACTAGACATGTGTTGCATCTGTTAAATCAAATGACATCTTTTGTATATTAGAAATACACGTATTCCACTTCATGACCATATTCCACATTCACTATAATTAATAAATAAATAAATTATTATAAATTTCAAGAACTATTGTATATTGCGTGCACAAAAATTCAACATGGCTCATACATAAATATTTTTTGAATATTTTACAAAAATAACAACGTTTCCTTGTACCTGAAGGAAATTGGTGTGCCCTCTCACATGTAGTTGAAGCTACTTCTTGTCTTCTTTCTTTGATTTCGCGTGCAACATTCAACTCCTTCTAAAAATTTAAATAAATGTGCCTGTTCTTATTCAAAATTCAAAATATGTATAAATAAAAGAAAAATTATGTTTTGCTTCTTAAAATTTAATTATGTAGAACTTACCATACTCATATAATTCAACATTAACAAAATAACTTAAATCAAAAAATATTACGTGAATACTGGCGCCAAGTCTCGCAGACTTTTTCGATAATATCTTTAAAACGATAAATGCAATCAACAAATCAGTAATCGAGCTGATTCTAAACCTAAAAATGAACAGCTACGTGGAACAGCAAGACGTCAGCATCCCTCATCACAAAAATATTAGGAATTATATTTTCGTCAGTGCTGCAAGGCTAAGTAGGTAATCGGAAAAATAAAATTGTGTAATAATTGGATGAAGGAATCTATGAAACTGACTTATGCAGGGTTTACAACCTTTTATGGACGGATGGGCTTCTTTGCGGTCAGGACTCATAAATTATTCGAATTTGAATCCATCACTTTTAGGGTAAGAAATGGGCCGTATTAAAAAAAATCATACTCAATTTTTGTATAAATTTTGTAAATTAAAACTATATAATAAATAAAACAAAATTTTAGTTTATTAACTAGAAAAAAATATGTACATATAAAAAACAAGATATAATAAAATAGAGATTTAGTACAGAGTACATGTACAGTACCGTGCAGTCAGATTCAAAAAAATTACATATAACAAAAAAAACAACACATTACACTAAAATAGAGATGTAGTACAGAGTACATGTACAGTGCGGTGCAGGCAGATTTTGAAACAAATATTTACATGAAAAAAAAACAACACATTACAATAAAATAGAGATTTAGTACAGAGTACATGTACAGTACAGTACAGTCAGATTTAGAAAAAATATTTACTTACAGGGTGTTTCAGGACTAGTATAACAAACTTTAACAGCTTATTCCTGAGGTCATTTTGAGTCAAAAATGTCATATGAACATAGGTCCTATTCCTTCTAGTTACCAAAATACAAGAGGTTGAAGTTCTATAAATAACACGAATTTTTTTAATTTTTGTAATTAAGGTACTTTCGGAAAACAAGAGTTATATTGAAAAGTCATACCTTATTTGTATTAATTTATGTATTATTTAATTGTCTTAATTAAAAATTGTTGTACTTTTGATTGTATTTTTGTTTCATAATGGATGGTAATAGTACTGCTGAATATGCAGATATGATTTTTATTTATGGATTATGTAATGGTAATGCCCGTTATGCATCCAGAGAATACCAAGACAGATATCCAAATAGACGCCAACCTTCCCATCGCCTATTTGCGCGCATTTTTCAGCGTCTACATGAAACTGGATCAACAACTGTACGGGGAGGTGTACAAAATGATGGCATTGGTGTTAATAATAACGTTGAAGATGAAGAGAATGTAATTGATGCTGTTCTCGATAATCCTGAAATCAGCACAAGACGCATCGCTGCTCAATTACACATGTCTCACAGCACTGTTTGGCGGATATTAAACCGTGAGGAATTACATCCCTATCACTTTCAGCGAGTTCAAGCACTGCAACCCGGAGACTATGGTCTTCGTTTAGAATTTTGTCGCTGGTTTCTCCGTCAAAATTTAAATGATCCTGACTTTATTTCCAAAGTGTTATGGTCTGACGAAGCCCAATTCACGAGAGACGGAGTAAACAATTTCCATAATTACCATTTATGGAGCATTGAAAATCCACATGCGATTGTTCAGTCCCGTATCAGCAAAGATTTAGCATAAATGTCTGGGCAGGAATTTTCAATACTAGATTACTAGAAATTGAAGTTTTAATTGACCAATTAACAGCTGATGGCTACAGAAACTTTCTGGAAAACAGACTACATGAACTAATAGAAGATGTTCCACTTCTTGTACGACAACAGATGTGGTACCAGCATGATGGTGCTCCTCCTCACTATAGTAGACAAGTAACTGAGTGGTTAAACCAAAACTTTCCCAATAGGTGGATTGGACGTGGAGGTCCAAACTTTTGGCCTGCAAGATCTCCAGACTTAATCCTCTTGATTTGTATCTATGGGGACACTTGAAACAAGAAGTTTATAGGGTACAAATAAACACGCGTGAAAAGTTACTTGAACGAATTATAAATGCATCTGCTGCCATTCGTAACGATCAAAATGTAATTTATCGTGTATATGATTCTATGATTCGCCGATGTCAAGCATGCATACGAGTTCAAGGCGCGCATTTTGAACACTTACTCATGTTTGGTTATATTGTTCTGTGTTTAGAATTTATTTATTTGTCTATTTAATAATTGTGTCATCGTATGTTTTGTTGTCCAAATCGTATTCGTTAATATTAATAAATAAAATTAATTAATACAAATAAGGTATGACTTTTTAATATAACTCTTGTTTTGCGAAAGTACCTTGATACAAAAATTAAAAAATTTCATGTTATTTATAGAACTTCAACCTCTTGTATTTTGGTAACTAGAAGGAATAGGACCTATGTTCATATGACATTTTTGGCTCAAAATGACCTCAGTAATTAGCTGTTAAAGTTTGTTACACTAGTCCTGAAACACCCTGTATAGCAAAAAAATAACACATTATAATAAATACAGAGTACACGTAATCTCTATAATATTTTAATATCTTATCAATTTACAAATTGCATTTAGAAGAAGGACATTTCAAACGCAATGCTATTTGAATACAGATTTAAAAGTACATAATTAGGAAACATCTTATAATATTTTCATCTCTTTTCTATTTACAAATTGATGTTAAAAGAAGTACATTTAAAACTCATTATTATTTTAATAAAGATTTAAAAGTATATAATTAGGAAATGTCTTGAACTTTCCGATACGGCCCAGGATAGAAATTCTACCTGTCTCTAGTAATCCTTACCACAAGTCCCATAAAACTTTATCACGGACACTTGGCCGATTCTATGAGTTTTATAGATTTCTTCCTCTAACTATAGAAGCGTAACCGGATTAATCACATAACTATTCTATGAATCTTTTATTCTATTAACATAAAATATAAATTAGAATGATGCAGATGATCAATATTGAATAAATAAAACCAGGAAAACACGAAGAATCTTTTAACACGAGGGATTATTATGTAAATGATGCGTTATTTATGCCAAACATGTCTCGCCTATGTCTAATTGTTGATATAAATCACTCTTGTACAAGATGTTTTCATTTTATGAAAATCATGGATTAAATTTACGTCATTGCCAGCACGTTACTTTCCTATTACTCATTTCTAGACATTTATTGTTTACATTGTGCGGCATCATCTTATAAATGTGTTATATATTTACTTTTCATCTTAATAGTACTTAGAAATACTAAACTAAACTATAGGAACACTGTAAAGAACATAATTTCATAGATTTATATATTAATATTTCATAGAAGTTATTTTTATTTGTTTCCTAAAAAGCATTACATTTTTATAAATTAATGTCGAAATCAAATAATGATAAATGTACGATACAGCAATAGTATATTATGTTATTAGGAGTAGAAAGCGGTCTTTTTGTGTTAAACCCAGCTATTGCGGCCGAGGCGCTAGCCGAGGCTAGGCAAGCTGGGTAAAACACAAAAAGGGCATTCTACTCCGAATGACATATACTATTTTTTCTTCAAGTGTTTCAAAGATTTTTTTCACATTTTTTTTGAATTTTTTAATTGTAGTGTTTGAAATTTCAGCGAAAGTTGGCTGTGTACACTAAAAAACAAAAACGATACAACTGTCAAATAACAATTTTCAATATAATCTTTGTTGCTGTGACGACTGCCGCCACGACACTAACATTTTTTTACTAGTACAACAATAACAACATTTTTGTACTAGTAAGACAATGAATATCTTCTATAATGTGTATACAGTAGCAAAATATGAATATTATAATACGCTTGAAGAAAAACACAATTAATTGTGTTTGTATATACAGGGTGATCATGTGAGAATGAACAGGCAATAATTATCAAGAATCAGGAAACGTTCTATTACTTCCGGTTCCGGAGTATACCAACTTTGAGATTTCAAATGGAACGTGCTATACTTGTTTATATTTTTGAAAAGTACACAAAATTTAAAACGGTAGTAAACAAGTAGTATGTTATATTATTAAAAATAAAATAGCGGACGCTTGAAATAATAATATATTGAATGGAAGAAATCACATGCTCTTGATTTATTTTATAAGATATTTTAAACGTCCAACATTTTATTTTTTAATACTACTTGTACTAATGTAAAGCAAATTTTGTGTACGTTTCAAAAATATAAAAAATATGGAACACTCTATTGGCTCTATTCTGAACTTCGAGCATATACTGACTAGAGACCGCCTTACGGTGTTTGTTGTTACGGGGACGGAAGCCGTGGTTTATTGCGGGCTGCGTATTCTCTTAATATTTTTACAAAGTATGACGACTTGTTGCTTTTGAAATAAGAAAATCATTTTTATTTTCAATAAATTTCAGTCGCTTTTCTCTCACGCCATTATTAGCAGGAAATCTAAAAGTTACACTTTATTATATTATATGTAAAAAAATGCCAATTACTTACACATGAAACGAAATTCCCGTATTTTTATCACAAAATATAAAACCATATTGAAATATGAAATAAAGGGTTAGGTTACAGTAAAATGACAAGTAGTGACATATAACCAAAACAAAACGCTGCCCGCAATACACCATGACTTCCAGCCCCGCAAATCCCCCCTGGCGCATATCTTCCTATCACAACAAGCTATGCGTTGGTATAGGGAATTACTTCTCTAGTCAGAAGTAATTCTGAACAAATCTGTAAATCTTACCGATCTGTAAATCTGTAAATAATGAACAAAAGCGTAACGAAAACTGCCACTCAATGTATGATTTTATATTATTCAACAAGAATAGATACGTTTTTATCATTTTTTTACATATAGATCTGTAACACTTACAGATTAGTCTATATGTATATCTCCGAGTTGATCCCAACGTCTTCAATTTCTGATGCAATAACTTGAAAATCAGAGATGTTACATATGCATTAGGTTTGGACAACTACAAATTTTTGAATAATAACTCTAAAATATAATTAAATGTTACTATTTTAGTCACAGAACTACCATAATTTTCTGCTAAATTTAAACTATTCAAAATAACTGAATCTTTGCGTAGAACATATCGAAAATTGTTCTATTGTACACCATATTTAGCTCCGTTATTCTAAAATTTTCCATATCTACATAGAAAATGTTTTACAATATTAATAATAGCCCATGGTCTAGTATCGTTTACTAAACCTACATATCTCTTTTCGCAAGTGAGAAACTTTCATTAATAATTTTATCATCACTTTTTGAACACATATTGACAATCAAGATGATAAATAACATATAATTTTCAGATCATATTAATACAGTGCGTTCAGTAAAATTCCTCACTCGCAGTAGGCTATAAACAGAGAAACGTAAGTCTTCTGATCATTATTCAATTCAAAAGTCAATATGTCAAAATGATCTTGAAATGTAATTTTCAGAAGAAAAAACAATAAAGAAGGATACAGTATCTTGACATTCACTGTTTTCTAATTTGTTTCCATTTCTAAAATAAGATTCAAGAAGAAAAACTTTGATGCCAAATTGACATTTAATTAAATATTTTTAAATTGACATACGCTTCTTTGTTCATAGCCTACTCCGAGTTAGGAATTTTTTTGAATACACTGTATAAAATAATCAAATTATCCAAAGAAAAACAATCAAATACTTTCACTTTTCATTGCAAAAAATATATATCAACGGTGGCACTATGAAAAATTAAAAGTGCAAAGTTTTTGGTGGAACAGGCCCCAGATCTGTACGTTTGCAGATTTGCTAACATTGCTCACAATTCCTACTTTATTTTAATTAAAATGTGCGGTACGCGTTCTGTAATTTCATCAAAGAACTCTTCCAAGCTCTTTAACAATCAACTTACGATATATTAGCCTGTATTTTTATTCGCATCACTCTCTTCATTTTCGTTTGATTCTCAAAACTAGGTCTATTTCCAACCTCACATTAATATTTCCGGGTTTGTTGACTTCCTATACGCAACACACCCACCCCCGATGACCCGAGTGCGATAAATAAATCAATTGGCCATGTCACTTCTCTGTTCCATTATTCCAGGGATAAAAATAGCCGGACCTTCATGAAAATATTACCACATACGTCAACCTACGTCATACAATACAAGAATTTATATCCACGTTTATTTATGAGTCAGGGCAATTCACCTGTATGTACATTGTATACAAACATTACTCATTTGAATTATTTATTAATCCTTTGTTAAGCGATAGCTGATCATGCGAAAGTAAAGTATACTATGTAGGTAGCGATTTAATTGAATTGTACTCTTATTAAACAGGCTCTATCGATACTTCAATGTATATTGTATAAATGCGAGAGAAAAATCAGCTGACGCCGGGGTTCGAACCCGGGACCTCCAAATCTCTAGTCATTTGCGGGGTATAGTTTATCCATTAAATTGACTGCACCGACGCCAGTAATATTGTTATTTACACTGAAAAAAATAGGTTGCTTCTAGTAGCGAAAACGGTACTCTAATATCGTGACAAGGAAAATATTTCCTATGGAAATAAAAAATTATTTCTATTGATTTTTAACTGTTTCAGAAACTAAAATTTCTAATTGATTAGCAAAATTATTTACTAACGTTCTGAAATAATATCTGATATAACTGAATAGAAATCGCTATTTCAGTGAATTTTTTTCACTGAAATAAATATCACAAATTCTAATTCAAGTAAAATTTATTCTTAAAATAGCAAATACATTTACTATTTTAGTGAATTGATTCAAATTATTAGGTTTAAATTTATTTCTAGTACCGAAAATTTTTATATGGTTCCAATAATGGATGTACCTATACATATGGAATTAGAAATAAATAAATTCATAGTGAATAAAGAATATATTTATTTATAACAAAAACCTACATCGTTTATTATATTACAAATCTGAGTAAAAAAACAATAATAAATTATAAACAAACCGAGAAACAAACCTTCAAAGTTTTTTATTATTTCTTCAATATTCGTCCCTTAAAATTTTCTTATTGTCAGAAAACAATAGCTGCTACACTTTTTTCATCAATTTCTCTGCCATTTGGCAGTATTGCATAAAATTTGATTGATTTTATGTTCCTTATTTGGAAAGTACTTTATAACTATACAATTTCTTTCAAATTTGTGTGTCCGAGGTCTTAGTTTCCCCTTGTTGCCTTGTTAGTAAATTCCTCTGCTACAATAAATGTATATGTATAATATTAATAATGTATACTACATAGATAGGTACTTAATATTACTTACATTACACAAGAGGCAGCATCTTTCGTTTATAACAAATAACTCAACACAAACTTACTTCAACTGTTTACAAACGAGTCGCAAGTTGCTTACGACTTACGACGCTATAGCTTTAGGGTGCAATCTTTACTATTATAGAATATTTATTCGCTGTCTTGAAAAAAATATTAGTAAATGTAGTATTAATTTTTCTAAACTAAATAAAGGTATACTCTAATTATTTTGTTAAGTTTATATTCTAAAATAGAGAATTTTATTTTTAAAGTAGTAATCAATATGTGTAATTCAGTAAAGTGGAAAATAATTTTTTCTAAATTAAAATATTATTCGTTAAAAATAAAAATTTGTTCTCATACAAATCTGCATCCACTGAGGCAAAGAAAAAAATTCTACTTGAGTAATTTTATTATCTGATGTTAATAAAAAAGTATTAGGGAATAATTTTTAACTATAAATGTGAACCTATTTTTTTCAGTGTATGATAGTGTGTTCGAAAAAAATCCTAACTCGGAGTAGGCTATGAACAGAGAAACGTATGTCTGATCATTATTCAATTCAAACGTCAAGTTACCAGAATTAGTCCTGAAATGTAATTTTAAGCAGAAAAGACAATAAAGAAGGATACAGTATATTGACGTTCGCCGTTTTCTAATTTGTTTCCATTTCTAAAATAAGATTCAAGAAGAAAAGCTTTGATTTCTTTAGATATTATTTTTCACAATATCTCATGTCATATTGACATTTTATTAAATATTTTTAAATTGACATACGTTTCGTTGTTCATAGCTTAATCAGAGTTAGAATTTTTTTGAATACACCTTATAAGCAAGGCACCGTATTCGTAAAAATATTTTTATTTGGCCCGTAACTGGAACTAAACCCGCTATTAAAACTCGGGTTGAATTGAACTGATTAGAAACTCAAATTAAAATTTAAAAAAAATCGAACCTGAATAATAGTATATTGTGTTATTAGGAGTAAAAGTGATTCTTTGTATGGCGAGCATGGAAGTTTGCACGACGGCGTAGAAATTTCCAGCGGCGTAGAAATAAAACTTCTACCTTGTGAATCAAGTCACATAAAATGCCATTTCTACGACGTTTGAAAAAAAAATCCATTTATAGTCGGTTTCGCGTTCGAATTTACCAAAAAGTAGGTACAGTATTTTCTTTTTAAAGATGTCCGATCAAGGCGTCTTCGAATTGTATGAGTTAAGATTTTAACTCTGTCCATTCTGTCAGTAGTGTCGTTAACTTAGTTTTTATGAGCATTCAAAATTCAAAACTAAATTAACTGGTAAGTTTATTAGCAAATGTAAAACCAAATGTGTGAGAAATAAGATACTGACACAGTGTCAGTGACACTGACAAAAAATAACGTTATTCGTAAAGCTATGAATCAAGGTGATATATCTGATTTAATAATTTAACTTACGTTACAGCGAAAGTATTGTCAACAACAAGCATCGTTTTAAAATGTAATGTACTAACTTAGAGCCGGTTGTACAATTACAGTTTAAACTGCAGCTTAAAATATCGGCAGGTTAAAGTTAAACTAAGTTTACATGTAGTTTAAACGGTCGATCACGAGCGTTTAACAAATGTGCAGTGGTTTCATCTAAGTATAAACAGTAAACCGTAGATGTACTACAAGATTTTTGCGCGTTACCATTTTCAATAAACATAGTTTAAACTGTGATTGTACAACCGGCCCTTAGTCGAAAAAATATTAATTTTTGAAAGACGAGCATATAATATCCATCCTTATCGCATACGCTTGTAGTCTTTGCAAATGAATGATAAATTTAAAAAAATTATTGTACTTCCGGGTAGGTAATGTTAAAAATGTCATTTTATTTTGTAATTCGAATTATACACATTTAATAATGTTCAAAACATTTTCATAATTTAAAACGCAATTTTTTGCTCATTAGGAATATTTCGCGCTCTAGTTGACGATATAGTGCGCAAAATACACGTTATTGTAACGTATATGAAATAATGACATACATATACACTTCGATACTTCACATAATGGCATTAATCCATAAACAAACTTTTTTGACAATTGTAGAAATAAAAATTTGACATTTTGCGCGTAACAAAATGTACATAAGTACATGTTCGTAAACGCAAGTTTCCGCTCATACTTGCATGCTGTTGTAATACTAGCTGTCACTAGCATACAATATCTTTTCAATAGAAACAAAGTGATACCGTATTGTGAGCGATATCGCCATCGTATCACTATTGTAAATCAGTGAATACCAGATAGCATCATCGATCGTTCCGTTATCGTATCGTAATCGTATTAAGAATGTAAATGTAAATGGTTGGGTTCTATATATAAAAAAATGAAGCAATATCATTAATGTACAACAAATCTTAGTTGTTTTTAAATATTTGAAAATGTACTATACTGTATCTGGTTTAAGTAAGATTGCAGTGATGCGAACATAGGAGCAGTTTGATTTTGTTTTCTGATTGGATTATATCCCGATATTATCCAATCAAACAGCAAGATCAAACTGCTCCTATTTTCACACCACAATCTTAAACTAGATACAGTATAGATAATACTTGTGTACAAGGTCACGGTCATAACAAAAATGTCATAAATTCTTATGGCCTTTACGTGTTTACCACGTTTTAAAAATGTACAATGGTCAACATGTTCTCATAATATCTATACACACCTTTTAGCAAAGATATACTAATTGTATTCATAAAATAAGTAAACATCTAAAAATTTGTCCAAATATGCATACATTCTCTTTAACCATAACGGGATTTCTTAAAATTTGTGAACATCTTTTCTAGCCAAACTTAATTTGCTAAATTTTAGACATTCTTTAGTCCGCAGTCATTTCTAAAAAATACAAATTGAATCGTTTGCTACACTAGTACTAGTACCATTACTTCAAGACGATTATTTGTATACCTTTTTGAAAGAAAAAATAATGTAAAATGTTGTTAAGCCAGTTACTAACGTCGCATGGTTATGCTAACTTTTATAATTACCTGAATTTGGCGAGCCTAGTCCTCGTATCTGTAAATTTGATACAAGTCAGTGAAAACGTGATGCTCTCCTAGTCTCGGCTCGTACGAACTTTGTGAACGATCTATCAAAGTAAGCTGGCTCGATGGACTTAGTCAAACACTAGCTTAAATTCTAGAACCACAACGTGAAACACATGGCTCCTGACCAACTGTTAAAAAAACAAAAATCTGAATCAATAAAACAATAGTTATTTGCGTAACAAGTTATGAAAAATACCAAATTTAATAAAATTATGTATCTATTTAATTAATTAACAATATTACAAAATTAATTAAAATATTTAAAATAAAATAAAAATAATTAATTTTGAACGATCTTGTTGCTAGAAAATAAAGACATAGTAACCTAGCAACCGTGGTAACTAATACGATATAATAATACATTAAAACACAAGTATCATAAGGCAATCTCTGGAAAACGAGCCGCTAGGCGAGTTTTACAAAGGAAGAGTGCGTTAACAGATCTTATGATACATGTTTTTTATACTATTTTTTCTATTGAGGTAATTTTACAATTAAATTTTTTTAAAAAGGACTTGTCAAAAATATGTCTTGGAGTTTTTTTTTGTCAGTTATGTTGGTAGCGCTTCCCGGTAACATTTGAAATTTCACATTTTGACAGATTGTTTATATTAAAACATTGTATCAAGCATTATATAATTATGCGTGCTGCGACAGAGAATCATGAATTTCGCTACTGTATAATACTTTTTATACTGTGGTACAAACAAAAATTGCCACAGACCTATCACAAATTACTAACCAGGATTGCTCGTGTTCCTCCAGTCCTCAATCGGCGCCTTGGAAAGCCGGCTTTACGGCTGCTACCTTTTGTTTTAAACAATGAAGAATCTTTCCATATCAAATACATTGTTATACCTGCCGGAACTTGTCAGGGAAAATTATTTAATTCTTATCTTTATTTTGGAAAGTTATCTCGTATATGAACAAGTATATGATAACGTGCATTTTCCAGTTCTATCTTATTACAATTCGATGGCACGCCTATTGTAATAAATTTCAAGGAACTTAAAACTGATTTCTAATTTGTTGTAATTATGTTCACATTAGATTAGATTTATATTTCACTTTCCTATATTTGTTTGATAGGTTTAAAGGATAAAACTTTTTCATTTTGAAAGTGGTGTTGATTTATATTTAGCTCTTTTATAATTTTCGAGAGGATTACTCAGTATTGATTAACACTGTGATATGAAAACCCTTTTACGTTGATGTATGTAGCTAAATTAAAAATATATTTAGATTTTCAGCATCAACTCAAACTAGAATTCAATTATATTTGTATATTTAATTAAAATTTAATATCTTAAAATGAAAAACGTGATCACAATATGTACTTGTAATTCCCTTACCTATATTTATAAATATTGAAAAGTCAGCAAAATTAAATTTAGTTCCGATTAATCATTGTTTATTAAAAGTTCAAATAAAAACGAGTTTTGAAATAAACTCAGACAGACACGCGAACATCAATAAAAAAACTTCCATCGCATTTTACACTTCATACATAATTACATACCTATACCGGGTGTCTTAGGCCGACCGACACATAGGAGCATGGGCACCCGCAGACTTTTTTACAAGGTGGGTCGATATTTTTGTTGTAAGAAAAATTTTTTTAAATAATTTTCAAGGTCAAACGTGTTTTAATGCAAAGTAAGATAATATAGAGTTCTTTATAATGAAGCAAATTTAACAAATTCTTAAAAAATGAAAATCAATATTTTATGACGAAAATGCGTATGTACGCTCTAAAAGCGTAGAATTGCCCCTTCTACTAGGTTTTATGATGCGAGATGCGAGCATAAGCAATAACTACAGAAACAGACAATCTGAAAATACAATGTTGCATTAAATTAAAATATTATATTACTGAGTAACAATATAATTATTCTATTGAACTGCTCAAAATAAAATGTATAATAATTAAATGTTAATTAAATCGCGCTCCTCACAAAATACGGCAACCCTAATCATACGTAGGTACTTTTAATATAAATAAATATGCAATGTCTATTCATTATTTACTTTTCTATTCCTTTATTTCTATATAACAGTAAAATCAATAATTCTGAAAGTTTTGAGACCAACGTGATCATAAAATGATTAGAATAAACTACGGCATATTAAAGAAAATACAACACCGAAGATATTGTAATATACTTAATGTAAAAATAATTGCAATACACATTTAACAGTACATAACATAATTTACTCATTCTGACACTTAACTATTTCGTACTTAGTAATAGATAGTATGTAATAAATTTTTGATTAAAATATAAGAAAATATTACCAATAATTATTAAAAAATACAATGATACATTGAAATGAAAAAATAAAATTATAATTTTATTTTTAAAAATGGATACAGTCCATAAATGAAAGAGGGGTCAGTCGACCCTTTCGACCCCCCCCCCTGTGGTCGGCTATGCATAGGAGATTAACATGTAAAATCTATTAATTGTGAATAGTATCTCCCCAGTGCAAAGTATTAAGTTGAAAATTTATGTACTTTTTGCGGGATACTAATTCTATGGATTACAAATTAATAAATTTAAATGTATATTCAGAAAAAGATAAAGAAATTTCAAAAATTTCCAGCTAAAATAGCATAGTGGTAGCGTGTGCGCTTGGTAATAAACAAAACTCGGAGAAGCTGGGTTCGGAATCAGTCAGCAGCAAAATAAATTTTTACTGCTCATAATTTTTATTGTTAATATATTTTTAATTTTGTATTTAACTTAATAAAATGGATACGTTATTTTTATTATAAATATTGTAATTATGTAACTATGTTCTAATCAGTGTGAAATCACTTTAAATTGACTAATTTTAACTATAATCCGTACAATTAATATCGTCAGCTTAATATCTTACACTGCATGCATCGGTATCTGTACAGATTTTGTATTTATACTTTTATAATTTTTTATTATATGTACATTAATATACTTAAGGATTAAATTTGTGTGTAAATAAAAAAAAATATGGTGTACGAATAAATTAAATGCACTAGTCTTTATTTAATTATTTTCCTACAATTTTAATCTATTTAGAGTGGACAGGTTATGAGAAGTAGATATTTAAATTTGGTTCAAATAAATTATTATATATCCAATAATAATGAAATAAATTTAGCGCAATTAAAATAATTTTTAACGTAAATAAATGCATAGTTGTCATGAAATAGAAGATATAATTGGTCTCAATATATATTTATTTGAGACAAATAAATGCTTCAAATAAATAATTACATTGCTTCAATTGTAGATATATTTGGATCTATTCAAGCTTAGGATTTATTTGTAACAAATAAATTTACAGTTCACGTAATTATATCTTTTTCTCAGTGTGGAGAGATACTATTCACAGTTAACTGATTTTACATGTTAATCTCACATGTGTCGGTCGGCCTAAGACACCCGGTATAAGTCTGAAGATGTTAAATTTGGTTCTTTAAATCGCGTGATTTCTCGTCTTGTCTCCATATTGATTACATAATTTACATTTACGCCGAAAATATCAATTATGTAAATACCTGTAAGACGAACACGAAAATCCGTGACATAGGCTTTTAACAAGAGAAAACAGTTTTTTTTTCAAATATTATCTAACTTATTACAGAATATACTCGTACTACACTTTGCAGTTTTGAATTTTTAGAAAATAGACCTCAGGTTACATGAACATAAATTAAATAGAATTCCTTTCATGTTCTCAAACGAAAAGTTAAAATGAAATACATGAAGCAAATAAACATTTACACTTAGAAACAATTATATGTAAATTATTGCAAAGACAACTTCAATCTGTCAAAACTGTGTTTGATTGTGTTATAATCGTGATAGTAACCGCCAGCAAGCACGTAAACAAGCACTGTTATTGATATCGGTTTCCGCACTTGATAAAAATAAGTCCTCTTGATAATGTAGACTCATGTAAACACCTAATAAATGATCTTTCAAACAGCAAAAGTTTTATTTTAATCTGAGATCTAGTTTCTAAAAAATAGTTATTTAATAGGTCGATTCTGTACAAAACTGTAAGTCTTACAGATCTGTAAATCTGTAAAAAGTAGACAAAAACACATCTACTCTTGTTGATTAATACAAAATTATACATAAGAGTGGCAGCTTACGTTGCGATTTTGTTCATTATTTACAGATTTACAGTTCTGTAAGATTTACAGATGTGTACAAAAACGACCCGCTAGTTTTAAGATTTAAGTATTAAGGTCAGTAAGTGCTTCCTACCGGTTGAGGAAGATACATTAACACGAAAAATATTAAACTATTATTACTACAACTATTAACAAGACAATTACCTGTTCATAAACTGTATCATTCACCTTTTAAATGAAAAAAATAGTAAAATTATAACCAACAAAATTTGTTAATAACCCTTGCTGCCTTGGAAACCATAACGGTAAACATTAAAAAGACCCGATCGTGCAAACAATAGTTAAATATTTATGCTACAAGCGTTGTAGGTGCCATTTATCAATCGAGGGCGATTTGCGCCCGAGCGATAGCGAGTTCGAGAGTGGTTGCATATAAGATTTTTCCACTCCCGATGATTTATTTTTTACCTGTTCATTTTCACTGCCAGATATGTCAAGGAATACCGTTGAATATTGATATATTGAAATAAAGATTCATAGGGGTCTCGTGGTCGCGTGCCTGAGTGTCTGGTCGCGAATCTGGGGAACCGGGTTCGATCCCGACCGGCGCCAAATATTTCAAATTTTAAATGGCACAAACTTGATCCCTGTGGTGCGCTCTCCACGCCAACAATAAGTGCCCGTGAGGTGACGTCTGGTAAACGCCCGCATGGTACAAATATGTCATCATCATTACCGAAATCTATGTACAAAGCAGATTAGCACACCCAGCAATGGGTAATATGCCGTGATGATATATTTATTTATTTTAAGAATCATAGTATTTATTCCATTGAAAATTTAAGAAGAAAAACGCTGTCATCTGTCACATTTGACACGTCAATGGTAACTTTTAAATGGAAATATTTATGAAATGAGGACAATTTGATAGAAATTAAATTAAAAATAAGAATGAGCAAATATTTTACACGAGTTTAAAATATCACTGTTGGTATTTCACAAAGAGGGAGGTAAGTCCAGCTGTAGGGAAGTAAGGACAATCTTTACATCTCCTCGCTAATAGAAATCAATACATTAACAGTAAAATAAACATACATCCCTACAAATAATGTCCTAATAGCCTACTTACGATATCAGGAGTGGAAAAATAAATAAATTCAAAACTGCGGAGTGGTCGATTTCTATGCACGTAATGTATTTTTTTTTTTAAATCCAGTATTTAAAGTCCTTGTTATACGCTTATGTGTACCACAATTATTTTTATTATTATGTACAGGCTGTCTCATTTTCGATGTTTTTTCAAGGTATCTTGGGTAATATTAACGAGAGATCAAAACCGTTTGCACATTGCAGGGTCAACTTTTCGAGAAAAGTTTAATAGTTACCATAGGAATTTTCGATCTTCTGTTTCTGAGCTACAGCCAAAAACTCGTTTTTCGCTCATTTTGAAAATATATCATATCTTATTACGATAGAAAAAATTGTTGTTACAAAAAAAATTTAGACAATAAACTGGCGTAATTATATTATTTTAAAACTTAATAATTCTAGAGATATAACAAAAACTTATGATTTTATAAATGGGAACCTATGTTGAAAAGAGTCTCACCTTTTTACTTAATTTATAAGCTTTTCAATAATATATAACAAGTCTGCATTCTTTTGTTTTAAACATGAATAAAAGATGAATTATTAATTTATTGGGGTGAAATAATTGAAAATTATTAAGAAACAAATTAAAAAATCTATTACAGATCATCATATGTATATACTAAATAGTATTCGTTTCAGTTTTACTCATTTTTTAATTTATTTACTTCAAAAGCATATTAAATAATTTTTTTCGGATTGTGTCACAGGCAACTCTAACGTCGATAAATAGTAAGTAATTTAACTAACCCAAAAATAATTAGTTAAGAATAAATTTGAGAACATAATTAATAGATATAGAATCAAAATTAAAAAATGATGATCTGTAATAAATTTTTCATTTGTTTCTTGATAATTTCCGATATTTTCACCTTAATAATTTAATAATTCGTCTTTTATTCCTGTTTAAAACAAAAGAATGTAGACTTGTTATATATCATTGAAAAGCTTATAAAATAAGCAAAAAGCTGAGACTATTTTCAATACAGGTTACCATTTAAAAAATCATAAGTTTGTGTTATATCTCGAGAAAAACGCGTTTTTGCCAGTAACTCAAAGATAAATGAAGATCTAAAATTCCTGTGGTGACTATTGAACTTTTCTCGAAAAGTTGACTATGAAACGTGCGAACGGTTTTGCTCTATCATTAATATTACCCGAGATACCTTAAAAAAACATCGTACAGGGTGCACATTTTATATGTTCCCGCCTGAAACTTTAAGAATAGGCAAAACAGAATACATTTCATAAGCCACTTGGTAAATTTTAGTACTATAAATCGAATAACCACAGCAGGTATAAAAGCAAAACATTTTAAAAACCAAGTCACTTATGAAATGTATCATGGATTGCCTATTCAGTGGCGGCGCTAAGGGGGGGGCCAGGGTGGGCGCGTGCCCACCCTAGAAAGTCTTGTGCCCACCCAAGTGCCCACCTACTACATTATTTGTATTTACACTTTTGTTATAAAATTAATAGGGCAGAAATTACAGCCTTATGAAAATTTCACCATTGTACATATTACCTGTAATTCATAAAAAAGTAAACACCCGGTATATGTAATTATTTAAATTTAGATACCCGCGTCTTTATATCGTTTTATGTGTGTATATGAAAAAAACTATATAGGTAGGTATCTTTATTATTTAATATAAATGGGAGCCCAATTGGCGCGTATACACGGGTGGGGAGATTAAGAGGGTAATTACCCATGACTTGATAAAAAAATTAAAAATCAAACAAACGAAAATATTATAATTTAAGATTAAGAATAAAATTTAATAATGTATTTTGCACAGCTATTATTTGATTGCTTGTTTTTCAAATATAAATTATGATTACGTAGTATGGATGTCAGTTAAAATATAATTGCAATAGTAGAAGTGCAGGTGATATTCAATTTTGACAGGTTATTCAGGTAAGTTAACAATCCGTTAAATATATTCACTTTTCTAAAATGGTCTGTGATCTGGCAATTTATTTTTGTACATGAAAGGGGGAAAACATGCAGCTTCACATTCTTTGAAAAAAATGTAACGTTCAATAATAAGGCATTTGACATTGGATGAAAAAAAAATTGCCTGCGGCGCCTTTTTTTCTGGTTACCTTTGCATAACCTATTACGCCCCCCCTCCTGGTGCCTAACCATCTTTTGATTGTGCCCACCCTACATTTACATCCTGGCGCCGCCACTGTGCCTATTCATACATTTTCAGGTGGGAACCTCGATAATTATAAAATCAAAATGCTTTAAATATTATCATATTGTAATTATTCGAATATCAAATTATTATAATTACTCTTACATTATTATTGTGGTTAAAGTAATTTCCAAATTCATTAAAATATATGAACAATATCATTACAATATGAAATCAAATTGCAATACACTGGAATTATTTCCACATTCTCTTAATTGTCTCCCAAAATTGTTATAATTCCCTGACTATCAACCTAAATGTCAAATATGCATTCAATAATAAAAATTCCTCCACATTCTCTCCTTTTCATCTCTGAAACTATTCAGACATCCACCAACCGAGTCAGCTCACATACGAGAACATACTTTCGCACTCTGCCACTGACGGTGTTCGCTGACCAGTTACTCACAAGCGTTGGCTTGATTGCCAGTTCGTTGGAATTCAGTCGCCTAGCGGGCAAGCAACCGCATTGTCCCAAAGCAGTACGGTGTTGCTGGCTGCCGATACGTCAAATACAACTGGCGGCGTGTTTTGTGATAATGTGATTTCCATACACTACACTACAAGGGAAGGGATGGATTGTATAGGGTTGAATATTGTAATACAATGTGTTGTAACGTTTAAGAATTAATATCGTTTGATTAAATACTGATTGTTTCAATGATTAGAATCTATTGTTATTAAATGTATTTATTTAGTAGATCCTTGATTTATATCTATAAATCAGTGTATAATTATCAAAAATCAAATAAAATACTTGATAATTCATGCCCATTAAACATGCTTCAAATAGATTTTTTCATCAATAAAATAAAATAAATAAATAAATATAAAATAAATATATCATCACGGCATATTACCCATTGCTGGGTGTACCAATCTGCTTTGTATACAGATGTCGGTAATGATGACATATTTGATCGTGCGGGCGCTTACCAGGCGTCACCTAGCGGGCACTCATTGTTGGCGTGGAGAGTGCACCGCAGGGGTCACTTTTGTGCCATTTAAAATAACCAAGGTAATTGTAATTGATAATATACCAAGAATATTTCGTTTATCTTGAGAGATACAAGAAAATGTTAATAAGCAAACTTAACTAGACAAAGAGGCTTACCTCCGGTTTTAGAGGAAATGGATACAACTTTAAATCTAGCATAGAGAATTGGTATTTTTATATTTTTTTTTTTCTGAATGTGCATAAAAATAGCTTCACGATGATATCAAAATATCATAGTTTTACTTCGACCGTTTATTTTCAAAATATGTATTAATAAAATTCCATACAAAATTAAACATAGCAAGCTATAACACAATTTTTTACCTTAAAACAAAAGAAAAGTATTTATATTGAAGTGCTCTAACAATTTTGTGATTTAATTTAAGGTATTAAAATTGTTTCACAGGATGCTATGTTTAATTTTATAAGGAATTTTATTAATACAAATTTTTAAAATAAACGGTTGAAGAAAAACTATATTATTTTGCTATCGTTGTGAAGCTAATTTTATTTACATTCTGGAAAACAATATAAAAATACCAAATCCCTAAGCTAGATTGAAACTTGTACCCATTTCCGCTAAAACCGGAAGTGATAAAAAATTCTTACTATGATCATCTTATGATCCCCTTTGTTTAGTTTAAGTTTACTTATTAACATTTTTGTGCAACCGGACGCGAAATAAGCATTTCGCAGCCGCAATACGAGCCGCGAAATTGGATTTCGCGACCGTTGCTATGGTAACGGCTGCGAAATTCATTTCGCGGCCGTTGTTCTGGTAGCGGCCGCGAAATTAGGTAAACAATCACTTTGACACTTGAGAATTGTATGATTTTGTTTATCAAATGTCAATCCCATAGTCACCTTGAAAGCTAACTTTCTATTTATAATGAAACTGTTTAAAATTAATAAAATTTGTAATTATATATTTTTTACGGTTGCACAAAAAATATTGTATACACCTTGTCCGCGAAATCCTTCAGCGCCCTCGAGATTAAGCGGCCTCGGCGACAATTTTTCTCTCAGTACGCTAAAGAGTGATTTCGCGGCCTTGATATACAAATAACTATTTTTGTATGTGTCTACTTTATTTTCCGAACATACGAAATTCAATGTTAAAATTTTGATTTGGCAATATCTCTTTACCTTTTGGAAAAAAGTGTGATGAAGAAAAATGTTCGGAATGAAAACGTGCATCGATGAGTACCAAGTTTGTCGTTCAATTGTTTCTTATGTACGAGTTATAAGCAGAAGAAAATTCTCGATTAAAGGCAATGGACCTTTTGAATTTAACGGCTATCTCTTTCTATCGCTGAAAATAGTAAGAAAATGGCGCGAACAACTGCCAGTTGGACTGTCAAACGAGACGTCAAAAATATTGCAGTCATTAAAATACCTGTATTCTCAGAGAAAATTTGCATCGTTAGTCATTTTAACTTCAATAAAACCTTTTGTAACCTATTTCGATAAGATTTTTTTAAAGTTATCTGAGATATTCTTCCATTTTACGTCTAAATTTTGTAGAAACAAACGCCATAGATCTCAGTTGTTCTTACTATGCGCAGATCCCCATTGCGCACATCTTTTATCTCTTTAAATTGAAAAGGTCCATTATTAGAGTGCCACGAAAAATTAAACAATAATTTATATTTAATGTTTTTGACATATCTGACAGATTTGACATTTCATTTGATTTTTTTTTATTATTATTATTATTATTATTATTAGAATTTGTGATTATTTTTTTACTTTTAGGGGGTTGTGTTAATGAGAAATTATTATCATTTTTTTTGTCTTTGTACAATCGATAAATATTATATCACCATTGTTTTCAGGGTATATTCGTAATTGCGCTTTGACATGAAGAAAATTTGCTAAATATATTAATGCTTCGTAGTTCAATTTTTGGCACAATACACCTTTATCTATCGATAACATTAGATGATAACAGCTATGTATAATTTGTGCGCAACTATTACAGTTAATGCTACGAGTACAGGACCTTTGTATAGGCTTTGATTAAATTAACACCCACTATTAGTAGAGTAAATGTCACAGTATTAAGTGTAGTTTCAAACCTACACTTGGGAAACAAAATTAATAATTAGTTGTAAACAAGAAAAAGTAATTATCATTATATCCCACAATATATGTATATTATCTACGTTCCAATAAATTGAAATTTAAAATTTTATTAAATATTGAATTTTCTTATTATACTACAATAAAAGTATGCCAATGAATTCAAAGATAAGAAAACAGACATATTACAAAATAGTTTCTAAGCTTTTGTGAGATTATCACATATAATATAACGCATGTGTTCAGGAGTTCAGGTATTATCGAATAATATAATATATTCTGATAATACTGAACACACGAGTGATATTATTTATTTACGCGTGGCTTCAAAAAAATAAATATAAATAATTGTAATGCAATATAAGGCATTGTTATTCTATGTTCTATGTCTGAGGGACTTAACAAGTGAAGCGCTGCCGGAGTAATATTCGTTATGATTATAAAATAAATAAGTTTGACGACAAAGATAAAGTATTTATTTGATGTAAGTTTATTTTTGACAAATAATACAACATTTTTGCTGGTAGTTTCTGTGATGACATTACATTTGGGACCCAGCGATTATACATAAGCAATTATATCACGTCGTCAAGGGTATATTCGCTTATCAATACATGCTAACTAAGTAAAATTCTTAAATGCCATTGGCTGAATTAAACTATTATTCACGAAAGATGACTATTCAAGGTCATTTGTTCGAAGAAAGAATACACATTACTTTACATCAGTAGCTTAGCAACATTTTGTATTAGAAAGAGAAAGAATATTTGATCTATGTCTATTTAATTTACGTGGTGTGACAGATATACGTAAATAGTGGCATTACCTTCTAACACACTATAAATAATAATGACGTATGTCGTAGAATTACACATACCTAATTATCTACTACACTGCCCGCTGTGCTAATATTTACCCAGTGGCGTTGCCATTTAAATCAAATTATTATTACTTGGTTTATAGTTAAGACTATGTCTTTGAATTTTGCAAAAACATAAGTGAAGAACATAAATCTTTCAGAAAGGCATTATTTAGTTAAAATGTGTCCATAAATATTTCATGTTGCACGCCTATGCATACTAAATGCAATGAAGTTATCTGCAAGTAATATTATATCAGCCGGCTCACAAATGACCTTGAATTGTCATCTTTCGTGAATAATAGTTTAATTATGAATTATATAATTAAAATAAATCTGACTGTTTTAAGCCCATGTGACTCGATATAAAATTTGATATGAGTTATTTCTGATAAAAGTGAAGTACATATTTTATCCACAAGCCAAAAATAAACAAAATTTACTATCACATTTCATGAAAATCATCTTCCTTAAAAGTTATTTTTACCTCCCGCTACTCTTGGTAAAGGAGGTATAGGGATCGTACTAAAATCGCATATCGAGATTTTGGAAAATGAGCACGTTTGTGTGTGTGTGTGTGTGCGGGCGTGCGTGCTTGCGTGCGTGCGTGCGTGCGTGCCTGGGCGCGTGTGTGTGTATGTGTATTTACCTTCTAACTCAAATACTGTCATTCAGAAAATTTTGAAACCTTGTATTTATACCTTATTCTAATATGAAAGAAGCCATTAGATTTTGGTGTATATCAGATAACCAGAAATGGCACTTTACTTGCAGCTCAAAATAGTTTTTCTCCGAAACATACCTTTAAATGTTATTTTTTCGAGATTTATGTTATTATAAAAATTAAAGATTATTAAATTTTCTATTGGTTTGCATTAATACTTTTTCTATATATTTTATGAATAAATTTATAAAATTATCTATAATTCAAATCACAGAGCCTCCGCTTTAAACAAACACAACTACTTTATTAGACAGTTCATATCTCAAATGTAACTGACAGATATATGCCACTGTCAAAGAACTAAATTTTAAATTAATAAGTAATAGTAACGTTTTAAATAGAAAATAGTAAATAGAACCATAGTTATATGGAACTGATTTTAATACAGTTTCTAGTATAACTAAATATGTAAGTATGTATATTTAAATTAATGAAAATTAAATAGCAGGAGGTGTTGTGTTGGCCACATCAGATTTTTTTTTACTAAAATTAAAGATGAACTTCGACGTTTACATTTCATTTTTATTGTTATTTATTTTGTTGATTGTTATGGATATCTATTTACTTTAAGTCTCTAGTGATTATAGACTTTTTTCTCTAAAGCCTGTTTTACACAATAATATATTTACAGTCAAATTTACATACAAAATATTTTAATTTTTACATAATATTTTTTGATCAAATTCTTTCCTGTAATTATAAAAATATTTTATTGTATTGCTTCTTAGAAAAAAAACCATTATTTTCTGTTACAAAATTCACTGAGATTTTGTCTCTTTACCTGCAGGATTATCGTAAATGTTCTTATAATGGTATTATCAACCAATTATATCTACTAGGTTTACTAGTTCAACAGAAGAGATGTACGATAAATTTCCAAGTAAAATATACCTGTTCCATTCGCTTTATGTCGTGTGAAACTTTATAAAATGATTAATACGGCTTAGTTTTAATATGACAATGGATAAAGAAAGAATTCCCAGATTCCCATAGATTACCAAATTCAAGAAATACATTAGCAATGGTTCTTCTTCACCACTGAAATGCTAGGAAATATTTAAAAGATTATACAGACGTTTATTGAGGTAAGTGGTACTATAGTGAGACATTTTAGGCAGAATTTATTTGCAATCATAATGCTTTGAAAGGATTTTCTATATATTTTCCCTATCATTACTTTACATTTAAATTTTATTAGTATACCTAAAATTAAACATCATCTTTGCATTCCTTAGATGGGCTGTAGTTCTCGGGATTATGGTGCTATTACTTTTATTGATATTGGTACATTGTACATGAGTAATCAAAAGTTATTAAACGGATTAAGAATTCTTAGTATATTTATATAAATCGGTTACGACATAACTACTTATACAACACTTGGCCTTTAAAGGCCCTTAAAGTAATATCGCCTATTTAATCAGGTGATGAGGATAATAAATAAGAAAAATAAAATTTTGTATTATCAATATATTCCACAAAATCCATGCATAATCTATATATCTAAATGGTACCATATTAGATATTATAAGTCCGTTGCACAATTATTGGTAATCTCTATCAATAAATTGTATATGATAAGGAAACAGCTAGATGACGTATTCATTTTTATGTAATACTTCCTAAAAATAATTAAAATCACTCTTGAAATGTTGTCTGCGGTATTTTAATGAGACTTCTTATATAGGCAAGACTACCTAAGGATTTTCTATATACAGGGTGTTAATACTTAGAACTCATTAGAACAAACAACTTTTCTTAGTTCCAATTTTTGATTTGGTGCCTCGGTTCGTAGTTATTGGAGTCCTTTTGTTTTTCGAAAAATAGTCATATCTCACTTATTTTACGGGATATTGAAAAAAAAAATTCATTTCAAATTACCTTTAATTAATTTAATTATTTTTACCTTCCGCTACCCTTGGTAAGAGAGGTATAGGGATCGTGCTAAAAATTGCATATCGAGATTTTGGTAAATCACCACGTTTTAAGGTCCCTAGAATCCAATATTAACATTTTCACGATGAAGTCTGTGTGTATGTGTGTGTGTGGATCCTCCATTCTAACTCAAATACTATCATTCAGAAAATTTTGAAAACTTGTATTTCGAACTTTTCCTGTAATGAAAAGAGCCCATTAGATTTTGGTAAAAATCGGATGACCGGAAATGGCACTTTACTAGAAGCTCAAAATAGTTTTTCTTCGAAAAATACCTTTAAATGTTATTTTTTCTAGATTAATGTTATAAAAATTAAAGATTGTTAAATTTTCTATATATTTACATTAATACTTTTTCTGTATATTTTATGGATAAATTTATAAAAATATGTATAATTTAAGGCTCAGAGCCTTCGCTTTAAATAAACAAAACGCAGTTATTCAAATGTATGTAACTGACAGATAAATGTCACTATCAAAGAACTAATCATTTCAAAATAATATTAGTCACGTTTTAAAAAGAAACAAGTCAATAGAACAATAGAAAAGGTATTCAATACAGCTTCCAGCATAAGTAAATATGTAGAATTTAGTTTAATAAAAATTAACGATTCACATAAATGTTTAAGCTAATCCTCATATTTGGATTAGTGAATTCTATTCTATCCCAGTATTTAAAATTTAATCTTCATTTTATTATAGTTCCGGTGGCTCAGTGGTTAGAGCAATGCCTCATGTCATGAGGGCCCTCGGGGCTCCAAATTCGAATCCCACTAAGGCATGGATGTGTGTGAATGTGAACCCACTCTGTAATTGGGATTTAATCCTGTTGAAGGTAGTTACTTGGTTTAGATTAGACTATATTATAAGAAAAAAACTGCCAGGTAATGGCGGAAGGCATTGTGTTGGCCACACCAGATTTTATAATTTTTCAAATGTGGAAATGGCGATCGATCAAAAATTCAAAACAAAATTTTTTGATAACCACTCTATCGATTTTCGAAATTAAAACATTTATCTACTACATCATTTGTCCTAAACATTTTTTCAATGTATCCAAAAATAGTTATTTATGTATGTACCTAGGACAAAAAATAGCAGAGCTTGGGTTTGCTAACCGAGGCGAAGCCGAGGTAAAGCAAACAAGCGAGGCTATAATATGCATTTTTTGCCGAGGCGCAAATAACGTTTTTCTGTCTACCTTACTAATCTAGAATGGTAGACCACACAATTACATTAATATTAAATCGTAGTAGTCTTAGCGGACGAAACAGGTTTGCGGACGAAAAATGTTGGCTTAGCGTACGAAAAAGGTTTTGCGGACGAAAAAGGTTTGCGGACGAAAAGTGGAAGCGCAGCAAGCCATATATTTATAAATACCAAATATTCTTACATTTTAAAATATTTTATGCAATGATTTTTCATTTTATTACGCATCCAATATTGTGATTGCACGGTTATATGATTAAAAATATCACACTCATTTAATAAGTGCATATTAAATAATTACTTTACATCATTAGTACTTGTATTCGACAATTCGACATAACCAAATTTTTGTTGTCAATAAGAAGTTATGTGAAAGACAAGTAACAAATCTAAAGTAAAGTAACGTGTAAGCGCATACCATTAATTTACTTTTCATAAGTCGCCTTTTCAAAGTCAAGTCAAAGTAAATTTTTCTCGTACGTGTAAACGTACTCGTTTTGAGTCACGGCTCATATTTATACATCATACTTGACCTTGCCCTTCAAGTATGTAATGTCGCGCCTTTGATCAGCTGATTTAATTTTTTGAACACGTCCTGCGGTAAGGACTGTAGACACTTTCATAAGAAAAATAAAATTATATATTACGAGTATAATTATATTCCACAAAATCCTTATATAATCTGTATGAGTATATCAAAGTGGTACCATATTAGATATTATAAGTCCGTTGCACATTTGATAATATCTATCGATAAATTGCATAGGTGATAAGGAAACAGTTAGATTACGAAATTATTTTATGTAATACTTCCTAAAAATAATTAAAAATCACTCATGAAATGTTGTCCGCCTAATTTTAATGAAAATAAAAGTATTTTCGCCGTACTAACTGGGGAAATTTAAGAAGAAAGTACGACTACTTTCTCTTTATATCATATAAACAATAATTTGCGATATGTTTTAGCGTTACGCAATTCCTTTCGCAATATCAAATGGGATCTCATGGCCGCGTTCCTTAGTGTCTAGTCGTGAATCTGGGGAATCGGGTTCGATCCCGACCGACGCCAAATATTTCGAATTTTAAATGGTACTAAATTGACCCTTGTGGCGCACTCTCCACGCCAGCAATGAGTGCCCGTGAGGTGACATCTGGTAAACGCTCGCACGGTACAAATATGTCATCATCAATACCGATATCTGCGTACAAAGCAGATTGGCGCACCCAGCAATGGGTAATATGCCGTGATATATTTATTTATTTTATTCATTGCAATAATTCATTTGATACTACAGATAAATATAACTAGAACTGCATAAAAAAAAATTGTTGTAGAAACTACAGAAATCCTTATTAAAAGCTACAAGGAATGTAAGTCCTTCATAAAGCTTGAATTACATTATACTGTTTTCTCATATTCTCGATCTAGATTTCTCGTTCGATTTTCATCCGAGTTTAGTTCGACTTTTGTAATATATAGTCGTGCAGTATCGATTAATTCCGTATATTTTGTGTACGTATTCTGTTTCCGTAAATGACAGGTTGATAAACATATTCATGAATTACACTTTTAATCTTTCAAGTCGTTGTTAAGTGTTGGTACGTATGCGTACTTTGAATCTGGTATGAAACTCGGATAAAAAAATCTGATGTGGCCAACACCATACCTCCCGCTATTTAATTTTTATTAATTTAAATATACATACTTACATATTTAGTTATTGCGGAAACTGTATTAAGATCCATTCCATATAACTTTGGTTCTACTTACTATTTTCTTTTTAAAATGTTACTATTATTAATTTGAAATGATTAGTTCTTTAACAGTGACATTTATCTGTCAGTTACATATATTTGTATAACTGCGCAACCAAGGAGTTTTGTTTGTGTAAAACCTAGGCTCCGGGATTTAAATTATAGATAATTTTATAAATTTATCCATAAAATATATAGAAAAAGTATTAATCCAAATCTGTAGAAAATTTAATAATCTTTAATTTTTATTATAACATTATTGTCGAAAAAATAACATTTAAAGGTATTTTTCGAAGAAAAACTATTTTGAGCTTCTAGTAAAGTGCCATTTCCGGTTATCCGATTACACCAAAATCTAATGGACTCTTTCCAGTACAGAAAAAGTTCGAAATACAAGGTTTCAAAATTTTCTGAATGATAGTATTTGAGTTAGAGTAGAGGATCCACACACACATACACACAGACATCATCGTGAAAATGTTAAATTGGATTCTAGGGACCTTAAAATTAGGTTAATTTCTTTTGTTAGCTGTTTTCTCTAATTTCTGTTTCAGTGTACAATTGTCTATTAATTTAAATTGATAATTGTTAATTTGAACAGAAATTACAAATAATATTAAAGAGAAACTAACCTAAGTTGATAAATAAACCGTTAGACATTTGTTAATTTTTGTCTTAATTCTATGGCTATTGCTACTTTGCAGGTAATTTTCGACATTTTCATAGATAATTTCTGCCGTTATGCCCGTAACACACTAGCGGGTTTTGAAGCGGTTGGCTCCTCGACCAATAAGAGCGGGGCAGATAGCGGCCGCGGTGGCGGGTGAAGGAATATCCGACAGGCTATTTTTTCACCCTCCTACTGCAGCCATAGCCAATCACAGAGCCCGATACTGTCACGTGACTGCCTTTGACGTGTGCTATAGTTTTCGTCTGTGACGGTGCAGCATTTAACTCTTAACTTAACCATTGTTTTTTCACGAGTTCACCACCGTCTCGAACTGTTATTGCCTTCGAGTAAAAATGTCAAGACAAATAAACAGTGGACGCGGTGTGTTGGAGCGGGAGCGGCAACCGCTTTGAAACCCGCTAGTGTGATACGGGCTTAACAAAGCAACTAAATGAATTTTGATTCAGATGTAGAATTTTATGATCTACATTGAGGCTTTTTTACCTAAAATAATTAGGGAAGTAGGAAATTATGAATATCCGATTTTACCACCCTATTGGGACCCGCAGAATAGAATGCGGCACCATCGGAATTTTATGGAACTAAATGGCGGCCTGTAAGACATGTCAAATATGTAAACGGCAACATCCATCGTTTTGTTTAGAAGAAAAATAGGTTCTCACGCTTTGATTGTATAATTTTTTTTGAAAATATGTATTCGAAAAATAAGCGACTTAAAGAAATTTTACATAATATAAATCAAAAAGTGCCGTATTAAAGGGTGTACGAGTGCAACAAAAATTCAAGATATTCTATTTTTGGTAAACAAGAAAAACTTTATCGATTGAACGTACTGTTCCTTGTATTTCACAATGAATAATTATAAATAATTTTTCAGGTATGTAGTTTTAAGACAATTATTGACAGTATTTATAAAAGAAACTTATAGTTTCATTGATTTTACTAATATTTATCCCTGCAGAAAGCAGTTTAAAGTCAAAATTGTCGTAAATGTAGTTACGTCACAAGTAGAAATTAATCACGAATTTATGACTTGATGTCGCTCAACTATGTTCTTTGATGAACGATGAATTAAACAAACTTAAAAATTGTGTTGATTTGAACTGTTAACATTATTTTGGGTAAGAAAGCGCTCATTCAAGATGTAAACAAATTTGACATGTCCTACTGGCCGCCATGACAGGTGCGCTTACAGCGCTACCAACGGAGTCCCAATGTGTTATAAATCACTTACAATTCATGTTGTTATGGAAGTAAGTTGCAATTACGTTACTACTGATGAGAAAAAGTAAATATACTTCTTTTGTTTGTAATCCATTCTAAAAATTTGCTTGTAAGTTAAAAATAAATCATAAAATATTGTCTCAATCCATCATTTAAAAAGGTTTGACATTGATTGATTTTAAATAGAATAAGATATCAAAATCTATTTTCAATTAGCAACAACAACAACAACAACAACAACAAGATTATAACGAAGTATCTAAAAATAATTATATCAAAAAACTACCTGATAGAGTTACAAGATCGTGTTATGTTTGTACTCGTAACGGTAAAAATTTGATAAAATGTTAATAAATGTAAACATTTGTTAAGCTTATCTTTAAGTATCGCGATAAACATAAATATTACTCAACCAAATATTTGTCATTGCAGTTTAAAATATGCCCCACGTGCTGTGAGAATCTCAGAATGAAATGTTTTCCTTAAAAAATTTCCGTTAAATTAATTTTCCACTAAATTTTCACAAAGAAATGTTTGCTGTATACAGTGAATATATATACGAATGACGCAGTAAGCTATAAAGCAACTGTACAAATCGATCTAAAAAGTCAAACCTTATTAGGCTCAAGGTCAACCCTAAATATCTATGTTTATTTCCTTGTACAATCGTATAAAGAATTGTAATGGTATTAATTATTTTAGATTTAGATTTTGTGTTCGAACTTCGAACACGTTTTTAAATAAAATGTTGAATGCGTTTTTCAAGAAAAACAGTTGTTCATATCAATTTTGTTGTTTTGGAAAACAAATGTATAAACAAACAAAACGATACATTATATAAGTTTGCGTGACAGGTTATGTAGGTGTATGTTCTTTGATAAACATGTAATTACATGTTTTAATTTGGGCATCTTATTTAAAGTTGTTATTTAGCAGATTTTTTTGTACAATCCTGCAAAAAGTATTCAAAAAAACTTAATTGAAATTTAAATATAAGCCATGTTACTAATTAGTAATTACGAATGGCAACATAGAATAAAATATGCAAACTACTATGAAAGCAAAATGGTTACAAAGTAACTACATATTACATTTAACTTGACAAAGCAACCAAAATATGTTCAAATTTTTTGTACTTTAGTGATACACCATATTAGTCGGTTGTACAAAAGTTATTTGTATACCAAAGTGCAGAAGTTGCAGCCAGAGAGAAGCGAAGACAAAAATCGTTTGTGTTAGACAAAGGACTTTCAACACGTGTCATACACACTATTTTCTCTGCAAGGAAACAACAAAAAGGAAATAAAGATTTTTTTACATTTATTATCTATTTTTGTATTTGTGATGCGTATCTATGACAACAACAAATATTGTGTATAACATTCATAAGTAAAATTCAGGATACTGAAGCGTGCTGCAGAGTTGCTGTCAGCATAGAAAGCAAAGTAAAACTAATAAAATGACCCCTTAACTTTAAAATTAATTTTAATACAAACTAAATAGTATTTCGAAAACTAAGTTCTCTTCTACAATAGTACAACAAGGGAAAGTTAAAGAGTAGTCAAGATTACTCAACATGTCAACCATGCCAGAGGTCCTAACAACTCTGAAAAACAAGGGAGACCTGGGATTATGTAGGGACGGTAGTCACGTGAATAATTACCTATAAACTAAGATAAATTTCGTCCAACAATAATAGGTCATTAAATTTTAAATCGTCCAATAAAATTTAACTTTGTATTAAATCGAAAAGTTTTGAGTTTGGTATGGAATCGAGATCTGCGTTCATCAAATTATTTTTGTATTTATTTATTATTAAACTCTCGTATGCATCTACATATCTGTCATTATTAATATGTTTTAAAAGTTTAATAGAATTATTAACTTTGTGATTATTAGTGAACATATGCTGAGCTACACGCTAGATTTTCTGGATTACCACTTTTTAGATAATAAAAATGTTCTTAAAACCGAGTGTCAATTTGTCTTTTAGTTTAACCGATGTAAACCTTATTACAATCTACTCTACAAACTAATTTTATAAATACCGTTTTCGTTAATAACTTTAGGCTTATCAAATAACGATTTAATGGTGTTATTTGATTTGTAAGTTACGGTTAAATTTTGAGTTTTAAAAATTATGTTTGAACTTTTGGAAGCTTTATCGTACAGTAGTGTTATGTATTTATTATTTTTATTATTAAATGGTATAAACGTAAAATTAGAATTGGATTGGCGATTTTTAAATTTATGAACTAATTTATCGATAGTTTTAACCGAGAAACCGTTATACTTAGCTATTTCTTTAATATAGTTTAGTTCAGTTTTAAATCGTTTGTTATTTAAAGGAAAATTAGTTAGGGGCCTATTCTGTAACTCAGTGGTTAATTTTTAACCAATCAATTATGTTGACATATAACAAAAAGAGGGATTTTTACTTGTCAAATCATTATCTATTGGATAAACATTTTAACCAGTGGTTAATAATTAACCACCGAATTACAGAATATGGCCCTTAATCTGTTTATTAAAAAATTAAACGAAGCTAATTTATTTTGCCAGTGTTTAATAACTCATTATTATTGGACGAAATTTATCTTAGTTTATAGGTAATCATTCACCTCTGACTCCCGTCCCTATATAATTCCAGTTCTCTCCCTTGTTTTTCAGAATTGTTAGGACCTCTGGTATGGTTGACATGTTGAGTAATCTTAATTACTCTGTTTAATGTTCCCTTGTTGTACTACTGATGATGAGAACTTAGTTCTCGAAATACGTATTTAGTTTTTATTAAAATTAATTTTAAGGTTAAGGGGTAATTTTATTAGTTTTAGTTATATTTAACCTTACATTCCATCTATTATTAATGGAAAACAAACAGATTTTTTTTCCAAATTCGGTTTTAAGCACACCAGGACTGAAATTAAGCGAAATTATAAAGAGTAATTATAATATAATTATGTCCATATATTCAAGTTAAGCGTCATCGTTTGCTTCAAATTAGTATTGATATTAATTTAAAATAACTTAAATTAAGAATTTTGTACAAATTTCATATATTTCACTCATAATTATAATTTATATTTATAATAATATGAACCCACTTTATGTCATTGTGGTCAAGAACAAACAATAATGGCCCACCTGCTCACGTGCGTTAACTTAAAAGAGAAATGCACGAGAGAAGATATGGCTAAAACCATACAAGCTGCTATAAACTGTGCAATTTTATAGATGAATATAATTATAACAACAAGCTCAGCTAACTGCATCCATGTGGTCCGGATGCGGTGTTTCGCTACCGAAAATCGGTCACTTCAGTACCTAAGGAGTGAGAAATATTTGTTGTAATGTTTTACATATTTATTGTGTATTAATAATTTATATTATGTATATGGTTTGGACACGAATAATAATAATATATTTTTAAATGGGCTAATCAGATTGAACGAAATAATGACAAGTATAAATTATTAAGTCACATCACGTCAAATATTTCATAATTTGTCCAAAATGGGCAATATAAATACTAATCCGAAAAAGTTACAGCTAAGCTCAAAATTGAAAATTCATTATTTTTTTATTGTAAATATTGAATCTAAACTGAATTAAAAAAACACCTTATGTGATGTATTTTCACAGTTAATGTGTTGCTGACCTCACTGCATTTAGTAAGAAAAACACCATCATTTTACGACCAACCACATAAATAGCTATATGAAAAACTTATAAATATTATTTGTATCACTAGTCTGGAAACTGTACTTTTGCGAGTGTTAGTATATTTTGACAAGTCTCGCCTCGTACACAAGGTTTTTTGTGCCGATTTCAATAATGAATTTGTTAAATAAATTTGATTTATTGTCCAAATATTGATTGCAAGGGATTTTTTACATGAGTAACATCAGAAGATTTAAATTTCAAGGCACATGGATTTATAAACAACCCGAAAAATCAACAAATATTTTTTTATCGGTTTTTCAATGCGAGGTCTATTAAAATTACTTACATTGAGATCAAAATATGTTCGTTTAAGTTAATATTAACGATTTAGTCCTAATATTTTTAAACATTTGTATAATTATTATTTTGATAAACCCTAAAAATTGACATTTCGTAGGAAAATGATGCCAACTTTGCCTGTTTAGTCTGGTAATGAATGTTTCCGGATGAAGGCATCTCAAATACTTCTCGTATCCTTATATAATGAGTATAAATATTTTTTTTCACTACTAGCCTACAAACATACAATTATTGACTTGTTATTGAGTTGTGAAATTGTTTTTCTCTACCGCTTCCTTAGCAACGCTTAACAACGGTCAATAATGAATTATTATTGACCATGGTTAATTATGCGAACTGTCACTTTTTAAAGAAATTCAAGCTTCTGAATTTATTTAACTTATTAAACGCAAAGAAAACATTATATTTAAATTTGCCGCCTAATTTCAAGTTGGCAATAGTTAAATTTCAGATTAAAAATCTTAATATTCTACGATCTTATTTCTTATCAAATTTTTCGTGCGTTCACATTATATTTACAATGCGAAATGTTAATTTAGGTATTTATTTATTGTTAAATTTATGAAAAGGTAAGTGTTTATTGTAACATTATTTCAATTATCTTACATTGTACATTTTTTTAGGATTATAATTACATTTCTATGTAAAAACACAAAACAGGTAACATTTATTTGCTATTTATAGTTGAAATTGATAGTGCAATTGTGACAAATCAAATTTATTGCTGCAGAACCAGCCACTCCAATCACAAAAATAGCCTAAGAAAGTATGAATTAGTAAGTTTTTGGAATTTTATTACCACAACAGGATACCTTCGTTGATAGGAAGACTTCATCTGGCGCTTCTATGAGAAATTTATTAATTTCTTCTTTAGAAAATACAAATGACTTTTTTGGCTTATATGTAGCATTTTGGCGCTTTAAAAATGCAAGTAACTTAAAATATTTTGAAATGTCTATATTTTCTTTTAATGAAATAGTCGATTTCAGCATGGAAAATATGGCCCATAAACTTGAAGCCTTTTTATTGTGTGCTTGCTCCTGGAAATATACTAGTACATTTTCCGAGATTTTAGTCACCTTTTTTGTTAGACACCATTCTTTAAAATTTGTATACACGTTCAGGCGCCTTGTATCACTCGGGCTTCGCCCTCGTGTTACAATCTTGGCGCTGGGTCAATAATGATTATCTTCTCAACCTTGGCGTATAATATACTATATATTTATTGCATATGTTACTGTTAAATTGTTAAATTAAATTATTATCAGTAATAATATTATAAGAGAATGAGAATAAATTGAAAATAATTTGACGAACACTTGTTGTAAGGCAACAGTCACGAAAGCCCGTAGGGCTTGAGTGCCCATTTCCAAATGGCAACATGTTTGAGAGACTGAAGAATTATTTTCTAATTTATCGGACTCTCGAATTATATTTATTTAGATTATATTTTGATCCACAAATTTGTTTCAAACAACGGAATCAGACTTTTATGCTATTGCAATGCGTCTACTATCGTAATTTACTAGCTTCATTTATTTGCATGGCCCTCTTGGCAACTCCGTTATGACAAGGCAAAATAAATATAAATATTCAGGAATTATATTTATAGTTACTAATTATGGTATTTCTAGAATGGTTTCTATAATTTTTTGGTTACTCCATGATCGAAAACGAGACTAAATCGGTACTTTTCGCTAATTTATTGATAACTATCTGACATAATGTCAACAACAAAAAAACCTATAGACCGGGAATAATCACTAGAGCTTTATTATCAGCATAATAATGACAGGATTGGTTAAAACCCAGACACGTGACATACAATGAAGCATTTCATTGGTTTTAAGAAATGTCAAAAAATAATCATTATAATATGTATTTAATATCTCCATTTCTGTAATATTTGCATGAATTTTTAACTTACGGCTTAAGCTATATGAATATTTATCATTATCTTATCTTATCCTAATAAGGATCGTAGCTAATCATATGGCACACATCGTATTATCAAACTCGGCTTCACCACACTTGATAATCTTCACGATTAGTACCATAATAAAAATAAATAACAAAAACGCATTTGATCATTTTTTGTACAAAATATAAAATCATACACAAATAACTTACTATTTAAGCAATTAACTAAAATATTACTAAATATTATATCAACTGCTTTCACAGCCTGCCTGATATCATGACTTACCCGATTAATTATTCATAATTTTTTCTTACGTTTTTGTAATTCATTTCTTCAACAAAAATGTATATTTCAAGCATGTCGGTGAATTCGTAATTTTACGTAGAGTCCATATTTTTTGACTTCTCTGATTGGCTGAAAGCTGAAACTAGAGACAAGTTTATTCAATGTAATTTCGGTTACTTAAAACTCGCGCTAATGTGAGCGCCATCTGCTGAATGGCTTAAATGGAACAGAGTGTAAACTATTTTCGTTTTACTCACATTTTAAACTAGCACATTTGTTTTTTTTTTGTCATAATCCATACCTACCTAGAGTAAAAGTTCATAAAACAGTATCTTTATAATTAATTTATTCGCTTGACGAGCTAGAATAATCGTTTTACATGATTTAGATGCAAAATTTAAATCACTATAATTTTAATTTGAAGTATTTTTGCATAAAGTAATTTAGTAACGTTTACTCAAAGAAAAACTGATTTCCCCTGTTAAGGACCTACGTCCCACTTTTTGATTTACCTACACTCGGTACATTGAAGATAATTAATTTAATTTAAAATAATTGCCATTGAAAATTAGGTTTTCTTCATTCATCCCTTTCCAGTATTTTTCTTTCTTGTAATGCATTAATGGTAAATTTTATTTTATTTTAATTATTGAAAATACGTGGTTTTCAGTTTTAATTTTATGTTTTGATTTTGGTCATTATTAAAAACTCGTGCCGCTAAGGAAATTTTTAAAAATCGGCGCCCGCGCACCTTAACATTAATTTTTGGCAGAATTAATGACATTGACAGAGGTGAACAACTTTAGTCAGTAGGCCAAGTAAAATTGAAGTTTGAAGTTATGACGTCCTACAAAATTAATAAAATTTAAAAAATAAATGAAAAACTATACACATTTGGAAAGTGTACAAACACTGAATTCATTTTATTCAATCTTTCAAAAAAAAAAAAAAATTGAAAAATGAGTACCGGACCCCATCATAAATAAAAAAGATATTAAGGGTGGATAGTCTTAAGCGCGCCACCTGGGGTGCGTTCCAAAACAAACATACAGAGTAAGTGGATCCCCTACTTGGAGTACGGTCACGTGACCATATTTGCCGGAGTATTTATGAACGGCTTTGAGTAAATAAAATAACATAACCTTAAAAATAAGAAAATATCTTTTTGATACGACATTTTGACTACCAAAAATTATTTATTGTGTGCACTTCCTGTTTTCTCAAGGCATTTTTTATAAGATAAATAATCATCAATTACTCAAATATATTGATAATTTTCAAGATTTCTATATGTTTCGTTGTAAAAATTTGCGTAAGACACGCAAATTCTCATTGGAGTATTTCGTACCCTACTAGCGTAGCAGAGTACGAGGAGTAAACTCTAGAGTGCGTACTCTGAATTTTGAAACGTTTATAGCGTAAACTCTCAGAATAAGCGCAGGGCCGGATTATGACTTTTTTCGCCCATAGACAATTATATTATACCGCACCCCCCCCCCCCCCCCCGCCACAACAAAACTTAAAATGCTATTAAAATGTGGCCAACACAATACTTCCCGCTATTTAATTTTTAATAATTTAAATATACATACATATTTAGTAATGCTGAAAACTATACTATTTTCTTTTGAAAACGTTACTGTTATTAGGTTTGTTCGTTTCACTACCTTGCGTCTACGGTTTACTGGCACGCCCAAATACTTTGTATGAAGGCGGTAGTAAACCGTAGACGCAAAGTAGCGAAACGAACAAACCTATTAAATTGATATGATTAGTTCTTTGACAGTGACATTTATCTGTCAGTTACATACATTTGTGATATAAACTGTGTAACCAAAGAGTTGTGCTTGTTTAAAGCGTAGGCTCTGGGATTTAAATTATAGATAATTTTATAAATATATCCATAAAATATATTAAAAAAAATATTTATGCAAATCTGTAGAAAATTTAATAATCTTTAATTTTTATAATAACACAAATCTCGAATAAATCACATTTGAAGGTATTTTTCGAAGAACTATTTAGAGCTTCAAGTAAAGTGCCATTTCCGATTATCCGATTTACACCAAAATCTGATGGGTTCTTTCCATATTAGTACAAGGTCGAAATACAAGGTTTCAAAATTTTCCGAGTAATAATATCTGTTATCTGATTTACACCAAAATCAAATGGCTTCTGCCCATATTAGAATAAGGTAGAAATACAAGGTTTCAAAATTTTCTTAATGATAGTATTTGAGTTAGAGTGGAGGATCCATACATACAAACACATGAATACATATACATACACACAGACATCACCGTGAAAATGTTAAAATTGGATTCTAGGGACCTTAAAACGTGGTCATTTACCAAAATCTTGATATACGTTTTTTAGCACGATCCCTATATCTCCCTTACTAAGGGTAGCGGGAGGTAAAAAGCAATATATATTTAGTACAAAAACAAAAAAAAACATTAAATGTTGCACTCTTAGCATATGATTAGTTCATTCTGCGTATAGGTACGTATTGAGAAAGTAATATTGTCTATTTTATCGAAAACTAATAAGATTTTACGGCATAGTTGTCAAATAAAATATTTTCAGCATCAGTCTATTTGTCTATTTACAACAAAATATCGGCTCTCGATTTCAACACCTTCCTAAAACAACGGCCAATACACATATTCGATTCAAATCAACTAGACAGAAAAGAATAAATGACAATATTTTCTATATATTTTTTTTTGTTGATAATTTTAAATAATGAAAATTTGATGTTTTTATTCGTCGGCGGCGCCCCCCATGTCGTCGGCGCCCGTAGGCAACTGCCTATATTGCTTTATGGATAATCCGACCCTGAGTAAGCGCAACAATAATTTTGGAACGGAATTTATCATACCCGATACCCCAGAGTAAGGTTTTGGAACGTACCCCTGGTATAGAGCATCGCCGTCAAAAATTGTAAACAAGTTTTTACTTGTTGGATATAGATACAATTTTATTTCCTAACCACTTCATTACGAGTATACGAGGGTTGCCTTTTATATTTCGGGATTGGACAACCCTAGTGTTGCAATCTGGCAACTGACAGCTCTATCGTAAAGTTTGACATTTTTGAGGTTATACGTACTCGGAACGTTTTGACATACGAGCGCTATTTGTGTTGTTTACAGTAACTTAAAAATTAAGTTTGAATTTCACCAAGAGCCAACCACAAATTCTATCCAATATATAGTAACTTAAAAGATTCATCTCGGCCAAAAAATGGAATTAAATCGTGAACATTTTCGTGCGATTATTTTTTACAACTTTCGACGTGGATTAAGTCAACAACAGTGCATCGATGAACTTAATTCAATTTTTGGCGATGAAGCTCCATCAAGGACCAGTGTTTATCGATGGTATGGTGAATTCAACCGAGGTCGTAGTTCACTCCAAGACGAATTTCGTGAAGGTCGTCCAAAGTCAGTTGTTGTTCCGGAAACCATTGATGCTGTGTGCGAACTGATATTGCAATATCGTCATGTGACCTATCGTGAGATTGAGGCAACCTTATGCATTAGTGGGACCAGCATACATTCAATATTGCATGAACATTTGACTGTCAAAAAAATTTGTTCGCGTTGGATCCCACACAATTTGTCAATCGCTCAAAAAAAGGCTCGTGTCGATTGGTCGAAAGAAATGCTCAAAAAATACGATCGCGGTGCTTCGAAACACGTCTATGATATCCTGACAGGTGATGAATCGTGGATTTACGCGTATGAGCCCGAAATGTCGCAATCGTACCACTAGAACAACGCAGAACAGTCAATTCTGAGTGGTACACAACCATTTGTTTGCCAGTTGTCTTCCAAGAAATCAGGAAAACCAACCGCAAAAGACGGATCACTCTTCACGACGACAGTGCGAGCTCTCACACATCGGCTCTAACAACTGCATTTTTGAGCACTCAAAACATCGATTTGATGAGTCATCCGCCGTATAGTCCTGACTTGGCACCGAATGACTTCTTTTTATTCCCGTACGTAAAAAATAAAATGAGAGGTCAACGTTTTTCGACACCTGAGGAAGCGGTTGATGCGTTCAGAATGCATGTTTTGGAGATACCTCAATCAGAGTGGCAAAAGTGCTTCGACAATTGGTTCAAACGCATGCAAAAGTGTATAGATCTTAATGGGGAATATTTTGAAAAACAATAAAGCTATTTTCGATGATTAATATTTGTTTTTGTTCTCTAATCCCGAAATATAAAAGGGTACCCTCGTATGAATGACGTCGAGAGATTTTGTGTTTGTATAAGGTTGGTTATACATAAATTGAATAGGTAACCGCAGAAGTGTATTATTGCTTATATTAAAATCTCCACGAGTTCCAACTTAATTAGTTTTAATAAATTCAATTTGTTTGAAATATACAAATATACGTCAGCATATTAGTTCTCAATGTTGTTTATAATTGAATTCTTAACTACTTCAGACTGTGTTTGAGATAAACCATAAATTTATGATTACATTAAAAGAGATAAGTATGCAAAAAATGTTTATTTTCCAACATTACTAGCTCATTGAATATTCTTGGTATTACAATGAAATCAAATAAAACATCTTCAGATATGTGTCGTTGATATCAAGGAAAATGTAAACAATTATTTGCTCTATAATGCTTTATATGATGACCCCGGATTCATAAGCCAAATTTACACATTATACAATTGAACAAATATTTGTTATTTCTATATTTTCGAGGTCTGATCAAAAAGTAAAAATTAGAGGAATTTGATATATGATTAAAAAATTGAAGTTTTCCCTATTTCATGGTCCTGCATTATACAGGGTGTTTAACGAAATGTGGGCCATATGCGTTTAATATAGCAAAGCAATTTTTTCTTAGTCATTGTTATTAAAATTATTTTAGAATAAATAAACAAATAAAATAAATATATCAACACGGCATATAACCCATTACTGGGTGTGCCAGTCTGCTTTGTACACATATTTCGGTAATGATGTTGGCGTATTTGTACCGTGCGGGCGTTTACCAGGTGTCACCTCACGGGCACTCATTGTTGGCGTGGAGAAAAAGATACCTCAAACTAAATATATGTTGTACAGTATAAAAGTCTGCATAATCAGTAACCAAAATTCATTTCATTTTTATTATAGCTGCAGAAATTTAATATCTAAACTTCGAAAATATGAATTAAATGATTCTAGCCATATAATTAAAACAAAAAGCAACACAAATGGTGATGTTAATCTTAAAATTAATTTATTAAAAAAAAATATATTTATTTTTCGAAAACTTTCTTATCAAATATTTCGGAATAATTCCACTTAATTATTTGCAACTTTTCTTCATGTAAAAAATAATCAATTTTTTATAAAAATTATAAAAGTGCAAAAATTCCTATGAATAATAGTTGATTTTTATACGGTTCAAATATTTATTTTTATTGGCAAAGTCACAATATTGATATAACATCAGACATTCGTTAATTTTATTTTTTGTTTTAATTCTATAGCTATTAGTATTAACTTGTATTTTTCGTAATTCTTATAACTAATTCCTGGTACGAATTGACTTTTGGTTACTTATTTATATGCAACATTTATACTCTGCAACTCTCTAATTTTTTTTTTTTCTGAAATAACTAATTTGGGAAGCAACGTGCAATGGAAAAATAGTTTATACTAACGACGAAAGGGTTTTTAACATAATAGTTATTTATGCTGCTAGGTAGGAAAGTTGTACTTTTCCGGTCCGAAGGATATGTATACAGCCGAGACGTAGTCGAGGCTGGATACTTCCTGAGGAAAAGAACTTTCCTACCATGTAGCACACAATATTTTTTATCCTACACAACAAACATAATAAAACGAAGATTGAAAATTTTGACATTTAACTTAACCTTAAATTAAATCTTGTATCAAAAAAGAAATACTACTTATACAAATAAAAACCAATACAAACAACAAGAAAATGTCAGATATGCTTTAAACACATTTTTATTTGGACATTTAAATACATTTTATTTATTTAGATATATTGAAATGAAATGTACAATTTTTCTTTCTTCCCTAGGTATGCAAATGTCCACTTTCGTGCGCGCTAACACGCAGGAAAATGTTATTTTCAATACGTGTAGGATAAAAAAAATATTCATTGTGAAAATTCCAAACAGGCTAAATAAATCAAAATAATGGAAAAAAAATTACATGACTGCATCCCAGAATTTGTTTTCCATATCCAAATCCAGTCAAGAAATACTTTTCCAAATCAAAATAAATTATGCGACAGGTAAAACTTTGGCACTGTTTTGCAAATATCTATTTGACGTTAGATAATACCATGAAATGAGGAATATATGCGGAGGGACATTAAACACGTATTGTAGGTTAGGGGAATGAAGCCAGGTGGGGACGGACGTAAACAACATAATGGGGCACAACGGAGTGGGGAGCTGCGCGGTAAATTCAAATTGTGACACTAGAAACTTGATAGCGGGGCACAACGGAGTGGGGGTAACGCCGAGATAAATGGCTTCACCTATTTGATCCAAAGCTACCTCCATAGTTTTCCTAGCTCCTTGGAAAATATCTTTCAAATGACAAAACTATTTGCGTCGATATAATCTGCAGTATCTGTTTCTTATTTTCCACTAATTTGTACGTTAGTGGAAGAATTTCCGCAATTGCTGTGGACAACAATATTTTAATTTATGACAATAACAGTTTTCATATTTCATCCACACTTTTCTTAGAATTTAAATTTAGTAGCCTTGAATCTGACAGTATCAAAACATAGTCATTTTTAATAACATGATAGTGGATAATTAAAGATTAAAGTGATTCTCAGATAGAATAAACGACTGATGTTGTTGATGGTATGAAGTAATAAGCAAGATTGCAAACCAAAATTTTATTAGTTTGTCTAAGGCCAACGTCTCGCTACAAAAGAATTAAATAAATATATTTTTCGCTTATCAAAACTCACTTGTAAAAATACATCTTTTTGGCTTAAAGGATGCGATAAAAATTTTGTGACGGTGTTTTGTCGAAATGAAACTTGGTAACTAGGTAGAATCCTGAATTTGGATTGGTTTATATATTTATGAGTGAAATAGTCGATAAAATTTTATTTTGCACGAATTTTTTGCTTAGCAACAAACACGAAAGAAAACTGCATGGTAAATCCCGAGTCCGAAAGAAGAGGTATTTTACCTAATGTCATTTTGCTTGAGTGATTTTGCTTAAAAGAAAAAAGAATGAGTGCTTAAAAATAAAAGTTTATCTGAGAAAATCAGAAAGGTCGTGTGATATTTGGTGCGATAAATTCTAACGACAACGCAAAACGAAACAATTTATTGTTATTTTATTTTTAAACTTGAAATAAATTAACTGTCACACTGACAGTTATAAACAATAACAACTGTTTATTTACTTTGTAGCGGAAATTTATCGGGGTAACGGAGTGTTAGTATAATACTGTTCCCATTGGTTGAATTTTCAAGTGTTTTCAATATGATTGTTTAAAAGACACTTGAAAATTCAACCAATGGGAACTCTGTTACCCCGATAAATTTCCGCTACCAAGTAAATAAACAGTTGTTACTGTTTATAACTGTCAATGTGACAGTTAATTAATATTTCTAGTGTAAAAATAAAATTGTTTCATTTTGCGTTGCCTTTGCAATTTATCTCACCAAATACCACACGACCTCTCTGATTTTCTCAGATAAATTTTTATTTTTATGCACTCATTCTTTTAGCTTCTAAGCAAAATCACTCAACAAAACTGACTCCGAAGGAGGAGGGATTTACCATGCAGTTTGCTTTCGTATTTGTTGATAAGCAAAAAAATTCGTGCAAAATAAAAATTTATCGATAAATTCAGGAGGTCTTGTGATATTACTTCTGAAAATTAAAAATGTTATAAAAATATTAATAATCGTCATTCAGAAGACACTGAAACTTTTGCCTGTTAAAAAACTGTTTTTCTATGTAATAGCCATTTGATCAGTTTTAAAATTTACACCGTGTATATCATTGTTATAAACATAGGCGCCTACTACGTGGGGACTTCGGAGCTCGAGCCCCCATACGGAAAAATCTGAGGGGGCTCTGCCCCCACACGGAAAAATCTGAAGGGGTTCTGCCCCCACCCACAAATTATTTTTAATACCAATAGAAAGGACACTCATTTTGAAGTAATTTTAATACATCAATTATTTATATAAAGGAATTAATGTATACCTATTCTATTATTTATAAGATTTCCAATTTGTCATATTGTATTAACTAAAATATTGTGTAAGTAACGCGTGCGGACTAGCAAATAGAACTGCAACCAATGTTGCCAGATTTAAAATGCAGTATTGTCGGAAATTAATAATAAAATTATCAGATTTTAGTGAAAATTGCGGTAGATTTTGTAGACTCTTGTGAAATAATGTTTTTTTTTATATATTCAACATACAATTGAAATTTATGTTATATCTCTCTTGTTGAGATTCGCAGTAAATTTAAAAGTCAATATTTATTAAAATTTAGGTAGATATGATATACGATAAATTCGCATATAAATTGTAATTATTTATGTACCAATTTTAAGAAATAAAGTTTTTATTTGGTATATTTTCCGTTGCCTCTTTTTAGCCCCCACACGAAAATCCAAAAGTCGGCGCCTATGATCATAAACACAAAATTTTGCTGTATTTTGTTGAAATTTCTCTAAAATATTACAAAACATGATTATAATATTACCGTAGCATATGTGGACGGGCCTTTACAGAATATTATTGAAAATATTATTGTCCGTATTATGTAGTATAACACACGCTTCATACATGATAAAATAATCAACGTCCTTTATTTATTAGCTGTTAACGAATACAACAAACAATGCGACATATTCCAAATATTATTGTTTAAGCGTTACCGAGAAATTGGTCATCTGTTTTTCCGGCCCAATTTGGCAAGAGTAGGTATTTGTCACGTTAAGTCGCAGGAATTATAGTTTTGTGTGCCAAATAGATGATGAGGTCTTTTACATGAAAAGTCGTCTGTTTATTTTTGATATTCTGGTAAAAAAAGACAGACTAAATATTTGAGAATAATACTTGAGGAAATTTTACAGACGAATTTCCAGTTATCCAATTACATAAACATAATTTTAGAACTTAAGAAATGAGAACGATGAACGCAGAGACCAGCGAGAAAGTTGTCAAAATTCGACGTGTTTATATTTATATTTTCTTTTATACTCTATTACATAAAATACAAAATTTTCCTGGAAGATAAGAATTGTGTTTCTGAATCGCTATCGTAAATTTCAAACTGAAATCTATATTCGATGAATTGTTTCTCAAGCTGTGAAGTTTGTTTCATAGGAGTTTTTTTTTTAAATTAAAGCTTTACCGTAGTTTTAAACAGTTTATTGTTGTGGATACAATTTTTGACGATATTTCAGCCCTGGTTAAAGCCATTATCACGTCAGAACATGTTAATTACATGTAGTCAAAATTTTGAATGAGTTACAATATATAAAAATCTGGTGTGGCCAACACAAACCTCCCGCAATTTGCGGCCCGAGTCACAAAAAAGGTTAAGTTAATCCTTATTTTTGGATTAGCGAATATTACTATAATTTTGACAGTTTATTTCTTAAAATATAGTATAATCTAATCCAAGTAACTACCTTTTTTTTAATCCCCTCAACAGGATTAAATCCCAATTACAGAGTGGATTCACATTCACACATATCCATGCCTTAGTGGGATTCGAACCCAGAACCCCAAGGGCGTTACTCTAACCATTGAGCCACCGGAGCTATAATAAAATTAAGATTAAATTTTAAATACCGGGATAGAATAGAATTCACACATCTCTATTATTAAGCTAAATACATACCTACATATATACTTATGCTGGAAACTGTATTGAATTCCTTTTCTATTATTCTATATACTTTTTTCTTTTTAGAACGTTACTAATATTATTTTGAAATGATTAGTTCTGTGATAGTGACATTTATCTGTCAGTTACATATATTTGAATAACTGTGTTTTGTTTGTTTAAAGCTCTGGGATTTAAATTATAGATAACTTTATAAATTTATCCGTAAAATGAATAGGAAAAGTATTAATGCAAATCTATAGAAAATTTAATAATCTTTAATTTTTATAATAACATTAATATCGAAAAAATAACATTTGAAGGTATTTTTCGAAGAAAAACTATTTTGAGCTTCTAGTAAAGTGCCATTTCTGGTTATCTGATTTTCACCAAAATCTAATGGGTTCTTTCTATTACAGAAAAAGTTCGAAACACGAGGTATCAAAATTTTCTGAATGATAGTATTTGAGTTAGAGTGGAGGATTCACACACACAAACACGCACATGCACACGCACGCACACACACACACACACGCACGCACACACACACACACATACACACACACACACACACACACACACACACACACAAACACACACACACATACACACATACACACACACGCACACACGCACACACACACACACACACACACACACACACACACACACACACATACACACATACACACATACACACATACACACATACACTCATACACACATACACTCATACACACATACACACATACACACATACACACATACACACATACACTCATACACTCATACACTCATACACACATACACTCATACACACATACACACAGACACACATACACACATACACACATACACACATACACACATACACACATACACACATACACACATACACTCATACACACATACACACATACACACATACACACATACACACATACACACATACACTCATACACACATACACACATACACTCATACACACATACACTCATACACACATACACACATACACACATACACTCATACACACATACACACATACACACATAACATATGACGGTTACCTTCAAGCGTATACTGACTAGAGGCCGCCTTACGGTGTTTGTTGTGATCGGAAGATATGCGGTAGGGGAGATTTGCGGGAACGGAAGTCGTGGTGTATTGCGGGCTGCGTATTGTCTTAATATTTTCACAAAGTATGATGAATTGTTGCTTTTGAAATATGTAAATCATCTTTATTTCCAATGAATTTCAGTCGCTTTTCTCTCACGTCATTATTAGCAGGAAAACTAAAACTTACACTTTGTTTATTATATGTTAAAAAAATTACTTGCACATGAAACGAAATTTCCGTATTTTCATTGTATTTTTCATTGCAATTTGGTACCACACAATATAAAACCATATTGAAATATGAAATAAAGGGTTAGGTTACAGTAAAATGACAAGTAGTAACATATAACCAAAACAAAACGCTGCCCGCAATACAACATGTCTTCTGACCCCGCAAATCCCCCCTTCCTTATCTTCCGAGCACAACAAGCTATGCGTTGGCATAGGGAATTACTTCTCTAGTCAGTATATGCTCGAAGATGGTTACATAACAAACCATCGCCCGCTTGGGCATCGCCCAGTTGACCATCCATTGTGACTCGCCCAGTTAATCCGTGGGCCTGTAGCCGCGTATACTACTGCTTCCTTTTATCACGGATCATGGATCGGACAAGGATTTACTTATTTTAATCATTTTATATTTTCGAGATAAACAGTCAATTTTGTTTCTTTGAGGTCATTCCCTTTATCGTTTCCAGACGCAGTTCTAAGTAATAACAAATGAATATCTCTTGGTGAAACAATAACATTAGTAATGAAAGGTTATCGCACTCGGATAATAGATAAATCGGTTCTGAAACGAAAATTTCTGTGTAAATTGAAATACTATTAATAACTGTTTTGTTTTTCTTTTATAATAGAATATTTTACAATGATCCTTATTGTAGTACGAATAGTTTGCGTAACTCGCCTACGGCTCGATTACGCAAACTATACTCGTATTACAAATGGACATTTTAATATATGTTTTTCATACTATTTTTCCTATTTCGCTTTGATTTACTTTTATTTCAAAATTATTATCGAAAGAAATATTAAAATATCAAGGTTGATAATACTGACAATTTCAATAAACACCTGAAATTTAATTTATTTTGACATTTTGATAGTTACTTACAAGTTAAGTTAGAGTTAAAATATATATATTTATTATGTTATGTATACCTTTAAATAAATATACATATTTTCAACTTTAATTATAAGAGTGCTTTAGTGTTTGATGTAAATATTTTACTATAAAAAATCTAATGTCAGTAATTTTCCATGAGTAATGTCAGGTATTGACAACTAAAATGAAAGATATTTATTTGACACTTAGGCTAAGTTACCAACTTAACAATTTAAAAAACTCCAAAACCATTTGTACAAAATTTTTCATTGTATCAATATTTATGGTAATCATTTTACCGTAGGAATAGGAAAAATATTTTGTAGTGTCTAGTGCTAGTATGTACTGTTATTGCAATTTACTTTTCAGTACAATTTTTATTTCATTAGTGTTGGCAAGATTTCAAATGCTATTGTACAAACATTTTCATAACAGAATTCATAAGATTAATTACCATCTACAAACGCATCAGAAATAGATATTGAGCATCCAATTTGAATATTTCGTAAACAAGAGTCTTTTATTTTTTTATATACGTTCTCTGATTATTTTACTTGTTATTTTTATGTATTATTTATATGGTGAATTAGAATATTTTCTATTTAGGGCCGGTTTATCAATGCAAGGATAAATAATTTAACTGGCAGATAACTTTTTAACTGCCAGTTAAAACATAGAAAGCGTTTATCAAACAAAAGTTAACGTAAACTGTCAGATAAAATCGGCCAAAATTTATCCGTCACTTCAACTGGCGGATAAATCTATTATCTGGCAGTTAAAATATAAGTAGAAAATTTTACATTCAAAAATTAATAAATACAATAAAGAATTAATTAATTAAAATGTTGTAAGTATATTATACTGATATTTTGTATTAATTCTATTCAAATATTACTATTTTTATAACCTAAAATATATAGTTGCAGAATTTTTTATCGATTCTATATCGCTTATGTAAAATGCTTTATTACCCTTGTATTACGTATTATAGTTTTAACTACGAACATTATACAAGAAAAAGAGACCAGAGAGATATAGATTTCCAGAATTTCATATAAGGAAAGCGTTGAATTCAATGAAGATATAATTAACCAGTTGGAAGTTGCTATTTCCCCGTTCTTAAGAACTAGATAATCGTTAAACATATTGATAAAATGAATAAATATGTTACATACAAAAATAAAAACGTATTATAACCATACAAATCATTACAATAGTGAATAAAATTTTTGTATAATGCAACATTCATGTCAAATGAAACATACCGATTGCAACAATAATAATATTTGTTGGTAGCAATAAATTAATATAGACTATAATATGAAATAATCAGTAAGAATGATTGCAACATTAATTCATAATTATAAAATTTGGGCAAGTACAACATTGAAGAATGTTGAATATACAGATATAAATAATTAGATGTTACGCCTTCGTTCATAAATTTTCCATTAATGTTGATCTTTTTTATGCATATTGTGGTTCCTAGAACATATATTGTCATTTTATCAATATAAATATTTTTAATATATTTACCTATCAGTTTAAAAATATAACAATTCTGTATTTTGATGTACAATTCATACAATAATATCCAAAATACCTCATTGTTCACAAATAATTAACAATAAAATCTATCCTATAAAGATCTGTCAGGTCTGTATTCTTGATCTGTCAAAATATTTTGAAATTTGACACATGAGTCCCAAGCCAATCATTAAAGGTTTTACAATTTCAGTGTTACCAATATATAATTAAATGTAAGTTTGTTAACTGGCAGATAACTTTGTATTGATAAACAATCGTGTAAAGTTATCTGACAGTTAACGTTAACTGTTAGATTGTTATCTGGCACATTTATCCTTGCATTGATAAACCGGCCCTTAGTTATAAAACAATTGTATAGTTCTTGATTAAAGAGGGCAATTGACCAAAAAATATTCATGAGAGGGGGATTCACTTGTATGGGGAAGTGCGTCGTCAAATTTTACAGTGAAATGATAGAGTAAGCAATTTCGATAGGGGTCGGGAATCGATTGAAGATAATTTAAAGAATGAAAGTTTTAGTGACTGCATATGAAGTGGGAATATCAGAAGCAACTAATTAAAATATTATAGATAACAATCTAACTACTTTAGGGCCGGTATTTTCAATTGCGAATAAAGGTTTAGATAAATTTATCCTTCGGATAAATATTTTTGTCGTCTTTTCACTTGCAAATAAATTTATTCGAAAGAATAACATCTGTTATTCGCGGAATAAATTATTCGGTACTTTGGTAGCGAATAACCGTTTATTCGTAAGTTCATTACATTTCCAAATAGTGCAGATTTATTAACAAAATGGATATATTAAATATTATGATGATATTTTCAAGTATGAATTAATAAATAACATGAAAAATCCATCACACCATAAGACAACGACATAACCACATACATGAAATCATGAAATAATTTTTGACAGATTCCATTTATGAAAACAATTTAGTATCAAATATTGGGAATCGCATTTGATCTCAAACAGTTAATAGGTAAAATCATTATAAAGATCCTGTCATTTGACGCTGGCAAAATATTTTCTAATTTTGGATACTTTTATTGAAAATACATTGACATACATTTAGTTTGAACTGAAAGAAATATACAAAAAGTACAAGAACAATTTTACAATATGCATATCTCGTTTACCACATATGAGTACTGTATTAGATGGTACACTTGTTAAATTACAGTCTCCCGGGGCTAAAAATGCAGAATATAGATGACATTGATATTAAAGATGTCAAACAAAATTTTGACAACTACGGATTCAAAAGTAATTGACACATTTCATCCTTGTCTGCTTAACGTGGCTACGACAAACTCCATCCTTCTCTACTGACACAGATTCAGTCTGCAAGGTTACCAATTCACAAACGTTAAAGTTATTCGACAGATAGCTATTTGTTTGTGTGAAAAGACGCAATGGAATTATTTGTTAGTTAAATACATAGAATAAATTTATTTAACGAATACTTATTCGAAACTTTATCCGGAAGTGAAAATCCCGGGCCTTAGTAAAATTATGTTTAATTACATTAATTCAAATAATGTAAAAAATCGTTTAAAAAAATAATGCAAATTAAATTTTTATACTGGCTGCTATACTATGTTTATCAGATTCGTTTCATAGAATACCTAAATAGGTTTTTAATACAATTTTAATCGTCTCTATTGTAGTTGTTTTTGTAACAATTTTACAATGTAAACATTGATACTAGATACATATTATATTACTTCTAAATATTTTTTATGTATCTTTTATTATGGTCATCATTTTTTAGATAAAATAAATACAGATTTAAAAACTAGAATCAATATTTTTTTGTTATTTATCGAAGTCATGATGGAGCGGAAACTTTTTATAAAGGGGATGACACGGAAAAATTCTTTAAGTGGTACACGGATCCTAAAGGTTAATACGCGCTGGGTCTAAATTATTCTCTTATTAAATAGAACAATATTTTGAAGCAAATATTTATTCATTAATAACATACAAGTAGATACTCACTAATAGAGGACAAGTCTATGTATTATTATTTATTTACTATTATTATATGAGTAATCTATGATAAAAATATGATAAAATTGTATACATTAAAAATAAAATTCAACCGAGACGACATCTAATCATTACTTCCCGACAAAATGTTCTTCAATTTATCATTAAAGCTCTTCAAGATGAAGATTATGATTTTTTTCAAACTGCATCAAAATTTAATCTTAACCGATAAAATATTAATTAAAAATGAATATATCTATCTTTAAAGTCAGATTTAACTAGATTTTCCCATACATATGTAATTATCAATATAAAATTAAGAGATAAATAATATTTACTTGGCTGTTGGGTTTTGGTACAACGTAGTTTGTATAAAGTAGGATTTTATCTCGAAAATATTTAGTCTGCTTTCGACTGAGCCTTACGTCAGACAGAGAAATTATTGAGGACACATTCCTTTTCAGCTTTTCAGATTGATATAACAATGACGTCAATCAAAGAATGCAGCATTAGAAAGACTGTAATTAAACATAAATAAAAATCTGGGAGTATAATGAAGAGTCACACATAAGCACTATTACCTACCTACATTAAGTAAATTTCGAATATTAATGTTGGTATGAATTTTTTAGTTACATTATTGCATATAAAGTCCGTTTCTACGACTTAATCCCCACGTCATCAATAGTAAACATATGGCCAGGGGAGGGAGAGAATTGATGACGTCATACTGTTAGCTTGGTTTTGTTATAGGGATTTAATTTTCTAGTTTGATATAAGGTGGAGGTTGACAGGACTTTGTTATGTTTGACATTTTCAATATTTTATTGCAATAATTTTATTTATTTTTATATAACGTATACCTACTGTGTGAATATTATATCAAAATTCGAAGTGGCACTTATTTCGTAATTGAATAATTATGATGTACAAATTGACAATATGACCTATATTGTGTCAGTTTCGTTATTCATCAAAATTCGAAGTATAAATAGTTATTTAGAAATAATAAAGTAATTGAATAAATACAATATAAGCATAATGTATGAAATATACCTCTTTTTATTGTCCAAAAGCAATTTGTTGCAATAATTGTCGGAAATCTGAGAAACACCGTCTTCGCAATAGCAAAATGCACAATATGTATAATCCCAAGAATTATCAAAATTACCAACACACAACGAAGCACAAATTATTATCGACGCCAAAATCACCTTAATCACATGAATGACAGAATGACATGAATATACAAATAATTCAAATATTTGAAAATGGCACTCGTTACCGCGGTTACAATACAGTTTCTATTTCATTTTTTGCCGTTGGTTAGACGAAGATAGCTTATACCCCTCTGAAGAACCGACGACAATGAGATAGCGAATAAATGTCTCATATATGCCATGTGTGTACGACAAAAGTGCTAGATAAAATTTTGTAATTCTTGCATCAAAGATTGATGACGTGGGGATCAACTGGGAAATATAAAGTGTAGATTATTTTTTTAGTCCTCATAAATTTAAATTTTAAGTGTTTTTTTTAATTGACAATATTGCATCGAAATGAAATGTCGAATTGTTATGCAAAAATTTCGATGTGCATTTTTTTAAAAGTCACTTAAAATTTAAGCCTTGTTGCTACAACTGGGCATCAATTTAAAACTTGTACATTGTATTCAATAAAATTCCGAACTCGGAGTAGGCTATGAACAGAGAAACGTATGTCTGATTATTATTGAATTCAAAAGATGTCAAAATTGAGCTTGAAATATAATTTTAAGGAGAAAAGATAATATAGAAGGATACAGTATAGTGACATTCGCCGGTTTCTAATTTGTTTCCATTTCAAAATAAGATTCAAGAAGAAAAGCTTTGTTTTTTTTAGATAACATTTTTGACAATATCTCATGTCAAATTAACATTTAATTAAATATTTTTAAATTGGCATCCGTTGCTTTGTTCACAGCGTACTCCGAGTTAGGAATTTTTTTGAACACACTGTAGAAAAGTAAAGCTCTTTTAATTTTAAATGAATTACGACAAATGATCGGCATTTTTTTGTTATTTATTGCATTTATTACATATTTTCTATTGAAGCGGTGAGATGTACAAGGAAAAGATTCCACATATCTGGCATTTCAATCTGAGATAGACATTTTATATTACTCTCAAAGCCGCGTCAAATGACATCTAAAAGAAAAATATTCCTACATGGCAAATGTCTATAACCTAACTAAATTTATATAGGCTGTCCCGCAACTCGAAAATACCATATACACTTATATTCGAATGAGTTCTGAGAGTGAGATTGATAATAAATTGAAGAGGTCTTTGCAAAAACAACATTAGACTATTTTTTAAAATTTGGGATAACAAAGAACGAACCCTCTAGCTTCCTTACTGTTAACGATATAGCTTCGAGAAAATAAACAGAAACAGATCATATAATAGAAGTGTTCAGTTTTATTCTCAGGCATCATACTGGTTGAGATTCCGCCGACTTTTGTTTCAGTATAACATAGTGGTAGTTCTTTTAAATTACTAAAACTTCAAGTATATACTGACTGGAGGCCGCTTTACAGTGTTTGTTGTGATCGAGATATATGCGGTTAGGGGGAATTTTGCGGGGACGGAAGCCGTGGTGTATTGCGGGCTGCGTATTGTCTTAATATTTTCACAAAATATGACGAATTGTTGCTTTTGAAATATGTAAGTCAATTTTATATCCAATAAATTTTAGTCGCTTTTCTCTCACGTCCTTATTAGCAGGAAACCTAAAAGTTACACTTTGTTTATTATATTATATGTAAAAAAATCGCAAACACTTACACATAACACGAAATTTCCATATTTTTGTTGTATATTTCATTGCAATTTGGCACCACACAATATAAAACCATATTGAAATATAAAATAAAGGGTTAGATTACAGTAAAATGACAAAGACTTCCAGCCTCGCAAATCCCCCCTCCCGCATATCTTCCGATCATAACAAGCTAGGCGTTGGCATAGAGAATTACTTCTCTAGTCAGTATATGCTCGAAGTACTAAAATGATGTAAGGAAGTGTATAGCTTACTTAGATATACAAATTGTTAATTGTAAGTTTTTATGTAAAATACTTACGTTACTCTTTAATCAGTTTTTTATTGAATTCCCCAAAACTACCATTAACGGAACCTTTTCCTTGTTCATCTCACCGCTTCAATTATAAGTAGGATTTAATTACAAAATATGTTCGTAGTTTCATGGTTTTCCAATCAAGTTAGAAGATTTGTCCACATATCTCTAGAATCTTTTTTGCAAATTCAAAACCTTTAAAATTCGACATGAGTTTAATAATATTTCGAATAATATATTAAAATCTGCTGTTAGTTTAAAAAACACGAGCAGAAAAATATATAAAAAAATTCGGAGGGTATAAAATATTTGATTTTACCTCATAATATTTATTCAGAGTAGATATTTTATTTTAAAAATAAAAACTGAAAATCGTATTATTTTTCTAGATTTTGGGAGTATTCAGGAAATTCTGTGAAGAATTATTTTTAATCGGATTATTAAAAATGGTATCCATTTGTTAAGATTTTTTGTTCAATTACTCTTAACAACACTGATTCACTAATTGTGAAAAACTAAAGTGTCATTCACAACAAAAAAATTAACGTAACGGTAGAATTAGTGGCAGTAGTAGTGGCCTGGGTAAAAGATTGAATGCGTTATAGCAAATGTATTCGTTCACATCCAAAAAGTAAGAAAATTAGTAGTAGCGCAGTGGCAATGGCAGCGGTAGGAGTTTGCAAACTCCAAACTTCTACGTTGCCACTACCGCTACCGCTTAATTTTTTTGACGGTTTTGACGTTTATTGACATCAGATAAAAGGAGCAATAGAATCATTTTGTGGTGTGCCTCAGATGTTGCGCTATATAAACAAACAGACTTATTAATAAACTTTGCACAATTAAAAGTGAACACGTAACTTACCATTTTCGCTTATTTCAAAGGCAGTTTGTGCCGACGCATTTACTTTTTTTGAAATGATTTTAAATTCCCTTAATCTTTTGCGCAAAAATAAAATGACAGCTATAACTGTCAACCTTGCACCCTAGTAATTTATAATAAGAAATTCCTAGAAACTACAATTTCAATAATTTTTCATTGTGAACGGAAATAATTTTTACTATGAATTTCTTACGCTACCGATGCCACTAATTCTTACACTACCGTTAATTTTTTTATTCTGAATGGGCCTTAACAAATTTTTAAAAAGATGCAAAGCCAGTTGCACAAAAATCATCGAGCTTATCACACCTGAAAAGTTTCACGAAATGTATGAAATTGCAGGTAATGTGACAAATTACACATAATTGTATGTACTTATGTGATATGTGGGATATCCCCTTAAGTAATGCGGAATTTCAACATGCACATCATTTGGAAAATCAGATTTATGTAAACAGCAACAGAGAAATTTCCACAACTACATTTAAGGCGAACAGTGGTCGAAGTGTGACTAAAAGCTTGTTGTGTTATCCTTTTTACGACACATTAACGAACAGGTAGACTCAAACCACAAAACCTCAAACAAGAAATAAAACACCGTAACACGCCAAAAATTTACATGTTTAATTAATATTGTTGCAAGTAAGGCACTAACAAAGGATGACTTAGTATGATTAAAGTCCAATATTTTATTAGTATTACATTAATACTGATCTGCAATAACTACATTAAGGAGAGAAAGATGACTTAGTATAATTTAAAGTCCAGTGTTTTACAACTGATGCATGAACCATCAGGTAAATTCTAACCATTAATAGTCATGCTAGTCAGTATAACTGCATACAATATAATACAAATACATAGTATAATGAGTTTCCTCAATTTATTAGCTATTATTTATTTGCTGCTGCTTTACCTTTTTATAACATTTTTGACTTGCCTCGAATAATTCCAGTTGCAATAAATATGTAAGTACGATTGTACAACTTTTAATTTGTTATCAGTTCATTCTACACAGCAGCAACTTTTGGTTAATAATAATTAGGAGATAAATATCTTAAAAATACATATTTGTCCTTTTCTGAAAAATAATGTTAACCAATCATGGATAGATAATGTGATTCAAATGAAAGTTGCTATAATTGGTACAATTCATGTTTGGAACAATAGGGTAGTTCTGTAATTACGTCATATGTGGTGCGCTTCATTTAAATTAAACCATTGTCCTACCGGTAAACTCGTCTTTCAAAGTGAACCTTATTGCCACAACAAATAGAGACTATAATTTTAACCAAATCATTTCGTCGCCAATATATTAATTAAGAAAAGTTAGCTATTTAAGTTGTCATTCAGTTAAGTTTGAATATTACCCTTTCAATTTAACAAAACATATTGTCCTAATAATAATTATTATTATTCTATTCGTTTTAAAAAAAATTCTAGAAACATCGCGTGAAGCGGCCGGAAGGACCCGTTTGAAACATAAGCGAGTCATTTTTAGATCACAGTAACAGTACCCTATACGACATATTATTATATATTAATTTGGAGAGACAGAGTTATTTACATACCCTAAACTTAAAAAGAAGAAATCTAAAGATCTGAAAAGAAGTGGTTTCAAAATCAAAACGCTAAGACATGCCAACAAACAAAATCTCAGTCGGTATGTCGGTAAACTCTCGGATATGTTTGAACCTGCGCAAATTTGATACTCTGTAGTTCAGAATGTGCAGAGATGGTGCAGAGTTGATTTCAATTTGAAATAAAACCTTTGTTATTTATTAATGTGTATATATTGTATTGCAAAGTAATAGAAAAATGTTTATAATTTAATGTTATTAATATCTCAAAGTTAACTTCATTAGCATCAAATTACAAGCCTTTAAATTCTGACCTTTGTGTGTTCTGTCAATAGAGTCTATTTTGAAAGTATAGTTTCTGCTTAGGACAGTGCTTCATATTTCGCGCTATATTTTGACGTAAAAATTAGTCCACAAAAACTATGTAATTTTTAACTTCATTATCTATCGATATGAATTTAATAAATAATTGTTCCGCCACGGTGCAAATATTTCATCATTACCGATATTTGTTCCATAGAGCAAAACCGTTTGCAGATTCAATTTTTTGACACAAAATTGATAGTCGCCATAGAAATTTTAAATTGTCTTTTGTTTTTGAGTTACAGGCTAATGGCCGTATTATGGTCAAAACTAAGTTTTAAATCTGTAAATAGTGAACAAAATCGCAACGAAAGTTTTCACTCTTATGTATAATTTTATATTGATAAACAAAAATAGATATGCTTTTGTCAGTACTTTTACACATTTAGACTTTTGATCATAATACGGCCATTACTATATTGTTCGTTAATTTTGAAAATACCTTGTATCTCGCTTATTATGAAAGATACGGAAAAATTGTTTAAAATAATTTTTATGTGGTATCTTTTGTAGAAGAATATGGTGGTATCATTTGAGTTGCATTATTTATGTGAAAAAAAAATATTTTTTTAGTTAGTTTTGGTTCGAAGTTCTAAGAATTTCTATAGTTAAATGCAAACTGTAATTTCATATTATGAGATCCCACTTTAGCTTGTTAACAAGCTAGACAGGTATAGTCGCTACTTATTACAAACTGTTTATAGGTACATAATCGCCTACACTTGGAGGAGTTCAGAGAATTGACCAGAGATCAGAGATAGACTCATTGTTTAAATTTTTTTGTGTTAAAATGTAGAATGGCCATTATACGTATAACTGAAGAATTGAGGACAATATTTTGAACCCCTCAATTAGCAATTACGAAACTCAGATTTTTTAAGACTATTTTTTTTTTACTTTGCAATACATTTCCCATTACAAATTCTGCATTGTTTATGCAAAATGAACATACAGTCAAAACGTGAAAAACACGACATTTAAAATTTATCTAAATGTTATGAATAACAAAAAATGTTTTCTAGTTGTTGTTATGAGAATATAAATATGTATTGCTTATATATTTCAGAATTGTAATAAAAAAATTAGTTCAAAATTAATTAAATTCTAATCGTATATAAATTAAATGAGTATACGTATTTCTATTTCTATACAAAATATCTAGTTAAATATTAAGAATGCAGTTCAATAAATAAATTGTAAATTTTTTGAATCAAGACAACCATTGAACTACAGACAAACAAATACATAGTGCAAATGCAATTAAACCCTTAATTGAACGTACGGTCGGCGTATAGTAATGCTAAAATTATTATAAACGTCTATAGAATTTTAACACTTCTCATTGGTTGGCATTAGGAGAATGCAATATAAATTGAGAAATTGCCATATTCTAGGGTTACGGCATTATACTAAGGTTAAAGATACATATACTGTGGCACGCATTTGTCTATATTCGAATAATTAATGCTAATGCTAAGAGGTAAATTCTTAAGGTTACGAACTAACATAAACCAGTCTTAAGATGGTTCTATCTTTCAAAAAATTTTAGAATTATAAGAATTCATAAAAATAGATAGATATTCTAAACTTTTAATAGTTTAGGATTATTAAGAAAATTAAATTGTTGTAAATATTGTATGAAAATAAAAAACAATAAGTATATTTAACAAAAATATATCTTTTTACCTTCCGTCACCTTTGGTCAAAAAATTCGATGGTGAGTTTTTAATGAATAAGCACGTTTAAGGGTCCCTAGAATACGATTTTACTATTTTACTGTATGCGTGTGTGTGTGCGCGCGCGCGCGTGTATGTGTGTGCGTGTGTATGTCAGTGTGACAAAATTTTCGCCTGCGATAACTCTTATACTACAATTCCAAAAATTATAATTCTTTCATATACCTCTTCGTTGCGTACATATGAAGAGCTGATTAGATTTTGATTATAATTGGTCAACCGGTACCTTCATTTGAAGATTTTAACAGTTTTTCTTGAAAAAACGATGTTAAATATCATTTTTTCACATTTAGTGTTATTATAAATATTGAAGAATATTTTATTCTCTTTACGATTTGAATGCATTTTATACTTCATATTAAATAGATATAGAGTTAAAAAATTGTAAAGAAACTAAATATCATATATTAACCAGCTATGCTTAACTCTGGAAACAGGTACTATATTAAGAAAATTCTAATTGAATTGTGTTATAATTTTACTGGAAATATAGGATCTTTTGCTGGAAACTTTCTGTATGGAATTTATATAAAATACATACAACTGCTTAAGGTAATGTACAAGAAATAGAATCTTTTGCAAGGAAGTTTCTGTATGACATACATATACCTATACAAAATACATAGACCTGAGGGAACATAATGTGCTGGCCGCATCAGATTTTTTAATACTCTTATATGCAAGAACTTTCACTTGAACTGTCGTTAGGTAGTTTTTTGTACAAATCTTTCGTTTATTATGTGAGTTACGACGAAAAAAAAAACCTTCGTTGTGAGGCACTATTCCTATATTGCCAATGTATTTTCGCTCTAATTTGGTTTCAAATATCTCAGCTCATGGCTGGTAAACCTTTTTAAACATTTGTATACTTGTACATGCTTATAAATAATGATAGAACATTACCTTAAGTCTATAGAAACGTTTAGAGATCTTGTAGAAATGTCTACAATATCATTACTTTTAATTTTGTCTATAAATTAATGATAACTGTTTAAGTTGTTATATTTTTTTATGTTTAGACGACAACAGTGCAATTAAAAATTTCCATGTAAGGAAAACAGTGACGCTGGCGTCACAACAGTTGAGATTAAATACGCGACTGACGTTTGCTATAGCAATAACTACTGAAATCTAAAACCGAAGTTGTTATCAAATTTGAACAAGAACGTATATCGGTTCTCTTTTCTTATGGCATAGTATTGTCACTATCAGTATATTCAGAGCCGGACGGTAGTTTCGAAACAACTGAGGCAAACTTCAAATTATGCGCCCAATTTTTTCATGTATAGAGGCACCGCAATTTTTTTTTTTTTTCATTCAAGATTAATTATTATAATTGATAGTTGCATTTTTTCAAGGGATGTGAAGCTGCATGTTTTCCCTCTTTCATGTACAAAAATAAATTGCCAGATCACAGAACATTTTTGAAAAGGGATTATACGGATTGTAGACTTACCTGGATAAACTGTCTACAATGTGAAAATTGAATATCACGTACATTTGTGATCGATTTTAATACCTAATCAATGCATACCAATTAAATTTTAATTTTTTCATTTCTGGAGGGCGGGGGTAGAACCCCCAAAACCCCTCCCCTGAAAGATGCCGACTAACATCAATAACCCCATCTTTTAAATCAACTACTCTTATATCGGAGTGTTCTCCATCGGTTATTAGAATATAGATAGATAGATAGATAGATAAATAATTTTATTGTTTAAAGAAAAAATCTCATACAATATTGTTACAAAAGTTGAGCGACTTAAAAATAATTTATTTGGAGCTGCTTATTTTATTTTTGGTATTTACAATTACAAAAAATATATTACATATATCTGAAATTTTTGCCTATTTGTAAGACCTTCCTTCCTGTAATAATTAAACTATTCATTTATTATGAAACTGCGCGTTAGTAGGGCATTTACCATGAAATGGAAGATATTGTTTGCGTGGGTTGTGTCGTTCGGTTGTAGGAGAGTGAAAAGGGAGTACGGGGGGTATGAGAATTTGTGTAGGAATGCTGATCGTATCGCTGTATATATGGGACACTTGAAAAAGAAATGGTCCAAGTCTTCCTTCTCTTCCAAGTTACATAATGTACAAATCTCAGTTGTTTTTAGAATGTATCTTATATTTTTGTATGTTATTTTGATTTCATCTTTATTTGAAAGCCTGAGTTGTGCTATTAGACGTACTTTATGGATTGCCAGGTTCATTTCTAAGTATTTTTTTGTGTCTGTCGAGGTATCCATTTGTTTATATAATATGGTGTAGCTGGAGTTGTTTATTCTTTGTATATCTTTATCCCAATTTATTTTGCTTATTTTTTCGGTTATGTTATTTATGGCATTTTTATTTACACATTGAGCGTTCCATATATTTTTCATATCTAGTTCCTCTAGCTTATTTCTCACCTGTGTAACCCAGTTAAATTCAATTTTATTGTTTTGTGTTTTGTCCAACTCGTTTAGTCGGTTGTAGATAATTTTCGGGTAGCGATTGTCTTCCATACTGAGTATTTTTCTCCACCATGTTAGTGTTCTCTTCCATACTGTTGAAGAGCTGTGATTAGTTCCTGTTTCCACTCGGAGTAAGTATCCGGGTGTATTTTTCGGGCAAAGTAAAATGCTTTTTAAGTATCGTATTTGACTTACTTCAATAATGTCAGTATATCTGGCACCCCAGATTTCAGCTCCGTACAACCCAGTAGCTTCCATTATAGATTTCATCAATTTAATTTTTTCAGGCCAGTTACGTGATTTTGTTTTGCAGAGAACGGTTTTTATTCTACCTGTAGCCATTGTTGCCTTTTTTGTTGCTTCATTGGCTGCTTCTGCGAATTTACCGGATGACGATATTGTTACTCCAAGGTAGGAGAATTTATTTACTGTTTCGATGATTTTTTCGTCATATTTAAAAGTAGGTAATTTTTTCAAACGTCCTTTATGAAAAGGTATGATTTTTGTTTTATCTGTGTTTACTTGGAGCATGTACTCAGTGCAGTATTTGTGTAGAATATTTAACTTTCGCTGTACATCGACTTCGGAGTAGCACAGTATAGTCAGATCATCTGCATACGCCAAGAGTAGTATATCTTCTTTACCATTAACGTTTAATCCAATACAGCCGGCTTCGCGGAAGTAGTCTTCTAAGTTGTTTATAAATAGTGAGAAAAATAGGGGGCTCATAGGTTCGCCTTGCATTACTCCCTCACTCATTTTCACATTGTTACAGCGCCCTTGTTCTGGGTTTAGTTTTATTATGGCATTATCATACATATTTTGCGTTATTCGTATGATTTTCGAACTAACCCCGCTGTTATATAGTTTGCTCCACAGCAAATTATGATTAATTGTGTCGAACGCCTTAGCGAAGTCGACGAAAATGGCAAATACACAACTCTTTTTAAGGCGCATATGGAGATGGATTATACCTGTCAGTGAATATAGGTTATCTGTGGTTCCTCGTCCACTTCTGAAGCCAGCCTGATTTTCTTTTAAGATTTGGTTATCTTCTGTCCATTTTTGAAGTCTGCTGGTTAAAATTTGGGTAAAAACTTTTGATATAGAATTTATCAGTGCAATACCTCTATAGTTGGAGGGTATTGTTTCATCCCCTTTTTTGAAAATCATACTCATTCGGACTGAAGACCACGTTTCAGGAACTTCTTCTTTCTCCATGATTTTGTTAAACATATCTAAAATGTAATGTAACCAGTTGTTCGGTAATTTTTTGAAGAATTCATAGCTTAGCCCGTCCGTGCCTGGGGCTTTATTGTTTTTGCATTTATTGATACTGGATAAAAGTTCATCCATACTAATATTTGTATCAAGTGACGGATGTAAGCAGTCCATGTAGTAAATTTTTGGTTGATTTAATTCAGGGTATAGTTCTAAAAAATAATTCTTCCATGTATCGCCATTGATCTTATTAGTGCGCATCTCTTTATATGATGAGTTTCTAACTACATCCCAGAATTCTTTGTTGTTTTTGACTTGTGAAATTTTGATTGTGATTTCTTTTTCGTATTCTTGTTTGCATGTATTTATTTCTTTTTTGTAATGACTCTTATCTGAAATGTAGATTTTTAAATTTTCGGATGATGGATTATTTTTATAGTTTCTTAGAGAGTGTAGGGCAAGTTTTCTTAGTTTAGCACAATTTTGGGTAAACCATGGATTTTTCTTTAGTTGTATTTTATTATTTGTATACTTTATTTCCATCATTCCTACTTGCGTGGCTGCCTCTTTTATTGCACTAATTAAATTGGTATAAAGGTTATTCGGGTTCGAATCCGATAAATATATATGGGTCAGCTTTTCCATTGTGTAACTATATGGTAAAGTTTTTTCTTCGTTAAATTTAAATTGTACGAGGTATTTTGTATTAGCAACATTGGCTGGGGCAGGTCTACTTTCATGACTTGAAGTTATTAGTTTAGTAGTAAGGAGGCCAATACTATGTCCTGAGGATGAAAGAGTGGGAGTAAATGTTAATTTGCTTACCGTTTCTGCGAATATAAGGTTGCTCCAGAAAAGGTCGATTGTGCTGGACCCATTATGGCAAGTGTAAGTAGGTTTTGCAGGAATATCGCCCAGAACTCTTCCATTAAGTACTATGAGGCCAAGTGCTTCCATATTGTTTACCAGTTTCCGTCCTTTTTCATCCAGTTGCGTACATGTTATCTCTCGGGACTCCAGCACATTATTGTTGTTGATACATCCTTCTTCAATTTGATTTAACAATCCTATTTTTGAGTTGAAGTCTCCAACGATCAGCATTGCATGGTCAGGATATTGGTCCATTATTTGGGCGACAGTTTCATAAAACATATCAAAACATATATTATTTAAGGAAGGTTTAAAGTACACATTACATATTATACATTTAAATGTTTTATACATTACATTAATTATTATCCAATATTCAGATTTTTCTATGAAAGTAGCCTTTAAACTTTTATTAACTAGAACCAGCAGTCCTCCTGAGGCTCTGCCAACTTGTTTTTCTTTAATAGCATTTGAATAAAAAATTTGGGTATAGTTTTCAAGATATTTTGGTAGATTTGGTTTGTCTAGGTAATACCACGTTTCAGAGAAACATATCACGTCGCCTGCTGTGATTATGTTTTCCTCAAACTGTTCTAATTTGTACAGATTGTTTAAACCATTAATATTAAAAGTAACAAAGTTTATGTTTGTATTATGCGCATTACTACTTATCTTATTTATGTAAATGTTGTTTACAGTGGGGCTAGTTGATGGATCTCTATGGGTTGTACCTCTACTTCTAGCTTCGAAAGGAATGCTTTGGTGCTTTGGGTCCTTTTTCGGGTCCGGAGTTTGTACCGGAGGGCGAAGCAAGGCTGTCGTCGGATGAATTATTCCTGTTTCTTTTTCTATCTTCATCTTGAGTTTTCGATCCTATTATAACAATTTCATTGCGAACAATCTTCACGTCTACGCCGTCATCTTTGTACTTTTTCTTTAGTTTTAGTAGTTGGGATCTTTGTTGGAGTTCTTCAATTGTTAAGTCTAAGTTTACATATATATTGCTGCCTTTCAGCTGCCTTCGGTTATAAAATATATTGTCTTTTAGTTTTTTCGAGGAGAAAATAATTAAAATCTTACGGTTTTTGGCTGTTTTTGGTCCCAGTCTGATTATTTCTTCGATGGCGCCTTCTTTCAGTTCTACGTTTAGATAACTATGTAAAGTTGTCATTATGCTTTCTTCTATCTCCTGATTTGTTTTTTCCTTCTCTTCAATGCCTGAAAAGACTAAATTTCGCTTTTTGTTTTGCAGTTGCAAATCTTTGATGGTTTTCTTCATACGATCATTTACTTGCTTTAGTTCGTGGCATTCAGATTCTAGGGCTTCGGTTTTCTGTTTAAGTACCTTGCAGTCATCTTTTATGCTTTGGAGATCATTGTAGATTGCATCCAGTTTATCTAGTTTTTTAAGTTGTGCTAAAATATCGTTGAGAGTTGCGGTGTTGTTTTCGTTAGGCATTTTGAGGTTATGGTTACACCACGTTTCAACAAATTTATAATCGCAGTTTATTTTGTGGTGGAATATATTTTATTAATACTCTAAACACTTTATCGGCAGTCAGAGATAGTAATAATTACTGTTTGTTTTATTAATATATTATAATACTTTTAAATACTTTAATCACTTATAAATAAGCAGTTTTTCATTCACAGCAGTGTCGCCCAACCGGTTATTAGAATATATAAATCGCTGTAAACATTTT